>CM024524.1:13603663-14203663 GCA_014182375.1 Eucalyptus virginea | reverse complement strand
ATTTATTTACTACAAAGGTCTCAAGAGGTCTAAATATATGGTGGTCAAAATTTTTGACCAAAAGCAAATGGTACAGAAAGGTGACGTTTTAATATAATATATTTTCACAGATGATGTGATTGTAGATCCACTTACTAAAGGCCTACGCCCGTGTGTATTTGAGTGACATATCGTTAACATGGGCCTAGGAGTATCATGAGATGCTGTTGTTTAGTGGGAGCTCTTTTGTCTTTACTCTGATAAAGGTTTCATCTGTGCTCGTTACACTTTGTAACGGTTTGATATGTATCAACTTTTGCATTCACCACCGCCTGCGGTGGCCCAGTTGGATAAGGCTCCCATGACCCTTTGCGTAAAGGGGAGGAGTTCGAATCCCGCTGGCCGCACGGGATCTTAAGCGTGGCGTCGGGGTGGTGGGTCCTCCGCTAGCGTCACCCCGGTTTGCCCCGCCGGCTGCCCGGCTGTTCGGGGTTCCCGGGTCACCAAAAAAAAAAAAAAAAAAACTTTTGCATTCAATAAAATATTTTTGAATGTGTTGTTATTATGTTGAATACATATTGATAAAGTCTTAAGGGATTGTATAAACCTTGAGTGAAGGCTAGGGGCGTCCGGGCATCCGGTTATTAGCCTTGTGCATATGTGATACATAAATAAAGGTTAACCATAAGGACAAGACATATGTGGGTTCATTGGAACCATAAAACATTCTCTAGTGGCACAAGTTTTTGTGACGCCTAAAGTTAAGAGAATGTTGACTAACAAATGGGATCTCTCTATGAGAGATGTTATCCATTTGTCACACTACCATATTGAATCCATATCAATAAAGTTGAGAACATTCGTGACCATGGAAGGCTCTGTGTGTATACATGCGATTCTACCGACATGATTCGGTGTTTAAGACTTTATGGGATAGGATTGACTATTAAGAATTATCTCTGGACCAAATGTGCGCACATATAGTACGATTTCAATTAATATAGTCCAAGTGGGAGAATGTAAGAGTTTTTCTAATTGTGGACTACATTAATTGATATTGTAATTTACCGTTTAACGTTTACCGTTTTACGGGGTTTGGTCTAAGGTGAGATAGAAGGTTTCTTAATTAGTCTAATATGGGCTGGCTAGTGTGGGCCGAGTTGAGCCTGGCCCGTAATAAGGGGGACTGGCTGGAAACTCTATAAATAGTGCTCAAGTCTCTCCTCTAACCCTAATTCTCACATGTATTATCACCTAAGAGGCGTTTACCTAACGCTAAACGTGAGGGGGGCCGCCTCATTGAGCCAGTGATACGGAGGGCAATAGAGGAGAATGACTTGATGCGTGGATCCCCTTGATATATGTGGGTAATCCTTTTTCTGCTTCCGCTTTATGTTCAATGGATCCCAAAATAGGTGCGTTAATCTTTCTACTCAATTATGCATGTTCTTGTTCTAGTTATGGAGATCTTGGGGTTGCGCAATTTGCGTCCAACAGATTTTGCTCTTGTTTCCAACAACACTTGATCCCAAGACTACAAAAGCACAAACAAACTCTCTTGCCATTTAGTTCAAGCATTACCAGCTTTCCTAATGTATCCTGGACCAAACTCTTTATTAACGAAGAGAAATGCTAGACTTAGATCGGTTTACAGAATTAGTTTGTAAGGTAACAAGTTAGATTGTTATTAGTTCTTGAATGACTTATTTGTTTAAAAAGCTGCTTATATTTTCACATCACTTCGTAAATCAATTTTTATAAATTAATTTTAGTAAGTCTACCGTTGCTCGTTATTAATGACTCTCCATTTTCTTTTTGCTTTATACACAAAGCAGTAACAAGATCAGTTGCTGAAAGAGAGGGAGAGAGAGAGAGAATGAGGAGACTCTTCCTAGTGGATATATGCTAGTCTTTTGGGTTGATAATTGTATGAAGTTTGGTGCTCCATGTGTGCAACACACTGTGGCTGAATCTCAGAAAGCTGAGAAGAAAGCTCTCCGAGCAAGGCATAACCGGACCGCCACCAACCCTTTTTTATGGCAACGTGGTGGAGATGTGAAGCATTGCGGCCGGATGCGAGCCCGAACCGCTTCCTCAAGGCCGAGTCTCTCACGACTGGGCTTACTCCATCCTCCTATATCTCCACCACCGGTCTCACCGCTATGGTAACGCCTCTTTGTTCTGTCTTCTTCTACTTCTACGGGAAGAACCAATGCATACCTTTTGTTTCAAGGCAAGCACTTCGTTCTGACTTCATGTTTTTTTCCTGTGCCGTTGGTTCATGGCTTTCTTTCTGTTAGAATGACTTGGTGTGTTTTCATCTTCTTTCCATACCGGTGCTTTTTCTTTTGACATGTAGATTCTTTGAATGTCGCTGCAAGTCTGTGATGTGAGATGGTTCATGTCTGTAAAAAATCGGCTAGACTGATGAGATCCTATAATTCACGTAGTGAGCAGTTGCATTGTCCTTGAATCGACATATATATCTACCTTGGCATGCTCACCAATCGAAGCGCTGCCATTATGATGAGAAAACTTAGTATCAATCGATATAGCAACCGCACAGACAACTATTGTCCTTATGAAGATGGATGATCTAGAGAGCCACTGTTTCACCATCTTATTTCATCCAGAATCTCCAGGTATAGATAGGTTGCTCGCGATCTGGCATAAATCCTCATTGTACCTGTTGATAATGATGGTACAGATGGTCATATTCACTGGCTGGTGAATTTTCAGATACCATTGATGCAATAGATGACTTTATTAAGTGATCTTACGTGAATTTCCCTAACATGACAAGGTGTCTGCTCGGATGGATCCAGAGGACGGCCAGAAGCCTGTTCCGTCGCCAACTTATGTACTAGTTTTTTCATGCAGGCTTGTTGTATATGTACTCAAAGAGGCAGAAGCTGAACTTGTACGTTAGTAGACCGCATTTAATAAGGTTTTTGAACTTACATAAGCCTTTTGATTTGGATAAGCCATCGGCCCTGGTAAAAACACCGAATCCTTTATTTGGCAAGGCAATTATGAGAGCCATCAGACAAAATTGGGCTTCTCAGAGGAAACTAATTGCTTCCCAATTCTTCCTTGACGAAGTTAAGGTAAATCAATATCGATGTGAACTCAATCTGTTCAGTTTGTATAAGTGGGGATTCAAGAGGAAGGTAATTCAATGTTCAGTTGTACTGTACGACAATGGTATCACACAAAAATCTATTTACTGCTTCAACGTGTAATGCTACATGGTTTATATGCAGGGCCCGATGGATTCGATGGTGGACTCAAGCATGACATTGATCGAGAAATGGGAAAGTATGATTCTTGAGAGCGACGGCATGTTTGCAAACATGTATATACATGAAGACTTGAATAGTCTGTCTGCCAATGTTATCGCAAGGGCATGTTTTGGCAGTTCTTACTTGGAAGGTGAGCAGATTTTCACTAAATTGAGGACCCTTCAGTATGCCTTGTCAAAACCTGATCGGTTGTTTGGATTCCGCAGTCTGGGGTAGGTAGTTCTCTTGATGTCGGTCACCCTATGTACTGAACATATGAATTATATTGGTAAAGGATATCCCTATTCACGGCATTCTCTAGATTTCTTCCTTCCAAGGTGAACAGAGGCTTATGGCGGATAAGAGAAGAGGTGGCCTCGCCGATATTGAAGGTGGTAAGAGCTCACGAGGAAGAAAACCGGAGTTCTCTAAAGCCTGAAAAGGACCTGTTGCAAATGATCCTTGAGAGTACTGATGTTGACGATGCCATGAATGAGAAAGCGTGTTTTAGGTCATTATGGATAGTTGCAAGAATATCTACTTTGCAGGTCAGGAGATGACTCCACACCATATCCTGGAGTATGATGCTGCTCACATTGCACCCTGAGTGGCAGGACCGCATCCGTGCTGAGATCGCGGAATTCTGTGGAAATCGACTCTGTCATCGTGGTTCTTTAGACTTCGAGACGCTTCGGAAGCTCAAAGTCATAAGTTGTATGATTTGGCTTTTAGACCTCATCACGGGCTTGGTCTACCGGTCTAGGAATCTTGCAAGTACTCAGATAAGAAGATCAGTTTTATAGTTTCAATTTAAAAAACGCTTAGACAGTGAATTACCGCCCTAATAGTCGGCAATTAGTCCTCACTTGTGGCATTGTCACAACTCTCGCGGCTCATTTCTCCCGGTGAGTTTTATTGTGCAACTAACCATGGTTATTCAAGAGACGTTGCGCCTCTACCGCCCTGCGATCATACTTGTGAAAGAAACCATGACAGATGTTGCGATAAGGCGAGCGATCGAACAATAATATCGATAGAAGAATAAAATAAATCAGACACCAGATTTACGTGGTTCAGTCGTAAAGACCTACGTCCACGGGGAGAGCAGCAGCAAATTTCACAATAGATCAAGCGATACAAAGAGATTACACACTCGAGTCACTTAAACACTCTCTCGGTGTTTCCCAAGCCCCAATTACACCCAACAACGTACGCAGTGTTTAGCCCCGAAATTCCTCAATAAATAATCTCTCAATCTCACGAAGGAATTACATGCAAATCTTACCACAAGATTTAATTTGCTACAAACACTAAATCTTCTTGGATGTAATTCACGAACAAAAAAGACAAAGAAAATCCCTCCCAAGCACTCGACGATATGATGGCGCTTCAAGACCAATTCTTCATAATCAACCCTCTTTCATTCATGGCCACAAGTCTATATATAAGTTAGACCCTTATTCTTTTGCCAACTTCTCATAGGATTTTGTTTCCTATCTAAAACATATCTTTGTATATTTTAAACAAAATCCAAGTCCTAGTCAAGGTTGGACTTTCCTATTTTAGCGGCCAGACTCTCCAACGCAGATTCAAATTTGAGGAAGTTGATCTTCGAATTTTCTTTGCTTGATTTCGAATGTCCGCAACATATCAAATTCGGAATATTCGGAATTTCACATTAGACTCAAACTCGATGTAATATCCAGATTTTTCAACCCTGTCTTCTACTGAATAAATCGAGCATTTCATTGACGCGCCTATAGGGTTATTCTCAAAGCCGATCACTCTCGAGATAACTAGACTATCTGGGAAAATTATTAAGGAATTTTAAGACAATAGACTTGAGAACTCGATCAGGAATCAGCTTCTCGACCTTGTCCATCTTTAGAGGTCATTACGGCACAGTTAAAAATCGATTTGAAATCAGAGATAGACTGGATCGACAGAGATGTGTGGCTAATCGTGGGTGACACCACTAAATTAGAAAATTCTCGTCGGCCGACACTAGACTAATTTTCTTATTGTTTTGGTACCCTGTGTCCGTAATTGAATCATCGAGATTTTTACGACAATCGAGAGTCGCCAATGAGTCGAGTGGGTTTATAGTGGTTCGAAGAAAATCGACCACGGGTCATTTGCATTTAAAAATATCTGAAATTTATCCGATAGTTTAGGTCACGCTAAAAACGCGCCGAATGGAAATTAACCGCCACCCGAGTTCGATTTCAGAAATTGAAGTTTCGGCCATGTCACAATAAATTCTAGGAGTGTCGACTCGCCTCGAAGATTTTTTTCGACAACCGACACTTTTGGGAAAAAGTCGTCGCCGAGTTGTTTCAGTGCAGAAAATGCCGAAGGTGGTTTTCGATTACGAAATTGAGAAGCGTGAGGGATTATTGAATGAGGAAAATTGTCAATTGAGGCATTGAAGTCCCAATTGATTTTTGTAGAGGTCAAATGAAATTAAATCGAGCAAGTTCGATGTCCAATTAAGAAGGGTTTGTGCCAAAATTCGTGTACCCCACAAAGCCACAACCTTTGGACCACTTTATCTTCTAGAAGAGGGTGTTTTGATGGCCTATTGAAGGCCAAGTATTCTTACACGGCCAAGAGTGATTTTGGAAGATATTTTGTGAAATATCCAACCAAGTGGAGCCCAACTCTCACTCATCTCTATCCATCTCTTTCCCCTCACCTCCTCAACCGATCGGACTCTCCCTCCCCTTTTCATTTTCGTGCAACATCTCCAACAGCCACTGAAGAAGATTGAGTAAATTCCCTGCAGCTCATGCAAGATTTTCCTCCACCATTTTGGCCAGCCCCTCCACGCGTCCTCTTCAGTCAACAACCAGAAACACTGAAACCTCTTTGTTGACCGAACAACACCCGTGAATCTCGAAGACTAAAGCCGTTACATGTCTCTCGTGGCCCAGGCGAAGTTGCTCCTCCATCTGTATCTTCTGTCCAGCCAGTTGAGTCAACGAACCAAGCAGTCTTCTCCGCAAGCATCGACACCAGTTGCATCTCCATCTGCCGTGCGTCCTTCGGCCTTCACCTCAACCATTTCAGCCAACCTCTCCACGCGTCATCTTCGATCAACATCAAGCCACCGAAGGTCCTCGGTTGACCGCAAGTCGCGCCAGCGAAGCCATCTCGCTTGCAGCTCCTCTGCCACTGAATTCCCTCCTTCTTTGCTCCGTTTTCTTGCCGCGTGCCATCATTCCCCACGCCGTGAGCTTCAGTTGCACGAGGCCACCTCGTTTAGTGCCTCGCGTCCACAAGCAAGCAGCCTTCTTCGCGCGTCTTCTTCAACTCGTGGATCTCGCGCGACAAACAAGCCCAAAGCATCCAGCCCATCATCAATTGGATTTGAAGCCCAGTTAGCGGTCTTTCGGGCCCAAAGAAAAACAGGCCCAATTCGCTTTTATTTCAAGCCCATTTTCAGCAATTGCGAGTCTTCAAGCCCGATTTTGAAGCCCATCTTCGCAAGAGGCCCAATCCAACTTGGGTCCGGCCCAAAAGCAAGAACAAATCTCAGTTGGGCTGAGAATTGTTGGGCCAAGTCTAAGGCCCGGTTCAAGCCCGCCGGTGTCGTTGAAAGCCCGATTCCGGCAGCCGTCACGTCGCCGTCGCGGTATCCCAATACCCGCTTTTAATCAAGTGAGTAATCTCACTAATCCTTGCTTAGTAGACTAATGATGCCTAAGGGTTGATTAGATTTAATTAAGTTCAATTATGTGGTTAGATTAGTTTAGAACAATTAAATTAGTGACTTAATGATGCATGTTAGGTGGTTAGACTTAGCCATTAGCAAGTAGACTTGATGTACTATTTATTCAATGCATCTCAGGATTTTTCCCGACCCGATTCGGCTTCAATTAGGCATTACAGCCTAAATTGGATTTATTGTATTTATTTATTAATTTTCGAAATTAATTTAATTATTTATTTAGTTTCCGGAAATTAGGCTGGGATAACCGACGATCGGAATTTCGTGCTAATTGCGGTGGTGCTCTGTTTATTTAATTGAGTACATGGTTGTGCAAATTGAGTGCAAATAGTAATTGTGGATATTTATTTTAGAAATTGAATAACTTAGGTAAATGAGTGGAAAATTACCGGGCGTCGGTCTACAGCGTCAAAAATCTATTTTTGTACTGCTGAAAGGAGTGGGTGAATATAAAGGAAATTATTGTATTTTTGCTAAGGCCGACCATGTGCCCACACACGTGTACTTTTATCAAATATGATGAAAAGGATAAAATCAATTGTGTCTTCGGAACAAAAAGAAAACACTATAACGGCTCGATGATTCGTATATCATCTGGAGAATGAACGTTATACTATTTCCGCTCGATAACTCTCATGTCATTTTGAGAAAGAATTGCTTGTATACCGGCTTGATGACCCTATAGGTCATCTTGGAGAATGGACGGTATTAAATGTCGACTTGGTGATTCTATAGATCATCTTGAAGAATGGACGACATGCCATAACGGCTCGGTGACTCAACATGTCATCTTGGAGAATGTACATTATGATTAATATACTCGGTGACTCTACATGTCATCTCGGAGAATGAATATTATAATATACTAGCTCGGTAACTCAATAGGTTATCTTTGAGAATGAATAGTATGTTATAATGACTCGGTGACTTAGTGTGTCATCTCGGAGATTGAATCGTATAAATTACTGGCTTGATAACCCGATGGGTTATTTTAGAGAATGGACAGTATTGATTGAAATGACCAAGAATGGTCCGTTTGATATGTAACTGACTAAGTGGATTGATCATTGCTTTAATCTGATGTCGTGAATTGATTGATTGGAATGGAAATGACCTTGGGATGGTCCGATTAACAAGTAATCGACTAGGTCGATTGATCGAGATGTCGATCTGTGATGTGATTGCTTGGATGCCTATTGAACTGTATTAATATGCAAGTGAAATCTAAGGCCAAGGTAAGTCCTCTGACCCATGCATGCATAGGCAGCCTGGATAGCGTATTGGTTTCCTAATCGAGTCTTAGTGGGGTAGAACTTGCTGAGACGTAGTCTCATCCCGGTTATGGGATAACATTTCAAGACCCTGATGAGGAGTAACATTTCAAGACCCTGATGAGGAGTCAGAAACGGAGGAGCCCGAGGAGGAGGAAGATCTTGAAGAAGAGGGTAATCCTGAGGAGGATCCTGAGTACGACCTAGATGAGGACCGAGATCCCATCCCCTTTTGTGATCAGTGTTTATATGTGAATAGAGTGAATTTAGGAAGTTGTGAATGACTCTGTATAAAAGTATGGTTGTGAATTTCAATATGAAAAATATAGTCTTACTTTTCTATCCCATTGTTTTATAGTCTGAGGATTTATAACTACTTCCGCATGTACTTAATAAATAAAAGGGTCGGCAATACATAGTCCTGAAACATCACATTCTAAAATCGACCAAGTAGAAGGATGTGTGCGTGCCTGAGGATCGGGGCGTGACACTCGAGATATATTTTAACAACAAAGATGAGAAATCGACATGCCCGAAGGCGCCATCCTCTGGACATCGATCCCCTTGCTGCACCGGGAAAGAGCTCAAGCCGCAGAGGTTCAAGGACGGGGTGTCCGAGGGTTGCAAGCATCCTCAAGCGTACGTGCCATTTGGGTACGCGAGCAGGCTGTACTGGTACAGACTTTCGTGATGCTGGAGATGAAGATCGTCCTCGCCTTCATCCTGTCTCGGTTCTCGTTCTCCCTGTTTCCCGAATATCGACACTCCCCGGTTTATCGGATGGTGTTGGTGCCGGAACACGGGATGAGGCTTGTCTTGAGGAAAATCTAGATGGTCATGGACAGAGGCTGTCCCCAAAATTTTAAGTCCCAAGGGTGTAATAGTGTACAAGCACTGTATTCTTATCAGAATCGAGTTAATAGCCACTCCTATAGGACATTATCGATCGGACTGGTGGCTACATGATCAATGACCGGGCCAAGCCGGGTCAGCCTGAACGCTTTGTGTCCTCCTTTTTCTTTCACTCCTTCCGAGAAACCCTTACTCGATTACGTATGAGGGTTGTGTAACTTTATATACCGCAATTTTCTTCATCCTATGACCTTGGTGGTGATCATTCAATTCCTTGTGATTAGCGTCGGTATAGGCGGTTTCACTTCCAATTACTGTTCGTTCTTGCTTCCTTGCATGTTTCATATTCGAGGCTATTTCACTCTGTGGCCTATTGGTTTTGCCTCTGCAATTTACCTTGATTAATCTTATTTTGCCTAGAAAAAGTGTACGTAGTCTTGTACTCTCGAAAGTTACTTAAAATAGAAATGTTGATCATTCTCTTTGAGAGGTTTCTTGCACTACCCCTTCATTTTTTTTTCCAAGTAGGACTCTTCCCTCCGCTAAGGGCTTACCTCATTCAATGCCATTGACTTCCATGAATTTCTCGTATAAAAAATTAGTAATGTAACCCCTACAATAAAGTATTTTCCTCGATAACTTTTATTATTGTCTGTCATTGTTACTACTGTATTATTGATTACATGAACTGTGACCCGACATCATGTAGTAACCATGATTAGGAATTTTTAAATATTATCAAGTCCTTGCATTTTACATCAATATGTTATGTGAACTAAGAATTTCGCCTTTTTGTCCAAATATGGAAGATTCACATAAAAAGAGATATAGTTTAATACATTATTTATATAAAATACATATTTCGATCTCGATACAAATGAAAAGATTCATGTCTATACAACGCACCTATGCTGCTTAGTAACAGAAGAAAATGCAACCAATGAATGAGAAGAAAAACGAAAGAGATTCATTCCTACTAAATATCAGCTAAGAAAAAGGAACATAATTTCTTATAATCTGAAGGATAATTGGAGGGTTTCTAATCTCACCTTATCCTATCATATCAAATTTAAATCCAAATTACCAATTACTCTAAGTACATACTTGTTTGTCATTTAGATCCTTTTTTAGACTTCAGAGCATGTAACAACATCATTTGTTCATTTGTGCTTGTAGCCTCATCGGGAAGTGGAATTAAGGGTCACTCTCCGCTTCTTTCGTGAAAAATGATTATTTGGAAAATATTTTCCTACAAATGATCGGTTAGATCGCTTATAAAAATGAATTAATGAAAAACATTTTTATCATTCATGAAAATTTTTAAACTTAAATTGTTATCGATAATAAAAAAAAATCATTGATTAATTATTTCAAACTATACAATTGATGATTTTTAAGAAAATATTTTTAAAATTATTTATTTTTCATTAAATAAATAGATGGATGATTGATCTAAAGAATATAAAATGAAACGAAAAGAAACGCAGAGGCATTATTACAACGAAAATCAAATAATAAAGGAACTCAAAAGAGCGACAAGGTTATAGTCGATTGGGCTTGGATTTGTGGGCCTTGGTGGCCCATAGCGAGCCCAGCTCAAGGTCCACTAAGTGCTAAATAAAAAATATTATCTTCATCACAACAAAACTTATGCCAGCAAAAAGAAATGATTTTCTTGATCAACAAGCTTTAATCACACGCTTAGATTACTCAAGAAGCAATAGATACCTTGTTGAGAACGCCTGTCTGGGCACCATTTAGAGCAGACATTCATAATTAAACAACTACAAAAACTTAACCAATTTCTAATTGAATCCAATTTCAATTTACCTGTCTACACAAGCACAAAGGTACAAGTTAAATTAATCCAGGGTTTGGATATGGGTCCATCATAAAATACGTGAAAATCAAGGCTCAATGCTCCATATATATATATATATATATTTGTTATTAATTTTTATTACACAAAGATCGTCGCGTTTTTGGGGTTTTCTTCGTAAAGAAGTGTGGCCTATATATTTTTATTACACAAAGATCATTTTTTTTGGTTTTGGAGAAGAAAAGGAAAACTAGAAGAATAGGGGAACTTAGCTTCTTCAAAATGCTTAGGAGCTAAGGACAATAATGATTCGACCAAAAAAAAAAGGACAATTATGAAGTTTCCGACGTCGCTGTCGCCGTCAGTGAGAAAAGGCCCGGGTACGGCGACGGGGTCAGGGTGGTGCGCGTGGAGTGGGCCCGAACCCAGCCCGGGACAAAAACAGGGAAATTGCCTTTGCTTTTGTACGATGTTGGACGTGTCCCTACTCTACTCGTGGGGAGTTGGAATTTATGTATTTACAAACAAAGGAACAAATTCAAATTAAATGAGACGGGTCATTTTTAAATTCAATCCGTATTCATTTTTGCTACTCTTGGCGTGCCTTCGATGTCTTAAATGTGTTACTTAATACTTATGAATAGACTTGTTGGACAGATCGGACCAAGTTTGAGTAGGATTGAAAATGGTCCAACTCAAATTGATTAATTTTTTTTTTTGATTCCGCACGCCGTCGCGGTGGAAACCCCACAGGGGCGCGGGGTACTCCTATATAATACAAATATAGTAATTGCATCACTCAACTCCTCCCGTCCGGGCGACTGGTTAAATTAATTAATTTTCATATAATACAAATCTAGTAATCCGTACTCAACTCTATTCATATTACTAAAATAATTATATATCTAAATTGAAGTGAGAGCACGTAAGAGAGTGAGCGTGAGATTTGAGTATGGGCAAAAAAGAGTGTCGTAGATTGAGTCTAAATAAGTTATAAATAAGTTATAAATATTTATGGTTTATTTACCTAAAATAACTAACTCATATAATAATCCAGTCCATCAAACATGGATCAAGATAATCTATGATCCAATTTGATAAGTCCATCCATCAATCACAGACGGGATTTGAATCAAACTTCTTTTGAGGAAAACAATTTCTTTTCTGATCATGGGGATGGTGTGGCGATGAAGAAGAAAGAGCAAAGTGACCCTTCGACGGAGGTCTACAAAATGACACCTTGAGAAACGAAAAGGGAAGTGTTGATGTGGCCACCGCCGCCGCCGCGGTCAGCGTCGTTTGGTTGGATTGGGCGAGGATCCTCGGCGCAATTCTAGAGTTCACACTTCGTTTCCATTTCCAATCGGGCCCTCCTGCCAAGCCTCAATGGAGCTTCTACGCGAGTCCTCAATTGACCAATCGCGGATCTTTTCACGTCACGTCGAACGAAACAAAATAAGATGAAGATACTTGTCCGCCACGCATTAGGCATCAGCACAAACGGACGCTCTGAGAACTCGGATGGCCATCCTTGTTTTGTTTCCATTTGTATATTTTCATGTTTAGTATCGAGTTATCTCCAATTTTACTTCTTTTTTTAATCTAGAGTGTCGAATAAGTAACTTATTTTCAGGCCACATCAATAAAAAATGAGCTGTCATGTCACGTCCGAACTTTTAGTATGGATGATTTCTCATCTCATGACATCATTTCATCATGGAAATGTCTTAGATTTGTACACATTTGGAAGGATGGCGAATGTAAACTATTAATGTTCTTTCATCTTTTTCTATATCTAACCTTACCATACCCAACGACAAGTTAAGTATCTTTTAGCAAAACTCTTAAAAAGTTATTGCTTCTTTTTTATTGGAGATTTGATTCGTTAGCCCAAATGGATGCTTTGACAACTTGTATGCCCATTTTTTGTTTTGTTTTCATTTGTAATTTTTCGTGTTTAATATCGAGTTATCTCCAATTTTAGTTTTTTCTAATCTCGAGTGTCATGTTCGAATTTTTTTTATGGATGATTTCTCATCTCACGGCATCATTTTGACAGAGAAATGTCTTAGATTAGCACACATTCAAAAGGATGGCGAGCGTAAACTATTGACGCTTTTAACTTTTTCTATATTTAACCTCATATGGTATATCTAACGACAAGTTAAGTATCTTTTTAGCGACACTCTAAAAATGTTATCACTTCTTTTTGGTTTTGGTCGGAGATTTGATTCGTTAGCCCAAATGGATGCTTTGACGACTCATATGCCCATTTTTTGTTTTGTTTTCACTTGTATTTTTTTCATATTTAATATTGAGTTATCTCCAATTTATTTTATTTTAATTTCAAGCGTCGAATAATTAGCTTATTTTTTTAGCATGTCGATAAAAAAAATGAGCCGTCATGTCATGTCATGTCTGGATTTTTGCTGTATATAATTTTCCATTTCATGATATCATTTTGATGATGAGATGTCTTAAATTAGCAGATATTTGGAATGGTGGCGAGTGAGAAAACACATTTTTCTACATAAGGTACTACCTCAACAAGGTGAGTTAAATTATCTTTGAGTGAGACTCCTGTTAGCTGCCGCTTTAGAAAAGTTGCTGTTGCATATCACGTCTTGCCCTTTTAAAATACTTTTTTTGGTTGGAGAAATGTGCATTGAAGTGATATCTGTCTTATTGTTAGACCCCATCGATGGAATTTCAAGAGTCATCATGTGCTAGGAGCCAAAATCACTTAGCCCCTACCCAATGAAAAATGGAATAAGTGCCCCACTTGATTTTGCCAAACTAGTGATGTTGATATTGCCTCCGTTACTTTATTGAAACAAAATCCACCGCCTAGGTCCCAATTTCAAAGGGGTATCCGCAAAGCTATGATGATCACTTAAAGGAGACGTCGAAGCATTAGCTAACTCGATCTCGGACGAGAGAGGGGGAGGGGCGGAGGGAATTCAAGTAATACCCATTTGTCGTGAGTTTATAGAATCAGTTCGACGGAAAACTCGTATGTACAGCTAGAAGGTGGAACAATACAGGTTCGTTCCCTCGCATCAACAAAAGTAAAGGGACCTCACATCGACGTACATGTGCACCTACATCTAATGCCTTAATCATGTGTCGTGCGCAAACGGGCGATCCCGCCATAGAAAGGAACGGACAAGAATGCCTTCCACGTATCCATCCAAATTGTTTCGGAAGGTGCATCACGCCTCTCTTTTCTTTTCTTTTCTTTTTTTTATCCCAAAAGCCTTAAAGCGACGCTGTCCCTTTTCGCATAAATGAGCAACACGACCAGAGTGGAAGAAGACTATTGCATCTTTTGGTGACGTTATAAGGTTTTGAAATTGGATCGTGATCTTGCGAATGACATCGTTGTGGAAAAAGCCACCACAACAATTATGTAGGGAGTCTCGAGTATCAAGCAAACCCAGGGGAAAAGGTGCACTTCCGTTTCATAGGAAAAGGTCGTGGTCATTTGGACAATTACCTCCAATCCGATCGAAAGGAATGCTCGACAATGTTGGGCAGCCTTGCAAGCACAAGAGATGACTCCTATAATGTTACGTTTGCTTTTATACAATCAGTTAGCGTATTCTTTCGACATTGTATTGACCTAATTAGATTAGTGTGGTTGGATTTTAAAAGATGAATACGGTCGCATCCTCAATTTGTCTTTCCTATTAAAGTCACTTCCTAACTCGATCTCTTGCTTAGAGAGAGTAACTCCGTGATGTTCAAACCTTTTCCTCTTTTTGGGACATTTGGTAGGATCGCTTGTACTTTGTAAAATCAGTTTTCATGTGTCATCGTTAATCGATTGCGAGATAAAGGCCAAAAAGAGCTACCTTTGCAGAGAGAGATCGTGCTTCTTCGGGACAGCCTTTGAACAGACAAAATCATCCGTGCATGGACGCCACCAACGATTGATTTTATCGCAAAAGTAAAAAGGGTGAACAGAACTCATTATCATGACGTCATAATTAGAGTCTGACATCATTTCAACAACACTTGGACATCTTCAAAGGACAAGATCCAAAAAAAAAAAAGGACAAGATCCGAGGAAGATCCTCGTTACGAAAATGTGGGGACTAATTTCTTAAAAAGTCTCCAATTTTAAATCTAATTTCAATTCTTTCTCAGATTTTTTTACCTCATAAAAAATTTCAAAGTTTATGTCTAGTCCTAAATATGTCATGAATTTTTTTTATCTTAAAAATAACCTCAAACTTTAGATCTAATTCCAAATTTATCCCGAGCTTTTTTTATCTAAAAAAAAAAAAAACCCAAAATCCACTCCCAAATCTATCCTAATTTTTTTTTTGGTCAACAAGAAAACCATCAATTTTTACTGTAGTCTTAAATTTGCCCCCATTAGCCCTCTGTCCAAAGGTCGTAGTTAGTTGCTCCTAATTTTTATATTCTATGACAGTTTTATTTTGAAGATAATTTTCCATATCACCTCACTAATGTGCATTTATTATCAACGTGGAATAGTCACATTAAGTTAGGATTGACCAAAGGGTAGATTTGAGAATGGATTAAAATTTTATGATTTTTTTAGACAAAACAAAATCTAGGGCATATTTGAGACTAGATAAGACCAAAAAAAAAAGTTCAGGACATATTTAAGATTAGATCTAAAGTTTAGGATTTTCTTTGAGACAAAAAAAAAAAATTCAGGGTAGAATTGGAATTGAACTTAAAGTTTGGGGTTTTTTAGGGAATTGACCCGAAGATGTCATAATTAATAGGATTAATACAACGATAAACTCCAAAATGATATACTACGACAAATTTATTTAAAATTAATTTTTTTAAAATTAAAAATATCAAAATGGTATACATGTGATTAATTTATCATTTGTTAGTTTCCATTAAATGTTAGCATCAAATTGTTGAATTAACCAACACATTACAATAAACGGATGTACCGGTTTGAAATTTCATATTTCATTTATTACAAATACGCCAATTTTTTTTTATTTTTTGCGGATTAATTTAACTATACCAATTTGGGATTTTTGGTAGTTAAAAATTAATTTCAAATAAATTTATTATAGATATATCAATTTGGGATTTTTAATAATCAAAAAATAAGTTTGGGAGTAAATTAATCGCAAGTATATCAGTTTTGGGTTTTTCGTAACATTAACCTAATAAATATCTTAGATCACCTTTTTTTATACTGAATTTACTTGGCTGGATCTCCTTAAAATAAGTAATGCTTTTGGCTGTAAACTTCCGTGATTTGCACAACTAGCTAGGGCATCAGGAAATTTCCATCTCAAATTACAAAGTCCGTCTATTCAAATTCCGCAAATTGCGTGCAAACTATTCTGAAGCAAATCCACACGTACATATCAAGGGTTTAACTTTAATCGTTTTATGGAACTATTAAGTCATTCTCTGGGTGTTCGAGTAGGACGGGTGTCCATGCCCGTTTCCTTCCATTAGTCCCATTCGCCAGCTAAAATCATCGGGTGAATGCGAACAAGCAACTCCATGTAATTGAGCCTTCGACGCTTTGGTAAGACAATTGGCCACGTCTGCGAGCCATCGTTTTCTTACAGGCGACATTTGTAATCAACGCCTAATCAACGATTAACACTTAATTAGTTCCGAGATTAGACCCGACTCTGCTTGGACTTGGAAAACAGTACTCAGGACCCTTCCCTTTCAGAGGGTGATCTCTCAAGTCGAAGGTGTCTAAATTGCGTGATCAATCAGAAGGCTTCCACGAAAAAAGGTCGCATGAATTGATTGACATAATTCCAATCAAACTTGTACAACGTGAGACATGAGGATTTTCGTAGATATCTTGTTTTGTTTTCTTGTGTGTAAATCGTGAATTCTCGATAATTAGCCTAGGCCAAAGCTCCTTTTTGTTGCTAGTTACAATCATAATTCCTAGGACTTTGCCAATTATATAGGAACACGTCTCGTTTGTTATGATCTCCTTCACTTTCGAAAGCCACCGTCTTGCCTACTTATCAACTTCCAACGACTTAAATTTAACATAATAATAGATAGTTTAAACATTCGGCAAGAACGGAGCTCGCAATAACAAGAGCATGTTGAAATGATATTTGATCGTATTGAAGGAATGACGATCGACCCGAAATTAAAGTTGGGTTGTTAGAATTAGTCAGGAGTGAATATTACAACTCTCCTGATACGTATTACCTTGAGCTCCAATGATCGATCGTGCACCAACAGACTCTAATTTTAAGATAAATGATTTTTTTGCCATTTAGTTAACTTAATTAATTTAGGGTTAACTTAATTAAATCCGGAATATCAGCAATCGGATCTGGGGCCAAGAAAAGCGATGATGAAGTGACAACGAAATGTGCGGTGGTGGTGTGCATGAATTATTGTCCACAGTGGTACAATTATTCGCTAACTAATCAATTGCTAATTTTTATATTTTAAATATTTTTTGGCTTCGTGTAATGTCACGTCACTTATCAAGATGACCAGAATAAGTGGTTCGAGCAGACAGGTCACCAAAAGCAACCGCTTATCTGAGAAGTCCTATTTTGGCTTTTTCTAGTCATTTGCAATCGTAGGTAAAGAGAAAATAATTTATAAAATTACACGGTCCAATCATCGCATGGAAGTGAGGTATTGAATAAAAAAGGCTGATAAGGGAGCTCGTTTAAAGACTCATTTACTACGGATTTTCATATCCCATCTACTTTAAAAAGTCACTTAAGACGCGTATTTTTCGTGTAAAGAATACTAACGCAGATAGTAGACAAAAGCTAATAGACAATTAATTTATAACTAGCATGATGAAAATTAGTTCTCAATAAATATATTGCAGATTACTTATTCGAGATTTTTATAATATAAAAAGTTAATTAGAAATAAATAGGTCGGAAATGTACTAATATTGGACATTGCAGTTGTGTGGACCGGTGCCCTTGTGATCAGATAAGACATGTTGGGCGGCGGAGAAAGATTCCCTTTGAATTATAAGTACGGAAAACTATATGATAAGCATCAATCATGAAGCTAGACTAGAGATTTAGTTCAGAAAATATGAAAAAAAAAAAAAAATAAAAAACATAAAAGAAAAACCTGCGAAACTTAGGCATCGAAGCAGATGATATACTGCCAGCGGGAACGTGATGCTGCACTGCAGCATCAGCTTCGGATCGTGCGCATGGTCAAGATTCTGATATTTAAACGCCAATAATCCTTATGCTAAGCGACAATAACTGATATTAATCAAAACTAATCTTCCTAGGTATCTAATTTTCTTAATAATACTGCTATTTGAATAATGGTAACCCGTTTTCTCGTGCATTATCTATATATAAGTTTGTAATATGAATGTATTTCTTAAGGATTGCTTCTAAAATCGATACGTAAGGTTTTGATTTACAACGGATTTATCTTCTTTTTTATTTGCAAGAAATGAGTAATTTCATTTTGCCCCTATTTAGTACCCTTGCCTCTCTATCGTTATTTCTTATATTCCAATGGTAACTACTTTGTATTAAAAAAAGTTTTCCCACCTTGATATTAACATGAATTTTATATCTATTTATGCAAGTTCGTTTGCTAAAATAGAAATACAAGAGTCGCGTTGTACTTAAGACGTGGTAAAGAACAAACGAAGATTGAAAGGTCAAAATATTACTTTAATTATTTTACTATAGAAGTTGTTAAAAATGATTAAAATTACATTAGCATTGAGATATTATGAAATAGATACGTTAATATGAGGCGGGAATCTAATTTAAACACCTGTTGCTTGATGGATATTCACATCACCTTGTCAAAGTCGGAATTTGATTTTGAGATTATTACAAATTTTGACAATTTATATGATTTAGAGAAATGAATCGATAATAAGTATTTTTATAATCGATAATAGTTTATGCCTCATTTTTGCTAATAATGAAAAAAATTTCCACTCGTTCACTTTTCAAACAATACAAATGATCAAAATTAAGAAAAATATATTTTTTGTAAATTTAAGCTTTTCATGGACAAATGAAGTTTTAAAATTTCGAATCATCTCTATCCAAATCCAAAATTTGAACGGGGTTCTTACAGGGTTGGTATGCACCCTAACCCCGAAACCCAAGTCAGCATCCTTAGGACAGCAGCTTAAAGTGTGTTAGGTGATAGATAAGTGATGTGCCAACACCTTATGAAGCTTGATTTAAGATTAGACTTTCAAGGTCAGTTCTCAAATGAACCAAATAAAGTTATGGGTAAAAATATTACAGGTGGACCAGTTCTTGAGTGGTACCAGCTTTTAATCTATATCCATTTTATTTTTGAAAAATGTTATAAGAAGAAGAGATTTTATCCGAGGTGGTTAAAGAAGCTTTGGAACTCCAAAAATTAAGTTTTATACTGACAAGTCGATAATAGCACCCGCAAACTGGTTCTTGGGTTCGCTTAACTAGTTTCAGTTCAATACCTTGTAATTTGAAAAAGAACCGACAGTTTTGGTCTCAGGTCTACCCAAGAATTCTCGTTCGATTTCATACCTCGGCTGCTCTAAGTTCTTAATCGATGGAAGCCCATCTCGGAACAGATCACCCCATTAAGGTCGAGAAGACTCTTGGAACGGACGCGTCGACTTCCGGGGGCGTAGAAATTTCCTTCATCGGTCCCTCAGCTTTTGCCCGCGGCGGCCCCCACTTTCTGCCGCAATGGGGAAAAGAGGGACGTGTCCTACGCGCGTCTCTTTCTCCCCAACCACCCTTGGATAGGTCGGCAATACGCAAGGCGACCGACAGGTGGGGGAAAGATAATGTTTATTTTATCATTTAAAATGCATCGGTTTCATTTGTCTTTCTCTCGAATGCGTCACTCCCTGCTCCCTCTTTCATTTATCTTAATTTCTGCTAATCCCCAGGTAACATTAAATGCTCGGTACCACGTGACATCCGAGGAATTCTCAGGACCGAACGAGCGCAATCCCGATGGACAATTTACTGATGACGAGCCAGAGCGACCGATCCGCGCACTCGGTCCTGCCGATCGATCGGGTTTGGCCATGGTCGACACGAATAAATAATATTGATATGCAGCACACAATACTATATATTGATATATCATTTCTAAAAAATGAAAAATTTCAATTTACAGAGACATTTTATACATTAAATTAATATTTTTATATTCGATAAATTATAATTAAATTAATTTGATTCAAATTTATCAATAAAGGAATAATAATAAAAGAGTTTAGAATGAATTTACACTAAAAGTATTAATTGATCATTTGTTAATATCATTATTTGTTCCAATTTGATAAATTTAACTCCATGAAATTTTGAGAAAGAAAAAACAATCCACGTTCTAGAGTAGCATGTCCGAGCGTGTTGGAAGAGCAAAAAAAATATAAAGTTGAAGTGAATTGTGTGTTATAAAAAGTGAGAGTCAAAAAAGAAAAGAATATTCCCTTTTTTTTAAATTTTTTATATATTTTCACATTTTAATCCTCATTCATTGAAAAAATTTTAAAATTGACTTTGTGTTTATCAAAATCACATATCGGAATTCTAAACTCACATGTCAAAATTTTGGACTTATATATCAGAGTATTGAGAGAGCTAACCAAGTGTTGAGAGTATCCGACACGTGCACAACACGAAAGCTCCCGAATATTGTTGATGCTTTTTATGGCACGATACGATCTCGTGTTCAAGTTGGGTCGGCCGTTGAGCGGGCTCGCACCGCACTCCGTTTGGTAGGGCCTCGCGTATTTCCTCGCGTACGATGGATTTTAGTCCGTTAGTGTCGCAGCGAGCTGCTGGGGATGCGATTTGAATGGGCATCCTTGTCCCCTGCTCCTTGCGGGTGAATTTTTTTTTTTTTTTTTTTTTGAGCAAGTCTTGCGGGTGAAATTGAAGAGGTGTCGTTATTGTCCAGTCGATCGAGTTCTTTATGTTTTTCAGATATGTAAATTTATCGTTGCTTGATTGGTCGATGACAAATTTATTCTTCGTCGAAGTTCCGTCACATGATGATTTAGTCAAAATAATATTATTCAGAGTATCATGTCAATACTGTTTATTTTCCAACATCCATGTAGATGAATTTTTAATGGTACTTATGGGCAAATGTGTCACATACACGGAAAAAGGTTTAGGATAAATACATAACAATGCACGTAATTTTGGATTTTTTTGGGGTGATTTTTGCTCTCTTATTGTTACGCCGTCGTTTTCCTCCCAAACAAAAACCCACGAACTGTACTGAAGCCGCTCGGATTTCGCACAGTGATTTGATTTGACTTCCATGGGCCCCGTTAATCAGTAAGTCAAAGCTTGGATTTGGTTCCTCGACCCGAGAAGTCAAATCGGATTTTGAACAATCGCAAACATCATCATCAATCGATATAAATCTCGACAGTTCCATTCGGATAAGATCAATCCCCTCCAATCACTAATCCAACACACAAAACGAATTCCCCAAAAATTCTCGTACCCTAAATCTATTTTATCCTCTTGCCACTGAAAAATGAAATAATTCAAATCACGAAACCGTCGAGACATCGATACCAATCATGGGATTCCTCGAATCCTAATTTGAAAGAACGGGGGAAATTTCATAATAACGAGTGGCCATTGTAGTAGAAAGAAATTTCTTCGATGCTTCGTATGCATGCGAACTCAATACGTTTAGATTCGCATAGATCGAGAATGATGTGTATTGGATTCATGTGTATCAAATCTTCCATCGAGTGGACGTTGGACCACGAAGCCTGCATGAAATCTGACTCGGGTTTTTAGCTCCATCGAGAATCGAAATGTGCAGACGCACGGGGACAATAGCCCCATGTCCAAAAGCGAGGGGAGAGTTGCTGCGAAATTTCCCGTTGGTACTGGCGTTGATTACCCGTCAAGTACGAAGCCGACAAGGTTTCGGGAAAATTCAGGAGATGGCCAGATCGCGTTCTCACGTTTCCATTCCATCCCCGCCCGGGGTCGTCTCGAATTCGAAATCGAATGCTACTAAGGCGCTGAAATCTCTCCATTAGATCTCGAACACTACGTGAACACGACGCGAGTGCCGATACCTTGCCGATGGTTGTGGTACGACGGTACGGGTCGGTATTTTGCAATCGACAAGGTCACGGGAGACAGATAACACATGCATTTTGGCTTCACGCAAGAGTATTGAATTTTTAAATGTGCCTCAACGCGCTTGGTGTGACAAAATCAACAATCTTGGGTGCGCGAGTCATTATTCGTGCCCGAGTTGCTCCTCATTAAACATTATCCATCAACAAATATGAAATCCTTGTGTTAGTGCAAGGTAGAGCTATTATATCTAGGAGTGAGTAAAAGGAATCGCTCGAATTCAGAACCGATCAATTCTTGGTAGTTTCCAATTTCATAAAATTAGAAACATTGAATTTCACTTTAGTTATCAATTTCAAGGGTGAAATCGTCTATTTTTTTTAATTTTTTTTGTAATTTTATTACTACTTGAGTAATAGATAATGAAGTTCTCAGTTACATCCTTTTGAATTGTTTCTTAACTTAGCAGAGAAGTTTAAAAGATTATATAGAGATTTTTGTTTATATAAGATGGAATGGAAGAGGTAATTGATGATAAAAATGTCAATATGATTGACATTGGGACTTTGAGGACGGATAAGGGAAAAATGTTCCCCTTAGCTTTGTAGGAAAGCATTTTATACTCCGATGCAATTGATCTCAAGCGAAATTTTATCCATTCGGAAGATAGGTTCCTAGTTCCTGAACATATTTTGAACCGTTTGATAACCAATCACCCTAATTACGTCAAATTGAGTCATCCCTTCTTGTTCCCTTTATTTTCCCGAACTCATGCGTTTCGGTTTTGAAAGTAAGGAATTTCGGATGGCCACCTGGTCGTTTGACGTAATCTCCCAGTGAAACTACGTCACGCCCGGTCTCTAGAACCTTTAAGACACTAATTAAAACAACTACAGGAGCCTAGAAAAGTGAATTTTTTTCCTTTCTCGACCGTCTCGAAAACGGTAGAACTTACACAATTTTTAAGGAAGTCGTTCACTTCGCATGAAGCGGTTAAGGACAAGATGGTTACAGTTACAGTCAATCCCTCCCGCCCCCTCTCTCTCTCTCTCTCTCTCTCTTCTGCGTTGACGGTCGGGCGAGGTAAGTTAGAGGAGTTCTCAGAAAGCATTTTTCGAGCATCCTCCGAGATGCCGCGCACAACCAACCGGCAATACACGCACCTTGAATGGAAGACGAGCCGACTACGAACCCAAAAAGAAAAAAGAAAAAAGATCGGATTTTTGAAAAAAGATTAATTTCATAAAATTGAAAAAAAAAGAAGAGTCTTTTTTTAGCATTTTCTCGATCCTTATTTAAATCTCGATTTCGACTTACGGAGAAGATAGGAAATTATTTTGTTTACCAGGAGACCTCCCTGGAAAGCTTCCCTTCCCATCGGATCAACCCCGATTCTTCCTCATCTACCTTTCCCTCCTGTTCCGCTTCTGCGTCCAAGTGTTTTCCCCCCGCACGAGCGCACCTGCGCGCGCGTACGTATACCCGTTTCCTCTCCATCGTCGTCTCCCTTCGTCTGCTCTGGTTTAACGCTGCTTCCGGCATTTTCCCCTTCGACTTCTCGATCTTGGGTAACGCGAAAGATTCCATTTTTACGTGTCTTTTTTTCTTTGGTCTTTTCTTTCTTTTTCGGGGAGTTCTTCTCTCGCGAGTTCTGGTGACCGCTTTCACGTGGACGGCGGCGATTTTCGGGCTGCCCTGCCCTTCACGGGGCCGCTGTTGCGCTGGTGGAAGATCCTTGGACGACGATGGGGGCGGCCATGTGAAATTTTTCGCCTTTTTTTTTGGCTGGCTTTTCCGTGCGCTTAAATTCGTGTCCGGCGCCGGTTTGATGGGTTTATCGTGCTGGGTGGGGACGCTCTGGTTTTGGGTTTTCCGTCGTTTTCGGGTCGGTTGATTATTGGTACTCGGGCTCTGCGTTCCTTTCTTGCTTTTTGGGTTCGTCGTTTTGTCTTCCTGCATTGTCGAGGATTCGAGTTCTGCCTTCTCGCGTGACGCGTTTCTATTTTCGTTCTTGACGGTGCAGATTTGAGGGTCAACCGAAATTGGTGAGCACGGCGAGGATTTGGTCCTCGGCTTGAAGGAAGTCTCGAACTTCTCGGAATTCGGACTTGACGGTTCGCATTTGAGAAGGTTCGAGCTGAATTTCAACGAGGATTGGAGGCCTAATCAAGTTTGATCGTTTGTCGTGAATTGATTGCTCCAGAGGTTCCGAGGCGGTACCGGTGAATGTGCAGAGGGAAAGTCTCCTCTGTGAAGGGCGGAGAATATGCAGAGATTTCTAGCGATGGTGGCGGAACCGCAGGTCGGGGGGGAGTCGCTTATGGCGACCATCAAAATCGCGGTGCTCCCGATTGCGAAAGTGTTCACCATGTGCTTCTTGGGCTTTCTGATGGCTTCCAAATATGTTAACATCTTGCCCGCGAGTGGGAGGAAATTACTGAACGGGGTAAGCTGAATCGCATGCTTGTTTTCGGTTTCCTCTGTACAAGCAAATATGGAAAGATTTAGTGGAGTAATGGCGGCTGATTCTTCGTCACAAGAACATGGATTTTTCTCCATAGATAGTGACGGTGATTTTTTTCTTTGTGTTTATTGTGTTGTGCAGCTGGTCTTTTCCCTTCTGCTGCCATGTCTGATATTTTCTCAACTTGGACAATCCATCACTTTGGAGAAAATGATCGAGTGGTGAGTGTAATTCGGCCTTCTTTATTGACAGTGCTACTTAAATGGAAAAAGGAATTGATAGCTAAATGTCGATTTCATCTTCTTGCAGGTGGTTTATTCCAGTTAACGTTGTTCTAGGAACCATATCGGGATCACTTATTGGTTTAGTTGTGGCGTATATTGTCCGGCCACCTTACCCTTTTTTCAAGTTTACTATCATACAAATTGGAATAGGTAAGCTACTGTTTGAGAGAGAGAGAGAGAGAGAGAGAGAGAGTTTCCGGAAGCTTTATCGCTTTTCTTGTTCATTCACCATGGACAGTGGCAAGATTAAGCTAAAGTCTGATTAAAAATACGCGACTAGAGAGAATTCTTATAAGTTTGATTATCATGCCCATTTTCCGATGACAAAATTTGTGGAGTATGGTCTCATACGATGCTATGGTTTCTGGACAGTGTATAGTCTCTTGATTTACATTTTGCAAAAAAAAATGACCTACTTTTGTTGCATTGGCATTTAAATTAGTTAGTTCCCTTTACATGATATAGCTGTTGCTCGCAGGGAACATTGGGAATGTGCCACTTGTCCTGATTGCTGCATTGTGTAGAGATAAATCCAATCCATTTGGAGATTCAGAAACATGTAGTACAGATGGGACGGCCTATATTTCATTTGGGCAGTGGGTAAGTTTCATGCACATTTCTTTTAACCATGAAATTTTGCTATGAATTTACATGAGTTGCCAACATGACCTGTCAGATTGGTGAATTTCCCTTGTATGGGTCTTGGTCGTTTATTTATATTGTGACCTGTAACGTCATTACTTTTGACAAACTAAATCTGGCGGTTAGATTTGATTGCGTTGAAGTTGCCACTTCTACATCAATAATGTAGATGAATTTTGTGCCTGTGGTCTTTAATCTTATTCCGGTGGTGAAAGAACACTGATAACAAATCAGTGTGCACCATTGCAAAGCTAGTCTCTAAGCGATTGAGTGCTCGGCAGACCATTAAAGTGTTCTAAACAGATGATGGTATGGGAATTAAATAGGTGGTAGAAACATCTAAAATAGTCAAGATGTTGACATACAAATAATGTTCACATCCTATTTCAGTGGACTGATTACTATTTGAATATCTGACCTGTTCGTAAGACAGGTGGTGTATGCCTTTGAGTGGTGAATACAGCTGGAATACATGTTGAGTACATTTTTTGTCATGGGTAACTTTTTAAATACCAAATAATCCCTGTTGTGCATGTGGTCAGGTTGGAGCAATAATCTTGTACACATATGTTTTCAATATGTTGGCCCCCCTCCAGAAGGAACCTTTCACATCGAGGAAGCAAATCTTCCCATAAGAGACCCTCCAAAAGATGGTGCACAA
Organism: Eucalyptus virginea; assembly: GCA_014182375.1. Lineage (NCBI taxonomy): Eukaryota > Viridiplantae > Streptophyta > Magnoliopsida > Myrtales > Myrtaceae > Eucalyptus > Eucalyptus virginea. The sequence goes on along the minus strand of CM024524.1, from coordinate 14,177,617 downwards.
ATCCCTAAAGATGATTCTCCAGAACAAGTTCCACTGCTTACACAGGATGATTTGCAGTCAAATTCAAATCCTCAGAAGAATGGAAAGGTAAAAGCTTCTTGTTCTGCAGATGAACTTCATATGCCAAAATATGTGAGCCATGAATGAGCTAAGTCTTTATTTGTTGTTTTATATGTCCAATGTCCAAATATGCGCTTGAAAACACTGTATTAAGTTTGCTTGAAGACCTCTCCTATATTGTTTTTGCCCCTTGTATTCTGATTTGTGAAGAATCAACAATGTAAATGGTAATAAGGATTTTCGACCAAAAAAAAATAAAAATGGTAATAAAGATGTTTGGCTACTCTTCCCCTCAAAAGAGGTCAATAATGTTGAGGTGGGGGCCTCAAATTAGGAATTGTGTAGTGGGGTCTAACAAGAAAAAGTCCACATTGCAATGGACGAGAGACCAAGTATAGAGTAGGAGTAAGACATAATGATATGGGGAAAGTATTCCTGCAGCACATGAAGCAGCCTTTTACTGTGACATGAATCAAAATGCATATACCTTTCAGTAGTGGGTGAGGTAGGTCTCAACCCAGTTCAAACCCTTTTCTTCTGAGCATAAAAAAAAAAGAGTAGGCTATCCATCATCTCCAATTAGAGGCAAACTGGAAGGAATGTTTTTTGGCACACTTGCTTGTTTTGGCTTGCTGTACTCAGCCATGGAAACTGATGGGTTTGAACAAGAAAAACTATGATGACGAGAGTATTTCTAACTAATTTACAATCAAAAGTCACGCAGGATAGGCTTTTCTTGACACTTCAATATCATGATATTGGATACATGTATCCTTGCAGTTGTCTTCTGGTGAGTTTTTGGTGTATAGAAATTGAGTTAGATTTGGATTCGTATTTCCTTAGGTGTGAGAATGTGAAGAAATTGATTACAAGTTAAAAACTTTAAATTATGCTAAAATTTCATGAATTTTAAATCAGCAGCTTGAACTCTAGAGAGCAGTCAGGAAGGGCTTAGTTCTGAGTTGTTCTTCTGCTTTGTTAAGACTTAAGAGTACTAACCTTTTTAAACGTTTCTCATTGCAGATGAAGCAACTCCTTGTGTTCCTATATGAGAAATTGAAGCTCAAGCAGATTCTTCAGCCTCCAATCATTGCTTCTGTAAGTTATATTCTACTTTTGTTCGTCATTTATATCACAATTCCATATTCTTATTGGGAATTGATGGTGTTCACTGTCGTGTTGTCTTATCACTCTTGTTTCCAAATCCTTAGTATGTTTGATTTACACCTAGAAAATGACAAATAGACATTGAGAAACTACATGGAATTGTACTTTCCGGTTCAAAGGAAGAAAGTTGAGGCCAAAATAAATTTGATTGGAGATCCTGTAATTGTACTTCTGGTGGATCACCCTGATTTTGCAGGGAGATTTGGGTCATTGAATAGTAAGCACCATCACCCTTTTGCCAATGATTTTGTGTCTACAAATCAATCATGACCAAATTTTCTTCCATATTGAGGTTAAAATTGAGTTGGTCTTGGTGTATTTTTTTATTTTCTTTTATAACTTTTCCCTTACTTTAGAGTTTGAGTTTTGGGCCTTTATTTAACGAGCACAGCTTGAATCTTTGAAAACATAAAAATAACAACGTTTAAAGTTACCTTTAGTTTTGTCTTAGTTATTCTTCCATTTGGTGGGAAGTTTGGTGACTTTTTTATTTGGTCAACCAATTCAGCAATAGAAGAAAGAAAGAAAAGAGGCAAATCATGAAGAAATGTCTGTGTTGGACTGCCATTGCTCTTTTGATATGTACTCTTTAGAATTTATAGGCCAATAAAATGGAGAAATGTTGCCTGCTAGCGGAAAGTGCCTACCATAACCTTGTTAAGATGGCTGAGATGCTAACTTTTGGATTTGTTATGGAGAATATCTATAGAATAATCAGACGATGCTCTATGTTTTGTTCTCTCTTACTACACGGTACTGCTTTTTGTTAGCTTATGTGTGTGATTGACATTTTCCATCACATGCAGATCTTGGCCATGGCTCTTGGAGTGATTCCATTTTTCAAGAAATTGATTTTTACATCTGATGGTCCACTTTTCTTCTTCACTGACAGCTGCATTATTCTTGGGTACGTGTCATATATGCTACAGATTCTAATTTTTCTGATACCTGCTGATCAGAACTTCTCTCTTTTATGGTTTAGATCCAAGTAGCTGTAGTGTTATTCTCCAGTTCCTGTTACTGCTTTTATTGGCACAGTGATATCCCATGATTTTGCTGATTGCAGTGATATTTGAGATATGATATGCCAATTATTGCTTTCACCATTTTGGCAAGCATGGCTGCTTTAAATCTAAAAATTGCACCTGTTCTGGAAGCTGAGACACTAGTTTCAGGGAAACTAAAACATATATTTTTGACATTTATGTAGTTATCTATGGGTTATATGTGGTTTTTAGTTTCTCAAAGACTATTATATCTACTGTGAGCCTAATTATTTTCTCATATCATAAAGCATGTTTTCTTCTTAACATGCTCAATTTCATGAGTTTATAATTCTCTCACTTTCTATCAGGGAGGCCATGATTCCATGTATCTTGTTGGCATTAGGAGGCAACCTCGTCGATGGTAAGTGAAGTTCCTAGCCACAGTTGCATGCATATTACAGAACGATACATGCATATTGCCTTGACAACTTTACATTTAAGTTATGGACCTAAGTGATAAAGGATAGTTGCATTCGCCATTCAGGCATTTGATTATGAGTTCTTTTGAGCTTGCAGGTCCTGGAAGTTCAAAACTTGGTCTACGCACTACAGCTGCAATTATTTTTGGACGTTTGCTTTTGGTGCCTCCAGCAGGTCTCGGTATCGTCACGCTTGCTGATAAACTGGGCTTTCTCCCGGCTGGTGATAAAATGTTTCGATTTGTCTTATTGCTGCAGCACTCAATGCCAACTTCAGTCCTCTCTGGTAAAGACCCAAACTCTTTATCTTCCAGGCCTTATTTGTTGTAAAATGAAAGCGAAGTTGACAATTTCCTTGCCGTCGTCGAAGGCATTTGGTATCTTGGAAATTATGATCTGGCATTAGGTCACTGCTTTCGGATAATTCAAAATAAGGTGATAATCTGGCATTAGATCACTGATTTCGGATAATTCAAAACAAGGTGATGATCTGGCATTGGATCTTACTGCTTTCAGATAATTCAGTCCATCACATCGATACGACATTTTCATGACCCGTCCAAACTAAATATCCTCTAAATCTGTAGCTATCTGATCAGTACACACTTAGCAAGGGACTAGTTTTGGGACTTCAGCATGTAGGAAGAATCTGCTTCTCACATACTTTGAAGGTGTGCAAAGGAAACCACTGATCACTCGTATCTTGTCCACAGGTGCGGTTGCCAACTTACGCGGTTGCGGTAGGGAGGCCGCGGCTATCCTGTTTTGGGTTCACATATTCGCGATCCTCTCTATGGCCGGATGGGTCACTCTGTATCTCAATCTACTGTTCTGAATCCGGGGGGCGACCCCCTTGCCTCGGCCGAAAGCCCGTTACTTTTTCGCTTGTTCTCCATCTCCAAATTCAGCTGTCACGCGAGCAGATCAACATAGTATCGAGAATTCTTTATATGGAAGAGAAAAGCAAGGAAGGGGTGATGATACGGTCGAGGAAGGCTCGTGCAAGTCGTTCCCGATCTCCGATATATATAATATCTAATGATCATCATCATGTATTAGTTGTCCTTTTCTTGTTTCTCCTTTCCATTTACTAATTATTGCTATATCAGGAAGTAAAAAGGGCTGTTAACAGCTCGTGAGTTAAGAAGTTGGCCCGGTTCTTCGGATGATATCTCCATTTATTCGTTACAAAAACGTTAGTGCAGCATCACTGAACAGCGAGGTGGCTTAGAGTGTTAATATAGCCTTCGTTTCTTTCTTGAAAATGTGATTTTTGGAAAAAGAATTTTCAGAAAGTTTTCAGAAAAATAAAAATATTTATCAGTGTTAGACTGAAACCAAAATATAAATAAAGAAATATTTTTCTGTTTGGTATGGACAATTTCATTTAATTTTCTTCAAAAAATCATTAAAAAATTGATTTTTTTTTCCCTTCTTCTTCGAAGCCTATGGGTGATTGGCCATAGGCTAGCAACAAGCTCGCCTTAGGCTATTTGCTTGATCTGGTGAGATCGAGGAAAAAGGAAAAAGCAAAAAGAAAAAGAAGAGAAGAGTAAAAATAAAAAATAATTAAAGTCATATTTTAAAAAATATATATTTATAACAGCAAACCTTTCATTAACCAAGGACTTGAGCTCGAGCATTGAGGATTCGGGCATGAGTGTTAATGGCCAAAGTTTGAGCATGGGGGACCCAAGAGTCTTTATGGACCCAGGCCCAATTATCAGGGCATCATCAAACACAGGTACTAGGGCCTCGGGCTTGACCTAGACGAATCCGAGCACTAGAGACTTGTACCTAAATGACAGGAACTAGTGTTGAGGTTTTCGTGCTGAAGTATAAAGTTTTGGGTTCACATGTCAATCTCTAGTCATACTTTGAAAAATATGTTTTGATTTTTTAGAGAAATGAATTTGAGCTTAGATATTTCATTGATTTTCTATTGATTCATTTTCCTAAATAATCCAAAGGCCGAAAAATGAGAAAAATATTTTTCATGAAATATATGATGCATAATTCCTATTCCTATTCATTTGCTTTAAGGTACTAGTTCGTTTGCAATGAGGGCTTTTTGGAGAGGTCCATTCGAGGGCACTTCAATTCGAGTGCTTTTTGACCCAAAAAAAATTCTAAGTGCTTGAACAAGGGTATGCTAGAAATAGCTGCGATATCTTTAATACAGAAAGGGTCATGTAATTAATCCGCAATATTCGACCAAAAAAATTAATCCGCAATAGGCCTATTATGTAATAGTTATTACCGCAACTAAACGTTCGAAAGCATCTATTGACTTTGACCTTCATAAGATGAACAACCGAGGAGAGTTAGAGAATACATATAATGAATTTATTTTGTAAAAAAATAAACGATTTTAAAAATTATATTCTTAAAAATCATAGCTTATATCAATTATAGAAATGAACAAATAGAGAAAAATTCCATCATCTACAAAAATGTCTGAACAAACGTTGTTATTTGTAATGAAACATTTGTTATTGATTAATTATTTCAAACAAGACGATTATTTTTTAAATAATTCAATTTTCACAAAATAAATGAAGCGTTAAGTTTCTCCAAACATGCATGGATTTACGGCCCAAGTGATCACATCTTGAAACTTCGGCCAACAGAAAAAGGGTGGCTCATAAATCATTTCCATTCGTTGACATAAATGCCAGGCCCCAATTTCCCATGGAGAGAAAAAGGTTCAGGCCGAGAACACCTGCTTTTGACCTTCAGCGCAACAATCTGGATGCTGAACCCAAAATATAAGACATTATACTTCAATCTGAAACCAGAAAACCACCACAAATTGGTGATCGCTTTGACAGCAACAGCCCACCTTGGAAGTTGCTGCATCACCTAAAACAACATACTTACATCTCCCATAGCCAAGAACATTCTCAGACTTGTGATGCTAGGCAGCAAGTTAACAATTGATCACGAAACCTCTAATCCATGGAAAAAGGTTCTGATCAGCACACGTTCAGAATCAGCGGAACGAATATTTCACAACATGACGCCCGCTTAAAATAAGATTTGATAACTGAATTAGCTATTGGAGTAGTTACTCCATCACCCGAAAACACATTAAAAGGGGAACCACCATCTCCTGTTTGTGCGATCACTTCTGTTAGATGCAGGAGCGCCAAAACCGGGAACCCGGCGTAAATGCCCTTCGATGAAGTTGTGATTGTTAGTTGCTCTTCTCCTCTGAGCAAGAGGATTCCCCAACCACAACACGAGAGCCACACCAACAAGGCTAATAATTGGAGCAGCAGCAAGGACTAACCACCTGCCTCTTCCAGCCTCTCCATCAGAACCGTTAACATGAGGATACCCTTCTGAGACGTCTCCCTGCTCCAAAATACTTTGGTTCAGTTCACGCTCTTCGTCTGCTTCAGCTCCATCTGAGGAATTGTCGTCAATTGCTCCTGCCCACCTACTACTATCATCAATCTGCCTGCTCCTACTGATGTTCTGTTTAGCCTCCTCATAGTCTCCATCGTCAGTTGGAAGTTCATAGCGACAAAGGGGGCATGAGTTGCGTGTATTCAACCACGGCAAGATACAGGAGGGGTGATAAAGGTGACGGCATGGAAGCTGGTTCGCTTCTGTCCCAACTGTTAAGATGTCCTTGCAGATTGCACAGGCTGTGTCATCATTCTTTAAATTATCCTCATCAATGACAATGAGAGGTAAACTATTTACAAAAGAAACTGCTGCAGGAGGAGCTCCTCGACGCGAATTCTCATTATCTGCAAGATACTCAAGCAATTCTTCAAAGCTTCTTGTATCCAGATAATCTCCTGAATGGCCAACATCTGATGGCAACTGTGATTCATCTAGATTAGCAAGGATGTCACGGAGATCTACTCGCCTACTTCGCCGCATTCTCCCACGTATCATACCCTCTCGGGGAAATACAATCAAGTGACTCCAGTCAGGGGGGCCACTGCCTTCGGCTGGACTTGAATTAACAGAAAATCGTATCGGACCATGGCCCTCTGCTGATTCAGGTATGTCTTCCTCTGCATCTGTTTCTTCCCATTCATCTTCTTCTGAAGAGTCTTCTTCCTGTTCTCCTTCATCTTCTTCTCGGTCATCCAATCCCAGTGGTTGATACCAGCATGCATTGGATCAATATCAGAATCACTGTCTAGATTACTTGCCTCATCTGGTTGCAAGAATACTTCCGCATCCATGATACTGTTATGCCCATCAATTGATGTGTCTGAGTCCCATCCATAAGCACTAAAGGAAACTCCATCACTCTCAGCATGAACTACCCTGAACCGACCAAAACCGACACTTGTATCGCTCTCCACATAAGTAGAATCCATATTATCATAACCATCACTCTCTGCATCAGAAACCGCATGCCTCCATCTTCTAGAGCCAGTTGGAGTAGTGTAGGTGCTTGTCTGCTGCAATAACCTTGCAGAACTTTCACCATCTGAGAAGTTCTCCTCATGCATAGAGGCAGTTGACTGGTTTTGCCTGATCAAATTAAGCATTTGTGAGAACTGTCGTGAGAATCGACTCTCTGTAGACTCAGAACTGCTGTACCTAGTTCTTCTTCTGCTAATTCTACTTCCTCTGTGAAATCTATCACGGGATTCTCCAATTGGGTTCTGAAAATCTTCAATTAACAAAAATTTACAATCCCCACATATATTAGATGGTTCCTGATTGCCATTCTCAACACTATTGTGACAAAAAGCACATACTGCTGGCTGGATCAAATTCTCTCTAGATAAAACATCAGCCAAATTGCCATTCTCCGTGGACTGGGGCAACCCCCTGACACCACGTGTAGGTCCGCATCCATTGCAGGAGGACCTAAAGAAAAGCAAAAGACTGAAACTATGATATGAACGAAAAAGCAAATAAAGAAAAAGGAAAAGAAATCAGAATCAGGGACCACATAATGGTCATGCAACAAATGTATTCATGATGTCCTCACAGCTTTAGCTAAAATTTCAAGGCAGTGATGGGACAAGATGCATGGAGATACCCACAAGATACAAGTTATACATTCAAGAAATTTGTAATAGCGCATTCAGATCGATTCAAGCAGTGTAGAGCCAATATAGGATTGGGCCACAAGCATTAGGATGCGGAGTCTCAAGGAGAGAAGCACCAATACGGTTGGAAGTAGCAAATTCACCGGAAAAATTAGAAAGTCATTTGCAGAATTGACAGGTCAACCTTTGATCTTATAAATACATCAGCAAGACAAGAACATTACACATGATGATGATAACCGCTGCAAGAGGCCTCCAGCTTGAAGGCATTCAAGGTGGAATTGCAAAACCCATCATATAGAAAAGATGAATATGCTTCCCATTCAGGTTTTCCAAGATACCATGATAAAACATTTCCCGAGAGATCTGCCATTTGACCTGCTCGTCCCATGTCACGGAAAAACCACTAACCTGGAACACTGAGATATCTCAGTGTTCCAACACCACAGCTAAGCATGTAATCTGGTCTTTTAGCCATGGATCATGTACTTTAGTATGGATATCATCTGAAATGAAAATAGAGACCAGGTCGTCATATCTTCAACTACCTCATGTAGAGGACCTTTCCCCTATAGCTACACATCTTAGTCAAAGTCAGTTTCCACATACTGATAGATCCACACTCCAGTTAACCTTGCAAAAGAGACTTAGGCAAGTAATAAACATAGAGTACATGAGGTAGTTGCTATAGGGGTAAGGTCTCTTTTGCACATACTGGTAGTTCCACACCCCTGAAGGTTTATAAAGTTCTTTTAAAGGAAAAAGCCAAACCAAACCGGTTCCCTTTATGCCTCTATCCTCTGGAAGGGCTGTGTTACTCATAGCCTTTCTTATACGACCCTTTATTGCTACACAAATTAGATCACTCGTTCCCTCTAACCAAAAGTAATGCTTAACAGCAACCTTGCAGTTAGGATTCAGACACCGAAGAGCCATGCAGCACGCACATAATTCAAATTGCAGAATAACAAGATACCGATCCATTCGCCATCAGTTCCCTCGTATGCATTCACCGGACACTTAACAACAGAAATTCAAACTAGCGACTTGCCCCCACTTGCTGAAGCAAACCCATGATTCTCCCACACTAATAGAAATCGTCAATCAAACAATCAAGCAAGACAAGTCCTCTGAAGATCCCCTGGGCCGAATCAAGAACCGCAGAATTCTCTTCTCGCTCCTCATCCACGCCAAAAATCTACCAGAACCCAACAGCCAAAAGGGCACGACCGGCTCCGTACCGCGGGCGAATAACTCAAATGCCAGAAAAAGAGGAAATTCTAACCAACCCAACAAAGTAAAGACGGAAACGCTCGAACCGGAGCTCGTAAAAATTTACCAGGAGAAGGAAACACGGCACTCAGTACCCACCAGCACAGATCAACAGCGGCGGCGGCGGCAGTGTCGGATCAACCCCTCTCTCCCCGAAAGGCAGCGCGATCGACGATTTGCCCAAGTGGGTTCGGTCAATACCAGAGTCAATGCGAATTTCAAGAACAACCCCCTCACCCACCCGCCCAACCAAGTAACGAGCGGGGAAGAATTTAGGGTTGACGAGGCAAATGGACTTCGCCGGTCACTTCAAAATGAGCAGTCGCGCCCAAGATGGCGATTTCGAGCCAAGGGAGTGAGCCAAGATACGATTTTTTTTTCACCGGAGAAGGGAGAGAGAGAGGGATCAAACGCGAAAAAGATGAGATTTTTTTTTTCTCCAAGAAGAGAAAAAAAAAAAAAAAAAGAACAAGGACAGGTGATTGAGTCAAGAACAATAATTTAAGGTACGAGGGGAAAGAACGTGTGTGTGGGGGTACACACGTAATGCTTCCAGAGACGGAAAGACCAGGCGCATGAAAGGGGCAGGAAGACCGCCTTCATTGTCATCACCTAACCTCCTCTATTTTGGCCTAACCTCGCCTTCCCCTGTCCTTGTCCTGTAAAAAGAGGAAACCCAAAGAAATTGGGACACTTACATGGTAAAAATTAGCCGGATTTAATGAATTGTCCAAATTGGTCCATACCACAAAAAGTAAATGAGACAAATGGTCTATCAACTTTGACCTAACATGTAATGCGATCCTAAGTGTTCAATTTATTCAGTGTGATCTCTGAATTTTCAATTTATTTAATGTGATCTCTGATCATTTTATACATATTCAATATAATCTATGGATTATATAAAAATATCCAATATTATCCTTGAATTGGAATTAATAAAAGAATAATATTGAATATTTTCACATAACGATGACTAACTTGAACATATATCAAAAGTTTAAGAATTACATTGAACAAATTAAATATTTATGGACAATATTGCGTGTTGAGCTAAAATTCAAAGATCATATTATATATTGAGTTAAAGTTTATAAACAATTTATATAATTATCTCCAATATAAATTTGTACACAAATATTCGCATGTAATCCGAGTTATGAAGCAGGCAAGGCTTTCTTTTGTGAGAACATTAACCAAGTCTATTGATTTACTTTTCGGGCATCTTGGAGCTAGGGCAGGCCGAGTGAACTGTTCACTCATTAATCACCTCTATAAACTAAGATAATGGTAGGAACATATCTATTCCTCTGTTTTTTGTTTTTTTGCTCTTGAAAAAAAAAAAAAAAATAGAAATTTTTTTGGTAAAGTCAATTAATTTTTATATTCTTCATAATAAAAAGTAAGTCGGGTGATGGATTTGGAAAAAAAATAAGAAATAGAAAAAAAATTATTTCTTATTCTAAAAATAATTTCTAGAAATAAATCATTTTTTTTATTTTCTCTTTTTCTTATTTTCTTCTTCCTTGCCGCTCTTTAGGGGCTACCATCCACTGACCGGCTGCTGGCCGTTGACAATCAACCGTCGCCGTTGCTGCCCACGTTGCTCTCCTCTGCCTATCGCCCATCGACCATTGCCGTTGCCTAATGGCGGTCGGCAGGTGGCGATGGCGATCAAACACAATCCTATTCTTTTTATGAATCTTACAAAACGAATTCCTATTTTTTTTCTATTTCAAGAATAAAATTTTTATATAGTTACCAAATGTGTTGTTTTACTTAGAAATTATTCCGAGAAGTAGAAATAAAAAAGTACTTCTAAAAAGAAATTATTCTCCGAATCAGAAATATTACCATCCGCACCCTAAAAGTCCTAAAACATGCATTGGAGCAAGCCGACCATGCAAAAGGTGTGTCGGCACAATTCGAACTCGGCATGGGCAAACAAAAGAAAAGGGTGCATTCTTTCTCGAGTGATGAAGAAGTTGAATGACTTTCTTTTTTTCCCTTTTACTATATATTTTTGTAATATTTCGACACTGACGTAGTGCACAATACTCGTATGTTAAAGGCAAGGTACAATGATCCTCGCCGTGTTTAGGTGAGAAATGAGAGCATAGCCCCATAAGCACAAAGAATCCAAAACGCTTAAAAGCACTTTTGTCCTTATCGTAAACTCCACATTAATAAAAGGGGCTTCATGTGACATTCGTCAAATTCGACGATAAAAATATATTTGAGTGCTTTCATTAAATATAAATAATAATTTTCATTATTCAAGTTCGGGTCGGGTCGTTTAAGGTTTGAAGATTCCCTCTCCCTCCCCCATCCCCGCGAGCATTTGTCATCCATTGGCTGAGGTCAATTTCTTGTGACAAACGCCAAGGTTGAAGGGTCCCCTCTATACTTTTATATTTTGAAAATCAACGTTATTGACGTGACACCTACTTAATGTTACATCGGCACCAAGTTTCATAACATGGACAGCAACGAAAAATTCAACGTAGAGACACGTTTGACTTCCAGTCAACTAAAGCCAGCGGACTTGAAGAAAAACACTGGTTCGCACAATTTCCGCGAGTTTTCATTGCACGACCCTAAAGTCTCAAAAACTTAGGATATTTCCAGCCCAAGTTCTACGACATTGCTGCATATATTCCGACATTATATTGCTCCTTCAGACTTTTCAAAGGGTTTCATTTCCCTTCCATCAAATTTCAGTTTCCGCGAGAGATTTTACCAACCCAGAGATTCGTTTACCATCTCAAATGCCCTCGAAATGTGTCGCTCGCAAGCCGGGGGATCGAATGTCATCGAATTCGGACTAACTTGAAATCTCGAAGTGGTCTGAGATGCTAAAACTTCAAGGGGGTTATTTGATGCAAATCAAACTTGGGAGAGCATACTGCACCAAGTTTGAAAGACACAGTGAATGAATGATGGGAAATCAAGAGTAAGTGAGAAGAGAAGAGGTGAATGGGCATGTGAATAGGCTAGTGCAGCTCTTTACTACAGAATGCCTAAAGTCTCCATCCATCACTAAATACGTGAGGAAGATCCGAGAATCAATTCACATAATATCGAGATAAACAATAGCAAATCATGATATTGCATCACAAAAAATTTCTCTCCTCGCCTAGAACTCAGACATGAGTATTATTTAGTTCAAATTTCGAATCCCCTATTGTCGCAAATGCAATACCCCAAGTTAAGCAGCCTATAAGATGAAAGCATACACCTTAGCAGCCGGCACTAAGCATGCACGTCAGTTCAAATGGAAGAAGGCTTTCATTGATGAAAAATGGGTAGAATTACATATGTCGATTGTTTTCTATGAAACATACTTTCTTCTATACCGGAGGTTAGGTACACTCGGCACAACATATGAACATATAGCCAGTTTACAATCCAGGGCTACTTCGCTCAATCCGATTTTCTCAGAGGAACACAAATATGGGACACAGCAAGATATTGGAGGATCTGCCTCTGCAGTTGAAAAGGCCAATAAGATTGTACCTGGGATTCGACTTCTTCACGAAACTCCAAGGCTTTTAACAATATAAGATCCTAAAATATCTGGAAGAACAGACTCGTCGATCCATCGCCAAATGATCTAAGATCTGCAGGTTTCACCAAAGCCCTGCACAGTGGGCATGTCCTTTCCCTTTCAAACCTGTTTGTAAAGAAACATCAATAATGACACCTTAATCCGACAGAAAGTACACAGAAGAATATGATGGCAAAATACAGCACAAAGAGAAGAATTGCAACACATGATTGAAAGTGAACATGCATCCGCTCGAAGATGAGTGGAGCCATATTTGGCCTCATTTCCCTAGAGAACACGGTGTATCAAAAGGTTATCTTTAACCATACTAAAAACTTCAATTTGCCCAGGCTCCAGCTTATCAACAAGCAGCTTATACAGACAGTCTAACCAAAATAAATTTATCAGTTTCGCTGGGGTTGCAACAAAACTTTTGCATGGTATTCATTCTTAAGAAAGAACTTCAGTACTCATCTTTCATTTTGTTCGACACCCAACTTTCTCTTTCTTCCCATATTGCATTGAGTGTTGTCAGAGATATTATTATCAGGGGAATAAAGAGTATTTACAGCACAAACTGACGTAAGTCTATATCAGGCCTCATTTCTGAATAGTCCAGGTTCTCAGAGATTCTTTTTTAACAGACAAAAAGTTGCACAATCAATTAAAACGAAAGATGTGCAAACGATAAGAATCTGTAAGCTGACATGTGCAGTTATAAGTGGCAAAAGCTACGTTCTCAGGGATGCAATATAGAAGAACTTCATCAGTGGAGAAAGTGTCGTACTGACCATTCAGAGACACAATCTTCACAAAAGATGTGCTTGCAGCGAAGTAAGATGGGAGCATGCATCTTTTCCTGACAAATTGCACACAAATCTCCAGCCGCATTCACCTGCATAACATAAAGTAACTCTTTCAATGCATGGGAAACTCTCAACTGGAAGAAAGGACAGAACAGAATTGCATGACCAATAGCTCAAAAGACGAGTACAAACATTGCACGCAACCAGGTATTTATGCTAGGCATCAATGCATGCTATTATTCTAGCTGCTGAGGTTTGATCATATATATAACTGCCAGTAACGCAGTGTATAAAAAATCCTAGCATTGCTCTTGTAAGGAACAGCAGCATGGACATAAGACATGCAACAATCAGTTCAAAATATTAAGCTGAGAAGAATAACAGATGTAAGTCCAATAACCTGCTCGGCAGTTGCATAAGCCCCGTAGTGGATGTCCTTACGAGACAATGCCTTTAATGCAGTAAAAAAGGACTGTACCTGAGAACAATATTGCAACAAAAGTATGAGACCATCAGGACATAAGCTTAAAATCAGCTTCCACAAGAAGGAGATGCAAGTTTCCTTGATTTCTACCTTCTCGACAACAGATGTGAGCTTGAAAGTCAGATACAATCCCGTCATCAGAGAAGAGAAAAGGCTTCCGTACTCTTTATTCAAGAAAAACCGGTACCACACAGGTGTCGGCAATAACGCGCGGTACAGCAAAAGCAGATACTCTACCAGAGTTAGCAATTGACCCTGCAAAACACATGATAATTGGTGAGAAAGCAATACTGAAACCTAATAAATGTCTCTGTGTGCATCTAGTACAAACCATCCACCTTTCCTGTAAAAATTAAGCAATCAGACAGCACCAGTAGATTGAAACAATGACAAGGCAACACATTAAACTCCATATACACCTGGAGCTTTTGCTCATGTGGAAAGGTGAAAGAGTGCAGGGAAGATGAAGAAGGCGAGAGTTGAGAGGTAAAAGAACCTAGAGATGAGAAACCTACATATTCTACTCTTCTAACAAGGCATTTCAAGAATCACAAGTTCAAATGGACAAGTGTAACAGTTCTCTAATTGACCTCACCTGCTTGCGATAATTCCGCCCTCGACTGTTTTTGAAATATATTAGCAGAAGACACTTGATCACCATAGCTGCTTGCCGGACCAAAGTATCTAAGAACCACATTCAGAAAATTCAGAAAACAGTCAAGGAATAATTCCGGAATCTCATCAAGTAAGTAAGTGAGAAATAATGAAGAAGGCATCTCAAAGAAACAAGATTCAGAAAATTAGAAGAGGACTGAAACAAAACTTTGTCCCCAAACTATAAAGGATATAATGATATAGAAGGAAAAAAGTAGAAAAAGGCAAGTCATATGACTTGGATCACAATGATTACTAGATGAACATGCACTCTGTACATCACGTGCCTATGTTAAACCGACCAGCATTGGCAAAGATATATAACTTTCCATCTGTTCAAAATAAGCCTTAAAAAGAGAATGCAACATAGCACCTATTAGGAAAGGCCACTCTTATTTTGGCTTCAGAATCCCCTGGCTAACACACGCTTCTATCACGCATTTCTTCAGTTGTGATTAATGCCTAAAAATAATAATGCTCCACTCCAAACATTAAATCTTAAGATCTACCAGTCGAAGATCAACATGACTGACATGCTACATCAAATATTAAAGGATAATCGAGTCATAGCTATAGCTTCCTACAAGGGTCATGAAGGATCTTCAATAATCCCACCTCTCCCTATTAAACCCATCCTTTCAAAAGTCTTTCCTGTTCCACATCTGAATCTTCCTTGCTAAACCTTCTCCTAGCTTTCTATTGAGCAACATCCATCTCCTCTCAATTATATATCCATAGAGACCCACTATAATCAATTGAGTATAGGAGGCATGCCCAAGGGACAGCGGCAACAGTGCAATAAGCTTTGTTCAATTGAAGGCCGCACAGAGCTCATGAAGGCAGACAGAAGACCAACCCACTGATCCCAAGAAGTGAACCTTTTCCAATCACTTAGTTAACCTTCTTCCACTGTCTTTTGCTATCCTTATCCACTCGAGTTTCCTCCAACTTTATTGAAACATGACAAATGATATGGTTGCATGATAAAACTCCAGTCTGATGAATGCATTATGTCAAGCAATCTCTGCATAGTAGTACGGCGGAGTGGAGGAAGAGAAACAATCCCTCCATTTTAGCAGTTGCCAAATTCAGCTCAAGACTGTCCAAATCCTCCCTTAATCTCAGCACGAAACACCAATCAAGGGAGACATTGCTTCACTCAAAATGGGCTACTTAGTTGGCTACAAGAAAGCTCAGACTCTTGTCTATGTTCTCTCGGAACTTATTTCTGGCAACACATGACATAATAATAACTATAAGGTAAGTATAATATGCAGGATATGCTGAGTTACTGATGTCTCTGTTCACCAACGGTATTATACTTCAAAGACTTCATACAGATGTAGCCTGCAGTTATGTCTGCTAACTGGTCATAGCTTTTGCTTGGTGGGATTTAATTTGTGCCCCCCCCCCAATGCAGTTGAATGTCTATTTATTTGTCACGATGATACGGACAAAACCCTTCTTTGCACTGATTTGCAGTAGCCAAAGATAGGCTCCCACTCATCTAATACAGCATTCAGAGGCCTTATATCTTTTATATCAGAGGTTGTGAGGGGAGATCTAGTCATAAAGGGAAAGTTTTCTATGGTTCCTTCTGGCTGTTCATGAAAGATTGTTGATAATAAGCCTATAAAAATATATCATAGCGTAATTCAGCACGGACAATTCCTGAATGTTACATTCTAATCGATCCATTGCTTAAATATGAATTTCCCAGTTCTCTTGCTCTTTTTAAATGCCGTGTGAATTAGGAATAGAGGGGTTTTTTCTTTTCCGAATGGTAACATAGGCTAGTACTCAAGCACAGCACCAGAAACTGAAAAAAGATTGTTAGAGCAAGGGAAAGAAGAAAGTTACATTGGAAACAATACATCTATTATCATGGAGAAAAAGACATACCATTGACTACAATGACGAACATCGCGTGCCAAAAAGGGGGTATTCCCTTGGGAGGAAACATGATCAATGGGTACAAGAGATCGTCCTTTCGGTACCACCAGTATACCCCAACAATATGAAGTGTGAATAAAAGTGAAATGCCGATAAGATAAGAAATTTTCCTCTCCCCCTGCAACCACAACCAATCGCCCCTCTTAACCAAACAATCAAACAACTCTGAATAATATGGACTGCCTACAAAATTAGGAAGTACCGTATCTGTGAAAAATAAGCACCTTTAGAGCTGTTTGCTTCCGTAGGATATCATTTGACTTGAACAAGAAAGCGGCAATCCAAATGGTAACAAAGAAACCTGCAATTCCTTGCCAAAAAGAATTGTGAATCAATCAACATGAACTCCACTCTCATACACAAACTCCCTCCAGTTAAAAGGAAGATAATATGACATTTACTTCTACAGATCTACAAACGGAAAGCTATAGTGCTTTCAAATAACTAGGCTGTACTACAAATTAGTACTTCTGCAAGAAAATTCAATCACCATTTGCAATCTAAGGAGCCAAATCACATTGTTGCCCTGGGTGACCAAATATGGCAACCACTTTTGACCTCACAATGATTTGTTGTTACCATATCCAAAAAATGTTTCTTTTTATTTTGGCCAAGCCAGAAATGATCAGGACTTTAACTCCTCCACAAAATTTCCCAAAAACTAAAAAATATCCATGCTGCATACATATCCACACTAGACCAGGAGAAACAGCCTAAAATAAAGCATGCATTAACTTCTTAAATATAAAGTGAAAAGGTTAATAGTTTATGATAATTCCATAACAATTTCGCAAGTTTTCGTGCCAATTGATTTTAACATTCAACAGAAAGAAAATTTGATTTGAACAAGAGCATGCTTGAGAGAGGGCTACTCAACAAAAAAAGTTCGTGAAGCAGCTAATATACATAAACAGTCACAAAGAGCAGCTTCAACTATAACAACCAAACCTTGAATTATTAGTCACCCAAACTCAAACCTTCACAATTCTTCCTATAACGATTCATAATAACTTACAAATGATCTCTGGATCATCACTTCATTCATAGTGATCATCAATGTCAAATTGCAGCAGTCATCCATTTGTAGAATAATTTCAAAAGATTTGATATGGCTATTTCATGATCGTAACCTATACTAGCATTTCCTTTTAACGCAGCTTCAAACTGCACTTTCAGCTTCTCTCTCATGCATTCTTGACATAACCAAATCAAAACAGGCACCAAAAGTTTTGGGAATTGTGTGATCAACCATAACATGTGATATCACAATGAGGTATAAGGACATCAGGGAAAAAATCCCAAAAGAAAGTTAAAGCAGACAATCATCACTATGCATTTGGCCATTTGGAAGCTATCGCTCTCGCACGAGCATTCATCTCTAGCCAAACTATCAATCTCTTAATGGCGCAGACCACTAAATACCAGGAAGATACCTTGCAAATGCTGCCGGATGAAGACCACCAGCAAGAGCAGTGAGAATGGCAGAATCTGCTCAATCCACCTCGCGGCCTGCTGAATATCATACCTCTGGTACGAAGACTCCCTGCCATTAGTTTCCCCGCCTTCTGAATCACTGCCTCCATTCCCTGGCTGCGAAGCCCCCTCACCCGCTCCACTCCTAGCATCTCCCTGACCATCGGCTGCCGCAACTGCAGCCGGCAATCGTGTCGATGCCTCATTAGTTCCGCCAGCCTCTCTCACCTGCTGACCCACCACCAATCCAGCCCTCTCCCTATGATGCTCCTGTTCTCCTGCCCCGATTATCCGAATCGAAACCTCCCCATCATTGCTCGTCACAGTAGAATCCTCCGCCCGACCGTGAAGACCTCCAGAGACCCCTCCATGGAACAAAGGCTCAGTCTCTAGATGGTTTGGCCTCGTTCTCAACAGACCCGAGTACTCCAGTAGAGTCGATATCGGCGCCTGTATGAGGTTCGAAGCCGATAATAGACTGTATCTTCTCGAATTACTACTGCCACTGCTACCACTACTCCCGGTCACGGCCGATCCTCTGTACGGGTCCGAATTGCCGCCGCCGGACGCCTCCATTTGCCTAGACGCCGAAAACCTAGAAGTACCCATAAACACAACCACGCGCCCACGATCAACTATCCTCGAAATTCAGAACCTTGACCCACACCCACTTCAGAAAACCAATCAAGAAGACCCGAAGAACAGCGACGCCGCTTCCGACGGGTCCAACAAGCAAGGAAAAGAAAAAGAAAAAAAATGGGGTCGGCCGAACGCACCTTCGAGAGCGAAACTCCGTGGATAATCGGGGGAGGAATTCAAAGCGCGAGCTCGAGGCAAGAGACCATAACCCTAAGACCCAACGATCGCAATCGCGAAGAGCGGAGATGGAGGAGGAAGAAGAGAGAGGAGGAAAGGGTTGCAAAAAAGTCAGCGACCCAGATATGACAAAAGCAGCTCGGATTTGACCGGACCGAGCAGGAACCGCACCAGGATCAGCGATCTTATACGCGGCCGCTGATGCTTTTTTTCTTTCTCTTGAAAAACCCACCAAAAAACAAAGCAAAGAAAAGGAAAAACAAGATAGCGTGGGCGAAGGGCAGGCCTAGGGGCGATTCAAGAGGAGACCCGCCCCATGACGAGAAGATCGATTAGAAAAATCCGCAAGAAGTGGAACAGGTCCCCTGTCGTCTCCTCTGACCGACCCTCTATTTCTTCCCCCTTTTCTTTTCACCTCTCTGTTCTCGCCGAAGAGAGAGAAAGAGAAGATGGAGAAGGAGAAGGAGGAGGGAGGAAGAAGAAAAGGACAAAGGGGAAACAGTTGAAAAAAGAGAGGAATGGGGTCGTCCGGCCTAGCTGGGGTCTCGCCAATTCCTCTTTCCGCGTCGCCTTCATATACAACTTGCCTCCCTCCCTTCCTTCCTTCCTTCCTTCTTCCTTTTTTTTGGGTTGCTTTTCTGTGTGTAAGCTATATATGCTGTAAAGTCTATGAACTCATCTTATCGTTCGACTGGTTCGTTCCGTACATTAATTTTCCACGATGAAATGGATTAAATCGGTCTCGCGAAACTATGGATGGAATGAAAACGATTGAGCAGCCCTCTAAGCGCAGGGCGACACAAATTCCAATTACAACGTATCGGTAAGTCAATGTCGGCTTCTCCTAACTCCAAGAAAGTTTTTCGCCTTGAAAAGATGTATTCACAGTGTTGGCCAATGGGCCTGTGGGCTCGATTAGGTCAGATTTGGTGCATGACGGGCTGCGTGATTGGATAATTTGCAAAGTTAGAAGGATTTGATTAGCGAAAAGAAAAAAGTGTAAGGACTTAATAAGAAAAACCCCCCGCGAAGGGAGAAGTGGGGGAGGGGGTGGGGTTAGGGAGTTTGCGGAATTGAAAGTGCGAAAATGAGTCAATTATGTATCGTCGTTCGACCCAAAAAAAAAAAAATTGTATTGTCGATCGTGGGCCGAAGAAGATAGTGGTGTCATAAAGCCCACCCCTATGTGGCCGGCCCATTCATGGGGCCTTCTCACCGCCAAGGCTCACCTCCACCGAGAGTGACAATATCAGCGACTTGAGAAGCCCGACCGGCCCGGCCCAAGTTAACGAACCCAATTCCGACTCCTGTCCGGCCTCTTCTCTGGCACCTACAGGCTACACCTACTTAGTGCAGCAGAGTACTACGGTCTTCTGATTAAATATCCACGGCCCGCGTAATCCGTTCTTTACACACCTATCGGGGTGAGTATATAGATCTGCCTCGATCGAATCGGTTGATTTTGGGCAATTTTAAAGGGCACTTGTCTAATACCCAACTTCAGGGTAGGGCTGCCCAAGCAAGACCAATTATATATATATATATATTCTTGAAGAAGTAATGTGTAAACCTAAACTCTAATCTCTACTGACGCCTCGCTTGTTCCAGAAAACAAAGCAAATCTTTATTTATTCCATATTGTTTTACTGATTCATCCAATTTGCTCCTTTCTTTATTTTATTATCTTTCTTTTTACTACAAAAATTTACCGATTTTATCACCTTCACTTACTCATACTTTCCTTAAATTTGTGAATCCGTCATTTATGGAAAAGAATCCACCAAATCCTCCTCCTTATTTCCAGTGTGCCCCTACAATCACAACCCATCATTGGCAATTCAATCCATGTAAAACTTTTGACCAAGATATGTGAATCCATCGGTTCTATTGGATTGTCGAGAATTGGGGTTCGGTTTAGTCCGATCGTAGGACCGGATGATTCGATTTTCAATTCCAAAAATTTTGAATTTTCTACGTCAATGCACGCCTCTTTTCAACGGGTTCGATGGGTCTTGTGATATCGATAATCGGGAACTCTTCGAGTCTTCTCAATCAGGCTAATCTCGTATCGAATCAACTGAATGTCAATGTTGACAACACACCCGTGCATCGCGGTCGTGATTTCCCGATCCCGTCGGTAATCATGGCGCTAGTAATTAGGGAAATGGTGGCCGTACAACATGATTGATTCGCGGAACCTACCTATAATGCATCACAAATGAATTGAAAGGCAGGACATAAGGTTAGTTAAAAAGGGCTTGAAAAGCAAATGGGGCGTGGCATGTGTGAAAAAGGGCCTCTCTTTCCTCCGCGCCACCCCCACGGACTTTTGTCCCGTCTTCGTCGTGGAGTGAAAAATCAGTTATCGGCTCCTATCAATCATTGAGCATCGACTTAGGAGAGAATAATTATCAGCAGAAATACGAGACAACGACTATGATATTGATGGAATGGTGTAATGTTCAAATTACACCAATCTCCCCATCTCGACTGGGGTGATGCTCTTACCCGATGCGCGGGGACGGGATGGTTTTGCGCGTGTTCGCACAGGGGATTAACCGGATTGGGAAGATGAGATCTTTCAACGCGATGTCTTTGTCCCATTTAAGTCCGATTTATCACGAGCGAAGTGCTGTAAATCTTCTTGATGACGAATTGGGGGGAGCTAGCAAAGAGAGATTATCCCCGACCGCTTTGATGTTTGGTGCAACTATTACCAAACATACACTATGTATATGAAATTTCACGCGGAATTTCTACGTTTCCCCCTTGAGGCCGCTGCGTTTGTCCATCGAAACTCTTATTTTCTTTCGAAATGATAGCACATCTTGGCACAGTGACGGATTTGCCTGAGAGAGACTGACTTTTCTTTGTACCATATACGGTTAAGAACACTCCAAAGTTCCAAATTTAAGACACTCATCTATGCAAGACCGGCATAATAATCCACTCCGCACGCTTAAAATCATTTACTTTTTTTCTTAAAAAGGAAACAAGAGAGGCTAATTTAAAGATATTCGAGATGAGGTATACAATATCCGAATTGTAGCTAAATTAAAATAAGTGAAGGGGACAACACTCGAAAGACTAGATTGCAATATAAACCAACATAATTATCCACTACACTCACTTAAAATCATTCATCTTTTTTTTTCTGCAAAAAAAGAAATGAGAGAGATTAATTTAAAAATATTTGAGATGGGGTATAACAACCTCTAGGTTGTGGTTAATTCAAAATAAGTAAAGGGGACAACACTTGAAAGGCTAAGATTGCGATATAAACAAGCATAATAATCCACTACACATATTTTAAGTCATTTATCTTTTTTTCCACAAAAAAAAAAACTTTGTTTGGTAACGCCAAGTTGTTTTTTATTTCGGATAATAGAAAGTTAGCCCATAAATAAATTTGGAGTAGAAACGAGAAACAAAAAAAAATTGCTTATGTTCCTTAGAACAATTTCTAAAAATAAGTAAATTTTTTTTTCTTTTATTCTTTTCTCTTGCTGCGCCACCTTCAACCACCCAAAGCCACCGCCAACCGCCACCGCCGCCGCTAGTCGTCGCTTGCCGCCTGCCGTTGCTCGCCACCACGGCCGTCGGTCGCCGGCCTCCACCACCGCCGCTCACCACCGTTGGCCTCCTCTGCCGCCGCCGCCTCTTTTTGCCGCCACCCACCTCCTCGCCCGCCCGCTTTGCCTCGCCGTCGCCACCGCCGCCCGCCGCCCATTGCTAGCTGCCCACCACTGCACAGCCCATAGGCCGCTGATGACGGGTGACGGCGGCGAGTGGTGGTCGACAATCCGTGAGTAAAAATAAAAACGAATAAATACAAAAAAGAAATTGTTGCGTTACCAAATGCATTGTTATTCTTTTTCTATTCCAAGAGTAGAAATTTTGTATAGTTCCAAACGGGTTTCTTTTACTTTCGAAATTATTAGGAATAAAAATAAAAAATAACTATTTCTGAAAAAAAACTATTCCCTAGCCAGAAGTGTTGTCATACGCGCCTCAGATTGTGATATAGACAAGCATAGTAATCCACTACACACACTTAAAGTCATTTATCTTTTTTCCATGAAAAGGGATCACGAGAGAGACAAATTTAAAGAAATTCGAGATGGGGTATAACAATCTCCGGGTTGTGAATTGAAGGGCACAACACTCGGAAAGGCTAGATCGCTACATAGACCGGCATAGTAATCCACTCCGCACACTTAAAATCATTTACCTTTTCTCCACAAAAAGGGATCACGAGGGAGATTAATTTAAAGATATTCGAGATAGAGTATAACAATCTCTTGGTCATGGCTAATTTAAAATAAGCGAAGGGGACATCACTCGAAAAAGGCTAGATTACGATATAGAGCATGAGTCGGGTGCGAGGCGGGTGGGTCCGAATTCGAAAATTAAAGAGAGAGAACAAAGCGGCCTCTCTTTTCTCCATTTTCCCACCCGGACACGATTGGGCAATTCGATCCTTGTTAGGTAAGCAAGACGAGATCGGCGCATCACTCGCGAGCCCACAGACACGCAGACTCCCACTATTCACTTGGGTGCTCCTCTTATCTTCTCCTTTCCCAACAACCGCAATCTTCACAAAGTAAAAGGTGGTCCCATAATCCCATTTTCCCACTTCATTCATGCTCTCTCCATCACTTCTTCTTCTTCTTTTCTTTCCTTTCAAAGGAAAAAAAAAAAAAAAATGTGGCATTTGAACTCGCCCGCCCCCCGCCCGCCCGTCCGCCCGACCGATTTCCATGGAAGCCTGCAGACATGGCATCGAACAAGGCCTTAGCATAGCTTGAAGGTCGGGGCCCTTGAGACCGCTTTGAGTTAGCGTCATGAGCCGTTTTATCTCCGATGCTTCGTATCCTGAGACAAGTTTTGTGTTAAATGATGACGTGGAGAATTGAAGGTTGAAAATTTAATAGAGGAACCCGTCACATCTTTTAATAAAAAAAATTATGGGCCAGCATAGTATACCTACATTTTCATTTAGGTTCCTTCTTTCAGTCGATTCTCATTTATTTCTCATCCCTCGAATGTCTAAGCATTGTAGACAAAGGACTCGGACACTTGCGCGAAATACAGATGTCCCGTTTAGACATCGCTCGGGAAATCAAACGCATGGACTTGATCGTGGGGGTGACCATGAACGGGTGCTTCTCAGACATCCCTTTAGCGTTAAAGTACATTTAATTTGCAATGTGTGGTTTAAAGTAAACATAAGAACACGTTGAAAACTGTAGCAATTTAAAAAACACACAAAAAACCAACATAGAATACGAATCGACCGTAATCAAATGGGGATTTGTTAACGGATAGCTTGGGACATTAAAAGAAACTTTGTCATTTATAAACCATTGCTTTCCTTGTAATACACAACTGTTAAATTAAAAACGTAATTGTTTCATTTTTTTGTTAGGTATAGTCAATGGCTGCTTTGAAGGCACTCGTTACTAGTCCAGATTAAATTCAATGCATCTATTAAATTTTATTTTAATTTAACTTCCCACTAACTAAGACGACTGTAAAAAAGTAAAATAAAATAAAAACACGAAACACAAAATGAAACTGGCGTATCACAGCTGTCGCTATTCTGGGGGTTTTGGCTATTCGAAGTTACTGCTTCCTCACTGGCCGGCTGGCCTCTCTGTCACGTGCGTACGGCGGAGGCACGTGTGGACCACCGTCCGGAGGCACGTGTGGACCACCGTCCGAAGCGAAGGTGAAAAGTCGCCCCATTCATTCACAAAGCCAGTCAAAATGGCTTGTGAGCTGGCACGGCATCTGGACCCATGTCTAATTATTTTTTCACTTAGCTATACACCAAATTAATAGCTAAGGTTCACTTAACTTAGTCTTTAGCCAAACGGGTCTTGAAATTTCGTGTTCACAGGTGGGTCGATCTGAAGAATGATTCTGGGTACGCAATACACATCCGAGGAATGCACAATACTTTTATCCGTACATTCGTATCATACTCATTAATTCAAACTTACTAGCCATGTTTATTCAAGTTGCGATTGTTAGTCCTAACTTTGCGTTTTAGGGGAAAAGGAGGATTCGAATCCCTACCTTTTTAGAAACTTGGGATGGAGACGATATCATATGTGGATTTAGACTTTTATGCCATATAAGGAAATAAAACAAAAGTCTGAAAAGTGATAATTAGGATAAAAGTAGATTAACACAACAAAAAAAAAAGACTTGCATTTAATAGGTAGGGTAAGTAGGGTTATTATACGAGTTAGTTATATCTGGTGAATGTATTATAATTAATATAGATGTTAAATTAGGTATGAGTTTATCTCAAAGTGTTTTAGTGATATATGTTAGTTTTCATATAAAAAACTAGATTTATATTATATGAAAGTCAATCAAAACGAGTTAAAATTAGTGAATTTCAATCGGATCATTTTCAGCTTAAC
Organism: Eucalyptus virginea; assembly: GCA_014182375.1. Lineage (NCBI taxonomy): Eukaryota > Viridiplantae > Streptophyta > Magnoliopsida > Myrtales > Myrtaceae > Eucalyptus > Eucalyptus virginea. The sequence goes on along the minus strand of CM024524.1, from coordinate 14,152,459 downwards.
CCATTCGTTCGATAAATTTAGTTAGTTCACGAGGACCTTGATTTTATAATCATTTTGTCCGCATTTCTAGCCTCACATAGGCATTTTCCCCTCTTTTAAAAAGGCGTTGCCGATGATTGGAATCACTGAATTCCTTAATTAAATTTATGAGGTTGGTTCCTGTGGCTTGGCCACAGCTTTTTCCTTTTTTCGAGGCTCGAGCTCAAATAAAATATAGATACTCTCTGATGACTCGACAACTAAAAATATTCTCAGCTGCCCTTGTTGAGATTATAACATATTAGTTAATTAACCAATTAATTATAAAGAGCATATGCTGTCACGTCACTCTAAAACTTTCATTAATATGCACATTAGGAAAGTAGAAATTCTATCCTAAGTCATATTCGTCAATCAACTGATTGACCGTATTAACGCGCTAAAAAAGTTGACCGCTCTATTCACACCGATGGTGCCAATTATCCACTCTCTAATAATCTACTTTGTCCGCTCTTTCATCTTTCTAAAATTCAAAATAATCACGTATCTTTATTATTATTATTTTTTTAAGGATGGAGACGGATCGAGTTTAGTCTCGGCTCAAGTGTCGAATAACAAGTAAAATGTTTTGCGGGGGCAAAGCTCAATCGATGAGGAGAGGTGAGATCAATACTAGAGAAAACCATGTCCGTATTCTTATTTATGGATTCCAAATATGAATAACAAGCAAAGCGTTTTCCAAATATGACTTATTGCAATTACATCATAAAGAGATTAGCGAATGGTGTGTCGCCACATGTTATGAGGACACGAGACCATAAAGCCCTCTAAAAAAGGTTGAGGGTAGACCTTGCTTGGCTTCCTCAGTGAGTCGACTCTGAATTTACCAAGTCAAATCTCTCTAATATATCCCAAGAAAGAGATAATCCAATATTACATCACTAATCTAGAGTTATCTCTTAAACCCTCGTGGTCACGAAACATAGCTACAGTAAATCCATAGATCCGAACTTTCGTTAATGAATTCAAAACTTCACAATGATGAGTAACTTATTTATTTATTTATTAAAATTTCAAATGTCATATGGATGTGAAAACTGCATCATGTCTTTTTTAAATTGTTTTTGACACTTTAGGATGATTGCAATTCTACTCTATCATTATCAGTCACCACCCTTCTTCTCGAAGCAATCGAACATCCGTGGGCTCCATGAAAAATTGCAATAAGCTTGATAAGAAATACTATCAATCGACCAAGGTGGGCACAAGAGGTACGATTCGGCCTTCTATGCACGCTTGGGCAAAAGATATTACCTAGATATAAAACGGGCAAAAAAACCAAATCCATAAATTATATGCTACAAATTTCTTTCCCTTATTTCATTTTCCTCGTTCTCTACAATTAAAGGCCACAAAAGCCGTTCCATCTCATCTCAAATCATGCTCGGAGCATCACCACCACGATCCGATGCTGAGTCTTAACCTCATTTATTAATGACCTCTTGTTGGGGACTTGATTGATTAAATCTCGGGAATTAAAGGCTAGGGAATAAAAATCAAATCGAGGAATAATATTCAATCTCATTCCGAAAATGGAGCGGATGGAAAAAATTGGGGAAAGGAGTTTCGACCGAAAGAAAAGGAAAAAAATAAAAAGCAAAATTGGAAAGGAATGCCGTGGGGGGACAAGAAAGAGAAGGAGACAACCTGCTTCCTCCGCATGGTGTGCTCGTATCCAATTTTTTTCTGCTTTCCGCACTCCTCTCTCTCTCTCTCTCTCTTCGGACCAGTCTTCTTGCTCCACTGGCACTGACCGGTAAAAATCCTTCCTTTCTCTCTCTACCTCTCCCTCTCTCTCTCTAGAATTTACAGTCCATCAATGCACTCATCCTGTCCTTCTCTTCCTCTCTCTCGCTGGCTCGCATTTAGCTCCGGTACATCCCCTCGTCTCGTAGCTCTTTGACTGCTTCGCCGGCGAGACCCGCTCCTCATTGCCGCCTGCCGCCGCCGCCGCCGACGACGACGACGACGACGACGGTCGCTGAATGCGTCGGCCCGCCGCCCTGTCCGCGCCTCGCGAGCACGGCCTCGCGCTCCTCCTCCCGCTCGCCGTCCGCTCCCCTCGCCTCTGCCCAGATTCGGTCGTAATGCGGTCGGCTGCTTGAGGGCCGCCGTCCGATCTCCGTCTCCGGCCGGCGCGTTGATGATTTACCTCAAGATCCTGCGGTCCTTGGCGGGTTCTGGCGCTTCCGGGGATCCGCATTCCGGCTTCTCGCCCAGGGTTTCCCGGCTCCCGAGCGGCCGGCGCTGAGCAGGCGTTCCGGCGCGGGAGGTCGCGGGGGCTCCGGCTCGGGATTCTAGGGTTTTGAAAGCGAGGCTTCATCAGGTACTTCGCTGCGACCGCCCTACGTTTTCCTGCGTCCTTTCGGATTTGCTCTTGGTTGGATACGCGTTACTTTCATCGGGGAGGTCCTGCATCTACATGGCGTTGGCGACTAATAAATGCCTTCTTTATTCGCGATAGCGACGCCTGGTTGACCGTTCCAGGACGGGGGAGGTGATCAGACGGCAGCTGCCCCCCTTGTTTTTCGCGTCGCTCTGTCCGATCCCATCCGGAAGGCGAGACCTTTGATGACGAGGATGGGAATGCGGGCGAAGTGATGGGCTCGTTTCCTCGTGGAAAAGGCGGAGCTTTTGAGATTCTCCAGCAGTTGTTGTTGGTCCAGGAGGCCGGGGGTAGTAGCTTCTTTCGCAAGGATCGGCAAAGGGGAAAAGTAAATCTGGGCATTGCCTTGTTCAGGAATTGCAACGGCTGAATAAAGCTTTTTGCCTCTCGCCTCCTCTCTGGAAACCCACGTTCCCCTCTCTCTTTTTCCTCTGCGGTGCCCGTTGGTGCTGCTTGTCATTTGGTTGGAAATCTTTTTCAAGAATCTGGAATTGCAGAAACCCAGTTTCTGGAAGACAGTTTACTGCGCCACTCTTGGAGTGTTCGTTTACTTTGTGGGTGTTGAACTGGGATATCGGTTCGAGTAGAGTGGCATTCTGCCGATTTTCGCCACCCACTGGGAGCATCCATGGGGCGTCTCTGGGGTCTCATGATGCATGTCCTTCTGTTATGCTTATTTGAGGTCGAGAGTTCGAATGCCCAGTCTACTGTCGGATCCCCACGAGCTTTGGATGCGGTTCTCCAGGATTATGCATATAGGGCTTTTAACCGCCCTAGGACAGGCGTTTCCTATGACGGAACTGTTCCCCCAAACTTGACAGGGATTAAGGTATCTGCAATGAGGCTTCGGAGTGGCAGCTTGCGAAGCAGAGGTGTTACGGCGTACAAGGAGTTTGAAATTCCAATTGGAGTTACTGAGACTCCATATGTTGAGAGGCTGGTTCTTGTGTATCAAAATCTGGGAAATTGGTCTGCGGTGTATTATCCGTTACCTGGTTACATGTATTTATCACCTGTTCTGGGTCTTCTTGCCTATGACGCATTTAACTTGTCGGCTACGAATTTGCCAGAGTTGGATATCAGGACATCTGCTAACCCCATATTGATTAATTTCACAGATGTGAAGTCTCCTCCACTGGGGTCTGTTGCCAAGTGTGTTTCATTTGATATAAATGGTTCTATCAATTTCAGCAATCTGATATCGAGCAATGTATGCTCTACGACAGAACAGGGACATTTTTCCATAGTGGTTGAATCTATTGCTCCGACCCCTTCTCCAATCTCTCCGCCTCCAACACCTGGTGGAGGAGGACCAAGACCAGGAAAGGCAGGTCATGGAAAGTCCAACACCAAAGTCTGGATAATTGTCGGGTCTGTTGTGGGGGGATTAGCATTGATTTTGCTACTGAGTTTGTTAGCGTTATGGGCACAAAAGTTCAAGCAAAGAAAGAATATGCAACAGATGGAGAAGGCTGCAGAAGCCGGGGAAACACTGCATATGACTTCGGTTGGTGATACGAAAGCACCAGCAGCTATGGTCACCAGAACCCAGCCCATTCTCGAGAGTGAATATGTGCCCTAACTTCAAATATTCTGGCAAGCTTCCACGTTCATGGAGCTGCCGCTTCTATTCAAGTTCACTTCCTCTGCCCAGAGAAGGATTTTTTTCCCCTGACCGCACCTTCTTTTTGGTGGTGTCTCCCATCTAATCTCTTCATTCATGGTAAGTCCTTTACTACTAGTGTGGGCAAACTAGGATTTTTGTGTAAATCTGTTTCTTTCACTTGTGAGCGTCCATAATTTTGTGATTCGTTGTCGTGTGCATTTAGTGAAAAAAGTCAAATTCTAATCGTGTTGAATTTACTTGCCAATTGAGAAGGAATAAAAGGAAATTTCCGCGTCATTCGACTCTTCTGTCTGTCCTGTACCGCTCACTTTTGATTAACAGCATGATTAATCAGACTGGGACGTGACTGTTTTCCAAGGGCCTAGACCGCCTTCGAGTGTGTCTTCAACTAGGGTAGTCTTAATGTGCTCTTACGAAACGTTGCAATCAAGCATTATGGTGTCTGCTCGTCTCTTTTAAGTTTCACCCCGGACCCATGCTTGCGAACTGTTACTCCTTAGGAGGTTGGGTTTTTGGGTCTGGCGTAAGAGATGTGCACACAGGTTCTACGCGAGTTTCTATACAAGAGCAAAGCTTTCAGGTCGCCCCGCATAGCGAACCTTGACCTCCATGAAAGGGACTGGAGTACTTCAAGAACCCTCTCAGTCCCACTCGTTTATGTGGTATATGAAAATGATGATGAGCATTAGATGTGAAGTCGGAAAGTCAATTCCTTTTTTCCACCCTTTTGCTACGGCAAGGTTGCTTTCGCTTTCAGCTTTGTCAAACATTTGTATAAAAGCAAAATGGTGTGATGGGGGAATCCTCTTAATTAGCTAAGCCTTTGGCCACTATGTCCAAAACATGTTGCTCATTACTCTTTAATGAGTTGGACTGGCCTGCTTGTCTCCTGTCTCCATCCTCACCAACTTGGAATCAGAATGTCGAGCCGGGGCTTTTTCGTGCTATTATGATTGACTGGTGGATGATGGTAAATAGCTTTCAAGATAATCGCACGAATTTAGCTACTTCTTATTGCTAAGAAGTTGGGTCAAACTCGAAGATCTCGAGATCGAAAGTTCTGTTCCAGGTGGAGACCGAGCTCACTAATATTTTTTATATATATGACATTATGGGCAATTACATAATAAAATGGCTAAAACATAGATAAAAACAGATTTGACGAACTACTATTGTTTGAATAAAATGGAATGCGGGTACTTTTCCACAATTCCAGAAAATCACGAGGAAAAACAAAAACCAAACGTGTGGGTATTTTATGAAAAAGAAATTAGCTTCCTGACAGAGGTCATAATTTCGAGATTTTCATGAGTGAAGATCTCACATGGAGTAATCAAACTCGATCCGACAATTACCTTAAGCTTTCCAGCCGGACTAAAGCAACTAAAATAAGTTTACCCCACTCGATTCAACAATGCCGACGACAAATTCGATCCTACGTTTGTCTCAGATTCTCTTAAAGTAGCTGGTTGCTTCAGCATCACGAAATAGAGAGGCGTGAAAAGAAAAAGATCAGTACACACCCGTTCAAATGAACGAATCGGGTTGCTTGGGATTAACTGAAATAGAGCGAATTGCAATTATGATTCTCTCTCACTGAGTTCTCTGTTTAGCCCAAAAAGAGAGAGAGAAGAGAAAACGATGGTACATGTACCATAATAATCTTGGAACAATGTGGTAAGCAATCGGATTAAAGGGTGGGAACTTCCATAGCTAAAAAGAAATGGCGCTAGATCAGATAGATCCACGGCACCACACGGCCAAGCAGGACGATCAGATTCGAAAGTGAATTTGGGTAATCACGGGAACATCTGTTCCGTTATGGGTTCACCTCCCTTCTGCAGAATAACTTGTTATTGCGTTGTTATTTATCGTTTATCACATTAATGAGAACAATATGAACAAAATTTCCTCTGTGAAACACGCTCCACTGTGACTTCACGTTCTCTCTTTTGGTATTAGTTCAATTATTGTCCTTGTGCAGAGGAAAGAGCACCTAGTAATTGTCCATGTTCGACACGGATGGTAATGGCAAATGAGGTCCGGCTTTCGAAGCCTATGTTGGGGTGACTTTGGCTCCTGTTACGAGTTTTAGGCCAAAGTATGAAAGCTATTGCTTTGGTTTGGTTGCCTTTAAGTACCGTCCTTTATATGCTTTGCGACGTTCAACATTCACCTAGAGTTAATGGAAAAAGCTAAAAATTTTAAAGGCAAAGCTTCGTACCGAGCATCCCGGCTTTTATGGTGCCTTTTTTACTCACGAATGAAAATGTTCATACATGATCATATGGCATATCCGAACTTGACGCAAATTTAATATGCACACGATTGGTAAAAGTACAGTATTTTCCAATGACACGATGACAAAACCCGATTATGGTACGGGAGCACGTGTTGACAACTCTTCCATCCAATGATTTGCCAGATTGTTTCCACCCAGAAAGAAAATGGGCTGTACCTAAAAAGCTGAGGAGGAAAAAAGAATGAGAGCCCCTTTCATGGTTGGGCGTTTCTTAATGATGATGGAAAGCCACGAGTCGGAGCAAGTGGGAGCCAGAAGCCCCAAAATCATGCCAGCAAGTGGTAAGTCAACTGTTATGAGAGTCAGATTAGGGTGCGAATAAGGCATAACTACGAGCTGCCCAAAATTTAGAGAGGAACAAGAGGATTCCCATCCTTTTGATAAAAAAATAAAAAGGACCTGTTTAGAAAATGGAGGAAACTAATGACTTTCACGTTTAAGGACATCGAATTGGGATAATACTGATGCTAAGGACCATGTGCTATCCCAACCATTGGTTGGTTCGAAAAAGAGTGAGTTGAGTCGGGTAAAAAATGGTTCAATCCAAATTGACCCATCTTCCATGCAATATAAATTTAATGATGTACTTGACCTAACTCATATTAGCAAAACACATTAATATTTAAGACAATTTAGGAAAATCCATACCCACCTATTTAACCCACTCCAAGCTCTTTACGTGCATATGTTATTAGGATTAAAATTCCACATCAAATTAAATGATAAAAAATTAGTAAATAAAATAAAGAACATAAAAAACCTATAAATCAAAATACTTATAAAGAACTTAAGGCTAGCAAAATGAGTTCCATACTCATTTTGAGACTCGGATTTAGTGGGCCCAATTCTGTATGAGTAACTCGTTTTTTTCTAAATGGGTCATAAATGACTTAAAAAAATAAAGATAAAAAAGAGTCATAAGTAGGTCAAAAGCCCACACCTGCACCCGCACCTATTGAAGTAAGCTATTTGTGATTTAATAATTAGCATTATAATTAAAAGTCAATTACTGGCCATAGGTCAAAAGACAACCTCAGATGCGCACTCATTGATATTGCCCCATCAGCTAGTGTGGGGTGATTCTACGCCTCTAAGTACTGTTCATCGTGCTTTCGCACTAATTCAATTGAGCTCAATCTTCAATCTCTGATCATGCTATTCACTTGGCACGATCCTCCCCCTCTACCTCGCGTTCGGGAATCGTGCGGAGTCGATGCCTAGAGGGAAATTTTTGGATTGAAAGTTGGGGTTCAGGGTTGGGATTTGATTTGAGTTCGGAGGATTTGAAGGTTGTTCAGCCAATCATGCTATCGAATCACCTCCAGAACAGCATTGAAACACAGCCAGGCTGGTCTCGGCTTCCAAACTCAAAGACAATGAGTTCAACGCAGTCGGCATCTTGAAGAAGAGTGACAAACCCAGCAATATAAGACTCGACTATGAAGTCGCCGAGAATTATGCCTACCAAGAACAGGCGAGTTTTCTTATTCCATATGCTCAGGAGGAGTTTTCAGCTAGAGTAAATGTGAGTGTGGGCTTGGAAAATTGGTTAAAATATGGATCACCGTCACCCCAATTAATGACCAATTTTTTTAGGTTTTATTTTTTCTCAACCTATTGATGACCCATTTAGAAGGGAAAAAAACAAGTTATCCAATATGAAATTGGGTTCATTATATCCGAGTCACAAAATGGGTCCCATTTTGTCAGCCCCATGAGAACCCAGAAGGATCTTTACTGTGATTGATCAACCATGGTTTCCATTAGATTGCTCAACTACGTTGGAGAAAGCCCCATCTGAAAAGAAACAGCTCAAAAGCAAGGATGTCTTCAAGAAAGGATCTCTGAGAATATTATAAACCAGGCCATTTCATATCTATAACAAGGTGATGCATATTTCTTATACCCTATAAATAGCTAGCCAAATATACCTCTCTTCAACCAAATCACGGTGTTTCTTCCTCAGACATGGCAGTTACAAAAAATGGAACGTGTGATCGATTTCTTAGAAACTAAATATTAGTATTCTTCCAAATTCCAGGCCTCTATGCACCTCAAATTACTAGTTAATCCAACAGCATAACGATAATCTGAACCCAAAAAAACAAAATCGTATTGCTATAAGACCAGAGCATAAGCAAGTGACTGTCTCAAGACTTTATGCATCTCTCCAAAAGTTCAAGCACATCAGTACCATGAAAACTACACCAAGGAGAACGGCACAGTGAAATGGTTGAAAAGCAATAGACAAGAAACAGGTGATGAGTCTTCTCTGAAGACCCCATGAATCACCATTCAGACCAACTTTTTGATAGGTTTGCAACTGACAACTCAAAAGAAACTTTACATGACCAGCTGACACAAAAAGATTAACAGGATCCTCGCATCCCTTAAATATTTTCACCATACATCCTCAACTTCTCTCCCCAGCTGTAAATCAAACTGATTTTTTCTGTCTATAAATTGACACCTCGATTTTTACACTAAACTCTGAGAACTCAAGTTTAAATGTGCAATTTCTTATAGTAATGACAGCAGTGAAACATAAACTAGATGAGGATCATCAAACCTCCACAAAAAAATTCATTAACAGTCATAAAAAGTACATTTAAGGTCAAATATCTTCAAATGTCCCCCAAATGGTCTATAAGGTCACCAAGATGCACATGCAAAAACGGAAAAAAATAAAAATAAAAAAAAAATGATCCCACTAGATATTGCTTCCAGACTCCTTGCCATGGATGGAACACGGATCAGCATTTTATTAATTCACTGACTTGTTTGAGATTCCTGCATAATACATTTTAATTTAGGAATTTGGATATCGAGCTGCATTCAGATGTAATGAGGGAAGTGCAGAAGAAAAAATGCCAAAAGTAGTTGCCATGTCTCTATGTATGTAATATGATACCACACTTGAGCCTCATCTGTCGCAACCCTTGCTCACATACATAAACAATGGGGGCTAGCTGAAAGACCATCATTTTAAAGCTCCTTTGACAGTAAATCAAGGCAGATGGGATAGAAAGGAAAAATGATGCAAATTATATATATCTTTTTCACTAATAGTGAATTAATAACATGGTCAATCACATTTCTATCCTGAGGCAATTATGGGAAACAATAAGCAGAAGCAAGATGCTGCATCCTCAGCTTATTCTCCTTTTCCCATCTTCTTTCATCAAAAATGCACAAAAACAAGAAAATTTCAAAGAATATTCGGCAATCAAAAGGGCATGTTATACTATGGCTCCATTTATTTTGTGAAAAATGAATGATTTTGAAAACATTTTCCTAAAAATTATTGCTTGTATTGCTTGAAATAACTATTTAAGGTTCAATTATAATTTATGTCTAAACATTTTCAAGAACGATAAAAATATTTTTCATTCGTTCATTTTTGTGAGCGATACAAACTACTATTTTTAGGAAAATATTTTTCAAATCATTCATTTTCCGCGAAACAAACGGAGCCTAAATCATCTCAATAAGGCCCTCACCGTCCCCCCCAAAAACTGCAGTGCGCAGCACTGGAAATTAAATAAAAATTTAGATCTAAATACAACTTCAAATTCTATCTCCAAGATAGTGGTTGTAACAAGTCCCAGAGCATGGTTTCTAACAAAACAGTATACCCATGGCAACTGTCAGTCTAAAGGAAGGACAGGACAAGACAGTCTGTTTGGGGAAACAAAACTACTATGACAGGAAAGTTCCTGAGAGTTTGCATGGTTAGCTACTCCGTGCATAACTCCATCACTCTGACAAGAATTTGAGGTTACACTACTCCAGTTGCACCTAAATGGTTTTAAAAGCAATAGAAACTGATTAACAAATTGACCACCCTAAAAGGTAAGAATTTCCACCATGTTCCCATAGAAATATTATGAAGTAGCAGACCGCCACCTCCAACTTTAAAATCCAAGAGATAAAGACAGGAGTAATTTCTCTCACCAAACCAAGACTTTCAACAAATGAAGTTTTACTTAAACCATCGTCCAAAATTATCTCAAGTTCATCAAGATAGCCTCTGTTTTTAATACGTAAAGCCACAACAGACCTGGAAGATAGATTTTTCAACTAACTACACTATCTGAAACCTTCTTAAATTTGACTTCTACTTGATTGAATATGATGGCATGCTATGACCAACAAAATCAAACCAAACAAGGGGTCATGGGAAACTATGAGTTCAGTTCAAAAAGACCTTAACCATGGCTAGATTAGACTGGCGAACCAAAAATGCATGTGCAGATGTAGTAGTTGAAGATGAAGTCTGCTTTGTTAAGGAGACAAATGGCACCATGATCCACGAAAATTCTAGAATGAAGTGGGATCAGGGGGTTATGATGGCATCTAGATGATGATGGTGGCAGGAGTCAGTAAGGAACAAGGAGATGCTGCCCAACAAAGTTTCACATTATCAGCAGTCCAGCATGGAGGTAATGGCTTGAATTCTAACTAGTGGTGCCCAAAGGTTTCTAGCCAGCTCTTGGAAAGATATTCCTGCATCTTTCATCCCTAGAGACTCGCCTCTTTTTTGGTCAATGAACATAAAACAATGGGAATGAGAGCTGTGAATATGGAATAGGCGACCGAGAAACCAAATGGTGAAACAAATCACAACCTTTCGGACTCTAGAGTTTTCCTGGCTCTTAAATTCCCTCGCACACGAATAAAATAAAGATGATGGGCCTCCAGTTCAATTTTCAAGAAATAAACACCTTCTGTTCAAAATAGCAGGTCGCAGCATTTTCTCCTACCAACCTCTAACTGTAAAGGAGAGAAAAACATCCTGTTCCACTGCTATAACCCTTTACTGATTCTGCCAAGACTAAGTTTTTACCATCTGTACTCCACTAAATGAACATATCTCATGGTGTTCTGCACCCTGAACCATCAACCAAAGCAATCCAAGCGATTGAACATTAACCTATCAACCACGGAAACATTCTGGTCGAGATCATCGACTCAACTTGCGGAAGTGAACAATGTTGCCATCTCAACACTGCCCGAGCCACTCACAGCTTTCAGCCTAAAAATTCGTTCCGCAATTCTATCTATTGGGTCGCAAATGCCGCAAGAGTAAATGGCACTGTGACAGCACCACATGGGTAGGACCAATTCAAAAAAGAAGCGAATTGAGCCAAACAGTCCAACCCAAACCCTAAAAACCAAATCCTCGCTCAACGCGATTAAGCCCACACTCCCAAACTTCACAGGCAACTCGAAACCACATAAGATTCCATGGAGAGATCGAATCGGGGGCATACCGAGAGAAACGAGATCGGGGGCGGAACCCTAGGGAATCAGCCGGAATGAGCGGAGGAGGGGTTGTCCACGAGCTTCTTGTCCCGCCGCTCCATGGCCACGTCCCACACGTCGTTCCCGATGTGCTTCGGCTGCCCAAAAACCCCAAAAAAAAAAAAAAAAAAAAAAAAAAGAGCTTCAAAATCAGGCTCAGGCGGAGGCAATCGGGAGCCGATCTGAGAGGGAGGGAGGGAGGAAGGGGAGGATGAAGGCTTACGCGGCCATGAGCGGCCTTGTGGATGACGTACTGGGCGTTGCCCATGACGCAGAGCATCCCGGCGATGATCCCGAGCGGGAGCATGGCCTCCAGCCATACCCACGTCATCTCTCCACCACCACTACCGCCGCCGCCGCAGCAAAAGCTTGGATTTTGAGGAAGGAAAGGATTGGATTTTCGCAGCGTGAGAGTCAATCGGGTGAATTTCAGCCCCAACTTATATGGTCGCCTCTGGCTCTTTCTTTTTTCTTTTTCTTTTCTTATCATTTTTGTTTTCTCCACCTAATTGCAGAGCTTTTTTTTTTCTTTCTTTTTTCTGTTGGGTTAGGAAGTATATATATTATATTCGTGCTCCTATATAAGATGTTTCCCTTATTTTAAGAAAAAATAGTTTTATGAACACCAACCATTTTTTTTTTTTTTTCATATTTTTAGCATTATCATTTCCGTAATTTATATTAGGGATGTGAAAAATAATCGGATTTGATCAAATCGGCAATCGTCCAAAATGGGGCTTACTGGTTCTAAATGTGGAACTCCCCATCTAAATAATTAAGACCGAACATATATATATATATATATAATTTTTATGATGTAGGATTGAGAGAGTGAAAGAGCCAACTCCTCACATGCGCTCTCTTAAAAAGTCCTAATTCTTCTCGTAATTTTCATAACTGACCCTCTGTCTCTCTCAGTCCTGCATCTTTCTGATTTAGAATCTTTCATGAAGCAACATGGAAGAAAATCGAGAATGGAGACAAAACAATGAAATGCTAGTATTGACACTCATAATTGATCTAATTGGTATACACTTGTCACGAGAGTGAAAAATATATAATACTTGAGCAAAAATAAGCTACAGTCACATGCATAACACATCGGTGATGTCTAGTGTATGCTGAACCATCGATGGACATAGGAGTAGATGCTTGACGATTGACGATGAAATAAAGAAATGCTCTCTAAGAAATACAACGACGGACGGTTGGTAGCTTGCTTGTATGAACCTTGGTCATCAACAACTGCACGATGCTCAAAACATGACTAGAACGGTTATATGAAACATGGGGAAATGGGTCTACGGGTATAAAGGGACATAGACAAAGCCAGTGATAATTACTAAAGAAGATACAATCACCAAACGATTATCGTATCTTCACTATAAATACTACCGGTCATTCAGCAAGAACCCAACAAATCAAACAAAATGTTATTATTATTTTTTTTAATCTTTACTTCTCTAATAGTAGATTCTAATTTCCTTGGCTATATCTTCTAAATTCTCATCGTCGATTAATTTTTGGCATTGTATCTTACTATCTTCAACGCATTTCGTCGATTAAATTCCAGCATAGTTCAAAACTGGTTTAGTAGCATTTGGGCCTTTGTCGTTGATTAAATTCCGACCCAACATAAGATTATACAACGTTGTTTGGATCAAAGAAGTTCAATTCCTTATTGCATGAGATATTCTATGTCTGGAGTTGGTATGGAACCCTTGTCCCCTTTGATAAAATTGAGAAATGACTTTCGATGAGAGACATTTCGTAATGGGAGCAATCTGACGAGGGAGATTGTGAAACATTTCCCTCGTTGCCATTTTGCGGGGACTTGGCTTGGGGGGTTATGACAGCCTCCATTTTCATGTTTTCTTGCCCACCTTTCTCTGCACACTTCGATTCCCAGTCCCCCAGGATAGTGGACACGGCCGGTGCCATTAACCCATTGGAAACTGGACCGGACTAGTGATCCCATTTATGAGCGAGTTTAAGAATCAACGGTTTTTGATTTCAGAATTTATAAAATCAATCTTAAGTGGATGGTTTCTGATTCTAAAGTGGGAATCGATTTACCCTGAAATCAATCACCTTTAATATATATTTGAATTATATTAGAATCGAGATAAATCTAGATTGCTTTGTTGTATTGATCTTTTTTAATTTCTTAACTTTGGGCCTTTAATAACGAGAAAACTCATGTTGAATTGCATATTATTGTATATGATGGTCAAAAATATATGTGAACAAAATGATTTCAATATCCATAACCAAGTTAGCGATTCAAGAAACAAAAGAGGCAACATAGTAGGGTATTATGTATTCTTTTTCATTGGGTTAATACCATTAAAAATTTCAAACTAGTAACCCGTGATATATTCATCGCAAATTAATTTTCACCTCACAAAAAAATTCCAAATCGATACCCCGTAATGCATTTACTTCAAACTAACTTTCATTATGCAAACATCACAGTCCGCTACCTTTTATTCAAATTTACCCTCCATATTAGATCGTGAAGAATAAATATTGGGTCAGGAGTACTAGTAGTGGACATATTATGGAGTGCCGGCATGAAATTTTTTAAGGAAAAAGTCACAAAAAAACCTAAAATTTTATAAATTGTGACATATTTTCCTTGATTTTTTTTTTTGTAATACAAAAAATCTCAAACTTAGACTTGTATGATACATTTATCTTAAACTTTTTTTTGCGATATCAAAAACTCCAAACTTATACTTGTATCATTGTATGGCATATTTACCTCAAATATTTTTTTATGACGCTGAAAACCCCAAAAAAAATTTATGACACCAAATCTTTTGAGTAAATATGTCATATGAATACAAGTTTGAGGTTTTTGGTGTAATAAAAAAGTTTGAGTAAAATGTCATAATTAGTAAAGTTTAGGATTTTTTTGAGCTTTTACTCAATTACGGCACTGCATGAAACCAAGGGAACAACAGTGCCGTAAGGCCTGCTAGGGGTGATCGATTCTCGGTTTGGTCCGGTTCCACCCAAGAACCGAGAACCGGACCGGGAGGACCAGTTCCCACTTTTCTAAACCATGGACCGGACCGGCTGATCTTGGAACCGAGAACTAGACCGAACCAACCAGTCCGGTTCCAATGAACCATCACTTGTTTTTATTTCAGAGCGAGGCATGAAGCGAGGCGTCGGGGCAAGGCGCTCGGAGGAGGAAGAGAGCCGAGCGTCTGAGGGAGCGAGGTGTGAGACGAGATGTTGCGACAAGGCACTCGGAGGAGGAAGAGAGCCGACGAGGGAGCGAGGTGTGAGGCGAGATGTTGCGGCAAGGCACTCGGAGGAGGAAGAGAGCTGAGCGTCCGAGCGAGCAAGGTGTGAGGCAGGACGTTGCGACGAGGCACTCGAAGGAAGAGAGCGGAGCGTCGGAGCGAGTGGGGCGTGAGGTGAGGCGTTGGGGGCGAGGCGTTGAGCAAGCAAGAGGGGAGGGGTTACAATTTTGAGAGGGAAAGGCAAAGTGAGACTTGCGGCAATTGCCGCCGAATTGGATTGCGAGAATATGGAAGTTGATGTGATGGCTACTGTAAATTAGAGCATAAACTTAAAAAAAGAAAGAAAGGGGTTTAGATTTCAAGAGGGAAAGGATAAGTGAGAATTGCAAAAGTTGGAAAAGAAAACCTGATGTGATATACTGTAGATTAGTTTAGAAATGCAAAAGAGGAGGGATTAGCTTTGAGTTATGAGAGGAAAAATGAATCTGATGGTAATGGGTATTGTAGATTAGTTCATAAACTATATATTTATAAATGGTCGGTCTGATTCCAACCCTGAAACCGGGAACCGGACCGAGACCCTCTAGAATTGCCCGAAACCGACCGGTCCAGTTCGATCCGGCCGATTCCTGGTTCGGGCAGTTTCCGTTGCACACTCCTAAGGCCTGCTAATTCTGTTATGGGCTTTTCACCCACCCTTCATTCACCTCAGACGTGGGTGGCTATTATACTAGCCTATTCGGCGGTAGCCTACCCAATGGTAGCCAGAGTATGCAAGCACACCTCGACGTAGAATCTACCTTCCCTCTTTTCGCGAGGCCTCCTAATTCTCTGTTTATCTTTATCTTCCCGACGGAGAGGGAATACGAAGGATAGCATAGGGTCTCTCATTCCAGTATTCTTATCGAGCCTTTTAAGAACTTGCTTAGGTCCTAAGTTATTATTTTTTGTAGGAAAAAAAAATAGTTTAAATCACCGGCCGTGGTGGCTCCACTAGATAAGAGCTCCATTGATCCTTCCCCAAAGCGTAGAAGGGTCAAAATCCAATGGAGCGTTTTGTGCCTTAAGTGTGTGCGTAGGGTGGTGGGCCATGGCCCTCCGCTAGCCTCACCCGAATGTTTGCTTGCTGGCTATCGGTTATACGAGTTCCCTGGGTCATTAAAAGATTTTTTTTTTTTTTTAAAAGGAAAAACGTCTAGGGTTTGTCTTCTCGAGACCGGTTCATGTGCGAGGTCATTGGAGGGGGGAGTATTTATGCGAGAAGCTTATGTCATCCTCGTCCCTGCAACACCACTTTCTCTCTCTTCCTCCCTTTTCCACTCTCTCTCTCCCTCTCTCCCTCCCCCCTGCGCTCGCTTTTCCTCTGACCATTTCCATTTTCGCGCACGCGCGCCCGCCCCATGTTTAGGCCGTCCTCGATCCGCCGCCGCTGAAGACCGGATTGACTCCGTCCAGCCCCGTAGGCACCCATTCGTCGACACCGCGGTCAGTTCTCGCCGGTCACGTTGATCCGCTCCTTACCGGCGGCGTCTCTGCTTCTTCTCGAATACCCACTTCAGGTACTCGTTTTTTCCGCCGAATGTGTCGATGTGCAGCCGTTCGCGGCGTGTAAAGTAGCTTTCTTTTTTGACCTGAGGCTTTAGTTTGGTAGTTAGCTTTGAGTTTCTCTGTTGGATTGACCATCGTCCTAGACCATTGATTCGTTTTGGATCTTTTGCGTGATCTAGATTTGTTGAGATTTGCTGGGTTTTTTTTCTTTGTTGATTGGCTTGCATGATAGTTGGTGTGTGTATATGTGTTTGTATGTTTTTCTTGTTAAATTGATCTTGGGATTGGATGTGCAGGCGTGGGTGGTGGGTAGGTGAGGTTGGTGACCGAGCTTTTTTTGTTCTAGAGATTTAGGGACCGAAACATGGCTACTCTGTCTCAACTGCGTTACAGACTGCGTCACAACCCACTTGCCGGGCACCACAGCTTCGGCGGTAATCGCCACCGGATCAACAGTAACCCGTCTGTGGTTGCTTTCCCACCTTCCTCATCCTCTCTCAATCTTCAAAACCAGTCTCTTCTGCTGCCAGAGATAAAGACTTTCCCAGCCAAATTGCATGCGAAGTTTGATTTTTCGAGTGGTGCGGGAGGTGGCAACGGTGGGGTTGGCCATGGAAGCGGTGGCGGCGGTGACAACAGTGGCGGGTGGAGTGGGGATGGCAGTTCTGATGAGTCCTCGTCGCCATTGGCGGGTCTGGGGATTTTGGGCCTTTTCCTCAATGGGTGGAGGTCCAGAGTTGCTGCAGATCCCCAATTTCCATTCAAGGTCTTGATGGAGGAATTAGTGGGGGTCAGTGCGTGTGTTCTTGGAGATATGGCTTCTCGCCCCAATTTTGGGCTAAATGAGCTTGACTTCGTGTTCTCAACTCTCGTTGTTGGATGCATACTGAATTTCACTCTTATGTACCTTTTAGCGCCCACTGCATCTGCAGCATCGTCCAGTCTCCCTGCTTTATTTGCTAGTTGCCCAAAGAGTCACATGTTTGAACCCGGTGCTTATGGCATAGTTCAAAGATTCGGGACTTTTGTGTACAAAGGGACGGTTTTTGCTGCAGTTGGGTTTGCTGCTGGCCTTGTAGGGACCGCTCTCTCGAATGGCTTGATGAAGATGAGGAAGAAGATGGATCCTACTTTCGAGACACCAAATAAGCCTCCCCCGACCATCCTGAATGCAGCCACTTGGGCAATTCACATGGGTTTGAGCAGCAATTTAAGATACCAAACTCTGAATGGTATCGAGTTCTTGCTGGAGAAGTGGCTTCCCTCGCTGGCCTTCAAGACATCTGTGGTGGCTCTGAGGTGCGCGAACAATGTGCTTGGCGGGATGACGTTTGTTATATTAGCAAGGTTGACAGGATCACAGAGTGTTCAGGAAGCGAAGCCTGGCAAAGTCGAAGATGGGTTGGTTTCGGAGAAGGAGAAGTTGGTTGATGGGGAAGCTGAGGGCGTCCAGGGCAATGAGAACAGTTACAAGTGATGTATGTTTAATTATATCCGTGTTGCTCTTTCAAAGTTCTCTATAATCATAGGCCTTTTCTGTTCATAGCTTTGATCAAAGGCTGCAATAAAGTTTGAAGAGGTGGGTGTTACTGGGTGGTCTTGATTATGGCTTGGACCTGATGTGCCATGTACTTGTTCCTACAAATTCATTTTTTAGGCTTTGATGGAGAAATCTTAAAACAAAAAAACCAAATAATTTGGGCTGTGAACTGACCGTTTACTAGCATGAGTCTGACCAACCAACACGGCCAGCCGTTGACAAACGTGTTTTTTATTCTGTTGATGTAATGTCGGTATATTGTCCCAAAATGTTTTGTTCAATTTCTCTTGTTCTTTTCCACGGGGGGCTGTGATGCTACCGATGCCGGCTTCTTTGTCTGCTCTTGAAGACTTGAGCTATGAGTCCTCTTGTATGGTGGAGCCTTTGTCCTATGTCCTCTTCTGAAACTAATCATGCGAAGATGCCTCCCTCACCAGAATATGTTTGTTGTGTGTGTGTGTGTGAGAGAGAGAGAGAGACAGAGAGACAGAGAGAGAGAGAGATGTTTTTGTGCGTGTGCGCGTGTGAGAGAGAGAGAGGGGCTGAAAAATCTCTAAATTTGACTAGTCTGTCTCCTAGCCATGGGGGCTTCATTAAGAACATGAAATTGACATCTAAAATTCATTTGTATCTTTAGATCTCAGTTTGGGTCCCAAGTGTATTCAAGGACGATGGCTGCTATGGCTATAAGAACTTAGAAACGCTAATTTTCCGTATACGCCACTGAATAAGTCTTCAGCAGCCTAGTACGTACAAACAGCAATCGGGAAAACCAACTAGCGGACATCAGTCCTTACACTTCAGAGGGCAGAACGATGACTTGACTTTAAAATCTGATTTTTCTAAGTTAAAATATCTACAGCCCATCATCCTGCTCATTCAAATTCCAATAACCAGTCAATAAACCGGTCATTTCTGGACGCACTTCATGAATTAGAATAGCCTCTAGTACAAGGGGCAACAGCCACCAAAAATTGGCACTTTCTTTGCATAATCTACATCAGGTGAAAAATCTGAGTTCAATAACTTTCATGCATCAAATCTTTACATGTGCTGTGTCCTCCGGGTACTTCTTGACCGCGTTAGCTTGTTCTATGAGTCCAATCCAGTAGAGTCGCCAAACAGATGAACCAAAAGTAGTGATTCCTGTTCGCTCCTGACAAGTCCACAGCAAGATATGGAGCATCGCCAAATTATCTGACAGCCTCCGGGGCCGAATTGCAGTAAGGTGTGTGCAAGCACACCAGCTTGGTGCATGTTAAGCAAATGGTGGCAAAACCGACTCCCATTAACAAACCACAACTGCTTTTCCTTGCATCCAATCTCGTCGCTCT
Source organism: Eucalyptus virginea (assembly GCA_014182375.1). Classification (NCBI taxonomy): domain Eukaryota; kingdom Viridiplantae; phylum Streptophyta; class Magnoliopsida; order Myrtales; family Myrtaceae; genus Eucalyptus; species Eucalyptus virginea. Next base: position 14,133,125 of record CM024524.1, on the reverse strand, counting down.
TTTCACTATCCGAGCAAAGCTCGGGAGTAATGCCCCGCAAGCAAATACCATCACGTGGTCAAGACCACTGTAGTCAATTCCTGCAAGTATGGCTCCAATGGCAGAAGTTGGGCCCATAAACCCGATAACTGCAGCAGCAGCGAGGGAGCCGTGCCAGCTGTCAGTAGCTCCAAAGATACAGCTAGCGACAGCTGCACCCCTTGGAAGCCCGTGCAGAGAGACTGGAAGGACCATATGCCGGCCCAGCCCGTATGCTTTAGGTGCTGCAACTCCTAGGGCAAGTCCTTCAGCTAAAGCATGCAAAGCAACTGCTCCACATGATAAAAAAGACTGGAGGGTGATCGTGCTCAATGGAAAGCCAGTAACTGATGGCAAGCTTGTTGAAGTTTTCTTGCGTACTGCAATGTTTAAGATGCTAGATGATACGGCATGGAAGAATGTTGATCCAGCAGCAATAAGTGAAATCAGAGGAATGAATCCCATCTTCGAGGAGAGTAGCAGTTGCAATGGTCGCCAAGCACCAAGGACAAATGCAATTCCAGAGGCGGCACCCATGAGGAGGGCATGCTGCAGACGGAATGCAAGGGCAAATGCTACAAGAACAATGCCACCCAGCAGTGGCCCAAGACCAAATAGTAAAGAGACAAAGAAGCCAGAAGCATCCTCTGAGCTGGATGATATACCACAGTTAGTTTCATAAGCATACAAGATGAGACGTTGAAAAGAGAGGAAAAGAAAACCAAAAAGAGGCAAATCCAGGGCAGCAAAAAAATCGTGACTAATTGGTACATCCAGTGCAGCTCAAGAAGATTAACGTGGTTAAAAGATAAAAATTATCATCCCGATCCTTATTCTGTCAGTTTATAAACCCCAAGTGATCGTCCAAACCATACTAAAGTAGAAAGACTAATCATTAACCAGATAAGACAACCGAATTCAAATACTTTGGCTATGGTGACGAAAACCAAATTAGGGACTGGGTGAAAAAAGGATGAGAAAAATGAGAGCGACTGATAAAGAAATGCCAAAGGAGGACAGTTGGCAGGCCAGCTAACTCTTGATCCAAACTCAGCAAGAGCATTGGTTACAGACTGGAACAGTAACGAGACCCATACTCACAGCTTGATGATGGCTGCTAAATTGACGATGCCTATGCATGACCAACAGAGGACGCTATGGAAAAGAAAATGTCTTGAAAAGGATTGCGAAAATCATACATTCACAATCAATGTAAGAAAATCCAAGCAGTTCGCTAATCAAAGGAAAAATTCCTAGTAATTCTAGTATGGATGGGTTCTTTACCCTTGACCTATTCAGGCCTTCCTTTGTGTGCTAGGATATGCGAATTTGGGAGCCTATTACTGAGAAATTGAGAAGACATTGCTGGGTTGGAAAAGATCTTTCCTTTCGAAAGGAGGAATATTGATCCCCTCAACAAAACACTCTGCCATCTTCCTATCTACCTGACGTCTCCCTTTCCTATCCCTTGTTCGATTGCCGGAGGCTATTCAGAATAGACTTCTGTGGGAAGGAGTATAATGATTCATGTAAATTTCATCTGGTTAATTGGAAAGCAGCTAATCAACCTTTTTCTGACAGCAGTCTTGGCATCAACATCTCTTTTCTTGCTTAACAAGGCTCTTCTAGGTAAATGGTTATGGACGTTCAATGTTGAAAATGACTGTCTTTGGAGGAAAGTGGTCCTAAATTTGGCCTTAAAAGAACCGGTTGGATTTTCAAAAGTGAAAGAATAGCTCATGAGTTGAGTGAAATTGTTACTCATATGAATCCTATTGTGGGAAATGGTTAGCAGATACAATTTTGGCTTTACGCTTGGCATGGGATATTTCTTTCAAAGATCGTCTCCCTAACCTCTTTGACATGGTAGGAACAAAGAGGCTCTTTTGTCGGATTGTTATAATTTCTCCAAAGGGATTATCACCTGGGAAATTGACTTTACAAGACAAGCCCGAGATTGGGAACTTGAATCTTTTGGCAGTTTTTCTGATTGCTGTATAACTCAGATTTCCCGAGCTACTGTGGATACTGTCTTTGAGTAATAGTAGAGATGGAACCTTTTCTGCGAAATCTTATTATAATATACTCTGAAAGAAGATTTTCAGTGGCAAGGAAGTTTTTGCTTGCTATTCGGAAAGGAAGAGTACCAATAACAGTTTCATAAAGCATAGCATCTTGAGAACGTCATCTCACATCAGACAATTAACAGAAAGAGGGAATGTGCTTATTAATAGGCGTTTTTTTATGCAAGAGAGAGGCAGAGACAATGAATCATCTCCTCCATCAATGTCCATGGGACAAGAATGATCTGAGTGGCTACTTAAGGGTGCACTAGGCTATCTTGGGTTATAAAAGGATCTACTGAACAAGAACTACTGGCATGGCAAGGTCAACTCTTGCATTGAGGAAACACCCTTATTATTATAATTTTTGAAAGCCGATTGAAAATCTTAAACTTCTGGTATAGTGGACAGTAATGTGTATATGTTAATCCTTTAATCCATATCATAGATGATTTGTTTTGTACTTGAGCTCTTTGCATATATGGGTCTGTACCCCCTTGGTGCCCTTCAGTATTATTTTGTTTTTTCATAAAACAATAAGATAAACATTTCTCTTTGCTCATGTTCAGGATCAAGGTTTTGAACAGACAGACCCACCTGTAGTCATGGCTGAAATTCTCGAAAAGGGTGCTGAGAGCTTCCATGAATGCCACAGAAAGCGTTGCTGCTGATGCAACCTCAGATGGAGAAGCTTCCTACAAGTGAAAAGCCCAATGAACCTTAAATCTCTAGATGCACTAAACAAATCTCAGGGCCTGATGATTAGCCAGCCCTTTTTCAGACGCAAGGTACTGAGTTAAAGGATCACAGAACCAATCCAATAAAAGTTTAGCAAATAACTAAGGGTGGGTAGATCATTACCTTAAACGCATCAGGAAGGACTTCTGCAACAACCATCCAAATCATACATCCAGCAGCAAAGCCCGTACAAAAGGGCAGAAACTTGCTAAACGCATCAGCACAGATGAAAGAAGGGACTGCTACAATTGGCTGCAAAAACAAATAATAATGCCAGTTATTGACAGAAAAATAAGGACATGAGCAGGTTGCAGGTATTCATTGGTATCATACAGTCACCACTCAAGCAAACTGAGTAGTGAGCGCCCAATATTAACTGACTAAGGTTTGGTCAGGTCAATCCAATAGTTTAGTAAATTTCACAAGAGACACTATATGTTTGGGCTTCTTCAAATTTTCAGTTTTAAAATTTTCAACAGCAGGAGTAAAATAAAATCAAGAAGATAACATAATGTACTTGATTTAGTCCAAGGAATCCACATGCTAGGCCTGCATCATATATTCCATAAACTAGAGAATGTGATATATAGTTTGCATGTTCTCCTCATACTTCATTATGAAACTTCCACGCTTATTTCTTTTCTCTGGATGAAAACAACTAAAAGGGGTAGTGTAAGCAACAATTAGGAGCAGTAGAGCCAACTCGATGGCATTTGATAGCCCAATAATAAAGTTGCAGCAGCAATTAAACTAAATCAATTAGGCAAACAGCACCAGAAAAAGAAAAGAACAATCTGACAAAGAATTGTAATTGGTAATATTCATGCTTCCCTATTAAAAAGCATCTGTCTGCTAGTTTGAGCAGCCCGGCATGGACAATCCTAAACAACTACGAGTACCATGGACAACGGATATAAGAACACATCATATCCAATGTAGTTCTAAATCAGTCAGGTAAATCTGGCTTAGGAAAAGGCTTTGAATTTCCCATGATGAAATATATTTGAAAGGTAACAGGAAAGAAAAGGCTTGCCAAGGAGAAACTCCTACAACATTTCACTCCATACCTGAGGTAGGGAGGTAATTACACTCCATAACATAGCATTCTGTGGAGAAACACCCCTTGATGCCAGTACCATGCTGACAGCTAATCCCTCCGGTATATTATGAACTGCTATGGCCAAAGTCACTAGTAGACCTTGGGAGAATCCTTTAGAACCAGCAAAAGAAACTCCAACTCCAGAGCCTTCCCCGAATGAATGAAGAGTCATAATCCCAATAACAAGAACTACTTTAGTAGCATCTGCACCTTTTATGTCTAACATACTGACTTCTCCATATTGTTCCAAAAACTGAAACCATCAAAATAGAATGCAAATTGTGACCAAAACTAACATTTGTTTTGCTTTTCTCCACAAAAAAGAAAAAAAAACAAAAAAACAGAAAGGTAAGATCAAGATACATTCATACACTATATCAAGCAACCACAAGATACTCTCTAACCAAGTATGAACAAACACCTTTTCAGAAGGATGACAATTATGAAGTCCTCTAAATGAATTTTTTCCATAAACACTGTCCTAGTAATGAGTCTGGTAATATTCATCCTCAAGTAAAATCTAAAGTCATGCCATTTACAGACTATGAGACAAGGGCGCAGCATTGGACATGCAGATATGAACAAATATCTAGGCAGAAAATCTCAGAGACAAAAATTGCAGAAGCATCGGTAAACTTTACACAAAGGTGAAATGGCAATTAAAAGACAATCTATTACCTTCTTACAGAGCCAGATAAAAATGCCCCCTGATAAAATCCCAAAAACAACCCAACTTCCAGCACCATGTTCCTGCCCTTCCTGTATAAGGTCAAAACTTGCAGCCAGCATTACACCAGCCGCCATTCCATTGCATAGTCCTGCCCATTGTGGACCAAGTTCCACAAAGAAGAATGGAACAGCACCGAGACCAGTCGCAGCAGCCATTGCCAGGGTAAATAAAGCAACAGTAGAGATTGAGACCTTACTGTCAGCATTCTTCCTCCCGCCCAGTATGTTACTTGCACCATCAAAACTTAGGACCTTCTCCTCACCAGTACCATCTATGACATTACTCACCACATTTTTGTGTGGGGCAGCTCTCAGACGTGTGATTTCATTTTCAGATTGTGCCGCAATGCAATCTAATACCACCAAGGAAAAGAAGAAAAATAAGAGGACTGGTTTTGCTCCCATCTTCTTCTATGCACACACGAAGAAGATATGGGGCCTTCAGTATATCAAGAGATGCCCCCGACAGATCCTCTTGCAGACAATTTGGTCTTTCTACCACTGACTGGCAACAAATAATTCGTTTTGCAGAGAGTTCAGAAGAGAGGAACTCTCATATGCTCGGTGCTACAATTACAAAAACGACCCTTCTGCATGCAGGTAAGCATTACACCGACAGAAGCAAATGCAGGTGCAGGGACCAAGGATTGAGAACCCACTGCCGCAAAATTTCCCGATAATGACCCAGCTGCTGCAGTGGAAAAAAATTAGCATACCATGAGCAAAAAGCTGTCAATATCAATTCAATTGGTAGCAGAGATCATCGAATTATTCCATGCAAGGGCAAATTCCATCCTAAGCTGGCCAAGGTACAAACTTGAAAGACCAGATAAAACAAAAAGTCACCAAAAACTAGCCTGGAATTGACAAAATCCACTACCAATCAGTCCCTCCAGCCAAATTAAGCAGCTCATTAGTCCCACCTTCAATCAACTTTTCAATCGCAGGAAACGAAAAAACGAAAAATGTCGCACGAGAAACACTTGATCATCGGACAATTCAAGGGCAAATAACCACAGAGAAACGAAATCCGCCGAAAGAACACGCACCCATGAAAGCATGTTGACTCCGTTTGACAAACAAAAAAAAAGAGAGAGGAACCCAGAAAGTCCGCCACATCAATTCACGAACCAACGAGGCGCATCAAGATCAGACAACATATCGAGGACGAACCACCGGCCCGCAAAACAAAGAACCCAGAATCCGAAATGCTTTGATCTCACCATCAAAATCTTTCGGGGGGCCGAAAACAACCCTAGGCCGATCAATGAGGCACACGAGGAATCCACGAAAACCCAAAAAAAAAAACGAAACTTTCATCCAAAAAGAACAAGGAATTTACCGAGAGGACGGAAGCAAGAGTCGTCCAAAACGCCAGAGACCCCTAAAGGGAGAGGAGAGAGAGAGAGAGTCTCTGGCGAAGGAGAAAGAGAAAGAAAGAAGGCAGGGCAAAGTAGCTTCCACGGAATAATCCACCCCCCTTCCCCCCTTCCAACACGGATTGAACGTTATCGCTAATGAATTAATTAATAATCCATATTGCTATTTTGGTTAATTGGGATCTGAAAATTTTTGCAAGGGAATATAGATTCGAGCTGAGTCACGTACGATGATGTATTAATGACACGAGCACGCTGTTTTGCTCCCACCGCCAACGCCAAAACTGTGGTCTGCCCATGATTAGTCAAAATTGGCCAAATCGCCGTTGACGTCACGCGCACTCTTTCCGGTGGAGGGACCCACCCCACACCCATTTTTATGCTTTTTGGATTTTACTATATTAATAATTGTGGGTATGACTGGATGAGTCGTTCGTTTTTTTATTTTTGTCTTTCCTTTTAAATAGCCCGGCAAAGCATTTGAAAATGTTAAGTAATCCGACGCAGCTCGAATCTCTCGAAAGTGCACCGAACCATTGCCACGAAAAGGTCATTCGATGGACGAAGCGATTGAATAATTGTTCAGGCGTATTCAGCGGGTAGAGAAATCGAATCCAGACCGGTCGGATCCGGTTATTTATGCCGATCCCCACGTGAGTACCACGATGATGTTTAATAGATCAAGTATACGTGTCCATTAATTAATTACTGTGATTAATCTCGGGTTGGTAGGACGTTGCCGGAAGTAACCCACTGATGGAGATTTCATACCACCATGATAACTCTTGTGCTAACTAAGAGCAGAGAGGTGGCCATGAACTTGGGTAAAAATATACCAAATTCGATCGAGGTCAGGTCAAGTCTCATCGTGCTTCTCTCAAGCACACATCAAAGGCCATCCGATGAACAGGCGCAACCCATTTTGCAAAGATCCTGGTTGAATCCTGAATTGGTAGGAATCAGACCAGATGAATAATCCTGGTCCGTTACCAAATACAGTAGACAATTCAAAATCTGCAAAATGAATTGTTAGATTAATAGACTGCTACTGAAATGTACAATCTTGTTTCTTTTCAAGGCATCGCCAGACGGAAAATCGAGTCTCAATCTCAGCGCGACACAACCCGGCCGTGAAGAATGGAAAGCTTCGCGATGAGTAAATGAAGTAAAGAGAAAGTACAGATGCTTGACCACTGGTGGCGAGACATTCTTTGAGTTATAATGAAGGCTCGTGAGAGTGAAATCAGCGGCCAAGTGTCTGAACTTTTGCCCACCAGAATCTAGAAACCACCCCGTCCGTACTGAACAAATTGCTACTCTAAAGAAAGAATACACCACTATCGTCTTGATGAATCTTTGAAAAATCTGGATCACGATTAATGGCTACAATTGTGAGACGAGACCCAGCGAAGAATTAATTTTGGACTCGATCTTACAGGATCGACCTTTACAATGTACATTTCTCAAGTAAACAACATGCCACAGCTTTCATCTTACTGGTCTTCCATCATCAATGTCGACGGCTCCTCCCATGGCTCTGCAGCAGCAAAATCATGTTTGTGGTAAAGAACCAGCCGCTAATACTTCGGGTACCAAAACATTCCTTTGATTCCCTCTGGGTCAGCTTCAAAACCCAAGTTCCGGTAAAATCGACAACTGCAATGAAAGTGACAAAGCAAAGTGAAAAATGCATATTTACTTGAAATCAAAATGAAAGCCAATTGTGGAACTCTAAAATTAGTCAAAGCTTCCAAGCACTCATAACAGCTGGAATCAGAGGGTAACAGATGATCAAAGAACAATATCCTCAGACTGATATATGCATTTCATTTATTAATTTATTCTCAGAACATGGAAGATGCCATCATGCACTACTCATACTGTAAAGCACATGCTGGTACATAGGAAGGAGGAGATTGATGCTCGTAGAGAAAAAGGAAAATGAGAAGCAAATCAATTTGCTGAGAATAGTAGATGGGTGTTATCAGTAATTTCTGCAGCATTGGAAATCAAAAGTAGGTTAATTATTCAAAATATATTTACAGCACCAAAAGATATGTGAAAGTGGCATGATCAAGAAATTTGCCTCAACCCTCAACAGCTTTTATGATATTACAGTCTGAAAATTTTCAAAAAACAAAGAAAACAAAGAAGAAAGAGAGAAAAGAAAATGAAGAGGGGTCATGATAAGCTAATAATATAGCAGTAGTAATAACAACAAACATAACAATAAGAACCAAATTTCAGCAATTTTGAAAGAGTATAGCATTGTGTCTTAGGAGCCAACCTCCAGTCCACAATCAAGGCATGATAATAGCAGGGACAGAAAACAGATGGGAAAATTTTGGACATGATTTCTCTCATTTTTCTGGTTTGCATGGCCTACATATTCTATTACTTCTAGTCCACTGTCCTTATTTCCTCCAAATATTAGAAGGTAAAGCATTTCACCTTAGAACAATCAACTTTCTGACTCCAAATTTTCCATCTCCCACAAAGAGGCATAGATTAAATGACTAGATAAGTAGATGCACAAGTTTCATAACTTGAAGCCATTCAAACTCCAACAAGATTGACTATGCTCAATGGTACTAATAGGCTTTAAACTGAGATCTGCTATACAAACTTTTTCTTTTTTTCTTTTTCAAGAAGAGAACTAGGTGTGACCTTAATCAGTTGCCAGACAATATATATCATATAGGAAGGATCAAACAACATCACTGCTCACAGACCTTTACTATCTGCAAAGAGTGATATATTGCCTATGTCCCTTGCAGAAGAGTCCTGATAAGATTTTCCACAAGAGTCTTCCCAAGGCCTTGACCCTGGATGAAAGGAACGTCATTAAAACAACTGCTGCAGTATATAAATCAGGACACAAAACACTGTCTGGTTATACTCAAGCAGTGAATAACCCATGGTACCCTATGTCATTATCAGGTAATAACTATCCCACAAATCTCCCAGAATGTTGGCATTAATGCTTTGTTCAGATGGTGGTTGTGGAAAATGGGGTAAAATTCTCCATCTTCACAAACAAAGCACCAGGTTCTCTATATCTGTATTATAAAATCAAAATTCATCTAGAATGATGAAAAGGTTCAATTAGAAGTTGGGATAATAAGTAATAGTAGCATGTGCAATTAGTTGCAAGAAACAGTGTTGCATAACAGATATCCACTACAAATTAGGAATATTTTAATAAATCATTATTTTGAGGTAACCTATGGATTGACTGTCTCAATTATATAATGATGCCATAATTCAGCTTGGTCATGTGCAAAGTTTATGGTGCAGAAGCAGTACATATGAAGGCCAATGACAAATATAGCACAAAATTCCATATTTAAAGACTAAAACTCATGATTTAAAGATCGCGGACTAAACCATTAAAATGGTAAAACTTCAGGAACAGAAGATGCTGTTTTCCACTTTTCAAGTCATCACTTATCAGTGAAGCCAAAAACCTTATGGCTCAACTAAATCTCATCCGGATTTCTTATGGTTTTCTTACAAAAATATTTCTCTGAAACATGAATTTAGTCTGTGACATAAAATTACCTGATAAGAAGGATCAACAAGGACATCCCAAATGGTGGCATTAAAGGCATGATCAGACGTAGCGCGTGCCATCCCGATGAGCTTCGTTTGGGCACTCTCATCTGTAGGTAACTTTTGCAAGTACAATAAGACTAGCATCAAATAGTCTTTGACTGAAAGGAAAATGCAAATAGTCTTTGACTGAAAGGAAAAAATACAACAGGGGTAAATGGATCTACCACAACACACTAATTTCTTGTTTTAAAGTACCTGATTCAGGGGAATGCCTTATAGAATGCAATGTGGCCACAATGTAGCTATTTTTCAAAGCTGCAGCCAGTTTGGACAATGGCCTCCGAGGCCATCCCACCTACAAAACATGTGAAACTGATTTATTTCTAATTACCACTAGAGGCACAAAAGTTCTTGTTTAACACATAAATAGAAAAACAGGGATGCAATAGAGAAGAGATGACATGAATCATCTCGATTGAGCAAATCAACTCCACTTCTACACAATGCAGCTTAAAGAAACCTAAAGACATACCTAACACTGCATTACAAATACAATTTTAACCACCAAAAGGAATTAAGTATTAGCTAGCTCTTGCAAATGAAGATTAAGGGGACACAACAATAAACTTAAAATCACCTTATCACATAGTGCTTGAAGATCATACACATCAACATCACCACCAGAAGAGAACATTATCTGTTCAAGTGAGCCATCTGGTAGAGTCTTCTCAAATAGTAAAAACTCCTGAGGTAAGATCTCTTCCTCCTCTTCAGGACTGGTTGGTGGATCAACGATTTGTGTCGCACTGTCCTTTAAAAAACTGCCAAAAGAGAATGTTGGTATTAACTAAAAACAGGCGGCTACATTCCACCAGAGAGTATTGGCAAAAGGTTCTGCTAATGAATGCACATTACAGAAAAAGGCATGCCAATGTGTGTCGCACAAAGCTTAGAATGCAGAATAAGAAATGGCTGAAATCTAGCATAAGAAATAAAATGGCATCCAAAATAAACCTGTAATATATGATAATCATCAAGAGCAACAAATGAACTTGAATATTAAACTACAAGGGCTTTTTATACTTCCAGAACCCACATTTTATAAGTGAAAAACTTAGCTTCATCCCATCTAGAACTGGTTGGGACTTAATAATTGTGATAAAACTAAAAGCTTCTTGCACCACGCCATATAGGTTTCAGGATCAGCTCCATATAGTTAAATTTGTGGTTCCAGTCTGATTGTGCTCATACAATCACAATGAATAGTAAATTAAGATGCTTTGGAGATTGAGTTCTCACCATGTCCACTATAGCTCTAATAAACACTGGCCTTTTATCAATTTTTAACTAACCTATTTTACATATACAATAATTGTTATTATGTCAAAATGGACTATTTTCTTGATTGAAATAAGCTGTGGCCATGAACTAAACTACTTGGTGAAAATACATGATGCCCAACTTTAAATCTATTGCTCTCACGAGGAAAGTGTTCAAAACTATGAGATTTCGACAAATATATAGGTGACAAATGTACTGATAGTGACATCCATTTTCTTCGCCTGATAAGGCTGACAAGCAATTCAGTAAAGAAAATAGATTTATAAAATATAAATAAAAAGAGCTTTTGTTTGAAATGTTCCGTGCTACTAAAAGGTTTGAGAAAACAAAGTAACTCAAATAAAAAGTTTCTTCCAGTGAAGCAACCGTGCTGATGTAACTACCACAAGTAAGGATAGTATTTAACTCTTCAAATAAAGATGAATGATCAGAAAACGAAAGGAATTTGATATTTGTAATTCGGGTGCATGTGCATCATATGCTTGACAGCATAATCAAGGCTTTTATGATTTGTCATTTACCCTGATCTTATGGTTTCCCAAAAGCTAGACTTGAGCGGAAAAACTTTAATCCTTCGACTTGCTGCAAAAAGAATGTCAGATATCAATCAAATGCCAACTAAGAGACTAAAACAAAAAAAGTGGTCATGATTTAAAGGTAGAAGCCAAGAGAACAATGGAAAGATCAGCACAAGAGAACTGGACCTTTAGCTATTAGAAAACGCAACTAAAGTTTTCCAGTTTCTCCTTTCTTACAGTTTCTCCTTTCTTACCCATGTGGTTCAGATGTTCAAACAAGGAGTATTACAGTGATGATCCATCAGACAAAGTGTATCTTAAAGACTGAGTGAAATGCAAATACTTCAGCTTGGAACTCAAAATGCAAGCACAATTGCCAAACTATAAATAATATTTTGACATAGCTAACATGAGAAAGTCATCTGCAAATTCGAATAGATTTTTCTACCAGATGAAGAAACTTCATTCTCTAGTTGAAGATATGGCTTATTTAATCTGCATCCGCATGTATCCCCTACCTATTCAAACATTTGAGTTTTGTTTCACAACTTTCATTTTCACGTAATGAGTAATGACAAGACTTGGGATGTACAAATACAAGTACCTTTAAATTCATTTTATGATAAGAAAAACTCCCCTTCATTGGGTACCATTATTTACATTGATCAAGCTGGTTTGCCAGACTTTTATCTTCAGAACAACAGATACAAGAACATGGCACAAATCCAATAAATGAGCGCTTGTTTTTCATGATGTACATTCTATGCATCTCAAAGAATTAAATCTCCAGGTTATATGGAAAGAAGCTTGAACTATCGCATCAAGATCAAGTGCTTTATTCTACTGCAATGACTCCATGAATTTTGATGTCTCCAAATTTCAAAAGTTCTTGATCCTAATCCTCTTCCACTTTGAAATGGATAGTGAAAGCAAACGTCCCATCTCTTTAAAGCACCAAAACCCAACCAATCCTTACACAAGAAAGGCTTAATAAGAAACTACACAATAATACAAGAAGTACTTCTACGGGAGAGGTATGCATAAGATAAAATCCGAATGATGCACTAATGGTGTCAATGAGGTTCAAGTAAAAGTAAAAGTAAAAGAATGATCAGGGCATGGGGAGTTCATTCTAAAAGAGATGTGAGTTCTTGCGCGTGGCGTTTAACGGTGAGAAATTGAGTAAAGAAGTGATCTTAGTACTCAATCCCCCAAAATTAGACTTGCATTTAATGATACTAGCGCCTTCTGATAAGCCAAATCTCTCTTTTTTCTTCGGGGTGTAGAAACTCTCCCACTTAACTTCTACCTAACCTCTCACCTCTTCTCTAGAATTTTGACTTCACAAGCGATTCCTTCTTTTACTCGGTTCGAATTGCCCGACCAAACGTCGTTCCCACACAACCGAACCTCCGCCAGCAAAAATTTCATCCACTTAGCCCGAAACTACGCCGCGCGAACCGAAGTCAAACCCAATTTGCGTCTCGCCCAAGGGAAGCCGAGAAGCAGGCGGATCGGCGCGATTCTATCCTAGCATTCCCAGAGTCGCGTAATCATCTCAAACGACGAAATCAATTGACGAATTCTTCAAAAGAAAAAATGGCGTCGAAAAAAGTCAAGCGGCGGGACTTCGAGGCGGCGGCGGCGGTGGCACGGCGCTTACCTCCGGCGAGTCGAGCAGGGGAGGCGGCGGCGTCGGAGAAGAGGGGGTGGTGCCGAGGCAGACGGCGGCGGTGGGGATCCAACGCGAACGGGGACGGAGAGGAGGAGGACGGCGACGGGAGGACCAGGTTGTGGGCGAGCATTTTTCTTCGCTGACTCTCTCTCGCTCTCTCGCTCGCTGGCGGTCCCTGTGGCTCAGAACTGCCTACCGTTTCGAGGAGGATGAAGCCGGCGCCAACGTCACACCGCCATTTCTTTTATATAATTCAACCCGCCGATTCGCGTAACCCCACGATCCCGTCGTGACTCGATTAGGAATGAATTAGAATCTTGGATTGGCCGCGGGATGCTCAATTAGGTGTCTCCATATATCTCAGATATATATTTGTGAAAACGGCCTTACTTTAAGATTTGTTGAAATTTCAGGAAAAATACAATATAGTGAATCCCTGCCCTCATAAATGCGAGAATATAATTAGTAAACCTGTCAAAATATATCATAAACTCATTTCCTAACATATATTTAATTTTTTTTATAAATGATAACAATCCTTAATCTACTGTAAAAATTACAATTTGTTCTTAATCATAAAAAGTCAAATAACAAATAATTATAAATTATTACGTGGTTCATTATTTCAAAAATTTGTAACTCACAATAAGTTACTATTTTTACAATAGTCAAAAGACTATTATGTTAGCAAAGTTCTTTTTTTAGTCAAAAACCCATATTTAATGGCTGAGTTATCATTAAGGTAGTTATATTTAGTAGATGAGTTTAGAATGGTAAAACCCAAAATTATATGGAATTGATTCATAGCTTACTTGAACTTAACCCACGTCTATGACTTTCTCTCTCTCTCCCCCCCCTCCCTTCTTCAATCTCGTGCTTGCTCACTCTCTACTCTCACAATATGAAAGTGTTTTAGTGATATAAACTAAATCGAATATGAGTCATTAAATTTGTGTTGTATAAAAATTGATTAAATGAGTTAATTTTGATCGGATCATTTTCAACCGACCCACTTGTTTGATCAATCTAATCGGCGAACTAAATCCTCCTTATATGTAGATTGCCATGATATCATTGTTGGGTCTCTAACATCATACCAAGCAAAAGGGATCTTTTGACTTTCATGAGTTTGCATGACTTGCGATAAATTATACGTGAATGGAGGATTTATGTTGATCACTAGACATACATATAGGTGTATGTGGAAAATGAGAAATGGAATAAAATGAGTGGTTTAGTGGATCGCTACATCCGTCCACTCTTTGGGAATGTCCTCGCGGCGTTGGGGAACACGTGCTAAGGTGTTTGTAAACTCGTTCGGATCATAATGAATGGCAGAAAAGGGAAATAAATTCTCTAGTCTCAAGGATCAGTACCGTTGCATAGCTTAAAAAGGAAAGAAAGACGATGCTCGCTACCAAAATTGAACCAAGAAAAAACACATGTTTGATTCTTCTACTATATATGAAATCCGTGATTTCCGTTAGTTCGAATGTAGTGAATTCAAATTGAATTCGACATGCAAAAAAATCTGTCTTTGTCTTTGACAACAAACAGTTATTCATTCAATGGGGAAATCTAATGTACTCAAAGTTGAAATTTATGATTGTAATAAGAAAGAGGGTCATAAAGTCAAAGAAGGTATGGATTTGGGGGTGGGATGTACCTAATGAAGTTTTTTTTATTTTTATAAAACACATTAAGGGAAAATTTGAGAACAAGAACCACCAACCTTTTTTTCTACCGAAAAGAATTTAGATAAATTAGTCTTGTTTAGAAAAAATTTAGACCTCACTTGTTTTGCGAAAAATGAACAATTTGAAAAAAAAAAATTCTAAAAATGATCATTTCCATTGCTTGAAATAATTAACAAATTTAGACTCGATTGTAACATGCCAGGCAAAAACGATGGTTAACAATATCCAGAAAGATGGCAAAAATAGCATCGCTATAATTATTCTCTCTATTATTCACCATCCAGACAAGCTGTCTTCGGAGGGATTGGGCCTAGTTACAAAATGAAGCCCAATGTCGAAGGTCGTGGGCTGGAAATTTTGATCTTTTGTAGGTAGCAGGAATTAGTTTAGAAGAAAAGGGATCTCATGCGCGGGTCGCACCATGCCCACGACGATGCGTGGTTCGACAAGCCCATCAAAACTCGGTAATTAATTCCAAAATTCAAGTGCCATGTAGGGTCGGATGTTTATTATGCAAACGATGTGATCGGTTTGTTATAAGTATATGCAAAAAAAAATTTTACCATTCAGAAAAATATTTAGATATAAACTGTTGTTGATAATAAAAACACTTTTGATTGGCTAATTATATCAAGTGATATAAATAATTATTTAAAAATATTTTTTAAAATTATTTATTTTTCACAAAAAAAAAAAAATAAACAAAGTGAATAGGAAAATAGATTTGGGATGGTCCATCTTCTCAAACAGGAAAGTGATTAACCTTGCACATGTGTCTCAATCCCGACTCAATTTCTTAAATAAAGCCCCAAATCATATGCTTAAGCTCACCAAAACAATTGAGACTCGGGGCCTATCGTCTTAATCATATCACTATTGTCCTAAATATCATCTTTCTTTTGTTTTTCTCAAACAGATAAAAAGCGCATCAGTGAACTTAATCTGATCTGTTCAGAGTGAAATGAGTACTAGAGAAATTCATCTACCCAAAATCATGAATTGCGTGCCCCGCAAAATTTAATCCGAGATGCCTTCGAAACCTCTAGGGCTCCCAGTTTGGATCTTGAATTCGGCACAGAACATACATTGGTCCGTTCGCCATTTGACCAGGCCAAGAAATCCAATTTTGTCGAAACCAGAATTCATTTTCGTATCGGGGTCCAGGCAGATACGTAGGAGGGGAACAACCCCCATCCGAGCATTTCCTCGGAGGCATCCTCAGCTTTGAGTCATTGAAGGATCGCCTATCTCGGGAGATTAATTGAGGGTTTCGAAGAGTCTCGAGCGCTTACAGAAAAATAAGAAAGAAAAGAAAAAGGAGACGAGGAGTCGAGAATTATAAGGTCGTAGGTCCCTGTCTTGGCGCGGCTCTCTCGCTGTCGGATTCCTCGTGCGTTCCTGAATGTTTTTTTCCGCGCTGAGGATTGGCGAGAATCACATGGGGGGTGGAAGGGAGGGGGGGCAATTCATCCATCTTTTTCCAGGATCCCACATAGCCGGTGGCACATGGCTATTATGCTGGCGGAGACGAATCTTTTTTTTTCCCATTTGGTCCAGCAACTTCATCTCATTAGCAGCCCTGATCCGATCCGATCTGATCCCGCAAGAGACTACGTAGGATTTTAATTGGTGGGGGTTTTTCCATGCCGCGGGACCCGCTCGCATTAGGAAACCCTTTTTTTTTTTTTTTTTTCCATGTGTATCTGTATGATATGGCTGGTCCACCTATATCTGTTATGAATATCCTTTGATCTCAATTCCATCCGCACACGCCTTCCTCTTTTAACTTTCGAGACTCGGATTTTCCAAATTTGTCGACGAGCAACAGCATCGTGGGAGATTAAATGAACAAGTGTCCCTTAGACACTCATTTAAGTTAACAATTACCCATTAATTTATACTTAATCATGATTTGATGCGTATATACACGCAATGGCTTCACATATGTATAAGTTAAGATAGTCATTTCTTGTCCCATATTGTTATCAAAGAAAATTTAGAAAACCGGGAGATTGCGAGTTTCATTTGTCTCATGAAAATTCTCCTTAAAAAAACCTTCTCTCCTTTTTTCCATTTGCCCGCATTCGAATCACTTAAGGAAATAAATCAATAGAGAAATCTTCTAATAGTCGACGAAAACCTTCAATATTATGACTAGACAATGTCACTTGGACACGGAAAGCCCCAGCACCTGTGCTGGGGATTGGTTGCTAGGTCCAAATCCATATAGGCTAAGTTCAAGACTCCCATGTCTATGGTCGAATCCCCAGTAGCCATGATATGGTATCTAGCTCCTATGCCCACATCACTAGCTCACAAGACTGGTTTCTTGGTGGTCAGGCCTAAGTTCACAAAAGCTTGGCCAAGCTCCTTCTAGGCTAGACCCAAAATCCCGGCAACAATGCTTGTGTACCCAACTTCGGGTCAAAGTCATTAGCATCCAAGCTCAAGTCCATCAAAGCTTAACCAAGTCCCCACTCTCTAACGCTCTAGTTCTTAGTAGTTGGAGAAATCTTGGCTCTTATTATCAACACCCGATAAGTGGGTATTCCTTATATCACACGAATGATACATGTCTTTTTAGGAAAAGAAAATTAAGTTTTTCTTTCCAAAAGGCGAAAAATAATTTCTTTAAAAAATATTATTCAAAATATCAAAATTTTATTATGAATTAAACTAAACCACATAAGAAATCTACATCTAAAGTGGGGGATAAGACCCTCCTTGCTCGCGCCATATCCCACAAATCCATCCATGTGGCTGCCAATTGGTGTGCAGCACGTGCACATGCACGTTGCATTGCACATCTATCATTTTAAAGGGCATATTCGAGCACACTCTTGAGTGTTACTAAATCTAGCAGTCGGTTTATGAAGATGTAGAGATCACATCATCCTGTTGCGTGCATTTTGCCCCTAGTGGTGTTATGATCACCACCTATTGAAAATATAATAACCATGTAGATGCTATTCACAATGCATTTAAAGTGACTTTCTTAATTGATTCGCACATTGATTAGGTGCTTGGACCTCTCGCCTTAAAAAAGCAAGACCAAATTCAACCACAAGTCACTAGTCACGGACTTTTAGAGTTATCTCATGAGTTAAGTGTCTGTCTGATCAACGATTCAGTCGATTCTTCGTTGATGTTAGACATCTAACGATGGCGGAAGAAGAAGCCTCTTGAAACTCCGAGATAAATGAACCCCATGTGAGAATCGCACGATGCGAGGGTGGCCTCAACCCAAGTCATCAACACTCGAATCGACCCAGATAGACAGGCGGTCTCAGGTCTCGTACACGGATCAACGCAGCGGAACACGAACATGGGAGCCTGCGGAAAAAAAAAATTGGTGATGGGGACTTTAGGGGAAGTCGCTAGGACGACGATGCATTTATTCACATCCACCTGCCCCCTTCGCGTCACTGTTATCTTTCCTCTTCGGCAAACCCAATTTCCCATCTTCCTTTCTTTCTCTTCTTCTTTCCACTTTCCTCGAAACACGTTCAGTTCATGCCGAGGTGACGTGACGACGCTTGTCGAGTGTCAGATGGGTCGGGAGCTCGATTGGTCGACAGTGGTCCGGAAACGACCTTAAATTTCGAGGGATTGATGGTACGGACGGGGATCGTGAGACGTCGCTGGTGGTCCCGTACGATCCCCAAGACCGACCGACCGACCGACCCCCACCAATGCCAAATTCCAGAGTTCATGAACCCTTCCTTCCTATTCGTTTTCCGAGTTACGCGAGTGAAAAGAAGCAAAAAGGCCACTGTCCATCGCGTGATCCGATCTTTTCTTGCGATTCGATTTTGTGCGATTGCCCGGAATTCTCGGTGTCGAGGGTAAAATGGAAATCCGATTGGAGGTAAAGTGCGGTCTTTACTTAGCACGTGAGTTCTCATAACCTCCGATGGCCACGTGGGTTGAATAACGATGTGTGCGTGTGGGTTGAGCACACGGCAAAGGTCGAAATCAACGCCCCCGAATGCGAACGATCTCGGTAGGTGGGATTGGAGGGAGTGTTCTCTCCTCAATTTCACTTTAGAGATGGAACAAAAACCAGATTGGCTTGAGCAATTTGAGGTTTCGTTTTGCCCAGAACTTGCTCAGTTTCTCATTTTCTGAGACCTGACATTTACCTTACAATTTATTAATCACAATTTATATTTAGACACGTGAAAAATATAAAATATTAATAAAATAAAAGCCTCAATCATAAAATGAAAATTTAGACCAATAGTTCTATATTATACATTCATCATCGATCGCTATGGAATATCGCACTATCATGAGAGGATAAAGATTAAGAAAAACATAAAAATTTATTCCAAATTTCACCTACATAAAACTAAAAACCTATTGTTGAAACAAGTTCCCCAAATTTTGGAACTTGAAACCTAACTTATATATCTTGGAACTTGGAACTGGATAGGTTTCCATTGGCTCCATTCTTCGGCTCCAAATTCTACTCTAAAACCATGCCCACCTCTATCATCTCCAACCCCTTGAAGAGTAGGGACTCATCGTGGAATATTTTTTCATGACATAGTGATTCAAGTAATATATAGGATAAATACCACGAAAACCCAAAACCGGTATATTTATGATAAATTCACACTCAGATGGGTTCTATAAATTATACAGTCAAATTGTCGAGTTTAATGATATGCGGTAGTTGATGGGTGTATCGGTTTTGAGCTTTACCTTCCATTTATCATAGGTGTACTAATTTATGATTTTTCAGTACATTAGTCGAGTTTAACAAAAACTAATATATGGTAAATTTGTTACAAATGTATCATTTTGGAGTTTTTTATTATAAAAAAAAAAGTTTCAAGTAAATTTGTTATTGGTGTATCAATTTTGGGTTTTTTATGATATTAACCCTAATATTTATAGGATATCTTTAAGGATTAGAACCTCCAATGAATCATTCCCAATAAGATTATGTGGGGGATAATTATCCAAAAGACCATACAACTAATTTAATTCTAAAATTTTCATTTTGGTCAATTTAGTTCCTAAACGTTTTTGACCAATTTGTCGATATAGTTATTCCGGTCAATTTTAATCATAAATTGCTAACATGGACATTGATGTTGTATCCTGACACTGATATAGATAGCCTTTGTAATTTTTTTCAATCGCATGATTTGATATTCACGTGATTTTACGCAAGTGGCCAAAATTCTCAATTTCAGGGGTGTGTGAAGAAATCCGATTAAATCTACGTGGTTCGGTTAGTGCGTGACTTCATACAAAGCCTCCGATAGCCACGCGGGATAGAGTCTGAGATTTTCCTGACGAGGTAAATGTAAAAAGACTACCAGGCCATCGTAAAGCAGCCAAAATAGAACAAAGACCCAAATAAGGGAAGAAATGATTGGACCAAGACACAAAAGGGCATCGTACATTTGAGCGTGACCGGTTGGTACATTTCAACTCGCCACATATATACATACATACACACATATATATACATATATATATATGTGTGTGTGTGTGTCCGCATATTTTACTTAGTGGATAACCTTATATTTACTATAACAAAACCTTTGCATATTAGCATTGATCGTGTCATGTTATATGATTGACATCTACATCAGTAATTTTTAGTCAAAAAGGGTCAACAAGTTGGTTGAAAAATATTGTATTAGTAGAGGTTGACTTAGTAATAACCCTTCAAAGTTTCACCTTGTCACCCCACGCATAGGATGCTATTATTTAGTTCCTGCTCGATAGTAGCTATGTTCGAAGACATAACATGGTGTTTACCTTCACTACCCAGTGCCCCACCTGTTCTTAGTTATCTTTATCTTCTCGATCCAGGATAAAATATCTCATAATTTCATGTCCCATAATTCAAACGAATCAATTTAAGGACTTACTTAGGTCCAATAGTGGGTAATCTTGTATTTACTATGTTCGCCTACCAATGAAGGGAAACACATCAACATCGATCATGCTATGATTAACGGTCGATATTCATGTTAGCAATTTTTAGTCAAAATTGGTGGGAAGAATATATTGACCAATTGTAAAAAAGGTCATGATTAAATTTGGTAAATTAAAAAGTTTAGGACTAAATTAGCCGCTGTGGAATATGTTTATGAATTTTTTAATGATTCCCCTAATCATATGCCTTGTCCAAAAAGAATTGGTCCTATAAATGATACTATTAAATTATAGCAAAATAGTTGCACTTAAAAAAGTAAGAATGCGTCCCGCGTACATCCTTGACTTTATAGTGGATCGGATTCTACTCGATGCATCTCATTATTCTCCCTGCCTAGTCAAAAAGTTTTAGGACAAAAATCATGGAAATTCATGATACTTTTTTATTTTCTAACGATAATTTATGATTCTTGATATGTAATATTCGCATGGATTGGGCCGATAGGGACGTCGTCTAATTAGGGAACACTTCTTTGCGGAGGTGAACTTATTTCTCCTTATGGCTTTAGTAGAAAGTGGAACTACATGAAATATATATATATATGCTTTCACGGTTTAATAAATTGCAAGAGGATGAGTTTCTAATATTTATAATATAATCATGAGTAAAATAATGCAACGGCCGAAACCATCCGCGTAAATTGTTAGCAAAAACAGCTAAAGATGGATACGTAAAGCAACAAGAATGGCAGCAGTATCGACTTTCACACTAAGAAAAGAGAAATCTTGAACTCAAGAACATGCTTCCTAGAACGGATTGATTGGCCTTTGTTGCTGTAATACAAGCAAAACAATAGTAATAATACAAAAAAAAAAAATCTAAAACCGGTATGTCGCCTCCCAACTAATCATTGTGTAGCTAGAAACCTTAATTTAGTGCACTGTGACAAATTTATTGAATCTTATAACAAAATTTGTGTAGATTTAGAGATTTTAGCATATTTTCAAATATGAGGGAGCTCTAAAGGAAAAATTAGCAGATTTTTAAATTTTCCAATCTCAATTAATTTTCTTCATACATGGATTCCCCCAAATAATGTCGTTTAAAAGGCTCATTTATGTTGTATTTTCACGTTGCATGCCGATCATTTGAGTTGTTTGCCATGCGTGTTCTCTCATTAGCAATTTTAAAGGCATAGTGAACCGAAGCTAACTCGAGGTAAATTTTATTACTAGTATATTAGTTTGGGATTTTTAGTAACTCCAAAATTAGCTCTGGAGAGAACTATCAAACTGGTGGCGAGTTGAAACTGACCCAACCCAAAATTGATCAATTTAATCTGTTTTTAATTTCAATTTAATACAAATTTAATTATCCATACTCAACTTGACTCGTATAATTAAAACACTTATATTTTAAACCCAATGTATGAAATCTCATGCCCAAACTAAAGTGAGAATAGGAGCAAACGAGCATGAGATTAAATGAGGGCAAGAGAGAGCGAAAATAGAATCATAAAGATAAGTTGGATCTAAAATAAGTTGTGAATCCATATGAAACCATATAACTAATAGATATATAATCCATTTAATATGGGTTGACAAATGGGTATATATCCCATTTCAATGGGTCTAGCTTTGAATAAATATGGTATGGGTATTATGGTTCAGAATTTTTTTTTTTTTTTGTGATAAAAAAATAGAGCTTTGATGAAGGACGCGTGATTATTCAATATGGAAGTTGGGAAGTTCTCGGCGATGGAGATTAAATGCCAACGGTAGTTGCTGCGTCGTTTGGACGTACCATAATGATGTTTCGTTTAAGGAAAAAAAACCATATAATAAAAAGGGAGGGGGGCTTTTAGGCTTTCTTCTCCAATTTTTTTTCTCTTGCATCGTCCCCACTAACGTAATAATCAAAGCTCGTAGTTTGTCAACGGCACAGAAACTTTTGCTTGGGCTTTTCACCATGACCTTTTCTCGATCAACCACCCCACCTTCTTTCCATCTTTCTTTATTTTTTCGGTTAGTTTTTTCGGTACTTAATTAATGGCGGAAATTATGTCACCACTAATGAGCCGATTCACCCTTTTTAGTTAGGTGGGTCCAAATTTGGCTTGGAAAATGGCATGATTCGGACGTTTAGCCACGTACCCTATGGATATAATCTGCGGCTGTTATTAAATTTCGTTGGAACGGATTTAGTTTTGAGGGTTTTGTTAACGAACGCGTGTTAATAAATCGTATTAGATGAGGAAATATTTTTCTTGAATTTTAATTAACTTACGACACAAAACACAAGATAGACACTACGTTTTTTGACGACGGAAATTTCTTTGTTGATGTGTTTAAGCAGTGTCCTGATCGCTTATTTACAAAATCCCATTATTATGACATCACTTTTGAAAAAATAAATAGTTTAAAAAATATATTTTTTAAATGATTGTTCATAGTGCTTCTAAAAATGAATGGAAAATATATTTATCGCCCATGTAAATATTCGAACATAAATTGTTATTGATGATGAAATTATTTTTTTATTAACTAATTATTTCAAATGTCATAATTGTTCATTTTTAAGAAAATATTTTTTAAATAATTCATTTTCAGCGAAATCGGGAGAATCTCATTGAATTTACTTTCTTCAAGTTAATAAAAAAAGTCAAACCAAGTAAATATATTTTTTGTTTACGCACGGATAAGGTCTTCTCCATTTATAGTGATTAGGAAAAGAGAATATGCCCACACGTGTAATTGTTGCGAAATTAAAGAAATTGATTTAGGAAAGATTTAAATGATTGCGAAATGAGGCAGACTTGCATTCCATTTGAGAAAAAGTAGGGCATTCAATGCGATAAGTTGACGATTATGTCAATTATTGAAAAATTACGAATTTGTCTATTTGGGTAATACTATATTGTTGTGATTTTTCTTAACAAAATATATGGGCATTTAATAGCCTTTTTTGGGGGGGGGAATAGAAGATTCGAGATTAAAATTCTCCATTTGGTTTTCTTTTATAGGTGACAATTATGATAACGTCTTATTATTTTTCTGACTAAACGACCTGCTGATCTTTTAATCCTTCTGGTCGGATTCCTTACAGTGATGGTTTTGTAAGTGCTAAGACAATGGGCACACGTGCGAGTGTTAATTGACATTCGCCAGATCAAGCTTGTTAGGAAATATCGAAATGGTTAAATAATGGAAAATTGATAAAAAGTATGCAATATAAATAAATCATATATATGAAAATAGATCTCTTTAAGAAAATCGTGGTAGATTAGGAAAAATTCATATGACTAGAAAATGAATCTACAAATATTTGAGAGAAATCTCTTTAAAGTATGAAGGGCGACACCCTATCCAATGCCGAAAGGACAAGAAAGCTAGTGACTTGATCATACAAGAGAGTCGACGACTGTTAATTTGATGAAAGGTGGTTGTAGCTATAACAACCTTAAGATAGCAAAATTTCTCATGACAGGTGAGTTCCGAGATAATGATCTGGATATTGTATTGGAGAAAAGACTCCATTAAATAAAATAGACTTGTTTTCAAAGAGGTCAATTATTTGTGCTTAGACCCTATGAAACTTTTTATTATTCCCCGAGATTGGCTTTGAGACTTTCTTGTATACTGAAGCTTATTAATTTTATTTGCTCTATACGATACCATACATAAGAAAATCTCAAATCATGGACAAAAGTACATCTCAATTCATGTCATCTTCTTGCGAAGATGAAAGAGAAGTACGCGACGTTCTTGCACTCGGTTTCATGGTACGGCATAATATTAATATCAGATATACTTAAATCAATCCCTAAACGGAATAATAAATATTTATGGAGCATTGAATATGATCAACTTATTTTCAGCAATATTATTATCATTTTTTTTTCTAAGAAAACTGTTACAGCCTAGATTTTTGCCGTCATAAATACGAGGAGCAGTCAAGATTACGAGGTGGGGAGGGAGGGAGGAGGAGGGAGGGAGACGAGGGAGGAGAAAGCCCACCATAAATCTTTGTCAGGGAAGTGCTGCTGCTGCTGCTGCGGCTTTCCTTCTTCCTCACCTCTCCCCTCATTTACTGCGCACGGATCTTGAAGCTGCTGCAAGCATTCGCCACCTTCCCCCACAGATCTAATCAATCCCAACCTCCCTCCCTCCCTTCCTCCCTCCTTCTCTCTCTCTCTCTCTCAATCATATGACGTAAAGCTCAATCAATCTCGAGAGAAAAAAAGGAAAAACGCCCAATCCGTGGCCACTTTACTGTCCTCTCCTCTCCCTTCGCATCTACTGCACTCACCTTCCCATCCCCTCTCTCTCTCTCTCTCTCTAGATCTCTCCTCGTTTCTCTCTCCCTCCATTCCTTCCTCCCCCGCGCCCGCGCGTCTCCCATGTGTCGCATTTGCCATTTGCGCTTCTGGGTCGCGGCGGGCTCGCCCTGAGGGGACGCCGGAGGAGCGGGGATGAGCAGGAGCGGCAGGGAGTACCTGTTCGGGGGGAGGAGCGGGCCCGCGGGGACGCCGAGCCACCACCGCCGGGGCACAGCCTGGCCGGCGTGACCTCCTCCCGCAACGCCGCCGCCGCCGCCGACGAGAACCTGGATCTCTTCTCCAAGAACCGCCGGAGCATCTCCGTCGCGTCCTCCGACGAATCCTCCGACGGTAAATGGCCCCGCCCCCACACTCCCCTCTCAGATCGTCGTCGGCGATCGTCTCTCCCGTGTCTGCGATCGCCGATTGGCGATGCGGCCGTTGCTTTCGTGTCATTTTGGCCAGATCGCCATTAAATTTTTGATTTTTTTCCGGGGAGAAGTTGGATTTGTCTGCTTTCAGCCGGTTGTTTTCGTCTTCTCGGAGGAGAAGATATAGGGATCGAAAACGATGTTTTTCTTGGAACCACACATTAAATGGAAGCGACCCTTTCGGACAATATACGAAACGATCACGTTTTCGGAAAAGTTAAAAATCTGTTCTTTTTCTCCTTTTACTTCCTGCACAGGAAAGTAGGAATTGCTGTTGCTTGTAATGATGATCCATGGCCTCTCGGCAATGATCCTCTCCCCACTTCGTCGACCCAGAAAAAGAAATTTACTCCATTTCCATTGCTCGTTTCGCAATGCGACGATCCCAAGAATTGGAGTTTAGCGTGCATCTGACAAATTGCATCTCCATGGTTTTTTAATTTTTTTTCTTTTCTTGAATGGATACGTTGGGGGATAAGATTCTTGAGTTTTTCTGATTCAGTTTTTGATCCACAACAGCTTCTTCGATAAAGCTAGGAAGGCTTTCCGTCGGATCGGTGGCGAAAGTGGCGCGCAACGGGCTTGATGATCTGCTTACATCTACGGATGGAGGGAAGCACGATTACGACTGGTAAATTTTCTGCGATGATCCCACATCAATGCAGTGCTCCTTTGCAACTGTACTCCTTCTTGGTCGTTTCTTTCCCTTTTCCCTTCATTTTTAGATTCGCTTTTCACTGTTAAACTTTGGCTGTGCTGACATTCTGCTGAAGTAGATTTGCCTATGTCACGGTTATGTACTCAAGTTTGGTCCCCTGCTAGAGATGTTTTAGCGCGGTTATTCAACTGCTAGATTTGTTCATGTCTATTCGAATCCGTGATAATACAGCTGGGATAAGTTTCCGTGTGGGAAGGGATCTAGCGGTGTCTTTTCTTATGTCGACTAGGTGAGTGGCATGATGTGGTTCGAGCATGATAAGGACTCTTTATCTTTTGAATTCTTGAACAGGAATGTTCATGTGCTCATCAAGCATAGAATTTGAAACCGAGGAAATTGGATTTGTGTGATCTGTGATCTATAGATATAAGTTTCTAACTGCTATGAATAGAGACCTCGCCATCTATCTGAAAGCATTTTGAGGTACTCTCTGAGCATTGGCTTAGGACTTTGACTTTGTCTATCAACAAGATGAGGTGTCCTTTCTCCTTTTGATAGAGACTAGACAATTAGTGTTATGGAATTCCAGCTCAAACAAGGAAAAAGAGCAAAAAGAGGCCTAGTCATCTTTGATCAATTATAGAATGGTGCATCTGAGATTCATGATACTATGGCTAAGCTAACTAAACAGTGTTTTAGCAGCTATTCAAAGGCTTCCTGCCAGATCTAGGTTCCCGAGTGCCTATTTTACTTTTGCAGTAGCTTCTAGTGCAAGACTTTAGAATGTCTTCATTCTTCTTTTTTCCGAAATTTCTGATATGGAAAAATGTTATCAGGCTTCTCACTCCTCCTGGGACTCCTCTATTTCCTTCATCGGGTGGAAATGAGTCTCAATCAAACACGGCGGTGCCAAGAAGCAGTTCCAATGTCCGATCAACCTCTACAACCAAGGTCTCCAGGGTATGTGTGTCTTCTCTAATTTTTAGTAAATATTATTCCCCATCCGGAATCTAAACCTTTTACACTTCATAGTGTGTTTGCTTCTCTTAATCTGGTTCATGCAGTAATTAGAAGAAATTAGGCACAGGTTCCGTTATGTCGTTTACTTCTGCTGCCAAGTCTTAAAAAGAGTTAATTATCGCCTGCTTTGGGTGTTATGGTTTTCCGTGGAGTCTGAGCTTGAATAATATTTCTAGCAGTAATCAGTCTGCATTGTGTGTATCTCTTGCAGTTATCTGTTTCACAGTCAGAGACCACTCATTCCTCCAGACCTACCAGAAGCAGTTCGGTGACTCGCCCTTCTATCTCTACTTCTCAATATAGCACCTATTCTTCTAATAGATCATCATCAATTCTGAACACCAGCTCAGCCTCAGTCTCATCCTACACCAGACCATCTTCCCCACTTACCCGCCCTTCCTCTGCAGCCAGACCTTCCACCCCATCTGCCCGTGCAACTGCATCACGATCCTCAACTCCTTCAAGAATTCGTCCAGTCTCCACAAGCTCCTCTATTGAAAAACCTCGACCATCACAAAACTCGAGGCCTTCCACTCCAAGTTCAAGGCCACAGATCGCGGCAAATATAAGTTCCACCACTGCTCGATCTAATTCTCGTCCATCTACCCCCACTCGTAGGAACTCTGCACTTTCCCCATCCCCGTCAGCAGGCACGTCAATCTCTAGTGGACGAGTGCTTTCAAATGGTCGCAGTGGAGCCCCTGCATCAAGACCAAGCTCTCCAAGCCCACGACTTCGATCTCCCCAACAACCTATTGTTCCCCCCGATTTTTCTCTGGAAACACCACCTAACCTTAGAACTACCTTACCAGACCGGCCACTTTCTGCTGGTAGGTCACGTCCTGGTGCCACTGTCACTGTTAAAGGGAACTCGGACATCTTGGGGCCAGTAAACACAACAAGACGGCAACCATCACCCATTACTACCAGGGGAAGAGTCGCAACTGCAGAGTCCACCGGAAGAGGTCGAGTCCATGCCAACGCGACTGATATAGTCGAGCCCCGTAGATCCCCTAATTCACCAGAGTTGGGAATGAGAAAGCCCGTGAAAAGTGTGACATCTCTTAGTGAGAGCACTGGATTTGGAAGGACTATCTCCAAGAAATCATTAGATATGGCTATCAGGCATATGGTACGTCCATCCTTATCATATCAAGATATGGTAATTTTAGCGAATTTGATGCACAGTAACATTACTTCTGACATGTCAGTTTGCAAGCTTCACAAATAAATTTTAATTTCTAATGTGAAAATATAGTTTAGGTGTGTCGAGTTTCTTCATTCCTTCCACGATTGTTTGGAATTGTGACTAATAGCAAGAGCTCTTCTCCAATCGTAATTTGATTTCTCTTGAATTAAACAATAGGCCCTTCACTTTTTAGTAGCACTGATGGAATCAGTTATTGCCAACAGGGTATCTAGCTAATTACGATGCAGCTGTAGATCTGTAGCTACAGTCTCGTTTGTCCTCTTCATTGAGGTCTCATATATTATTTTTAATGTGACCTGTCCCATATCATAAAGTTTCTTCCAACTACCACAGTTTCAACCAAGTACTCCTGCATTAGTGATATGACTTTTACGCCGTCAGAATGGATAAAAATAATTAGTCTTGGCTTGTGATCTTTTGGTGCAATAAGGTATAAGTGCATTTGAAGTTGAAGCTCAAGTCCCGGGTGTAGAATTAGCTTTCCTTAAAAGATTGCTAGTCTGCTCCTTCTGTAACTTCCACTTGAAGCAATTTGCAATTCATAAGGAATCTTTCTGTTGCCTTAGCAAGAACAGAGGGCTGGCCTTTCAATAGTCTCCAGAAAGCGTACTTTCTAACTTTCTGATTCCATATATACAAACAGGATATAAGAAATGGAGCAGGAGGCAACCGGGCACTTTCAGGCACCACCCTTTTTCCTCAGAGTATTCGGTCTTCTGCTTCGAAGAACCAATCAGCTCGCAATTTCAGCGCACCGCCATCCGTCAACGGCAATGGCAACCAGCACAACATGAACGACGTAGTCTTTATGGAGAATGGCAGCAGAATGAGAACTCCACCAGTTGGTAGCGAGGCGGGCAGTGGAAGGTACTCCGCCAAATTGACAGAAGTCGATATCTACGAGAGCTCCCGATACGATGCGATGCTGCTCAAAGAGGATTTGAAGAACACAAACTGGCTCCACAGCTTCGACGATAAATCTGATCAGGGACTGATCTTCGATAACGGGTTCGAGTCTCTGCCCGAACCATTCGCCCCCTTATAGCGACTGAGAGACTGCACCCTTCCTTACAACTCTGGTTATTTATTGGTCGGAGTATTATTTATATCTCAGTCCTAAAGCAAGCAGCTCTCGGACAGAGAAACATGAAAAGTGCTCAAGTGTCCTCAAGGAGAAATCAGCTTTGATGTGGTCTTGTGTTTTGTGGCCATTTCTCATGGAGAAATCGATGTTTTCTTTTTCTTTTCTCTTTCTTTCTATAGCATCCTACAGTTTTCTTGGCTTGGGCAGTGTAGGATCAGCAACGCATTATTGATGGGTGATACAGGGGGAAGTGAAGAACTTGGTTTGATGGATGTGTTCATGAAAAATCGTAGTTTAATAATTTAAGCATTTCGGGCTTCTTTTTGAATAAAATGGAGGCGCCGTGTGCACTGGCCAAAACCAAATTAAGGAGAGCTAGTCTTTTTTTTTTTTTTTAAAAATAAAGCTATACGATGTAGAGAGTGTATATATGGATTTTTGGACGAGAGCAACTAAATGCAAATCGAACTATTAAAACCAGAGCCCAGATCAAATC
Source organism: Eucalyptus virginea (assembly GCA_014182375.1). Taxonomy (NCBI): domain Eukaryota; kingdom Viridiplantae; phylum Streptophyta; class Magnoliopsida; order Myrtales; family Myrtaceae; genus Eucalyptus; species Eucalyptus virginea. The sequence goes on along the minus strand of CM024524.1, from coordinate 14,103,197 downwards.
AGTAACCTTGATTAACTTTCAGCATGGTTCGATTTCAGAATGTTAACAGCACACTGACACAAGAATGAAAAGTCTTTAACACTTAAATTATATCCTGTGAGAGCTAATTAACTTGAGATTTTTTTAAATATATTGTGTTATAAAAATGCAAATTTCTACAAAACCCATCAAGGAAGAAGTACCACCACAAATGCATCAAATTGCCTATTTTTGACAGAATAAAGTATATAACTGAGCTAAACTTAGGAATTTGATGGACCATGGAAAACCCTATCATGGATATTAAGTCTAAGATTCAGAGTTTTCATCAACAATGGCGGCCTTTGGAAAATAGAACCTCCATTCTAATCGCCAAGGAATGAATAACAAAGTGGCTACTTTGGTTAGGTTAGGTTAACAACTTTATCTAGTCAAGAAGAACAATTATTTATCAAGCTCGTAAATTTGGTTGAATTTCATCATTGGTGAATCGAAACCAAATAAAAAATGATAAACTCAACAAAACCAAACCTATAAATCGGACTTTTTATGAACAATATCGACGGTGTTAATTTGATTTTCTCTACTTTTAACCGTAAATGATATTCATCATAGATCCATGTATTCGTATTTTGGCTCTCACCATATTCAACTCATGAATCAAATGAAACATATTTTCACTTCTTTTTTTGGTCAAGAAAATGTTTTGAAAGTTTTCAAACCGGCAAGGTTGACGGTTTGGAGAGGCTTGTCAATCCTAGGCAACGAACGTCGGTGGGGCCGTTTCTGGATTATCTTATGGGGAACTGTCGAGCTCGACAAACCAAACTCGGCAACTACCCTTTCCTTTCGTCGGTTCGCATCCGAATTCGTCAACCTGGGTCGCGTTGCTTCTGCAAAAGGCAGAAGCGAAAATCCCCACTTCCTTGCCGGAGTTTCCATCGCAACCCCACGAGGCGAATCCAACCGAGCACGCTCCATTTCGGTGGAGTCCGTCCGTCCGTCCGGGTTGTCTTGTCCAAGATTCGCAGGCTCGAGCGTCGCCCGAGCTCGCGGCTGCGGCAGTACCCGTCTCGAGATCCGACACTTCGGCGACTCCGCTGCTGCTCCGCGGGTAGACCGGCTTGTAAGAGAACGAACCTCCCCGCGGTTTCTGGGTTTGTTTTTTCTGCCGAGCGAGAAAGGGTTGTTTCAGTTGTAGTCAGGTGGGTCAGTCGTCCGTGCTCTCTAATGCTGAATCTTGAATTCCTTCGTTTTCGTTTCCAGTTCGTGTGGTGTGTCGGGTGAGTCGTGGGGATTTGGAGTCTCGCGAGTGTGAAATTTTCATCGATTGTTGTGACTGCTCGAACGAGCCGAAGCGGGAAGTGATTGTTTTTGTATTCGTGTTCTTGATTGATATAGATAGCGAGCTCGTTTATCGCATTGTTAATCTGCGCTTTCCTTTTCTAGAGATTTTTATGGGGTTCGTGTCTTACTTTCTTGGGTGAAATCAGAGAGAGAAGTTTGTGAGATTTTGAAAAAGAATATTCTTTGACTTGTGTGGAAAGCATTTAAGAATAGAAAGGATTCAAGAGTGAACTTATTATCCAAAAAAGATGAGATTTTTAATGCTCGACAGCATTTATGCTCCCCAACATCTACTTTTTGCTAAGATAAGGAGTGGGGCGGCGGTTTTTGGAATGATATATGATAGAACTTTGAAAAATCAGGACTTGACTTGAGCGGCCCCTCTAATTAGCAGGTTTTGCAAGTGTCGGAATGGTTTCATCATTCATAAAGCCGAGTATACAGTTTCCATTTCAAGCATAATTGCCCTGTGAAGTTTCCAGGACCTTGAAGATGTGAGCTCAGATTAGAAACTATGAAATTTTCAATGTTTCAGCCTTGGAGGTTTCTCTAGGCGATGATCATGCTAACTCTTTTCTTCGAATTGTTTTTGTTAAACTTGGTTTCCATGTTTGTTCAACGAGAACCGCCCAAGTAGCTTAATGGATGCTTAAGAATCTTTACTCTGGCAAATGCTATACTTTTTGGGTGCCACAAGGAATTCATTTCCTCTCACTTCCTCTCAGCTTAATCCAACTTCTTGGCGTGCGCTTAAATGGTCTAGAATGCTCTAGTTTGTCTACCAATTTATTGAGGTGTCTAATTCATTTCCTCTGTATCTTATTGGTTTAATTTGTAGCCTTGGATTCGAGAAATATTTTTCTTTTTTACATGTACTGATAGGTTTTCTGCTACTTTGTTTGTCAGGGTCCTTTTGTGTCTTAAGTATTGCAACTCCATTCCTGACACATCATCATGGGACAGTGTTACCCTAAGGTAAATTTTTCATGGGATTAGCTAAACGATTGATGGAATGGAATCTAATTCAGTCACAAGTTTGGCTCTTCAATCTGGGAAAGCTTTAGCCTATATTTAAACCTGTCATCACATTTTTCATGTGATATATAATAGCATTTAAGTGAGAAGAAACCTTTTCTTTGTAGTTATCTTATTCTATAACATCATGCATGTAATCATATTGAATAGCAGTCAAATTTATCTATCATTGCTTAACTAAAAAGTAAAAACAAAATCGAGGTTATATGCATTTGCCTGCATAATCTGCAGGGTATGCACTCAGTTTAAAAGTCCATGTTCATTAGGTGCTTTCTTGGTGCACCTATGGAAGGCTGCCTGTTAAGCATCTGCTGATCAGCCGCATGTAGCAAATTTTGTCCAAAAAAGTGCATATTGAAAATACATGTCGCGGTTCCGCTACGTGTGTGCTCGCATCGTGTTTACATGTTTTTTTTTCCCTTGATGAACCTTGTATCAGCACACTGGGTGAGATGGGGGAAGGCAGGGTTTTGAGAAGTCGAACTCCTAGCCTGTGTAAAATTTGTGGGAATTTACCGACCTGATGAAACTAACATCGAAAAACTTCCCCACGGCAACATTAGTTGTGGTTTTAATGCGCCATTCAATCCATCAATTTCAACTATTTTATCCATCACCTTGCTTTTGAATGCATGGATGTGATTCTTCCGATGGAAATAATGGATACATAGTCCTTCTGAAGGACTTGAATTGCCTGCAAAATAACTGTCACTTTCAAACTGAGCATATGTCAAAAGCCTGAGGTGAAGAGAATGTATTATGGACAATTTCAGCGGATACCAGATGTCATGACACATGACCATTGGAAAATTTACTTTGTGAATTGAAAGACTTTTTGGAATGATCACTATGGCCTTTCAATTTCTTGGAAAAAATTTTGCCCTAAGCCAATGGCTGAATAGGTAATTCATAAAATCTCACTACGATCGAGATACTAGTAATGCAATGTGGACTTTAGCTCTTTGAACCACATAAAAAAGAGGGAATGGTGGTCTGTGGGTTATGCTGAACGGTTGACAACAGGATATTTACTGATCATCAACAGCCCTGGGTAATACTGGTTTTTCCGTAGCCACACACCTAAAGGTGCATTCATGATGTCATAACCTAATCTAGACTTGTGTCTTGCTTATTTCTAAATCCCTTATCACATGTGCAATGCTTGTAGAACCAAATGCATGGAGATGATTCTGATGAGCATGTTGAATTTGCTGGTGGGAATGTACACGTCATTACTACCAAAGAAAGCTGGGATCAGAAGCTGTCAGAAGCAAATAAAGATGGCAAGATTGTAAGTACTCTGCAGCTGCTTTTAGAAGTGTTTCATAAGCAAAATTAACACAATGCTAATTAGTTTGATTTTTGTGAGGTATGTTGGGAAAAGATTTTGTATGAGCAATTGTCAAGCATCACATCAGCAGATCATTTTTTTAGGTCGCAAATTTAACTTATAATTATTTGTATTAGGTAGCATGCCTAATTATGTCTTTCAGCATTTTCTCTTTTGGTTGAATATGCTCAAATAAGATGTTCTTTACTGCATCAGTTAGGCTGCAATTTTATGAACAGTCTCAGAGCTGTGCTTCTCGCATAAGAATGCCATGGGAGACTAAATTGTATTTATCCGAATATTCTTGAATTTGCATTGGTTTCTAATTTAATTGGATTTCTGTGCAGGTTCTTGCAAATTTCAGTGCAACCTGGTGTGGTCCTTGTAAGATGATGGCACCATTCTATTCGGAACTGTCCGAGAAACATACTTCTATCATGTTTCTAGTGGTTGATGTGGATGAGCTAACTGTAAGCAATGAAACTTACTTATTTGCCTTAATCCTTAATTCCAACCGCTTAGCCTAAACAACAAACACATGCTCGTGCAGTCGTCTTCAAAGTTTTCTTCCACTTTAGCCCTTAAACTGAATGCAGCAAGTGCACAAGTGTTCACAATACATGAAAAGTAAAACACAAATAAGGATAAGAAAGGCAAAGTACATTCCATTAGGGGTTATTGAAATTTAGTGGAATTTGCAGACAGGTCACTGATTTTGATTTCAGTCAGCCAATATACTAACTTTTCACTTTTTTGCAACCGATACGCTATGGCTGGAATGAAATCTATTTTCTGTCAAGCTATCGTCAATGCCCACATGGCAATTACATGGCATCTAGAAAATTGTCACATATCTGCCATGTCAGTACTTTGCCAAAAAATTGTTGGATTCCGGTCAGAGTACATATGTTGTAAAAACTCGAAAGGCTGGTGCATTTGGTGATCGAAGTTAAAAGTTCAATGATTTGATTGCCAGTTCCACCAAGTGATCCGTGATCTATTTATGCAGAAAAACAGGAGTCACATAGCATCGTGATCATCATATAGAACAATCGACAATGTTTGTTGTTCTTCTCCACTTTCCCGTGTAAAATGCATTGATGATTTTGAACTTGTGCAGGAGATGAGCACATCTTGGGATATTAAAGCCACTCCCAGTTTCTTCTTCCTCAGAGATGGCCAGCAAATCGACAAGCTAGTGGGTGCCAACAAGCCTGAGCTTCAGAAGAAGATCACTGCAATCCTTGATTCCGCCAACCCACGTTAGACACGAATTTGTAATCGGTTGTCAGTGTGTCTGTGTATTTGGATCCTGTGTGTATGTGTGTATTTGGGATCCTTTCTTCAGTTGGTGCAAGGGGACCCTTTTCTTTTGCTTTCTTTTGTTGTGATTATTCTGATTCCTACTGATGAAGTTCTCTGTTCCTAAATCTTTTGGCTTGGGATGTGTATTTGTATGTATGAGTATGACCGCGTGATATTCTGGAAAAAAAATGTTTGCATTGTTTTCAAAACGTTGGTTCTGGTGTAAAAGATGTCTAGTTCTCTGGTTGCCTCTATACTTCTCCCATTTCTTCTTTCCCATATTCCGTCCATGATTGTTTTCTCAATAGCTTCTCAACCTGTTATTGCCTCGCTGAGTTTTCATTAATGCTCTGTTTGGGAAACAACTATGGAAAGGGAATGAATGGAAAATAGAGAAGAGAATCATCTTTCCTCTGTAGCAATCGACAAGAAATATTTCAACATTTCTTGAATTTTCCCCCGGACTTTCTTTTCCTTTCATTCCTTTCCTTTCCAAAATGGAGCATCAGAAATCGAGTAATTATTTTGAAATTTACCATCGGGTCGTTTTAGCCTCGAGTCTGAGTTATATAAGTAGTGCCGAGTAGTTATAGTTCAAACCGAGCAGTATAAGTTATATAAGTAGTGCCGAGTAGTTATAGTTCAAATCAAGCGGTATATATTGAAGTAATTTGAAGTCTCTTTTACAGGGTGATAAATTCTGTAACAGATTTCGCTGAGCCCGGTTCTTGGTAACCAAGCATTCCTTACTCTCACTGGATAAACCGAACATCGCTGACGCGGCAAAAATGCAACCTCTGCTGACTCTTCTCAGTTTTCCCGAAACAAACGATCGAACAAACGAAGAAAGCTCCCTCCTTTTCCTTTGCTTACGTCGAAGCAACAATCCCCATGGCTTCCTTGCTCTTCCCAGCACCGCCAGCTTCAACCCAGCAAAACCCGAAATGCGCTCATCTCTCGCTCTCTCCTTCCTCTCCGAGACCCACTTCAGCTTCCCATCTGTGCTTCTTCTCGAACAGAGCCAAGGCCACGAACACCCTCAAATGCGACGCCTTTACGAGCGACATTGCCCAGCTGGTCGACCAGTCGCTGTCCCAGGTCCCGCTCTTCCAATCTGGGTACGAGCGAATTCTGGGCGCGGCCGAGGAACTGCCGGAGATGCAGAGATGGGGGGTCGTGATATTCGGTGGGCTCACTTGGGTTTACCTGACGGCGAGGCCCGGGGTGTTGATCGGCGCCATCGATGCCTACGTTCTGGCTCCGCTGCAGGTGGGTGTGGACACCTTGAGCGGGAGGAGGAGGTTGAAGAGGAGTGACTTTCTGATTGGGGACAAATTGGGGGAGGGGTCTTTTGGGGTTGTGTACTTTGGGGTTGTCGTCCCCAAGAATGTGAACGTTGAGGAGAGAGTGCAAAAGAGAGGGCGTGGCAGGAGAGCTTTGGATTTGGATGAGAGGTTCAAGGAGAAGGTCATCTTGAAACAGGTAAGCCACAGACAACCGGAAACATAAATCATCAAATCATGCCTTTTGTGCCTCTAGTTTTCGCTTGATGTGTCGAATGAAAGACAGAGATGTTGTAGCTCAAAAAAGGACTAAGCTTGGTGTCTTGCGTATGTTTTTGCAATTTGAAGCAAAGGGTGAATCTTTAATGGGTTTGTGTTGGTTTTATGCGAAGATGTTTGGTAATGTCGAGAAAGAAAGATAATCTTTTGTTGGTTGCCTCGATGAGAATGTTCAGGTTAAGGTTGGAGTACAAGGCGCAGAAGAATGTGGGGAGTTTGAGGAGTGGTTCAATTACAGGCTGTCCCGGGCAGCGCCTGAGACCTGTGCTGAGTTTTTAGGGAGTTTTGTTGCTGATAAGACAAATTCGCGATACACCAAGGGCGAGAAATGGCTGGTTTGGAAATTTGAGGTAATTATTTCTCAGGATAAGCGCTAACTTTAATTAAACATTATGTCAAGATCCTCTGCTATATCTTCATTGGATCACTTGTGATTTGGCTGGAAGAGTTGTCTCTCTTTCAATTATGCTCGCCTTTCAAGTGCACGAAGAGATTGTAATCTACTATAACTGTGACTTACTGACGAAGGTCAGATACTTGCCATTGTATTTGTGTCCTCATGCTGACCAGGTAATTGTGTTTCTTGCAATAGGGAGATCTAGACCTTGCCGATTACATGAAGGAGCGCAGCTTCCCTTTGAATCTAGAGTCCATCATGTTTGGCAAAGTCTTGCAAGGGGTAGACTCCGTTAAGCGGAATGCGTTGATCATTAAGCAAGTGATGCGGCAGATTATAACTTCGCTGAAGAAGATTCATGATACTGGCATTGTCCATCAGGATGTAAAGCCAGCCAACTTGGTTGTGACAAAGAAAGGGCAGATTAAGCTCATTGATTTTGGGGCGGCCACAGACCTTCGTATTGGCAAGAACTTTGTGCCAAATCGCGGGTTGCTTGATCCTGATTATTGTCCCCCCGAACTTTATGTACTTCCGGAGGAAACTCCAAGTCCACCTCCAGAGCCAGTTGCTGCCTTTTTTTCCCCCATCCTGTGGCAGGTAACTGCTGTTCTGCTGAGTAGGTTATGACTTGTCGTGTATCAAATGAAAGAGAAAGGTGTTTGTTATCGTCTTTCTAGTTCATCAACGATGCTTTCAGCTTTCTGGACAAGGCTTCCATTGGTTAATTTGAAATATTTGACATCGAATAATCCTAATGAATTAGAATGAGAATTGTTTCAGTCTAAAAGGAAATTACTACAGTAAAGGAAATATTGAGAGCATAAATCTTATTTTCACGTCAATTTTTTGTCATAGCTAGTTTTCTTTGTTGGTTAACTAGATAGGGAGTACCAATTCGCTCCTTTGGAGCTTTGATGGGGCAAGAAGATATTAAGTATTTTATGCTTGGATATGTTCTGATCGCGAGCTCAGATGAGCCCGAAATATCAACCATTTTCCGTTTGAAATGCTAAATTACGGTTTGTACTGTATTTGCAGCTGAACAGTCCTGATCTGTTTGACATGTACTCTGCTGGAATCGTTCTCCTGCAAATGGCGATTCCAACCTTGAGGACCTCCTCAGGCCTGAAAAATTTCAATTCTGAAATCAAGGCAGTTAAATACGACTTGAATAAATGGAAAGACTACACGAGATTGAGGCCCGACTTGACAATTCTTGAGCTCGACTCGGGAAGAGGGTGGGACCTGGCCACGAAGCTCATCTCAGAGAGAGGTTTCCTGAGAAGGGGAAGATTATCGGCCGCAGCCGCCCTCAGGCATCCTTATTTTTTATTAGGAGGCGACCAAGCGGCTGCGGTTCTTTCGAAACTGAGCTTGAGAAAATAGGAAGTTGGCAAATGATGTAAGTGCAAGCATCGCCGCTCATTCATTGGCCATTGTTTTGCGTTCAATTCTACATTAAATTCTCTTTCCTGCTTATCATGTACAGATTTTGTAAAGCCAGGAGCTTTCTCATTTACGAGCAGGTCCTAAGATATAATTCACGGTGCATAAAAGGAATACTGGTCCAGTCTTCTTCTACTCGCTGCCTGTACCTGTTGGCTCTCTGCATGTCTCTGATATCGGCTCGGCTCTCCGGTCTTGTGATCGCGAATCTTAAGAAATTGAGTCAATGTCTCAGGTAAGGCAGTGTTGCAGGAATCATACTGATGACATGGGCAAAACTCACTGTCCTCTGTACGATAAGGTCGTGTGGGTCGGATGTTTTTCCTCCGGCATGCGGCAGTCGAGCTACTCGGTAGTTTTTTCTGTTTGCTTGAAAAGGAGTTCAGATAGTGTCGCCACGAATTGTAGAGGAACCCTCTTTCAAGACCACCTTGCCGATAGCATGTTTCCCTCGGACTGATCAGACTGAGACTGAGACTACTGCAGATCTCCGTTAGACAGTGAATCTTGTCACCACGACGTGCTTGAAAACGGATCCGGACAAACCGGTTCCAGGTCGAATTCGGTGAACTAATATAAAAGAGAAATGCATCTCCAGTGCAGCTTCTTTATACCACAGAATCAATGTTTGCAAAAAATGTCATTTTACTCTCTATGGGCGTGCATGACAATAATTCTGTTAGAAATAATTTCTGGAACAAAAATAGATTTTTTATTTATATTTCTAGAAGAGTTTAAGAAAAATAACCGTTTGATAACTAAGACAAAATTTCTACTCTAAAAATAGAAATTTGTTTGATAACGACACAAAATTTCTTTCTTTCAAACGGCAGCAGGCGGCGGATAGCGTTGGTGGCGTGACCGGCGGCGGTGGCGGTGGCCGTCGACCGACGGACGGTGGTCGGCGGCAACGAATGAAGGACCAGGTTGACGAAATGAGAAATTTTTTTATTTTCTCATTTGTTCTGAAATGAGAAATAGAAAACTCTATTTCGATTTTACATTCCAAACCTATTTCGAAATAAATCATTAGGAAATAGAAAAATGGAATAAGTTTATCAAACGGATTTTATTCATTAAAAGCAGTGCGGAATATAAAAATTGTTTCTGGGACAAAAATTGATAATTGTTATGCACCCCCTATTTGTCTGGCGAAACTTGGTGACTCTCAGGCCATCTTATCATGTACAATAGCAAGCGTAATATCATCATGGACATTAATTACGCTTGTACAATATAATATCTCTTTAAGGAAATGACTTTTCTGTCGTTCTCTTTCGTTCTCTTTATTTTTTATTTTTTATTTTTGATGACCCAGGAAACCTCGAAAGTTCGACAAAGGCAATGGCGGGAAGAACCCAACGTATAATATCTCTTCAAGGAAATGGCTTCTCTGTCGTTCTCTTTATTATTATTATTTTTTTAATGACTCAGGAAATCCCAAAAGTCGACAGCCGGCGGGAAGAACCCAGCGATTAAGTCACCAAGTAACGCCGCTCGGATTCGAACTTGGCACATTTCGTGGGAGGCACAAAGCTCAAGCCAATAACGCCAACCGCAGTGGGTGGTTGTTCTCTTTAATTTATTCTTCTCATCAGAAAAATTTTCTCATAAAACCAAAATTGCAAAAGCGTCGAAGATGAGAAAATTACTTGTCATTCATTCATCAAAATGAAGGAATCGTACCACCGCTTGCGATGGCCCAGTTGGATAAGTACTCCCATGATCCTTTGCGAGAGAAGAGGAGTTCGAATCCTGCTGGCCACACGGGATTTTAAGTGCGACGTCGGGGTGGTGGGTCCTCCGCTAGCGTCGTCCCAGGATTTACTCCCTTACCTTGGGCCTGTCGGCTGTTCGTGTTGGTACGATTTGCGGGTTCCTGAGTTATAAAAAAAAAATGAACCACCGCCCGGTTGCTTGTCGCAAAACGTGCGGTTTAACCGCGTTTTCGCCGGGATTGGTACGATTTGCGGGTTCCTGAGTTATAAAAAAAAAAAATAATAAAAAAAAAAATGAAGGAAATCGTTCATCATCTAGAAAATATTACTTCGATTCATTGATCTCTGTGAAGCGCCGACACGGTGACACGTGGATATTATCTTCTCGGCTTCTCTCTCTCTCCATTGCAGCCGTACACGCTGACCAGTGACGATGATGTCCCGCCGCAGTCGTTGAGGTTCGAGCGCTCGGCGTTCCACCATGTGCGACTGCGTCCCGTCGCCTCCTCCTCCGCCGTCACTCCTCCCCAGGAGCCGCAAGCCAGCCTCGACCGCCCCCTTCCCGACGCCGAGGGCCGGGCCGTTCGCGACCCGCCGTTCTCTTAGCTTCAGAAACCCGCCGTACGCCGGGCATCCGGCGGCCAAGTCGGCCGGCGGGGCCCCCGGGAGGGGCGCGGACTTCGGTTCCCGGGACCGCGAGTTTTACGGCCGGCTAGGGCTCAAGGACGACGGGCAGGAGCGGTTCGAGCTGGAGACGGACCGAGGCGGCGGCGCGGGATCGAGGGAGGGAAGTGGGAGCGGCGGGAGTGATGCGGCGGAAGGCGGAAACTTGGGCGCCGAAGAGCCGGCGCGGTCAGGTGTGGAAGAGGAGGAGGTGCTCCGAAGCGACGGCGGCGATGCCGGCGTCGCGTTGAGGAGGGAAGAGGAACCGGAGAGTAAATTGAGGGTGAGGGGTGGGCGACAGGTGATGAGGCGATCGAGCATGGTGGCGAAGCAAGTGATCAGCATTGAATCTGCTCTTGGCTTGGGGTTCGTCTCTCAGCTCTGGGTGGATACCGCCTCGGTAAGTGACGGAATTCTTCATCTTGGTTCGTGTAGCAAAACCTCGCGTGCCTGCAGAAGATGGTCCATTGAAAAATTTAGGTGGGTTGTGCTGTAGCAGGTGACTTTGAACGTTAATGAAGGCTTAAAAGTGTTGTCTTTATAACAACTCCTGGAGTTTACTAGTATTCATCTTGGTTCTTGTAGTTTTCTGTTGTCTGTTGTGGGAAGCAAAATCTCTGTGCCTGCAGAAGATTGTCCATTGAAAAATCTAGACGGGTTGTGCTACGGTAGGTGACTATGAATGTTAATGAAAGCTTGAAAGTGTCGTCTTTATATACCAACTCCTGGAGTTTACTAGTAGTCATCTTGGTTCTTGTAGTTTTTCTGTTATCTGTTGCGGAAAGCAAAATCTCTCGTGCCTGCAGAAGATTATCCATTGAAAAATCTAGGTGGTTTGTGCTTTAGCAGGTGACTATGAATTGTAAGGAAGGCTTAAAAGTGTTGTCTTTATATACCAACTACTGGAGTTTACTGGTATTCAATTCGAGTCAATCAGAGCGAACCACTTCAACAAAAAGCTAACAAGACAGATAATAGTAAATGTCATGTTGGTCTGTGCTTTTTTTTTTTTTTTTTTTTTTGCATTTGGTATCTTATTTGTAGTTATCTAAATTTATTCAATAGTTGAAGGAAGATAGAGATGTACCTAAGTGAACGCATTTGCTTTCGCACTTGATTGTACTCTACTTAATCAGCCTTCAAGTCAAGTTTGCCTTGCAATCACTTAATAATGGAGTATCCATTGGAAAACCAGTGATTAAGGGAAGAATCAGGTTCATTTGCAGTCTTGATTATTCTCATATGCTATAAGGACACATTGCATCGCTTATGGGAATTGGAGATTGTCATCTTTAATATGAAATTTTTCTTTGGGCTAGTGGAACGTCGTGATTGTGGAAGTGAGGCCGAATTTGCTTTCTGGTGATTCAGAGAGATTTCTTCTTGAAGATGTCTGCCAGGTGCTTTTTTGTTTTTCACTTTTTCTTTACTGAGTAACCTTGCATTTCCCTTTTGTCTGCAAATCATTACGGTGGATGCATTTACTCTGTGGAATAGTGAGATGTTCGTTGTTGTGACGTATATCATTCACAAATTTAAGGTTCCACCACTTTGCTTAGCAGTTATCCAGAGTCGTTGCTTGGTAGTTATATGGAGTAAATTTGACTATGAACATACTTGATATATTTGTCAGTGAGTCTGAGGCGTTCGATATCTTATGGCCCTCAAGTTCTTGCTTGAGTAGTTTTTTTTATGGTTAATATCGCCTAAAGTTTTGTGGCAGGTAGGTGATGTTGTGCTTGTTGAGAATGAGAGGGTAATGGAGAATGAGTTGAAAATGGTGGGGCTGGAGACATTGGTATGTTTCTGTATGCTAGAGTTTCTTTTTCTCTTGATTTTCAAATTATTTATCTGCATAAGTAGTGCTCGACTTGTTATGGAACTTGTCTAAGGAAGGTCTGAATGAGGTTTGACGACGTGTTGGGTTAAATTCTCCTTGTAAAATTGACATGTTCCGGAGAAAGGTGCACAAAACATGGTCGATCAACTCATCGTATGCACATATAAAAAGGATGGTGGAGTTTTGGTTGGCTATTGACAAGCGTGCAATACTAAGGGAACATGAATTCTGTACCTGAAAACTGTTATTTTTCTGCATCAGTTGCTTGCTTGTTTCAGGAGCCTATGCATAAGTTTGCTATTAAGAGCTTTCTATTTCTGTTAGGTAGGGTATGAAGTTGTAACTCCTGGCAGAAGAAGTATTGGCAAGGTATAATGATAATTTGCACTAGTTATGTCTTTTTTATAGCTGTGTTTGCAGGAGCTACAGCATGTCATCATAAGTGTTATCTTTCTTAAGTAACTTCCTTTTCGTATTTGCTAGGTCAGAGGTTACACATTTAATGTTAATTCAGGGGCTCTCGAGTCCCTTGAGCTTGATTCATTCGGTATCTCAATCATTCCATCAAGTTTGGTATGTGAAGCATTCCTTTTGATCTTGCAAACTGAGTGTTCTACATGTGCCCGGGCCCCTGTGCGTGCATGCGTGCGTGTGGGGTCTTGATGGGTATTTTTATGGAATATGTGTCAACTTCAAAATTCATGTTTGTATATGCTTGCTGTTGTTTCAGGTGAGTACTTATGCTTTGTTTGTTGAGGATGTGCTAGAAGTTGCATCGGATAAAGTGTTCGTGCATGAAGCTGCAGCAGCACGCTTACAGAGGCTAACAAAGGTACGTCAGAGTGACAAAAACCAATCTTCATGTCCTCTAGAACATTTAGCGTATCAACAGCTGTTTCATTGCTACATGCCCAATGATGGTCTCTAGAGCATCTCTGACATCAACCATTAGTATTTCCTAGTCGATATATAATCACCTTTTAACTTGCTTTTTGGTCCATTTCCCCTTTTGTTTCAATCTTATGCACGTTCCCCCTACTTAGCAACTTTCATCTCATGTGCCAGGGTTGGTGGGGTGCCCAGAACGTTGGGAAATCCTTCAACGAAGTGGAAGAATATTATGATCTTGAAGAAGATAGATTAGCTGATGATCGCCGCACAAGAAGAGAATTCCGGCGCAGGAGATCCCGTCCTAAATCGAGGGAAAATCAGGACGACTTGGACCTTCCAATGGACTTTTTATGATCCCTGAGCATACGCACTATCCCGGCATTTAGCGTACAACCATTACTCTGTGGAGGACCTTCCAGTCGAAGTCCATAAAAGGGCTCTATGGTGATGCTCGTTACCCGTCGATCAGCTTGAAAGAGCTCGCAAGAGCCTTTTCTGTCAAGTACTATAGTGATTGCGAAGGAGAATTCGACAGATCTCGAGGAACGACAGCTGCAATTTGATGCAGGTTTGGATGAGCAAAAGGAGGCCAAAAGAGCAGGCGATTAAAGATTGACTTGGTAGCTTTTTCCGATCTTTGCACCAATGCATTAAGGATTCTTAATGATTTGAGCCATGTATAAAGCCTTGTATTGCGCCAAAACCATGAGGTCTGATGGGCCCTGCACTGTGGCATTCCTTGGAGCACTGTGAATAATTCCATATTGTTGCTGTCTGGAGTCGTAACAGCCACATTGCGCATGATGTGAAGCAACTCTAGGCGGCGTATGTTTCAAGAAAAATTTCATGATTAAAGAAGATAATTTTTTCGAAATAATTTTTCAAGAAAATGTCCATTTTCGAGTTAGAAAATTTATTTTTTAAACTTTGAGTATGCATATCTCTGACCATAATCATTTTTAGTCAACTAAACGCACAAAAGAGCAATTATTCGGTTGGATGCGTTGCCTAGACAAAAAAAAGGGCAATTAGTTTAGACCGATAGCTTGCTGTAACACTATTTATAAAGTGATCACAAAGATTATTGCTAACCGAATAGCAGCGGTTCTAAATAATCTTATTAGCCATTCCCAAAATGCTTTTGTCAAGGGAAGAAGAACAAGAGACAATATCCTCTTAGCTCAGGAATTATTTGCTGGCTTTCACCTTAATCCTTACCTGCCTAAATGTGTTGTCAAAGTTGATTTCCATAAGGCTTACGACACTGTTGATTGTGAGTTTTTAGAGCTTGTCTTGGTGGCGTTTCGATTCCCTGAGTGGCTTATCAAGTTAATCATGGCATGTATTCGAACGCCTAAATTTTCCATATCGATTAATGGTGATCTCCACAGTTTCTTCTCGGGTGGGCGTGGTCTCAGGCAAGGGGACCCTATGTCCCCTTACCTCTTTACACTGGTAATGGAAGTGTTTTATGGTATCTTGATGTCCCGAACTGCCAATCAAAATTTTAAGTATTATTGGAGATGCAAGCCGGTTAAGCTATCACATTTGTTTTTTGCCGACGATGTATTTCTATTTTGTCAAGTGGACTAGTCCTCAGTCTCTATGCTAAAAAGAGGATTAGATATCTTCTCCTCTTGGAGTGGCTTATCCCACAACAAAAATAAAAGCGAGGTATTTATCTCTGGAGGGGACACGTCTATCCGAAACAGAATTCTCTGGGCGTTCGGCTTTCAGGAAGGAAAATTACCGGTCCGCTACTTAGGTGTTCCTATTATCTCCTCAAGACTGAGAAGGGCGGACTGTATTGCTTTGACGGATCATATTACCGCTAGGATTCAATCCTGGGTGCATCGGTTTCTATCATTTGCAGGTAGAATGCAGCTTATAAGATCGGTACTCCACTCCGTCCAAGCATTTTGGGCGAGCGTCTTCACCCTTCCTACCTCCATTTTGGCTGATATCGAACGCATCATGAGACAGTTCTTATGGAAAGGAGCGGGTCTTGGTCGAGGCGGAGCAAAAGTGGCGTGGGATGATGTTTGTCGGCCGAAATCTGAAGGAGGCCTTGGCTTTCGGAATCTCAAAGACTGTAATAGAGCTTCTATGGTTAAATTCATATGGATCCTTTTCTCAGATAAGGAATCCTTGTGGTGCCGATGAGTTCATTCAGTCTTCTTGAACAAGAGAAATTTCTGGATTTCCAACCAGCCTGGGATTTGCTCGTGGACTTGGAAGAAAATTCTCCAGCTTAGGAGTCATTTTCGATCATCTTTTAGGTGGTCGGTTGGCAATGGACTAGCTGTTTCTTTATGGCATGATTACTGGCTGCCTTGTGGCCCCCTTGATGGCTTTATACCTCGTTCATTCAGGGATGGAGTACACATTCCCAACTATGCGGTGGTCGCTGACCTCTTCACCCCTTTGGGCTATACGTTAAAGAATTTCTTGATCAGATGGGGAATAACTCTCCCATCCTTGTCGCTAGAGTGTGACAGGTTCATTTGGTGCTGTGATACCTCCGGATCCTTCACGGTTGCATCGGCATGGGAGTCCATTAGAGCTAGAAAACCGTGTGTTGATTAGGCTTCTCTAGTCTGGGACAATGCTATAGCCCCTCGATACCAGTTTCTTCTGTGGCTCATATCCAAAAATCGCCTTCCCACTCAGGTGATGCTTCTATCCTATGGTAGAATTGATTTTAACGTGTGTGCTTTTTGTAATGAAGTTCCAGACTCCATCGATCATCTATTTTTCGGGTGCCGCATCTCGGCTTCTTTGGCCTTCTTTTGGGCCGCCAGGTGTAATCTCCCTTGGAGGAATAGATGCTGGAAAGAGGTGCTCCTCTAGGCCAAGAAATTCCTATCTGGGATGGATTTCTACCATAGGATTGCACGTTTCTCATTTGGAGCTTTGTGTCATCTTATATGGAAAAAGAGGAATGCAATCATCTTTCGTGGTGAATCTTTGGTGATTCCGACTCTCAAAAACCACCTTCTCAAGGTGGTTAGAGATAGAGCCATCACTTTCAGCAAGGTTCCTCCATCTCCGAGAAATAGAAGACTTCAAAGAGGCTGGGGTCTTGATCCGGCGATCTTCTCTCCTTAAGCTGTCTTTGCTTTGTTTCGCCTTGTGGCTGTATTTTATGGCTTCTCCGTTCTTTGCTTTGGCGTTAGGACTGAGGTTCGCCTTGGTTGTTCTGTGTTTGTCTGGTTTCTGGTTGTCTTCCTTGTACCCTTGTGGTTGTTCTTCTAGCTGATATTTGTTTTGCATTGGATCCCCTTCACTCTTACCTTGTTCGTGAGAGTGTAGGTTTTGGGACCGATCTTTTGTACATTTGTCCAAGCTCTTTATATTTATTACCTTTACCAAAAAAAAAAAAAAGGGCAATTAGATATTGACCTTAAGGAGTATCTAAGGTTATCCGTAGAACTTTTCCATTATTCTGTCTAATTTTTATTGCTTTTTGGAATTTAGAGGTTTACTTGAAGTTACTTTTAAGGTGCGTTTGTTTGTGTTTTTGTTAGGAGAATAATTTTTTACTAGAAAATGCGTTTGGTAAACTTGTTAGGGAATAAAAACACGTTTATGTTCTTTTTTTTTTTTTTTTTTTTCTTTTTCTTCTTTTGGCCGATCACCGGCCTCAGCCATGGTCGGCGATCGGCCGACAAGGGCCGGCGGCCTCGCCCGGCCACGGCGAGGCTCGCCGGCCCCGATGAGGCCAAGCCTCGTCATGATTGGGCAAGGCTCGACCTCGCCTTAGCCGGGTGAGCTCGGCCTCGCCCAGATTCGGTGAGGCTGGGCTCACGCAACCACTGGCGAGGTTCGGCATCGCCAAGCCACCGCCAAGTGATCGGTGGTTGGGCGAGCTCGGCCTCGTCGGGGGCCGGCGACATGGCCGAGGGCGACGACCGGCCAAAGAAAAAAGAAGAAGAAAAAAAAGAGAAGAAAAGAAAGGATTAAGAAAATTTGTTCTTAAAAATTGTTCCAGAAACAAGAAACAAGTTTTTTTTGTTTGTTCTAATTTTATTCCCAGGAACAAAAAAACCGATTTTGAACAAAAACACAAACAAACGCGTTTTTTTTTTTTTTTAAAAACAAAAACAAAAAAAATCTATTCATGAACAAAAATTAAAAACACAACCATGCATGCCCTTACTTTTTTGGTTATGAGATTTTTTTCCTTTTCAAATCTCGCGACTTTAATTTACAATATTAGTGGACGAAAATCAGCTAAACCTTTTTCACCTTTTTATATATAATGGTATGATGACACATAAGGCGGCTCTTAATTTGTCTCTCCAAATAAACTCAAGTTAAGACATAGACTCTCATTTCTTAACATTTTATTATAATTTACCGACCAAAAAAAGAAAACATTTTATTATTATTTCTTTGTCGGAGTATAAGGTGCTCCAATAAATTTATTTAGTGCATCTCTCTCTCTCTCTCTACCATTCAAATTCTCCGGCCACCGAACCGCGAGCCGGACCTCGAGCGACCGATCGGCAAGCAGACCGGTTCTTCAACCTCTCGGCGGTTCGCACGAGCCCCCTCGCCGGCCGTCGGCCGTCGCGAGCCGACCGCGCGGTGTCTTCTCCTCGTCGTCGGCGGCGGCTCTTTGTCTCGGGTAAGCAGCCTTTGCGTTTTTTCAGCGGTGATCGTAGGTAGCTATACATCTCAAATTCCACGCATTTCCCACTCGCAAAAGCCCTAGCGCGCCCTTGAGCTCGAGCCCACCTCTCGGTCTCCGAGTTCCAGGCGGTCGGGCGGCGGCCGATGCTTTCTTCGCTTTGGCCGATTCCCGGTCTCGCGCGTGTGCTTCGTCTAGCGCGTGTTCGACGACTTTTTGGAAGTACCCTCTTCTGATTCTTTCTGCAACGTCTAAACGCGGTTCTTGGGAGTTGACTGGGGAGCGGAAAAGGAATTGACGTGATCATTTTCAGGGGAGCTGAGTTTGATCGGGCTGTTGAAGAGGGATTGCGGAAGTTTTGCTTCGCGTGGGGCGTTGCTATTGGAGAAGGATTACTGTTAGTTAGCTAGCGTGTGTGTGGGATTTGAATGAGAAAAGATGGTAAACGTGGCCCGCCGTGATGGGTGGCGTCAATTTACACGCCATGTTCGCTTTGCTGCACCGTAAAGCGGGGAGCGGGAGTGGCGTTTGCTGGCAGTGAAGTTTCAGGATTGTTTGTTTGAGAATGTGAAAGGGTTGATAGGTGTCTTCTCTTACTTTTACTGGATGAGACCTTTGCCGGTTGAGTGAGATGGGTTTGCATCTGCTTGATTGCGGGTATGGGTTTATCGTGAATTCGCGATACTTCAGTTTAAGATTCAAATCGCATAACCATGAAATCGGCACTAAAGTGTGCAGTTCTGTATCGAGAATCTCGTGTAGTTATGATCACTAGGCCAGAGTATTTTCCTTTGTGGAATGAGGAACTCAGAGATCCGGTGCTGCTTTGAGGTGTCAATAGTTCTCTGCAAGCATTTTCTGAGAGTTAGTTTTCTTGTATTGTGCTAAGAAAAGGCACTGTTTTCCTTATGTGTCATGGTTGGACTTTGCTTGCTTAAACATGTTTTGATTATTTTGACTGATTTGGGGGCAACCTTTTACAGATTGTTTCTGATGATGTTCCTGCTTTTCCTTTTCAATCGGTAGGTATAAATGGCATTGGCAGAAACTGCAGGTACTGAAAGAGGGCCGTTACCAACCAATGGTGCTCCAAGGAAGCCGCGGATTTTGCTGGCCGCTAGTGGAAGCGTGGCTGCAATCAAGTTTGCGAACCTGTGTCATTGTTTCTCTGAGTGGGCTGAAGTGAAAGCAGTTGCCACTAAGGCTTCTTTACATTTCATTGATAGAGCATCACTGCCCAGGGATGTAGTCC
The DNA here is from genome assembly GCA_014182375.1 of Eucalyptus virginea. Lineage (NCBI taxonomy): Eukaryota > Viridiplantae > Streptophyta > Magnoliopsida > Myrtales > Myrtaceae > Eucalyptus > Eucalyptus virginea. The sequence goes on along the minus strand of CM024524.1, from coordinate 14,083,796 downwards.
TTTACACTGATGAGGATGAATGGTCAAGTTGGAGTAAAATAGGGGACAGCGTCCTTCACATTGAGCTGCGCCGATGGGCTGATATCATGATCATTGCTCCACTATCAGCGAATACGCTGGGCAAGGTAAAGGATAGGAGCAATCAGGATATTCTTCTTGTTGTTTGTACTGGATACTTGGGTCATTGATTGCATTGAGTCATTTCTTGGTTATTGTCTGAAGTTATATACTTCATTGTACCTTTTATGTCATCTGGAGACAGCAGAAATCTCTTTCCTATAAAAAGATTTTGATGTGTGTTCGCCAGAGACTTGCATAGAAGTCATTTAGTTTCTCTTTGTTCATTTAATTGTCTTTCCTTTGGTTATGGAGAAAGAGTTTGATTTGTTAGTTCTTTGTGCTGTCTCATTGTAGATTGCAGGAGGCTTGTGTGACAATCTGCTAACATGCATCGTTCGAGCATGGGACTACACCAGGCCCCTCTTTGTCGCACCAGCTATGAACACTTTCATGTGGAACAACCCCTTCACAGAGCGGCACCTTATGACAGTTGATGAGCTTGGAATTTCTCTGATTCCTCCTGTATCAAAGAGGCTGGCTTGTGGTGACTACGGAAATGGGGCAATGGCCGAACCTTCGCACATCTACTCAACCGTGAGACTTTTCTATGAGTCTCGAGTTCAAGCAGGCGGCAGTAACTTTTAGAAAGCATGTGTATGTTTTAAGAAGTGACAGGGACACTCACCTAATCCGGCAGGCGTTATCACACTTTCTTTTTGACATATGTTCAACTAGCAGGATAATGCTGATTCAAGACTGAGGTTTATCTGATCACTGGGCCAAATTTTCGGTTTGGTTATCTAATTTTACTAATCACCTATGTAACTCAAGCATCTGTTGTATAAACTCTGAGTTGGTTTGGCATCATTGGCTGCTGCTCTTTGTAATCCGACTGAAGTTCAACTTCCCAAACTTTTGCTGATCTCTCCATCTATATATGCACTGTGCACACAATAGGTTTAGCTCCATACTTTTCAGCTTTCCTTCGCTGTTTTGCGATCTCCATCTTCGACTCAAATAAGAAAAGAGTATTCATTGTCATGACTGCTCCATAGATTAACATGTCTCTGAGAACAACTCTGGTTAAAACAATATGAAACATCTGACTCAGGCGAATTAGCACCCGCTACATCTGTTGTGGAAATTTCTTTTAGATTCACCAGCTTGTATGTTGCCTACGTTCTAATTTACTTGCTGTTTTGATAAGCTCCTCGGTTTCTTTTGTCCACTTCAGCATTCCTCTACTTCATGTTAATTTACCAAAGGTCTGACCACTTTCTCAAAAAACTTGTCTGTAAATGTATGGCGGAAAATGTTGGACTGGGTTGATCGTCCTAAACAGGACAGGACAGGTCATCCAATCTTTCTTATGTTGTCTGCCCCTGCAATCGTGTTAAGGGCTTGGCATCCTACGAACGTGATCAATCTCACTTTGTAAAGTTATGCAACTAAGCATTAGTTATTTTCTTCACTCGTAATTTTTCGTGATCAAATGTAAGTTTGGTCACCTTTGCGTTGGCAACTTTCCTTTTGGGTTAGTAAAGTTTTTAAAGCAAATCCGATTTTTTCATGATTTTTCCTTTTTAATCAAATGCAAGTTTGATCACCTTTGCATCGGTAATTTCCCTTTTGATGTCAGCAGGTCACGAGAGAAAATCGATTTGCTTTTTTTTGTCTTTCCTTTTTAGCCAACAATCCACATTGATGGCGAGACTGGTCTTGTGAGAAGCACTTAAGTACAGCAACAGTATGTATTAAATATAGGTATCGTGGTGAGGGATATGTATGTGCTGGAAGTCCTTTTCAAGTATCTTATTTTAATTTGAGCGGCCTCGAATTTTCAAGCATTAAAGTTTTACTGGTGATGAGCCTGTGCCCACAGCACGATGAGACTAGAATTGTACACAATTATTTTGTCCATTATTTTTCTAAGAATAAAAGTTGTGCTCTGAACGATCTCTTAATAAACATTTGGAAAAGCGGATAAAATAAATATGCAATTTGTTTGTATTTTTATAGTTTGTCTGCTGTTGTTTGAAATTTTGCAACGATCTACCATTGACACATGTTTCATAAATGTATTAGCTAGATGAGTGAATAATAATATACATCGAACGCAATATTTTTTATAAAAGAAAGATATGGAACAAAATTTTATACTTGTTGTGATATAAAAAGTTCTAGATCTACTTATATAAATCAATAACTTCCATATCGGATGAAACTAGCTAAGAATTGGAAAAAAAAATTCTAGTAAGTTTGGAAATATATAGATGACTTTAAAGATATTGACATTGGATCAATCTAGACAATTTTTTGTTTTGGTCAAAAACCTAGATGATTTTGAAACCAATGCAATTGCTATGGAAATGCTTTGCCAATTTCAAATCAAGAGTTTTTTTTTTTTTTTAAGGTAATAAATTAGCTTTGGACAAAATTACAAAAGTGCAAAATATATATTATGTTCTTATATGAAGTCTATTAAAGGGAATTAAGTATGTAGCAATTTTGCCATCAAGAGATTAATAATAAATTGGGATGTTATAAGCGCAAAATTTATATTCAATCATTTCTTATCAAGTCTATTAAAGGAAAAAAAGAATTTGTGCCCGATTCTCATATGGGATGTTATAACACGTAGTGTTTATTATGTCAATTGTCAAGTATATTTAAAAAAATAATTTACTTTTAGGCAATTGCATTCCAATTTCACATCAAGAGTTAATAATAAATGACACGGTGGATGAAAATTACATCCAGCACAAAATATATATTATGTACTTATACGGAGTCTATCAAAGGGAATTAAGTACATAGATTTTGTGCCTGATTCTCTTATGATATGTTATAACGCATAGTATTTATCATGTCAATCATTTCTTGCCAAGTATATTTTGAAAAAAGGATTTACTTTTAGGCAATTGCATTGAAATAATAAAAAAAACTCCAATAGATTAGCTTGGAAGGATGCTAATACGTGCAGTACTTTGCCAATTTCACGTCAAGAGTTAATAATAAATCACATGGTGGATGAAAATTACATCAAGCATAAAATATAAATTATGTACTTATACGAAGTCTATTAAAGGGAATCAAGTACATAGATTTTGTGCCCGATTCTCATATGGTACGTTTTAACGCATAGTGTTTGTCATGTGAATTATTTTTTTGCATTGAAATAAGAGAAAACTCCAATGGATTATTAGCTTGGAAGGAAGCTAATGTCCCTAGCGTGCGGTCAACCGGCTGTCCGTTTACCCATTTTGATATACAGAGATGAGCGGACATGTACGGTCTTCATTGCACCTTTTTCCGAAGGCGCATTATTCAATCAGCCGGCACTATTGGTTTTTTTTTTTGAACTGAGCCGGCACTATTGGTTCAGTTGCACATATTTTATCAATTGAATTTATCAAATTACTTTTTGCTAAAATTCAATATGAATATCAATTATCTTACATCATAAGATTTCATTGACGTGAATAATTTTTAATTATTTCTAAATATTTTATTCTTTTACTCTCTTTTTTTCTCTTTTATTCTTCTCTTTGTCAATGGCCGATTAGCCTCGCCTTTGCCACAGGCGAGACCCAATTGGGTGAGAATTTCCCTCACCAGATTTAGCCTAGGCGAGACCGAACTTATTAGGGGTCGCCCTCACTCGGGCAGGCCGATGGCCGGTGATCACCTACGGCTAGTGGCTCGCCAATGACAAAATTGACACATAGGACAATCAATATCTATATCAATAAATTTCAATTAAAATAGGCTGGATAGATCTAATTAGTAAAATGCGAAAAAAGATTTAAGACTTAATTGATAAAATTAAAATATTCACAATTGAATTTATAAAAGTGCTATAGTCTTTGAGATTTCTTGAACAATTTTTCTCTAAACCGAGATGCCTGGAAGAGTTTTGTGCAATGCTTTTGGTCCGTTAGTAGGGCATATTGGTTTTTTCGTAAGTTGAAAATGGAAAGATTCACCTTTGCATTGAATTTTGGGTCATTCCGAATTCAATGAGATGAGATACGCTTTGATCTCGTGAGTTTTGGAAGCTTAATCATGAGATGAAGAGAACCAGAAAAAGTGTGCAGAGGATTCCGCAAATGTCAAGTTTCTTAATAGCGATGGTGACATTCCGAGGCCCCGACCGGTCCCTTTCCCTCGCCTTAAGCGACGTCGCCATCATTATTCTCTTTATCTAAATAATTAAAACTGTAAAATAAAAATAAAATAAATAAAAACATCTATTTCATTCAGATATGGTTAGATGGGACGTCGGGCATTTCCTGATTGATCTTTACTTTTCCTGTATTTTTGGATCGCAATCTTCGATTTACAAACCCAGTTAGTGACATTGCCACACCACCGATTTTCGCCCATTGCTAAACTTTAATTTATTTGATCTGACCTCTTAACCTTTAATTTAATTTTAAATAATTTAATAACTCTATCGAACATTTATCAATAATTTAATGAATTGCATTAAATAAATTAAAAACTTATGGATAATATTGTCATTCGGCCAAAGTTCATGAATTATATTGCGTAAATTAAAAGGTTATAGATGATATATGATCATTTGTGCTATTGTTCCTTTTGAATCTCAACTTACGAAATTTCATAAATCCGCGTTTTATGTGATTTAAATGATGATCGTATGTTGTTTAAATAACGGATAAAATGAGGGTTCAAAATGGCAATAAGACAGTCGCAATCGAATCATGAATCTCTTATGGACTCTCAGTGCATAATTAAGCCTTCATCTGTGTATCAAGAAAAGATGGGGCTACATAAATTCCTTTTGCATCATTTTGCTCAATTTAGTATCGATAAAAACTTATATAGCAACTTATCCTTTTCGATTTATATGGAAATATAAATTAAATGCAATCGTGACATTTGACTAAAATTGAAGCTAAAATAGTCAAAGCTCTAGCTAAGATGATATGCCTATTCAAACGAACTTTGCAAAATAAATTGAGGAAGCAAACAAAGTGCGTGGATATTCGCATCACGATTCGCATGAAAGATGACGAACTTAATGAACTTTGACGTGAATAAAAATTAACATTTCTGCGAATTCTTCTTATAAGTTGACCTTCTTTATGTAGATCTCTCTAGATAAGGTACACAAGACTGATGCGTTAGCATCGGATTATATGCAAATTGAGATTTTATACATTTGATTTCTTACTAACTTTGGTTTCCTAACAGATTAGTACCGATAGATTTTGACCCAAAATTAGGTGACGTAAGTAGATCGTGACCATCATGACAATTTTTTAATTTTAATTTTTTTTTTTTAAGTATGGTACTTGTTGGGTTGTCTCCATATATTCAAAATATAGAGAGGCAGGAGGACGATATAAATAACTTATGAAAAATACTAAATGAATTTTTAGTATCCTCATGACCATTTTTTTATTAGATATTATCTTTTAAATAATGAACACACCAACAATTTACTAGAAATACCCACCCCGTTGGTGGTAGAGATGGTGGAGTTGCACGCTGGCCATCCGCAAGGCCAGAGTTCAACTCCCCACCTCGTCATTTGTCATTTGCACGACTTACTTACGGCTCGTGAGAGGTGGGTCTCTTTGGATCGACTTACCTGTGGCTCGTGGGAGGTGGGTCCCTGTGGATCGCCCGGGTTTACGCTACCCGTTGCCGGCTATACGGCACTTCTTGGATCATTAAAAAAAAAAAAAATCTACTAGAAATCCAAAATTAACCCATTTAGTCACGAAATACCCATATTAATTGAGATAAATTTGTTTTATTGGTACTTTCTAATATTAAATTCAACGCAATCACGTAACATGTTTAATGTTCGAGGATCGGATTGTGCGGATTAAAAATTCGACCACCCAACTACATAATGAACGAAACTAAATAATTCCTTTGAAAGACGGCAAGCAAATTTTGTACATCGATTATTCAACTTGAACGAGAATAGAATAAGTGAAATTGGAGGTTTTAATCGCTAGTCTACGCCTAACAGCGAGCTTTACTCAACCTTTTTGCAAATCAAGCGACATGTGGAATCAATAGCTATGTACATGTAATTGGCATGGAGGGATTATAAGTGTACAATGAATTGTACCTGCACACCGGAATTCCATTTCTGAACTGCTATAACATCGTTCTAATTATTATTATCATTATTGTTGTTGTTGTTATTATTATTGTCTCTTTGTTTTTTTTTGGGTCGGTGTATTATGGTCCCTTGAAATTATATATCGATGCACAACGTTATTTTGGTAGTGAAGAGCAATTTTTTTTTTTTTTTTTTTTTTTGGGGTGCTGTCTGTTGTTGAATATAAAAGGGAGGGAATAATTCGGAGTTGTGCGGGCAAAGAAGAGCCAAAATCGATGGTACACCGCTCGTCCTCCTCTCTGTCTTCCTCCGTCGGTCACGCCTTTGGCGACACACCCATCCGCACAGACGCCACCACTTCTTTCTCTCTCCTCTCTCCTCTCTCTTCTCTCTCTCTTCTTTCTCTCTCTTCTGCGTCTGCGTCTGCGTCTGCGTCTCTGCCTGGAGCCCTAAGCCCTAGCTCCACCCTCCATTCCCCCGTCGCATCGTCGAGCGCGCGCAGATTGGATTGGATTGGATTGGAAGGCCGATCTGGTGTTCCCTAATGATTCAGGTTCAGTAATCGCCCCCCTGCTCTGCCTCTGCCCCCGTCGGAAAGGAAAGGAAAGGAAAGGAAAGGAAGGAAAGATCTGTGCCCGGAAGTACCTCCAGATCTGCGCGATCTGCGATCTGCTCCTCTGCTGCTGCCTGCGCCTTTCTGACGTTTCCGCCATGATTTCGCATTCAGCGCATTGATTGAATCGGGGGTTTGCGAACGAGGCACGAGGCTCTCCGTCGTCAGCTGCTGGTGGCCCCCCCCGCGCGTCGGTCCGTTTCGCGGTTCCCCCGAGGCGATAGAGCTTTCCTCGATCCCGCTGAGGTTCGTGTTTCGTAATTGCGTTTCCCTTGCCGAATCATCATTAGCTCCCGGATTCTCTGAACCCCTTTAGCTTGGTTGGATCGCGGGCTTTAGTTTTTTTTTTTTTTGCCTTATCTTTTGGGGTGGGGGATCGTGTTGGGATTTTTTTTTTTTTTGGCCGTCGGTTTCGGATTGCGGTTTGCCGCCTTCGTATCCGTGTGAATTTTGTCGACATTCGATTGAATTGGGTGGCCTTTCTTTTTGGGATTTTTTTTGGTAATGGCTTCTGCATTTGCAGGCCTCTGCCTGCAATTGATGAAACTCGGGAAGAGGCTCTTTTTGTCCGCGACCGAGCTTGTGATTTATCTCGTTTTAAACGGAAAAGTTGAGGACTTTATCTGGTAGAAGCGTGCGGGAGCCTTCTTCCGGGTGTGCAATTTGGGCGATAATTGCCTTTGTCCTCAGCATCTGCTCGTCATCGGTTTTTGGCATTGCCCTTTTTCTTTCTTTTTGGTAGTTTGAATGGTGTGGGTGTGATGAATTATCAGATGTTGGGACGATCCTGATTGATTTGAGGAGAATGAGAGCGAGTTTAAATGATCGATCTTCATGTTTGTGAGCTGTGAAACCCGGATGTGTCGGTATGACTTTGGTTTCTCTGCGGATGGAAATGCTCTGCAATGTGGTGCTTGACCCTTCTTTTTTCCTGAATTTTTAGGAATCCAGCCGTCCATGCGTCCGGTTCTCCAATGTGGTCGTTGGAGGATTGTTATTTATGACTTCTGGCCTGCCGTTGCTGTCATCTTCAGATCCGCCACCGTTGAAGCTTAATAAGAGCTCGGGCTCTTTTGGATGTCTCTGCCGGGATGCTTCGTTCACGTCGTCTACTCTCGATGACAAGCAGAGCAATTTGACAAGCGAAGAAGGAGACTCATCTCCTTCGGACATCTTTCCCGATAAACCACTTGCACAAGCCTATCGACCTGCGCTGAAGAAGCAGTTCTATTCAGCTGACTTGCGCTATCATCAGCGGTTTCCATTGGAATGCCCCACGCCGGGGAGGAAACGGCAGGTAGCGTGGGGTTCAATGGACCTGCCCAGATCTAACAACAGCAGCTTCGCCCCTTTTGAAATTTCCAGGGCCTCCTCGGTGGGTCAGAACAAGAAGTCCGAAAGAGTACGGCACAAAAGTTCGCAGTTTGAAGAGAACGTGTTTCAGGAAGAGAATCCCAGATTGATATATATCGATGATCCAAGGAAGACAAATGAAAACTATGAGTTCTCTGACAATGAAATCCGAACTAGCAGATATACCATTATCACTTTTTTGCCTAAGAATCTCTTCATTCAATTCCATCGCGTTGCTTACCTATATTTCCTTGCCATTGCGGCTCTCAATCAACTCCCTCCACTTGCAGTCTTCGGGAGAACGGTGTCTCTTTTCCCCCTTCTCTTTGTGCTTTCTGTCACGGCTGTTAAGGATGGCTATGAGGACTGGCGAAGGCACAGGTCAGACCGGAAAGAGAATAATCGGGAAGCACTAGTGCGTCAAGGAGGTCAGTTTCATTTGAAGAGATGGAAAAATATACAAGCTGGCGAGGTGGTGAAAATTTGTTCGGATGAAACAATTCCATGTGACATGGTTTTGCTGCGAACAAGTGACCCTAGTGGGCTTGCGTACATTCAGACAATGAATTTGGATGGCGAGTCCAACCTAAAGACGAGATATGCAAGGCAGGAAACTGCTTCAGATGAGTTTGAAGATTGCGAGATCTCTGGAGTGATCACTTGCGAGCAACCAAACAGAAATATCTATGAATTCACAGCTAACATGGACTTTAATGGGCATAAATTTTCTCTCAGCCAGTCTAACATTGTTTTGCGAGGTTGTCAGTTGAAGAACACGGAGTGGTTGATTGGTGTTGTCGTGTACACTGGACAGGAAACAAAGGCGATGCTGAACAGTGCAGCATCCCCTTCCAAGAGGAGTAAACTAGAAAGTTATATGAACAGGGAAACCATGTGGCTGTCGATTTTTCTTTTCATCATGTGTGTGGTTGTGGCACTTGGAATGGGGTTATGGCTAGTACGTCACAAGTATCAGCTTGATACTTTGCCGTTCTACAGAAAGAGATATTTCACAGTGGGAAAAAAAGAGGGGAAGACATACAAGTATTATGGAATTCCCATGGAGACTTTCTTCTCATTCCTCAGTTCTATCATAGTTTTTCAGATAATGATTCCAATATCTCTTTATATTACGATGGAATTGGTTCGAATAGGACAGTCCTATTTCATGATTGGAGACAATCATATGTATGACAGTAGTTCTGGATCAAGGTTCCAGTGTAGATCATTGAACATAAATGAAGATTTGGGCCAGATACGCTATATCTTCTCTGACAAAACTGGCACCTTAACTGAAAACAAGATGGAATTCCGCAAAGCAAGTGTCTGTGGTAAGAGCTATGGGAGTTCTTTGCCATGGCTGGAGACCAGCATTACAGGTATAGATTCTGCTTCTTCTACTCTGCAGATGATGATTGCGGTGTTTCTTTTTCGATTGCATTTTGAACTTAATTGTTTATGTATTTATGCTTCTATTTTATCCTCTATGTCAAGTTATCAAATCTGCTGCTTCTAGGTTCATGTATACATTTGGAACCAAAAGTATAGGATAAACGCTTTCATACATCTAGGAGGAAAAACTCCTACCTGTTGACTATGTGATGCAAATTCACTGCAGGACAAGGGTTGAAATTTCTACTATGGGCTTGATTATAACTTGAGGACAAAGAGTCATAATTTTGTACTCACTGATAAAGATAATATCTGTCGTGGCACTATTTGATGTTGTCTTAATGGATTGTTATGTTGGAGCTCTAAGTATCTGCAATTCCTTTTCTTTATATTGCTCCAAACACTTCAGTAAGAGACCAGATGATTAGTCTCAACCTTCCTTTTTCGGCTCAAAGAATCAAAGACATCTATATGTGCATTTGTTTTAAAGTTTCAATGGTGTTTCTTTCTGGTATATTTGCAGGTACTTTAATCTTTTGATCCATTGCGATCTGTTAGTATTTTAATTGCACAACATAGTGTTTACTTTTGTCTGAACATGTGCTTTGTATTTCACCATATTCTTGTTACAATGTTTTTTTCACATATATTTATCTAAGATTATGTTATGGTCTTCTCCAATATATTATCAATTTGGCATGACTTTCTGTAGAGAGAAGTACAGGGACACAAAGGTGGAAGCTCAAGTCGGAAATTGCTGTTGATCCTGAACTTATGAAGTTATTGCACAAAGAAGTAATTGAAGGAGAAAGGCTTTGTGCACATGAGTTTTTCCTTACACTAGCTGCATGCAACACCGTGATCCCAATTCTACAAGATGACACGGTATCAATTGATTATCAGGGTGAATCTCCAGATGAGCAGGCATTAGTTGCTGCTGCATCTGCTTATGGATACACTCTTTTTGAGCGGACATCTGGGCATATTGTTGTTGATGTGAATGGTGAGACACTAAGGTAGAGAACCCCTCTCTCTCTCTCTCTCTCTCTCTCACGGGTACACAGACACATGCTCACTGAGTGCTTAACCGGTCAGTAGGCTCTTTATGTGATTAGTAGTATAATGGAAATTTTTTGGGTTTTGTTTGCTAGTATTTTTTTGCCATGAATTGAGATCTAGCATACAATTGTTCTTACTTTGGCAGTTTCTTGTACACCTGTCAAATAGGTTGGATGTTTTGGGACTGCATGAGTTCGATAGCGTGCGCAAAAGGATGTCTGTTGTTATAAGGTTTCCCAATAATGCCGTGAAAGTTCTTGTGAAAGGAGCTGACACCTCTATGTTCAGTGTTATTTCGAAAGATACTGAAAGAGGTGATCATATATGGGAAGAAACTCAAAATCATCTGGTTGAGTATTCATCAGAAGGTCTACGTACACTTGTCGTTGCAGCAAGAGATCTTACCGTTGCAGAACTTGAGCTGTGGCAAATAAGGTATGAAGATGCCAGCACTTCCTTGACAGATAGAGCTGCAAAACTTCGTCAAACGGCTGCTCTCATTGAGTGTAATCTAAATCTTCTTGGTGCAACTGCAATTGAAGACAAGTTACAAGATGGAGTTCCTGAAACCATTGAGTCTCTCCGGCAAGCGGGAATCAAGGTCTGGGTTTTGACTGGAGATAAGCAGGAAACAGCGATTTCTATTGGGCTCTCTTGCAAGCTACTAACGACGGACATGCAACAAATCATCATTAATGGCAACTCAGAGATTGAGTGCAGAAATCTTTTAGTTGGTGCCAAAAACAAGTATGGAGTGAAATCATTGAATAGAAGAAATGAAGATTTTGGAAGGGGAAATAATTCTGAAAATGGCTATCATGAAGTCTCTCTTCGTACAAAGTCTTCCCAGATGCCCCAGTGGACTGTTTTTAAAGAAGAAGCCAAACCGAATGTGCCACTGGCACTCATTATTGACGGCAACAGTTTAGTTTACATTTTGGAGAAAGATTTGGAGTCAGAGGCATGTATTTGCTTTTTATTTAGTATATGCTGCAATTCAATTTCTATGAAGGATCACTGTTAGTCCTACAGATTTTTTTCTTACTTTTGAGTGTTTCGGATTTATTTGAGAATCACTTGCAGAAGTATCACTAATATTTTGTTTTTTTCTACAGCTTTTTGAGCTGGCAACTTCTTGTAGTGTTGTCCTGTGCTGTCGTGTTGCACCCTTGCAAAAAGCTGGGATAGTTGACTTGATTAAGAGCAGGACCGACGATATGACGCTGGCTATAGGTGATGGTAAGCTATCTTCTCCAAACTTCAGCTGGTAGCATGTGCATGCTGTTTGTGTCGATTGCTGTACTTCCTTAGTTCTCGATTCTCAGTGGTGTTAGGCCATTTTAGAAGCTAGTTGATGATTACAGTCAGACATGTGAAGTACAAAAGTTGGCATTAGCAACCTCATATATCTATGCTTGGTTTTGTCTAACTAATTGAGTTTTGATAGGGGCAAATGATGTATCCATGATCCAAATGGCTGATGTTGGTGTTGGAATATGCGGTCAGGAAGGACGTCAAGCGGTCATGGCATCAGATTTTGCTATGGGGCAATTTCGGTTTCTAAAAAGATTACTTCTAGTGCATGGTCACTGGAATTACCAGCGAATTGGTTATCTCGTTCTGTACAACTTCTACCGAAATGCTGTTTTTGTCTTGATGCTTTTCTGGTACGCCTTTTTGTTTCATTTTGGGTGTCCAACTGTATTTACTTGATGATGGCTTTGACATATGTTTCAACTAGGACCTAAATAAATGCACGTGTTATGGGGGACCTAAAGTGGCACACTTGGTGTTCTGCCTCCCATTTCCCCTATTTTAACCATGAAACTTGAATATTTTGTAGACAGAATTCCTGGCAAATGCTTGTCTTTTTCTTTTCGAAATTTGTTTTTTTGCTGAAAAACATCTCTTCAGAGTGTTATACAATGATTTTTTTGTAGATGGTTGCTTTTTCATATTTTTGGCTACATGCGATGCTTGGTTGTAAAACTGGAGAAAAGGTGGAAGTTTCATTTTATGCTAGCCATTTGTTTTACCATATGAGCTGTAAATCTGGCCAGGGGTCTTTTGAAAGCTTTTCTGCTGTTAAATTTTGAAAACTTAGTCAGCTCCCGTGTATGGCTGTGGTCCTAGCTTCCTCTTTTGTTCATTTCTTGCTGTGTTTGCAGGTATATTTTGTATACAGCCTTTTCAACTACTTCTGCCTTAACAGACTGGAGCAGTGTGTTCTATTCTGTTATATACACTTCAGTTCCAACGGTCATAGTTGGCATTTGGGACAAGGACTTGAGCGATAAGACACTTTTGCGGTATCCGAAACTTTACGGTGCTGGCCATAGACATGAGGCTTACAATTTGCATCTTTTCTGGATCACAATGATTGATACACTATGGCAGAGTCTTGTTTTGTTTTACATACCACTGTTCATATACAGTGAGAGCTCAATTGACATATGGAGCATGGGCAGCTTATGGACCATATCAGTTGTTGTTCTCGTCAACATTCACTTAGCAATGGACGTTCAGAGATGGGTATCGATCACACATATTGCTGTATGGGGATCGATTGTCATTACATATGCCTGTATGGTGGTCTTAGATTCCATTCCAGTCTTTCCGAATTACTGGTCAGTCTCATGTATTTGTGATTTAATATGGTTTATTTATTAATATCTTTTAGCTGATTTTCTTAATGCTTATTTTCAGGACCATCTATCATCTGGCAAAATCACCTTCATATTGGCTCACCATTTTGCTAATAATTGTAGTAGCATTACTCCCTCGTTTTCTTTTCAAAGTGGTGCGGCAAGCCTTTTGGCCTTCTGATATCCAAGTGGCTAGAGAGGCTGAGATCCTAAAGAAATTCCCTGAGCGTATGGTTTCTAAAGAAAATCAAACTTCCACGTGACATGCACTACTTTTGGAGACAAAGCCAATTCAAGAGCTTCCGTTGTGCTGGTCTGTTGTACAGCTCTCTTGAAACACATTGAATAAAGCTACAGTAAGTATGCGTGACATTTCAAGCACTCATGTTTTTCTTCTTTTTCTTTGGTCGAGATGCTTAAGGATTTTTTAGAGATTGCCTGAGACTTCAAAATGAAGTCGTGTTCATCTGTCTTTATGTTGAAAAGTTCAATCATTTGCCATGCTTTGTTAACAGTTCTTTTGCCATTTGCACTTCTCAGCTTCATTGAATCGGCTCATGGTATACAGAAAATGAAGACCTGCTTTTATAGCATAGAAGTGTGAAGTGCAGCACTGTTCTTGGCCAAATAGGGAAGATATTCGACATTCGCTGGGAGAGCTGTTTGGCAGCGTGGAAAATGATTCAGGTCGGGGCTCTGGGGGGGGTTTGGGGGGAGGTTGACAGAGTGGTTCAGGGATACCGATCAATGTAACTTAAGATATTGGTTGGGCCGTTTCGGTAGGAGGGAAATTTTAGGCCGAGTGTATCATGATGGTACTTGTTTAGGGCATTGAATACAAAGGAAGGAATACGAGAAAAGAGAGTACATAATAGTTTGTAAAGTAACCTGTCCAGTAACCAAAAAAGGAAAAAGGGTTGAATCTTTGAGACTCCGAGAAATGTGGAAGCGTTCAGAGATGTTCTATTTATCTCCTTCCTCTCGCCAATTTCACTATATTGCCTGAGGCCGGAGCCTATCCTTCCTTATGAACAGGTAGTGCTACTTCCCACATTGCCCGGTGGGAGTAGATATGCAAAAGCGGGTTCTCGTCTGATATATGCACAAAGCTGTAGGGTTTCTGATCTTAGGTTGCCTGATGAAGGCGGAGACTTTGGAACAAGTTCTCTGGGTACGTTGGTTTCTTTATTGTCCTCTTTGTTGGTTTGAAGGATAGATTTCGAAAGTCGAATGTGGTTTCTGTTAATTATCAAAATTTTGACGACATCTCACAAGGACGAATGACCAATCTATGAATAGGTATAATGGCAACATATGTGCCGACTATCTAGTCTAGCGAGACATACAAATGAAAAGCTCAATTGTGAGTAAATTTGCGAGTGTTCACTCGATATTCTATTACGGTAAAAGAGGATAGAGGTGTGTAACTAATTGCTGACTCAATGGCCGCAATTGGATTATATAGTAGAGCGTCCGCCTCCCAAAATAGAGCGAGGCATGCAAATATTTTCTTAACCATATGCTTTTAGTATCAATCCGTTGCTAACTTTTGTTTATCTATCTTAATTATCAACATCTTGCTAAATTTGCTGATCCATCAGGTGCTCAATCCGGTAACAATTCTGGTCGATCTGGTCAGGAAAACTGTCCCTCAGACAATAGGGAACAGTTTATGAACTAATTTGATTCTGACATCCCTTCACCCCATACAAATATGTATTAGGAAGAGTATGAGCTCTTGTAATTTTTCGTGGACAACTTCATTTGGTAAGCAATTCCCACAACGAAGAGTGTCTACTTCACCAGAGAGCTAATTCACTGAAAAATTACAAAAAAAAAAAAAAAAGCTTTCTGAACCGAATTAAAAAAAAAAAAAAAAATAGAGGGACATGCGAGAAACTAACCCCCTAAAATTGCAAATATAATGTGGTCCGAGACTTGAAGGAGTCTTTAGGTTAGAAGGACCATGAACTTGGAAAGATCCTTGTGTTGACTACTCTTCTTCCGGTGGCAGCTAGGAAACTATAGTACTTCTGATGAATTTTGGACTTATGCGAGGCTGTGTTCGTAGACTCTCTCTCGCTCATCACATGATGTACCAAAGTCATTTGGGATTGCCTTGGGATGGATACTGGACAATAAAAAAGACTTTTTTTTTAAAACTTGGTACGAGCCTAAAACTTAGAGCTGATGTTGTACTCATTAGCACTTGGTTGCATCTCCTCTCTAGAATTCACATATATTTTCTCTCAAACCATTTCCCAATATCATCCAACTTGTTCCCGAGATCAACTTTCCTTATTCACATAACGGTATTTGATACATGATAAAAGTTGACAAACCCGATTTGCATAAACCTCCTCATTTTCGACCAAACTCCTCCCACTTGAGTTAACAGCTTTTCTCAATTTAGGATGGACAAATCAATCACGCCCACTTTCTAAATAACCCCAAGTCCCAGCGTAAACGAGAACTCTATAAATTCAAGGAATTACGAGGAAAACCATACGTTACCTAACCTGCCATTAAAATTGTAGACAAACCCTACTCCAACAGAGATATTTTTTTGTGGGATCAATGTGTTTCTCGTGAGGCCGTGTTAGGGCAACACGGTTCATCGAATCATAAACAAAGTCTTGCGTCTTTGACTATTCACTCCCTCGAAGATGGTGATGGGTCAATGGTCAGCCGCAGGTCTTGGGGGCAGGTAACGCCCCTCCATAATACCCACGTGGTCAAACGAACGTACACGTCCGTGGAAGAGTCCCCTTACGTTAAATTTTTTTTTCCAAGAAGGGTCCTGCGCAATTGAAGGTATAGTGCAAGTGATTAACGTGGAATTGGCAACTCCAGTGTGAACGGTGCGGTCCTTCGTCTAACGAACGCACGAAAGGGATTCGATAAGAACGAGTCTTTTTCAAGAGGTTTGAACTTTGAACTGGGAATTTGCACTGTAGCTTTCCATGTAACGACAGGTGGGTTCGGATATGAATTGGAGAACTCGTTTTCCCATTATCTGGTGATG
The DNA here is from genome assembly GCA_014182375.1 of Eucalyptus virginea. Classification (NCBI taxonomy): domain Eukaryota; kingdom Viridiplantae; phylum Streptophyta; class Magnoliopsida; order Myrtales; family Myrtaceae; genus Eucalyptus; species Eucalyptus virginea. Next base: position 14,067,543 of record CM024524.1, on the reverse strand, counting down.
CCTGTCCGTGGAGTCAAAGCAGGACGTAATCCAACCACCATTTTATATTGATTGGCTTTGACCAAATGGTGCGAGCCCTCGCTGTCACCGAGCTACACGAGGGCCCGTCTACTGGTCATTCGCTTCCGTCCCCGGGAGAAATAGCTCTCGACGGATATTGCTAAGCGAAGGTTGGCTCTAGATCTCATGGAAACGAACTTGAACGTGTCTGTCCTGTGTATATGTGAGGGTAAAATTTGTGCTGATACCGAAATGAAGTTGGGATTTTTCTTGTGCGATTGTATGGGTGTTTTGTGTAGTTAGATAGGCACGTTCGTAAAATTGTTCAAAAATCTTAAATTTATTGTGCTTTTGTTAATTTAGTTATGAACAATTTTATATTCTCTCAATTAAGTTGATCCGATTAATTTTAACCGGAAATTGTTAATGTGGACACCGGCCGTTCTACGTGGCATAGCCGATACCAATGGATGGCCGGTGTTGATGTGAAAAATTAATATGATTTTTTTTTTTAAATTTGGAATTTTTGTTTTCTCCTTTCTCTTTTCATTTTTTCTTTCTTTCCTTTTCTTTTTTTTTTCCTCTTCCAAGCCCGACAAGGGTCACTGGCCAAGCCTTGCCATTCATAGGTGAAGGCCGGCCACTTGGCAAGGGCCAGGACCCTCGCCCGCAACCAGCAAGGGCTTCATAGCCTTCACTTATGGTCAACAAAGGTTGGTTTGCCCTCACAGACTTGATGAAAAAGAAAAAGAAAGAAAGAAAAGCAATATATAATAAAAATAATGAAAATTTCATTTTTTAAAAATTTAAAGAAATTATCGACATCAATGCCATTTGTTTAATATGGCATTCTTGGCGTCCACATCAATAATTTCCAGTTAAGATTAGTTGGATGAGCTTAATTTGTAAAATGTAAAAAATTTTAAGACTCAATTAGTAAAATTGAAAAGCTTAAAATTAAATTGATGAAAAAGTAATAAGTTTAAGTTTTTTTGAACAATTTTCTGTTGGCACGCATCTCATTTATCATAGACAAAAATCAATCCCACATAAAGGCCCACCCCGTCGTGTCGGTGTTATGTCTAGTAAGTCAAATCACAAGGAAAATAGTAACAAATGCCTCATTATATGAACTACTGAGAAGATCACGGCAAAGAAATTCAGATCTAAGTTGGACCAATCCCCATGTCTTACTTTCCTAGAAAGTTCGGACCTCATATCCAATTCTAATTCTATCCTAAATTCTTTTTTAAATAAAAAACACAATTAAATTCCACCCTCATTAACCCTCCTAAAAATCACCATCAGTTCCTCCAAAATTATATATATATTACAACCATTTAGAGGTTCATTATTAAAACTTGCGTCTTCATTAACATCCTTACTTTCAAATGGAACAATAGCAACTTTTGAATGATGATAATTTAGATGGAACTAGTTGCAATTTTTTTTTTTTTTTTTGATGAATGGTTAACCTGAGTGGATTTGTGACTAAAGAGAAGGGTCGTGATTTTTTTTCGGACAACAAAACAATAGGATAAGAATTGGAGTTGGAGATAAAGTAGGATAAGAAAGATAAAGTCAAGGATTTTTTGTCTTAAGGAATTAAGCTCAATGACCACTCACGTAGCTTTATTTTTACAAACCCAGCTCACATACCTCTAAACCAACCCCCGCAATAAAGAAAAAGACTAAATTGTCCATCCATACAAGCTTATTCCAATATCTTACTTAGGGTTCAAGGGGTTCGAGTTCTATGTTAGTTTGAATTTTTTGGGTACGTACGAAGAATTTAATATCTTGAGGTAGGCAATTTTTCAAAGAAAACGGCGTTTCCTCAGATGATGACACGGGGATCGGTGCGAAGTGGTTTCCAAAAAGTAAAACCTGGCCATGTATTTTGTAATTATTAAAAAGTGAAATTACAAAAACGACTATTGGTGCAAGGTTAGATATATAGATATAGATATATATAAATATAAACTACTATTTACACGTTTTTTTTTTTTTTTTTTTTTTTTTTGGGGTTTCTCGGTTTGTTTAGTCCCTCGGACCTCGAGTGATAATGCAGTTGCGTTAGACAGACAGCGACCACGGGGTTTGCCCCCACTACCTAATGTGTTTTTGTCTTTTTCATCGCGAAATGACGCCCCTACCCCTCCAGGCGAGGCCTCGCGAACGCGGGAGAGGCGCTGCGCGGAGGGCCATTCCCGTCATTCCGCGCGCCCCAGGGCTCCGCAAGTGGACGATGATAAGCCCGGGGCTCCGTGAAGTCGGTGCTGACGCGCGGCGATGACGCCGGCGGGCTTACGTCAGCGCGCGCTCAGCGGTAGGAAGAGGGCGCAGTGGGGGAGTCTGATGGCAGACGACCAGGCGCGGGCTCCAGCGCGTGCGTCGCACCCGTCGCTCAGATCCGATCTTATCTGTGCAACATAAAATATAGCGACATCTCCAGTTTCGAGCTGTACGATGATGTTTGAGTTTTGTTAACAATTTTTTCTTTTTAAATTTTTGGACCGATTTGAGATTTTGCCGATTCCCATCCACATGAAACACGGGATTCGTATGTTCTCGATTTGATAGATATTAATAAGGATAAGCATGGCTTGAATTGAACTGATTTAGCTCCTTGCCCAAGGATAAATTTGCACAATTTTGATTCCGATTTTTCAATCTGACAGAAATTAACTGGCCCTTTCTTAATGGGTCACTATTTAATGCGATGTACGACTTTATATTGTGCAAGCCGGTTACCATGCTATACTTCTTCACCGTTCAAGTTAAGGTTTGATTTTTCGACGAGGAAAAGAGGAGAGCCTAGGTTTGGCTCCACTTTAATCAGAACTAATCGGGTTTGAAAATGGAACAAGTTTAGTCGTCTGGCCCGCTTTAGGGTGCTATTGCTGTGCTGAAAGTGTCGATTACTCGAGGATGAAGATCCTTTGGCATGGATCGACCCCTTCGTCTCCACCTAGTAGGCACAAGGAAGTTGGTGACTTGAGAGGGGCCAGCTGGTGACCAAAGTCTCGGTGGACAATAGCTGTAAACTAGGGCCAACACTAAACAAAACGAACATATGTCGCAATGTTCAAAGTGATACGGACCATCTTTAGCACAATTCATAGTAGAGCATTTGGATACACGATTTAGGGTGCATTTATTTAATTAAAAATTTCACAATAGATAGAGGAAAATATTTTTCATAAAAATCATTTTTAAAAAATAATTAATTTTCGTTTGTTTTGTCTATTGGGGAAAGTAACTTCCTTTTTATCAAAAAGGAAAATCGTTTTTCTCCCAGTTCAAGTTTGTTGTTTTCAATTCGGGAAAATGTTATTCGTAAATTAATTATTTTTCCGTTATCGAAATACTAAACAGTTGAAAAACAATTTCCCTTTAGAGCATGTATGATAACTATTTAATTTTTCCATGTTTCTATCTTTCTATCCCAATAACGCTTAGAACAAAAATCTACTTGATAACATAATTTCATTTTTTTTTTTATTTCCTAGATAAATTTATGCTTAGAAATAGGTTTGAAACAAAAGTAAGAAATAGAAATTTTCTACTTTTTTATTTCTTAAATAAAAATAAAAATAAAAACTATTTTCATTGCTTACTCCCACTCTCTTTTGCATGCGTTTTCCCATGACAAGACCACCCCCATCCTCCTCCTCCGGACTCTCTTCATTCTAGACTCCTAGATTGGCCCTTGCCTCCTTCGCCCCCTTTGCCTTCACCTCTTCCAGCAACGGCTATTATGCCTCCCCCTCCTTCCCTAAGCTCTCCTCTAAACCCTAAAACGCCCAATTTCACGATCCTCAGGATCTAGATGTCGAGGATGCAGATCACCGCCAATATCATGCACGACCTCCGTTACATCCACAACAATACCAGCCTTAGCATGATCCTCTCCACAACCGTAGCAAGAGTAGTAGCATCATGGTGATGGAGCCTTCGTTCAAAGCCAAAGACTTGCCACTTCAGGACTGTCCAGCTATGCGGTGAGAGATGGACGAGAACGATGTGCTTTAGGAGTGGGTGGAACCAACAGAGAGGAATAGAGGAGGGGTTGAAAATTTTATTTTATTATCAAATGAATTTCTAATCCGAGAAGAGGAATTTTATGTTATTATCAAACACGATTAGATATTAAAAAACTCATTTAAAAAATAGATATAAAAAATTTATTTCAAAAATAAAATGGTTCTCGTTCACGTCCTTGACAATTAAGGCCGAAGGATTGGATCACACGTCGAGCAAGTTAGACGACTGGAATCGCACAACAATATGGAAAAGCCAAAAAAGAAAAACTCACAAGTTGTTCATATGCATGGGTAGAGAGAGAGAGAGAGAGAGAGAGAGAGAGAGAGAGAGAGAGTGGGCGCGTGGGAGATTGGGGTACCCCAGCGACGCGTGAAGCTCAGCCTGGCCAATTTATTTTCTCGACTCCTTCCATGAACGTGCGACATTGCCTCTTTCCGCGGAGCTTCCTTTCTATTTATTTTCCGCAATTACGGACGTAATCGTAATCCCTCCCCAGCCCGCCCGCCCGCCCGCCTCCACTCTCTCTTCCTCCACACTCGATCTCCATCTCTCTATCCCTACCACGCTCACCCATCATCTTTAAGCGAAGAACGCCCAGTAAATTATTACCCACAGCAAAAAGAAAGAAAGAAAAAAATAAAAATATGGAAGGTTCATCGTTCGGACATCGGAAAGTGAAGGCGATGAAGGAGCTGGTCCGGGGCCAAGATCTGGCCAAGCGGCTCCAGAAGACCATTTCCCGGGGCGGGTCGCCGACGTCGGCCGAGGACGACGCCCAGGAGCTCGTCGCTTCCTTCACCAAGGCCCTCTCCGTGCTGAGCCACTCCGAATCCGACGACGGCTCGCAAGTCTCGGACGGCCAGAACGACCCAGCCGCCAGGTCCGAGGGCTCGTCCGAGGAGAGCAGCAAGCGCAAAGACGGCAGAGGACGCTACAAGAGGAGGTAGTTGATGTGTTGCTGACAGATCCGCGCGTCGCTCAGTTGATTTTCGGGAGTTACCATGGATGAGATTTGATCTTCTTTTGTCCCTTTCTTCCTTTTTTGTTGTTGGATTTGTCGTTGTTGCAGGAGGCCTTCGGATACATGGTCAAAAACCAGCCCTACGCTCGTCGACGATGGCCATGCTTGGAGAAAGTACGGCCAGAAGTCCATCCTCAACACCGATTTCCCGAGGTAAGGAAATAGCTACTTCTCTCTAGAGGAGCGTTAGGTCGCGACCTCCGATCTGAGTGTGGAGGAGAGTTTAGAAATTACCTCTAATTGATCGGTCACGGTAGATAACGAAAGTACACACATATAATATGTGTGTGTGTGCAAGTGGGCGTTTCTTGATCTTTATTTAGGGCATATTCCGTGAAGTTTCCTGCTTAATCTTGATTTTCTTTTCTTTGTTTTCGATTCTTGGAATGCAGGAGCTATTATAGGTGCACTCACAAAGTGGAACAGAAGTGCCCGGCGACCAAGCAAGTCCAGATGATATCCAAGGACCCTCCCATGTATCAGAGCACCTACTATGGCCGCCACACCTGCAAGAACCTGCTGAACTCCCCTCAGATCATCGTCGATCATGAGGATGAGGACTCCAAGAACCTCGTCAGCTTCAGCGGCAACGCTGCGAGCTCGCAGAACAACGCCTTATTCTCCTCGTTGAGCTTCGGGTTGATAAAGGAGGAACCCAGGCAAGAGACGGTGCCCGGCGGCGATCACGCCCTATTCCGCTCCCAACCGCTGCCACCGCCGCCACTGCCACTGTCGAGCGATTGTAATTTTCTCCCTGAATACTGGTCGAGAGAGGTGGATCAGCTTGACGATTTCATGCACTTTGGATCTTATTGATATATTGGGTCATCTTCGCCTCGACCCAGTGTAGGTACTCCTGAGGTTCCATCTGCACTAATGGAACTGGTGGACCTCATCCATTTTAACTGTTCAGACAAATATGTGCTCTGATCTATATGATGTTTTCTGCTTGAGATGGAGATTGATGGTCACTGAGATTCTTCAATGGTGTAAAAACTAGTCTACTAATTCTAAAGAGATCCATAAATATTCCCTTTCAGTGCAAATTAACGGGAGAATCCTTCGCTTCTTTTCACATTGATCAGCTACATGGGATAAGTAATCAACATAAGGAGCTGGCAGATGTTCTCCGATTAGTCTGGTAGTGGCTTGTGGATTCTTGTCCTTTGATTGGTAATACGTGGAGTTCTTGAATTTTGGTCGATTTACTGTGGTAAATGCATGGACTTTATATAACTCTTGCCTGCAATTTTCATATCAGGATGGTCCGATATATTTGATTGCGGCATAGAAAAGAGATCCTATGTGATCAATTTGCGTTTTTGAGTACCTTCAGATTCAAGTATTTGTCCTTCTCGATTATGGCCAAACACGTACTATATATCTCCTGGGTTTGTTCCCATTTTGCCGGACACGCCAGCCGTATTCTCAAAAATTGATCTATAATTGGGAATTTATTTACATACAATCGCTCATATGAACTAAATGCCATTTAGGCACGATTTATATGATAGTTTTGGAGATGATCTTCTGTTGAATCGCCGCGTATACCCATCGCTATGACGTAAATGTTTCGATCTATGTATAGCAGTGATGTTGATTGCTAGCTAGGATATATGTCTAAGCTGCATGTTTAAATTGGTCACGACTTTTTAACTTGTGATTTGGCTTTGGCCTTTCATGTCAAAAGCTATAAGATGGGGGCTTTTTAGCATGTCCAGTAGGGTCAATCGAGTAGGGCAAAAGTGCATTAACTCTTTTAACTCATTTTGCTTGATAAGCAATGTAATTATCGAACTGTACAATTACTCCAACTCCTGCTGAAAGCTTCTCGACCTTTTTGCTACTGATGAGCCACACAGCCGATACCATGAATCTGCACTAGAGTCGATTTGCTTGTGTGGTGTTGTATTAGCTTACGGATTATTTCTGTGCATCGAATTATAAATGAGTAATTGGAAACTACACATGAACTAAGTATTAGGTCAATTGGCTTGCTCACCACGGTATAGTACATGGATCATCTTTCCTTGTGCCGATGACCAACGATAGTCTGACAAGTGGAAGATGCGTGGTTTCCTGCACCCCACTAGGTCTAATGTGCTTTATAGTAGTTAGATCTTTCACAAAAAGCTAAAGCTGCCGGTACGATTATTGATAGTGGGGGTAATTTTCAATCGAAGTATATTCTGCACGTCTCTTGTTAGTCAAATTGGTAAAGAGCAATGTCAAACTCAACTTGGGTGACCGGTGACCTTCAACAGGTCAAATTCTACTGATGCAATTAGTACTTTGGACTGAAGAGGAGGGGCAAGGAATGGAGTTTTGCTTATTCTTTTCGAGAAGAAGTAAAACACGTTCGAAAGAACCTCGAGGTAAAAAAATAACATTGAATATATTAGATATCAAGAGACAGCTGTCAAAGTGTCGGTGATGCTTCTTACAGTATGCCCTGTAGGCTGTAACAATCTTTTGCTTCAATTGACGCGAAGAGGTTCAGCTCATCTGGGGTCGGCCAGTAATTTTCAACTCTTCCACTTGCCTCGCGGGGCGATTTGTGTGCATGGTGCTGCTTCGATCCTTCCTCACACACTCAGCTCGTGTAACCCTATCATGGATATTGACACTGATGTTGCTAGCCCATATCATCTAGAGAGGGTGGATATGTGGTAAATTAAAATCTTAATAGATTAATACAGAATAAAATAAGTCAAGATCAAGGTTTGCATAAGGTTCAGATTCTATAACAAGGTTCAGAATATGTTATACAGTAAATTGAACTTTAAGAACAACTTGCAAGTGTGCAGTAGTCTTTAACATAATAATAAGAGAGTAAGGATCGGAGAAATTGCACACGAGATTTTATGGTGGTTCAGTTTAGATTAAACTTACATTTACTCTCCCATGCTCATAGCTTATTGTTAAATTCAATTATATGATCAACAAGAGATTATAATTTTGAATGCAAACCCTCGGTGGTAAACCACACTATCTTATTAAGTCACTATTTTAACATCTCTCTCATGATCACAAATGTTTAAGCACGCTAAAGGCAAATGTATGATTAAATTTTGCTTAGACTTTGGAATTATAGATTCTAGTTCTTGTCTCTTACATGTTCCGCGATCTCTTAATCTCTTTATATACTCCTTCACTTTCAAACTAGCCATTGGATAGTCTCAGAGGATTGTATTACAATCTACTTGTTAGACATATTTGTATTAAGAAGATTTGGTAGCTGTTGAGTGACAAAGATAAAATCTTCACTTGATTTTGACCGCCTATACAATTAGAATATTGATTTTCTTAAATAGAGCTTTTTTATTTGGAAAATTCTTGTCTTCATGATTTAATTGCCAATCAATGAGATTAAGTTAATCAAATCTATTTAGGTGTATAATTTAAACCAGATTATCGACCGTTATATGTCTTGGGCTTATGTCATGTTTTGTCAAGTTGTCTCATTCTGAACTTATCACGTTCTGAACTTTATGTCTCGTTTTGTACCTATGTTATTCTGAATATATTCAAACTGAAGTAGACTTCACAATCTAAATTTAAGTTTGAACAAATTCTTCCTTAAAGTTTGAGTCTTATGATTCTTTCAAATATAATCATTGACAATATTCTTTACACGTTATATCATCTGCATAGCAGCTTGTGCATCTCTCACCTAATTACTCAATCATTAATCACGTTAGTAGATTTTGATTTATTTAATCACCTTCAAAAATTTCTTTGACAAACACCACCATTCACTGTCGACCAGGGTGGAACGCATCAATGAAACCAAGGGAGCCGATTCGATGATTTGCGTTCGCGTCTGGGTCGAAATGACTGCGAGTTATACGAGCGCATAATCACCATGAAAGTGGACGAGTCTACCGTAAGTCGATCCAGAATCAGTATCTGTCGCTGGGCCTGTAATCGACCGCTTCCGCTTTTGGACTTCTGAAAGGACAAGAACAGACAAAGACCCTTCAGCTGAAGCTCTGGACCACTCGAGAAGACCCGGATCCCTTGCAGCGGCACTTTCTTCTTCGTTTTGACCTTATTGTACTCATGGGTTTCAAGGAATATTCCTGCATTTCTCATGTGATATATAATATATGCCTTCAGTCCCACGCTTTTTCATATAAAATACGATCGATCGTCAAAACATACATAATTAAATCGAGCGTTGAGCTCGAGGGCAAAAGAGAATATCGAATCAACCGAAGCTGTGAACATGAGAATCACTACATTTGTTTATGTTCTTGGTAGGGATAGCCACGGGACGAGTTCGAAAGGGTTCTCCCCAGTTTCGAGTTCTCGTGTACCTAACTGGGAATAAGATGCGAATGGAGACTCTATTTAAAAGACACGACTCGAGTTTGGAACAAGTTTGGGATTTATTTGCAAATTGGATTTTGGGATTGGACAAGGCCGATCTTCCCGAATTTGTCTCGTTATTGTCCCTACTTTTAAGGATTACATTAGTTCGTTCATGCAAATCACTCTCACATGTTGATTCTTGACCCAAATAGGTTGGTGCGATTGGATAGGCTTGTGGGGCTATCGCCGAAGAAGTGACAGGTCTCGACTTCAAACCCATTATTTGTCTCATTGGCCACCCTCGAGAGCCACAAATTAGTGCGCCTCTATGATGACCGGGTGTGGTTTTGAGCGGGGGACTGCTACACTCATGAGGGATTAGTCAATGGCGAGCTGGCGCCAGTCAATTGCTAGCTAGCGCTAGACATCCGAATAATATATAAAACCAAACACTCTACCAGATGATTGAAGCATGTTTTTTTCAATCAACATCGACTGTCGTATTCACTTCTTGCTTGAATTTTGATCTTATATTTGAGAGCGATACTTTGACGAAGAAAATTTATTACTTGTAATCTATCAATTAGAAACATGGTGGGAAAATTTCCCACCGGCATATCGTTTCATTTGCGATTCTTCCACATATAAGATGTTCACATCTTGCTAGAAGTTTTGGGCTTTTCAATTCACAAGCCCGATTGCATTTGTGGCTTAAAAGAGAAGCTCGGTACCGTCTACACAAAAGATCCTTGACCAAGAAATGTCATCATGAAAAATGACCACTTTTAGAAGTTGAAGTTCTGACAGAATAGTATGATAAAAATAACACACGGTACTAGACATATCAAGCCCTGCCTAAAAAGCCTTAAATTACTTCAATCCAAGCTTGATGAAGCATTTGAATAGCAATGTCCTTCTCGTCTAGAAACTGCACCGGATCCATCGCAACCTGTACAATTCCGAATCGCTCATGCTCGGGTTTTCCCAGTGTGATGCAGAGATTTTTGGGCAAAATCGAGCTCGTAAAGCCCCCACACCAACGCCCCGGAGGAGAGCGCGACCGGGACCGGCCCGAACATCCACAACAACAAGGGAAACGTCACGCAGAGCAGCCGGTTCCCAAAAAGGGCCAGCAGGAACCCTCTCTCGTAAACCGCCAGCGTGTACGGGGAAGTAGAGAACATACCGTCGCTGTTGGCTGCGTTTATCAGGAAATTCGCGTCGATCAAGTAGCCAACCGCCATCGAGCTGCACAGGAAGCTGAAGCTCGAGAAGAAGGACGCCGAGCCGTACTTGAGGGCGAAGATCTTGGGGGATTTGGAACCGTAGAAGGCGCTGCTGAAGAGGTGGTCCGCGCTGTAGGCGTTGTTGGTGAGAGCCGCAAGCGCCAAGTTGATCAGGACGGCTACGGTTGCCGTCAGGATGGTCACCATCAGGGTGTTTCGCGTGCTTTGGATAGCCAACATGCTCGCCTTGTCGTCGCCCTGCCGACCGAGAAACACAACACTCGAATCAAAATTGCCACTCCTAAAGCCTACGGAAGCATGATAGGGTCCAATATCCGGCACAACCGGGAGACGAGGACCGGTCTCGTTACCTCTTTGATGGCAAGAAACCATGCCTTGCGCTTCTGCGAGTCGTGGCCGATGGTGGTGATGGAGGGCCGGTGCTTGATGTGGTGCCAGAGGAAGGCGTGGTAGCCTACCATGACGAAGAGGCTCAGCGGCACCAGCACCGTGTCGGAGTACGCGATCACCCTCATCTTTCGATCCGAGATGGACTACGATTCAGGAGGATGCTGCCTAAAACACCAGGATAAAGCGAGCCTAGCTTCTTCCTGCATCTGCCAAACTTGCCGAACTTCTTTATCGCCCACTCATGTAGTCCTTACGGAAGTGGGAGCTTTTGGGCCATGGGAAAATGTGCTTCCTAATTGGGATTCGCATGTGAAATCCATACGCACGCATCACGTGACAATGCTTCCATTGAAAAGGGTTAACATGACGTAACCCGGTCAATCACGACGTTGGAACGATATGCATCTCGATTAACTTTATGCTTGAATTTCGCAAGGTCCTATGATTCTTTACGTTATCATCATCACGCGGTATTTCTCCCCCTAAAAACAGGTCATGTTGCGTTCCATGTAATAGCGCACGACACGTGAGGAAGAGCTTCCACTAACACAAAAATGAAAGTCGACGACGCATTAAAGAAACTCAATGGTGATCACCGTCACCATGCAATATCAACAAGGCACTAAAGCGGACAAGGCAAAGGCAAGTTCTTATCATAAAGCTTGAGCCAACTTTTGCGATTTTTTCTGGTGATTTGTCCTCCGCCCACTAGCCAGATTTCGGGTGCCTTTTCCTGATCGTTTCCTTCGGTGCGCTGCCTTTCAACTAGGGTCCCTAGACAAATCTATAGATGACATAGAAAACATTTTCGATGTCGGGGAAACTTTATCCATTTCCAGTTCTTTCTTTAAACAATTACTGCTCTTTAAACTCGCAGGCTGAAGTTGAGGCGAGACGAGTGTCCCAAGGTTCTTTTTTCTTTGGCAGTAGTCAGTGGATTCGATGTGGAGAGGACAAAAGCTGAATACATCGGGCAAATGAGACATATTTGTCTTGATTTGGGATGTTGATCACTTGAGTTGCACATGATCAATGGTTATGATTATAAATAGTGCGTGATTGGAAGTTCGTAGGAAACTTCCATGTTTTCTATAGCCGAGAGTTTTTAGAGGTCAATTCTAATAATTAATTAAACCCGTTGGCAACAGTTTGATTATTGAAGAGAGGTCAATGCCTAGCGAGTATCGTAATTTGTCCGGAATCCAATCTCAAGGCACACCGAGAGGAATGCCTCTTTTTTTTTTTTTTTTTTTTTTTTTCCTTTTTCAATTTGGGGCAAGGGCATCCTATGTTTGTGGTGAGAAAATAATATCTTAAGAATTTCCTAGACTCACTGACATGAAAAGAGAATCATCCGATGGCCGAATGGTTAGGGCCTACTTGGTAACACTCCCGGGAACAACTAATTCTGCTCTTTTTGGGAGCAAGGAAAAAAAATGGAAATTCATTTGGTAAATTTTTTGTTTTCGGGAACAAAAATCAATTTTTTTATTCTCGAGAATAGATTTGGAATAGAATCAAAAAGAAAAAAAAATTATTCCCGAGAATAGATTTGGAATAGAATCAAGAAAAAAAAAAGTTGTTTTTATTCCAGGAAACAATTCCTAGAATCAATTCTAATTTTTTTTCTTTTCCCCTCTTGTTTTTCTCTTTTCTCTTCTTCTCTTTCATTTTCTTCTTCTTCTTCCTTTTGGCCGTTTGTCGGCCTTGGCCATGGTTGACGACTAACTAGAAGAGGGCCGGCAACCTCGCCGAAGCTTCGCCGACCCGCGGCAACGCCGAGCCACAAGGAGGCTTGTCGGCCTGAGCCTCGCCAGTGAGCTCATCAGATCTCACCTAGCCGGTTGCTGGCCATCATGGCCGGCAACCGGCTACCAAGATGGAGGAAGAAGAAGAGAAAAAGAAAAAGAGAAAAGAGAAAAGAGAAAAATATAATAAAAGTATTAAACAATTAAAAGAAATAAAAAAAAATTAAGAATTCTACCCAGTGTGTTCAAAACGCTCCCTTAATGACACTCCTGGCTAGATCTGAGCTCTCTCCGACCTTCTTTTTTCAAACCCTTTTTTCTGGGGGTAAACTCTTAACCCTAATTTAGTGTCACCTTTGATGCCCTCTAAAATCTTATTTTTTAAATACCACAAAAGTCATATGCACTAAAGAGAAGCTTGACTTTAATCACTCCATGGTGAAAACTAAGAACAAATAAAATCCTTAGAGATCAGAGCACTTGATTTTGAACCCTAGGGGCTAGCTGCAAAACAGATTGAACTTTAAGACCAACCCACATCATGAAATGGTAGAAAACATTGGTCCAAATTTAGAGTCACTTTGGAAATTGAAAAGTATACGGTCCAAGAAGGCCAATTACTTAAATATAGAATTTTATATTTCCAAAGCATTTCTAAGGAGATTGTGTCTTCAAGGCACTTTTTAACATTCTTCTAAAGAATAGTTCTATTTTTCTTTAGAAATTCAAGACCACTTATTTTTATACCATGCTTTGGGTCTATTGCAAGCATAGTCATGTAAAGGCCTAACTATTTAAAGGTTTATCGCGCATTCTACGAGATCACGAGCTTTTAACTTATGAAAATTGGTCTCACTCTGAGCAGTTTGTACGCAAAATGATTGAAAAATCTAAAGAAATAACCTCCCGTTTCGAGAGAGAATAGTGATTATGGTGTGTCCGAATTACAAATATTAATTTATTTGAATTTAGGGAAAATTCTTACAAAGCACTCTTCTTTGAAATTTTATAAACAAATTCAATGGAAAACAATTAATTGAATGATTTGTTGATTCACTTTAAGATAATAAAAAGAGAGCGGTTCCACTTCGATGCATAGAAATGATAGCAAGATGGATATAATAGGATACGTGACCCATTCAGGTTCCAACTAAACATGAATAGGTAAAAAGATTGGGAAACTCAATACCCACGATAGATATGTATAGCTGTCAAAATGCGGTTCGTCTTGTTGACATTCCTCAGGTGATTTAGTTAATTTGCACAAACATTTACTTACTAGGATTTGCAACAGTTTGCCGAATTATCTGGGTTGCCCTTGCTCTGTTACAACTTGATTGTAATGGAATACGAATGTCAAGAACGAAAATTCAGGATGACTGAACATCTTTCAACGACCATCACCATTATAGATCCTCATATGTTCGTGATCATTGATCTTGAATTATTTCAGTCGCAGATTGCATTGAGTTTCGAATAAATAAAGTAGCGTTTGGAACGGCACCCGGTGCCGTCCCCGTCCCGCGCCAGTCCATGTACGATGAATCTGTTCAAATTCTTTTTCTTCTTTGGAGCGAAACTCCCCGTGCGCTGCAAGTCCACCTGATGATGACCTCGATGAATTCTCTTGCTTACCTTTTGTCGTCCAGACACGAGACAGAGAATGGAACATCTGCAGGCGGGTGGAAAGGGACCTCGTTTTGGAATAATCGAACGTCGTGTTTCGTACTTTGTAAACATCGACCCAAGTTGTCGCATGTGCTTGGACTGTTCCCCAGCTGAAACGATGACTTGGGGTCTTCTCCATCTCATGGGCAGACGCCAGTTCGATCGGTCGGGGGGCAAGAATGGGGAGAGCGTGGGAAAGATCGAAGCTTCTGATCTGGGTTTGGTGCGTCCTATGCGGGTCTTGCGTGGGAAGGTTTGTGGTGGAGAAGAGCAGCTTGAAGGTGTCTACTCCGAAATCGTTGAAGGGAAGTTACGAGAGTTCGATGGGGAATTTCGGCGTCCCTCTATATGGAGGGTCGATGCTAGGGACCGTTGTTTATCCGGACGACAATTGGGATGCGTGCAAGAGCTTCGAAGGTTTCAATGCTTCGTTGGCGACCGCTCCTAGGGGATCCCCCACTATATTACTTGCTGATCGAGGAGGTAAGGACATGTCTGCGTGTTTCGGAGTTCCTGTTTTGGGAAGTAAGTTGATTCGCTTTTGGTTGGCAGGTTCTTGTTTTTGTGTCAATATCAATGGCTTGCTTTGTGTTGCTTAATTTAGCGACTAGCCCTTTGATTTCCAGTTAATTAGGATTGTCGGTTTAGTACTAGGTAACCTGTGTCTGATGGTGGTTAATGTATCATTTAATGGTTGAGACTCGAGAATATGAGGGGCCGCTCTCACCTCATCTTTGACTTAAAAATTCATGCTTCCCAGAGAATGCCTATATTGACCTTGAAAAATTGATCGACAGTTTGGCTCCGGCACTAAAAAAAGTGTGTTGTGGCATCATCCATGTTTGGCTTCTGCAGAAACCGAACAATTATTCTATCTGCAAGAATAGTCATATCCTTGAATAACAGCAGGAACTATGAGTCAGATAAGGTACTTCTAGTTCACATGTGCCTTTACTGGCCCGCGGTTAATTTGCTGTCAATGCAGGTTGTTACTTCACAATGAAGGCATGGAATGCGCAGAATGGCGGTGCTGCTGCGATTCTTGTTGCAGACGACAAGAAAGATGAGGACTTGATCACCATGGATGCCCCAGGAGAAAACCATGGTGATTCTGATTATCTTCAGAACATCACTATTCCCGCTGCATTTATCACAGAATCATTAGGAGATAACATAAAGAAAGCTCTGTCTGATGGGGAGATGGTTATTGTTACCCTTGACTGGACTGAAGCTCTTCCTTATCCAGATGAGCGGGTTGAGTATGAATTCTGGACAAATAGCAATGATGAGTGTGGGCCAAAATGTGACACTCAGATTGAGTTTGTTAAGAACTTTAAGGGGGCTGCACAAATACTTGAGCGCAAAGGGTACGCTCAGTTCACACCACACTGTATAACCTGGTTCTGCCCCGAACAATTTCTTTCGACCGAGGAGTGCAGGTCACAGTGTATTAACAGCGGAAGGTACTGTGCTCCTGATCCCGAGCAGGATTTCAGTAAAGGTTATAATGGAAGGGATGTTGTACTTCAGAATTTACGTGAAATTTGCTTTTTTAAAGTGGCTAATGAGAGCAACAAGCCATGGCTCTGGTGGGATTTTGTGAGTGACTTTGCAATTCGGTGCCCAATGAAAGAGAAGAAGTTCAACAAAGAGTGCGCAGAAAAAGTCATCCAATCACTTGGTAAGGTTCATTCATTCTTGAAACTCTTTAGACTTCAGTTCGTCTTCTTAGCAGTTTCTGGATCAGGAGGCACGAAAATGTGTAGTGATGCGTATCAGGCCTGGAGATTCAAGTCATGCACGAACTCCATTAACTATACCTAATATTATCTGCTTAACGACATACTTTTTCACAAGAAAAAGTCCAGCTTTGAACGACTTTCTGGTGAGGAATTGTTATTTTTAGTCATTCCAAATGACTTTTTTTCTTTCTTCTGGAACACTGACAACCAGACTAAAAATGTCATCCTAAGGACTGGGTGTGCACGTGGCTATTGTGCATGTGTGTGCGCAAAAAAGAGCGCAACTGCACTTGTGTTCTTTTCCTGCTTTGTGGGTCACAAATTTGGGTTCTCGTTGCCCTTATGCTGTTCTTAGCTATGTCTGCAATGTGCTCATATGTAATCTAGAGGGGAGGAACAACAAAATTTATTACTAAAATGCCATTAGGTTGTCATCCTGCAGAATTGCTTCTAGAGGTGAATAATCACAATTATAATTGCGAAGATCCCCAATAGACTGTCGGCCTGAAAAATCCCTCCTTGGTAATATAACTTGAACAAAGATATGACACTAATTTAATTATTTCTTCTGTATCATGGAAGACATGATGGTTTAGATTGTTTAATTGGCCATGTACTATGATGGTTTGTTTAATTGGCCATGTACTATGATGGTTGCCATCTGTTAATCTTTGCCGTGCTTGGCCATCTAATGATTTGAGGCTTTTGGACAATGCTGTGGCCATAATATTTAAATTATTTGCTACACTCTGCAGGTGTTGATCTCGAGGAGATAAACCAATGCATAGGTGACCCAGATGCCAACAAGGACAACCCAGTCCTCAAAGCTGAACAGGACGCACAGGTTAGGCTCCTAACTGAATGTTTCTGATTTACTCTATTATTCTCTCCATTGCTCAGTCTTTGTTGTGCTATTTTAATTGGTGATGTTTTCTTCAAATTGGTTTCAGATCGGCAAAGGGTCTCGTGGAGATGTTTCCATTTTGCCTACATTAATCATTAACAATCGACAGTACAGAGGTCTCAGCATGCCATGACTTCAAAAGTTAATGACATTCTGACTAGTCTTGTTTGGCTGATCCCTTATTTCGATGGTTGTAGGTAAATTGGATAGAGAAGCGGTTCTAAAAGCCGTATGTGCAGGTTTCCAAGAAACCACTGAACCAGATATTTGCTTAAGTTCAGGTCCTCATCTGTGATCCTTTTTCTCTGATCCCATTTATTATAATTATTTTGCTTTTCGCCTTCACATACTTCCTTTGTACATCATCATTGTGTTCAAATTTTCTCAGTCTCATAGGCAAGTTCAATAACCTGTTGCCCTTTTGCTCTAGTGCTTAACTGGCAAAATTGATTTGTAATCTATCTATTATGTGTATATGTAGAGGCATAGTCGATTTGAGAACTGGCAAAAGAAAAACTGAAGTCGGCACCTGAATTTTTATGGTCCTTAGTGTTGTTCTAACAAAAGTTAGTTTGCTTGTCCATGTAATTTGGCCGTAACTCTTATGTGAGAGAGTAGCCCAGTAGTAGAGAACCATGCATTACCTTTTTAATGTAGAAGGGAATGCTCAAAGAGATAGGATGACTAAATCAGATGCCAGGCCTGTTGGCATTATACAAGTGACAACCTGATGTTCTCTGAAGGTTTGATAAGATGAAATCCAACTCCTCCTTTATCCTTAGAAGTATAGAGAACAGCGCACTACTGAAGATAAATCTCTTAAAATGGCTTGCAGTTGCAAACTCTTCTGAATGGGCCACTCTTTTCATGGAAGTTGTTCACATTGGCTCGAGAATGTCAATTTGACTCTATAGATAGAACCTTATATATGTCAGAAAATTATGTATCTATCTGCAGATATTGAAACAAATGAATGTCTGGAAAACAATGGGGGTTGCTGGCAGGACGAAGTTGCTAACATTACTGCATGCCAGGTATGTTCCCAAAATCTTTACGATATGGTTAGGGTCCTTGGCATCAACTCTTGATGCTCTGCATTGGTTTCTTCTATTTCAGGATACATTTCGGGGAAGAGTTTGTGAATGCCCTCTTGTGCAAGGTGTGAAATTTGTTGGTGATGGCTATACACACTGTGAAGGTAAATATTTTTCATAGAGTGCAAATTCAACTGGTTCTGTCAAATCAAATGGAACTGGAGAATGCGTTAAATGTAACATTAAGCAAAACTTGAAGTATGGTAAAGCATACAGTCTCTTAATTTTCAGTTAGTACTATTTTGACCAATTAATCTGAACTTCACCAAAATAAATTTTTTTCCAGTAACTTATTTCCATCCTATCATCTTCTGAAAACCCTCTAGTAACTCACCTTTGGCTCTTTTCGAACTTGAGATAATAAGAACGTTCTTTTGGGTATGTTCCTTTCTCATTCAAGAACTTGACAGCTTCTGGAGCTCCACGATGTGAAATCAACAATGGCGGCTGCTGGAACGAAACACGTGGTGGCAGGACATTCTCTGCTTGTGTTGTAAGCTCATGCACTCTTTGCTTTAAGCATTTAAGTTGGTCTGTTCTGTCCAAATGTATGTGATTGTTCTCCCAGGATGACAGCAGCACCGGTTGCAAATGTCCTCCTGGCTTCACCGGAGATGGTGTAAACTCCTGTGAAGGTATCGAAATTAACCTTTCTTAATATCAGCTCTAGAACCTCTAATCTTGTAAAGTAGAAAGTTTCTTTCCAAGAAAGCAGTTTCTGTCTGGGCATCTCAGTTTCCATCTGAAAATATTTTGCCATGGATGTAACACTGAGCTCTACATAGATCAACCCATTCATAGAATCAGTTGATAAACATAAAGAATACATTCCCAGATATTGTAGTTGCTGTATTTGATAATAAGGTTGGAGATGGTAGTTTCACCTTTTTGATTATGTGTCACCGTGTTTTGCTCTGATGCATTTGATCCTAGTGTCAGTTTTTTAGCCAACCAATTGTGGGCTTGTTGGTGGGTGGGGGAAAAGAGTAATGACTTTTCACGTGTGAACAGGATTTGTATGCATGCTTCTATTTCTTGTTTTGCTCTCACTGTATATGGATGATTAAACATGTACAGAGTGCTTGGTCAACTTCTGCTGAGATTTTGAGTTTGTTGATGGTTCTGCTTAGATGTGGACGAATGCAAAGAAAAGAAAGTATGCCAGTGCCCAGAATGCAAATGCAAGGACACATGGGGCAGCTTTGAGTGCACCTGCGGTGGTGGATTACTGTACATGCAGGAATACGATACCTGCATAAGTGAGTGATCTTAATCTGCTACACATATTAATTGATAATTGACTTTCCTGAACAATAACATTATACCATGACCCACAGACCTTTGAATGCTGTACTTGCCAATGGGTTTCATGATAACTTTCTTCCTTTGCTTTAAAAAAGGACCAGTTCTAAGTTTTAAGTGCACATCTATTTGTTCTACTTAGATAAATAGAGAATGCAATTTATTCATTGGAAGTTGACACTCTTCCTAATGGATTGATATGATGTACAAAAGCCTTAAGCATGTGAATCTGGTGTGTCTGGGTAAAAGAATCTGTAATAATCCCTACATCCTATACAGAAAGAAAATGTATTAACGAGTGAAAGAAGACTGAGTAATTATAAATAGGTGAATGGAGACTCAAGAATCAAGATTGAAACCTATTCTACCTAAAAACTGCAACCATCCGTTCCAAAATTAAAGCTGCAAACTATCTTAACACCAATTTTGAGCTTCACAATAGACAAAGTGAGGAGGAAAAGCAGCGAATCATAAGTTAGAACCTGGTTAGGTTAATTAAACCTAAGCATGTCAAGTTGCTTGTCTATGAGTATTTTTCAACTTTATATTTGCTTTGAGGACTTCATATTCATATGACATAGTTTTGCCGTAAGACATTTTCAATGTTTTCTTTTCCTTAATGCAGGTACACACCCTGTCACAAAGTCTTCTGGAGTATTTTTCTGGATTGTCATTTTCGGCTTGGCCGCTGCTGGAGTTGGAGCATACATGGTGTACAAATATAGAATCCGGGTAAGATTTTCATTTGCTCGTTTGTATTGGGGAGATCGATTGTTTCAGTTTATCATGGAGGGTCGCAGAAAGCCAATAGGACTGTGAACACCTATCGGTTTATGATTTGAGTAAACTGAGTATAGCTTAAACCGTCTAGAGAAAGGCAGTGCGACAGTTGTAGACAATAAGCATTGTCCCTGAACTACCTCTTATGGAGCAACTTGAAGTTACGAAAGTCGAGAACATCAGAAGAAGAAAAAGGAGCTCCATACTATGTGATATGAATGGCCATTCAGTGTATCTCTTGGTAGGTGAGTCAAAACCATGTTTATTGGAACTGTCATTGTAGTGATTTCCTCATTGAAATTGTGTCGCAGAGTTACATGGACTCCGAGATACGATCAATCATGGCACAGTACATGCCGCTGGATGGTCAGGCAGAGGTGCCGAGTCATGGCTCTCACACCGATATCTGAAGGGAGACGTGTGTGGAGGGACTCCATCACGTAATACAGATTTTTATAAAAGCTAATGGCTTCACCACGTACATGGTTATTCCCTGACATCACTGGTTTATAAATCCTTCGACACAGGCAGTGTCACTTGCTGACCTTTGCTTTTCATAGCAACCAAACGTGTTTGCTGTCTTCCTTGGTTTACATATATCTGCGCCTTTTCAATACATTATCCCATTCTGTATAAAGAAAAAGAATCATTTGAGACTTAAATGGGCATTGCAGTTACTCGTTTACCTTCTTGCTTTCCATCTTTTTTTGTTCTTGCTTTTCAAGTATGTGCTAACCCACTGACACCCTCATAAGTGGGTTTGAATGCACACAGATTGGTGTTCTGTGATTAATGACATGACAATGTGACGGTTACCCGGAAATGAAATTGCTGCTGCATAATTTAGCTGTCAATAGCTTCCTCAATAGTTATCTTACAAATGAAATATAAAGATACAATATGCATGCTTCTAAGAACTATATATGATAAACACGTTTGCTACTCCCCCAACAACTCCCATCTATAACCCCAGGAGAAGGCGTCAGTTTCGACTGCTACTCAACGTGAGATCAGAATTTTTTCATGTCGTGGTCTACAAGTTGGTCCTGCCCCTCACTTGGAGTGTTCCTCTTTTGCGTGTAAACCCGATTTTGGATGCCAAATCGGCTTTAAATTAAACAAGATAGATTCTTCTGATAGTTGATGGGAGGGAATGGGTCCCTGTTACCGGCAACAGACTATAAGATGATTTCAGATTTACTCGTGCCAAAAATATGAGCATGACCATTTAACGGAACAAGGACCGCGTGTGCGCTTTATAATTGTTTCGATAAGAGTCAACACGGAGTAATTTTTTATTGCTATTGCCACTAGTGTTTTTCATCGGTGCTTAGTAAGTTTTCGTTATGAGAACTGAAAAGTAATTTGCAACCTATCAAAACCCTGTATCTTCCTATGTAACTCTAACCATTCGTATGAATAGTTAAATTTCAACATGACAATAATTATAATAAGCAGTCGATGCTGAAATTAAATTGTTAAAATAACTGCTTGCTCATCAGTAATTATTAGTCCCTGTTGCTTAGTAACTTTTCACATTAGTAGTCAAGTTTTGAAATACATTACCTTAAAGTTATCAACTGAGTGTAAAAAGTTAATCGGTAATCAATCATTAGGCGAGCTTTATTTGCTTTTCGTTTAACGTGATCCCTAAGATCCGAATTGCTTCGCTAGAATCTGATGATCGAAATTGCACACGGATGCATTTCCATTTATTAGCGCACATCAGAATAGGTTAGGGCTCAAGCTCATCGTCGAACCGAAAGAGAGAGTTCTCAGCAAAGCAATTGACAACGAAAAGAATTTTACCAGATTAACGAGCAGAAGCTGCCATCTCTATCTTTCAAAGTTGCACATCTACCGCTCTCTTGGAGGATTCACTTGCTTCTTTGGGCAGGTTCAGACCGCATGCATCATAAGCCTCAGGTAAAATGCCATTTGGATCTATAAATTATGTCGTGTAACGAAACTTTCTGAGTAATAAACCAATCCACAACGCACACTGAACCACGTAGTCGCTGAACTCGCCAACTACCCACCGGCCACCTGTGTTACTTCGTCGCACCACATGAACTTACGTAGAACACATCGACAATGCTATCATAGTATGCATTCAGTAAGCCGTATTATTTTCGACTGATCAAGAAGAAAGATCAAACCTTTCAAGGCACAAATTCCTTATATGACAATCGACAATCCAAAGCATTGATTCACGGCAGACATCTTCAAACAAATTCTCGGCATTTAGTTTAATATACAGGGGAAAAATAAACCCCAGTACCTGAGCCTACAACAAAGACAGAACTCTGCCTCATTATTCTCACCCCGAACACTCGGTCCCCAAAGATTGAAAAAACCTCCTAATTGATTTGACACCACGAGATTTATATTAAGGTGACGCGCGCAAGAACACGCCACAACTGGTGGACTCCGATCTCCAATAGCATGTAGCGCTCTCTGCTTCTGCTTGCTGCACCTCTTGTATATCCTAGCTACTGCAGTTTTGTGAGACTTTCTACATGAAAGAATTTAGAGAAGTGCAGAGTCAGATTTATAGCTAAGTTAGGCCACTGGCCAGCCGCAGAACCTCGGTTTGTCTCGCACAACCACAACTTTTCATCTGGCGGACACTGTAATAAGAATATGATCAATGATACTTACAGTAACTGTTTCATTGAGTTTCCGTCCCCTCTTCATAGGAAGGACCTTTCACCTGATCTCTTTTCTGCTTGATCTTATACAGATAAAACACTAGCATCCCTCCACTGCAAAAGAAAATAATTGATCAATCAGAAGAATAGTAGCTGTATGAAACACTACAGAAAGATGCGCCAAAGTGGGGAAAACAAATAGGTTGCTGTACAGATATCCAAAAGTTCAGTAAAAATAAAGATACTACATATTTGGTACTAGAGTTGCACATTTTCTACTATTCCCCTTCTTGTATCGCTTAATACTTGCAATGTTTTCTCATCCTCTAAAAAGTCAACCAGACAAGAAACTCACCAGTCCATGATTTTGTCAAATAACTTCACCAATGTCTCCATTTCTAAGGGGAAAGGACAAATATTCCCAGGTACAGTTTCAACATTGTAATCTATGAGTCGAGCAAAGCAATGTGGGAGTATTTTACCTACGGAGCAAGCAAGGCGAAATTCCAAAAACAGAAGACAATGAACCCAATGCTTACATCCATTTACTAGGAGTCGTCACATAGCTCAAAAGGACTGAAGTCTTACCATAAGATTAGCGTAGTAGAAAATGAACCCACAACAAATTTAATGAAATAGAAAATGACAAGTCATTAAATATTCCCACTAACCTGATGGCAGTCGTCAAAAAACTAAAAGGGGACAGCCTCTGCAAAAGAGGAAAAAAGATCGTCAGAAATCTTGACAATAATCAATCGAGCACGTAAGAAGGCAGAGAAATAATGAGGATTGTCTCATGATGAGCAAGGAACACCCGTCTACCTGAGAGAGGAAGCGTATCTCTCTTAGAAATAATATTCCTGCAATGGCTGCAGATGGACAAATGTATCTCCATATGAGACCCAAAACAACTGGTGTAACGTACTCAGAGCAAGGATAATAAAAAATAAAAATAAAAAAGCTTATGCATGCCAGAATCTATTCTAAAGGATAACATTCATTGCACAATGATAACAGTAAACGGCCAATGTATTTGCATCTTTACACATGTTTAAATTAAGGATGACATGTTTCTTTTCACTTGGCCCAGTCGGAAGATCCTGATGGATGCTCATTTACCCAAGAGAATCATTCTGTAAGTTGCCATGAAATGGATTAACAAAGAAACAAGAAGGTACTTGACAAATAAATCATTGCTTGATAGTGGCAGAGCTCCCCTCAGCTCCAACCAACAGAGGCCCCCTCAATTCCACCATGAACACCCAAGCATCATAGGTATTGACCATCAAATGGGTAAAGGGAAGCCAACAGAAAGAAATTTTTTGGAAGCCGAATCATATAAGCCCAGTTAGATTCAACTGGTTGGAAAGGGAACCATCTTCTGTCTGGTCCACTTTTCAGAGTTGACTCATATTGGATAAGAACACAAGCAAACAGGATTTAGATTGGTTAAATCTGCAGTTAACATCAGCCCAGTTCACCTAAATTGACCAATTGAGCTGTGGGGAAAAGATGTTGAAGTCAAGCATAAAGCACGGTCCAATCCCTGACCACTAAATTGCAGGGAAAGTGCTCTGCTATCTAAGCCAAAGCTACTCTCACCACCTCATGAATACAGGAGCTAGTTTTTTACTTTCTTCATGGACCAAGTGTTTCTGGAAAGTCAAGTACAAAATGACGTTCACAAGATTGGTACACATAGTGGATACTAGTTGTGCTAACCAAGTACTCCAGCCACCTTTTTTGATCCATTGTGAGCATAATGTGTGCATGTGAACTTTTACTAGGTCCACTGCAGTATAAAAATGATTTACTCATGTATTTGGATGATTGACATATGGAAATTAATGTCAAAAACCTAATGCTGAAAGATAAAAAAAAAATTGCATTGGCAGTGGACTTAATTATTTATTCGCTAATCCTATATTTTGAGATGTGAAAATCAACAAACCAATGTAACTACAAATTGCTGTCCTAACTGCTTCTTGGTTCTGGTCTGGTTTAAATTACTAAATTCTCGAGAAGGAAAACCACCATGTGGCACTGCATGTCTTTGGTGCTACTACTTCGCAAACATGTCACAGAAGCTTCATCATGTAGTTTTAATAAATCTTAAGTTTATCAAGCTAACCCTTGGATCTCTAGTGACAGCTCTAATTGATAGCAGAAAAATCTTTGGGCCCGTTTGGTTAAGCTCTTCAGAAAGCAACAAGCAATAATTTGTTTTCTCACCAAAATTTAAAATATTATCTAAATTTAAAAAAACTAAGACATATTGTATGTGGATTTACATGACAAAAAATTTGTATATTATGAAAGTGCTGGGTGTATAGAGTTAAGAAAAGGTCAAAATGCATCCATTACAAAATATCAAGAAAGAAGCAAAATCTATCCAAACATGCCCTTGAGGAAAGAAAAAACTTTCCACAAGTGCAACATATTGATTACCCGTCACGTAAGCTCAAATGTTGGCAATCTGAATTAGTAACAAAACTTTTGAAAATAGAAACCTGAAATATGGACATCTAACCAGAGCCGACAAGGCATTAACACACATCACACAAAGCCACGTCATGATGATGCTCGAATAGCTAGGTACGGCCTATATTAAGTGACGGCACATAGATGGATTTGCAAGGTATAGAATCCGATCAACGAACTCACAGCCCATAGAAACGCTACTTTAACACAAATCCTGGCAGACCACTACCTAGGTGCTACCCGCAATTATATCATCCGAAGGAAATCAGCCTCGAAATGGCAATTGAGACATAATTTGTTTTTATTACTGTAAACAAGATGATCACATAAATGCGGATTGGGAAATGTGAATGACATGCCAATATCAGCGCCAAGAAGCCTCTTATATTGGAATTGAAACATAATTTGTTTTTATTACTGTAAACAAGATGATCACATAAATGCGGATCGGGAAATGAAAATGACATGCCAATATCAGTGCCAAGAAGCCTCTTATATTGGAAAAAGGAAAGACGTACTAACCTGCCTGCCCTGTCAACGCTATAGGAGAAGATTTTCCACTTTTGTAATATCTCAAACTTGATATGCTCAAAGCCAAAAGAGTACCTCCAAGGATGATACCAAATCTAATGGCAGAGATGCTCCCCGTTAGCATGAAAGAAAGAAAACCGCCGACAGTAAGAATCAAACCTGCAAAGCATTTTAAAAATTGTGAAGTGAAGAAGAAATAAGTAATAAACTAACTTACAAGGAAAGAAAAGCACATACAAGATTATTTTTACACGAGCCAAAGAAATTAATTTTTAAGTATGTGGATAAATGCTAAGAATATGCAAGCGATGCAAAGTTTGCAAGAAGCCACTCGTAAAGCTACTCTTTAGAAAGTAATCACAAACGTACTTGGTCAGTCAATTCTCACATGACCAATCTTACCGTATGGTATTCCAAGGTAAAAGTCCTGGACTTTCGAGATATCATTCAGATCCTCAGTCGGAGTAGAAAACGTCTCTACAATCTCCTTCACAGGTTCGGGCGTCTTCTCCGCAGCCACGGAAAGATATTCTTTACCTTCCTCGCTGAGTTCTTTCGCTACAATAGCCATGTCATATCTGGCCTTTTCCGCTTGAATTTTCAACTGCTCCGAAGCCTCTTTCAGAATAACCGCCGCTTTCTTCGAGTATATGTCATAGGCTTCCTGGGAGATGCTGTGCATCTTCAGAGCTTGCTCCTTGAAAGCATCTAAAGTCTGCTTCCATGCTTCTTCCGATTCTTCAGCTTTCGTCTCAAGATCCTCATTTTCCTTTTCCACATCGAGTTCCGAACGCTTCTCGTAAAGTTGAAATT
Source organism: Eucalyptus virginea (assembly GCA_014182375.1). Taxonomy (NCBI): domain Eukaryota; kingdom Viridiplantae; phylum Streptophyta; class Magnoliopsida; order Myrtales; family Myrtaceae; genus Eucalyptus; species Eucalyptus virginea. The sequence continues at coordinate 14,040,810 of CM024524.1, read as the reverse complement.
GGATTAAAACAAGAAAAGGACCCGGCTTTATTAAATCTTATGCTAATTAAAAGAGACAAAGATGGTGATGAAGTATCAGTAGTAGATACTAGTACTGCCGTGGAAAACAACTTAACAAAATGAACCGAATACAGCTCAAATTTCTCAAATTCTTTCTCAGTAGAATCCAATTCACCACCGGAAAATCAGAACAGCAAGCCCTACGATGAATTACTGGATCAAAGCCTTCAGCAGAAGATGAAATTGGTTCCCTACAGTGAAATGCAATGAAATTCCGAGGATTCCTAATTCGCGCGCGCAAATCGCTCAACTGAAACCATCATCGAAAGAATAACGAAGCGGGAGCAAGATCGACGAAAAGCAAGAATCCGACGACGCAACGCGCTCAATCACCGGAAAACGGAAACGCGACGAGAATCTCGTCGTCGTGGGGGGGAGCTTACCGACTCCTCGTGAGAAGCCGCGAAGGCGACGAAGGACGAACTCCTCCGGTCGAGCGAGAGGAGGCCGAAGCGGAGCCCCTTCGGAGGGCCATTCTCGGAAGCGACGGAGAACCTGCAGGCGCGGGGCCGGAGAAGAGGCGCGAGACGGAGGGACGACGGCGGCGGCGCGGCCCGAGGAGTGGCGGCGGCTCGCCGGAGAGGCAGGGAGGAGGTGGAGGTGAAGGTAGGGTTTTTGACGAGCAAGGACTCCATCGAGACGCTCATTCTGCGTGTCCGACGGAGAGGGAGGAGGAGAAGGAGGAGGAGGAGGAGGGTTTAAGGGCAGGGAGACACGATGGCGAAGGTTGCGAGGACAGCAAATCACTGCACTGGTGTCCAAAAGTGCATAGAAGAAGGGACCAACTCTCGAAATGGAGGAGAAGAAAAGCTTGGTTATATACACACGCACACGTATACGTGTCTTTAAAAAAAATTTAGGAATATGTCCACTACAAGTCTTAAAATTTATCGTGAAAGTACAATTAAATCATGAAATTTTCAAAAAATATAATCAAATCCTAATACTTATCAAATTGATGCATTTGAGTCATTTTGTTAACCCTGTCAATTTATTTGACATGGCATTTTTAAATAACTTTTTACTTTAAATCTTATTTAAATAACAAAAAAAAACTAAAAAAGAAAAACGGAAAAAAGGAAAAAATGGACAAACGCCACCCATGGTAGAAGGGTGGCTAGCCATTATCGACCCCAAGCAAGGGCCGATGTTGCCTAGCTGAGCTAAGCTAAGCTAGCACCAAACAAGGGCTAATGTTGTCCAACTAGGCCTTGTCGGCCCCAAGAAAGGGCTAGCGACCTCACAAGGCCCAAGCGAGGCTTGCCCAAATTTGTGACGCTAGCCTTTGCTTGGCCATAGGTGAGGGCCAGCATTCGTCCAGATTTAGGCAAGCCATGATGGCCCCAACCAAGGGGTTACCTAAATCTGGGCGAGCCTCGCTAGACCGTTGATAAGCGGTCATGGCAACGCTAAGCTAGTAGCCACAATCCTTGCAATTTTTTTCTTTGACTTTTAAAAAAGTATTAGCTTTTTAAGTCTTTTTACTATTACTTAAATAAGATTTAAAGAAAAAAAAGTCACGTGGGAAAAATAAATTAATTTAAAAATGATACATCACACTATTTTCCATTAGACAAATTGATAGTGTTAATGAAAGGACTTGATTGTACCAATTTGACGAGTTTTATGACTTAATTACACATTGTGAAAATTTTATGACTCAGTTGTACTTTTGCAACAAGTCTTAGAACTTATGGTGCACATATCCCAAAAAATTCATAACAAATAAATATATTTAAAATAAAAAATGCAAAAATTCCAAACCATACCCATTTTTTTAACATTATAAATCTTAAATTATATCCCCCTCACATATTTACCCTAAAAAAGTTTGTGACACAAAAATCCTAAATGTGTACTTACGTGACACATTTATCATTCGTCAAATATCCATTAGCTGATTTTTCAGCCAAAATAACATCATTTTTATTTTACTTAAGTCACTTGAACATCATGGCGACATTGTTTGTTTTTCTTGGGGTGCATGTAGGTAGATTTTTAACAGTCTTCACCAACAGAACTTTAACAGATAGTAAATGTATCACGTAGATAAAAGCTTTTTATTTTTAAAAGTTTAAGGTAAATGTGTTATAATGGATATAATTTAGGATGTCTCATACTTTTGCTGTGTATTTAATTGACATAGGGATGTTATGACATATCACATATACGCTATGTCTATTTTGGGCAACTAAATAATTTAGAATATGTTTTTTTAAAAAGGCAATTGTTATATTAGTGACAAAAATTAACGAACAACATATATTTTCATCGTTTACATAAATGTTTAAATATAAATTATTGAAAATATTTTTTATTAACTAATTATTTCAAGCAATATAAGCAATCACTTTTAAGGAAAAATATTTTTTAAACTATTCATTTCTCACAAAACAAACTAAAAACTCAACGACGAAGGAAAAACATTTCTATGGAAATCGTTTTGAAGGAATATGGTTAATTTTCATTTGTTTGGTTGTTTTGGAAAGTGGTCTTCCTCTTGCCAGAAAGGAAAATGCTTTTCTCACAATCCAAATTTATTATTTTCAGTTCATGGGAAAATATTTTTTATAGATCAGTTAGTTTTCCATTATCCTAATACCAAAAACTTTGAAAACAAATCTCTGAAAACAGTTTCCCTTCAAACAAATAAGCTTTTAAAAATAGAACATATTTTTCGACTATAAGACTAACAGACACGTGTTCATTCAATGCCCGATTTAGTTCGGGACTAGATACACACACGAAACTTATGGACGTAATAGATTTCGAAATATGATCAAACCATACGGTCGTATTTGAGATCAAAGAACAACGGTTACAAATCCCTCAAAACGAAAAATAAGACTCCGTGCGGTCCATAAATCAAAAATAGATGTGGTGTCCCCGGAAACTAAATCGGATAGAATAGTATTACCTTAGATTAAAAAAAGGAGGAAACTTCAATGATGTTGAAATATTTTTCATTATAACACATAAAAAAAAAAAAAAATAAAAAACTGATTTTACGTACTTTTGACCTATAATCGACTAATCTTAATCTAAACTTAAATAATCATCTCGATCCCAAAATCCGTCATCAAAGGAATCCTGATTTGCTCTTGCCGCGGGGTTACCTCCGACATCAAAGTTCGCAAATCAGAATATGATGATTATTCCTCTACCTTTTCCAGCTGATATGATACCTTAAAAACCTTCTCCGCCAAGTCCATGGAGGCAATTAATAGAACCAGAGGGGCCACGCGAAAAGTCGAACGACGAGAACCCGCTAGGCGAACGTGACATGTGCCCCCGATCCAAGGAAGGCATAAAAAATTCGAAATCAAAGCAGCCATGGTGAGGCAAAGAATCGGAGCAAGAACTCAGGACCAAGCAAAGCACCCCCGACCACATGCAATCACGAATCATCCAAAATGATTTGTTATGTAAAATAAAATAGGCGAAAGATCAATGATTTGAAAAATATCTTTTTTTGAAAATAATTATTTGAAATAATAAGTCTATAGAAAATATTTTCATCACCGACAATAATTTTACATATTATGAATTTTAGGGACTAACAAGAACTTGACGGGACTAAAAGTATTTCTTTTATCAACTCTATCTCCATATTGTTGTCGGTTGTGTCATTTGAGGAGCTTCTCCACTTATGTGTCATGAATAGCGACTTTTTTTTTTTTTTTTTGTCAAAGAATAGCGACTTTGCTACACTAACTTTTTGTGCATTATCCGGCAACTAGCGAAAACAAATGGGGATCTGGCCACGACGGCGGAACAATCGTGCGTGGTGGCTCAGGTGGACAACGGTAGGAAAACGGGGGGAGCGTGGATCCAACATGGCTTTAGTGACAGGAATTGGGGCAAATCGAGTGCGATTTGGGTTCTTCGAGTGTTTCCCCAGATTTGCTGATGGATCTTTCCCTTATGCCGTTCTTAGGTATGCAATGATCGGCCAGCCTCAGTTGGGTTGGGTTTTCTGTTCTTTCTTATTCTTGGACGGCTTCTGGGTCTGAAGTTTCGATGAGTTGATCCGCCCAAGTCGGGTCGGGCTTATACTAAGATTGGGCTGGTTCGAAGGCACATAATAGCTGAGGCCCGATAAGGCTGTCCCAATCGGATCCAGAGTCAGGCCCAGAGAATTCGTCTGGTCAGGTTTGCCTCGTTGTCCGAATCGCGTCGCCAGGAAGAGTCCATTTCTTTGGCCCAAGAAGAGCTGTCCATAGTTGATCCATCGCGGGGTAATCAACACTGAACATTTTTATGTAGTCTATGGACTAACTTAAACATGTATCAATAATTTATGGATCATATCAAATAATTAAAAATTTAGTGATGACATTGTACATTGAACTAAATTCTAGTGGCCATATCGAATAAATTGAAAGTTCCGAAACTACATTGCATGTTAAGTCGAAGTTCAGGGACTATGTATATCATTATCCTTTAATTTTACTCGATATGACTTGGGTTTGTTATTTTACCACTTGATGAATTCCTTGGTTGTGCTGTGTTGGTCGGCGCTCTATCTGCCACGGAAGAACCAAAGCGTAAACGACGTCACGTGGAGATGCTTTCCCCAATCCATAGTCCATAAATCCGAAATGGATTCGCCTTGCCAACCCCCAACCATTCCGGGTGAAGAAACTGCCCCATTTCAGTTCACCAGAAGCATTGAATCGGGCACGTCTCCCGCGCTAATCGCCACGTAGAAACAAGTCATGCCATGACCTCTCGCGGTCGGAACCGTTGCAACCACCAACTGCTTTTTAACTAACTCCATTAGTATTAAAACGCCTTCAATTACGCGAGAGTAGCTCCAAAGCCAGAAGACACTGTCGATGTTGCATGAAAATGATTGCGGATACGTCATATGCGTCGATTCCGATATGACCGCCTGGATCACATGTTCATCCGGCACGCATCCAAATCGATTTCGCGGATAAACTTTAACAAGAAAATGGAGGGAAAAAAGCCCTCTCGCTCGTGGTTGGTTAGCAATGGTCGCACTACCGTGCGATGCGACCGGTGCACAGAATTCGTGCTCGCCGCTTGGCCCTTGATAATAATGGTGCGTGAGGTTACGGAATATGCATCGAAAATAGAGATAAACTTTGGATGGATGTTGGGTCTTGCAAGACTGCAAATCATTAGCTTGAAATTCTAACGTTATCGCATGAACCTCCTAGTCAACTAATTCCCAGGACACTCGCAAATAATAATCTCATTCATGAGTAATGGATAGACCCATCAAACGAGTGGGTCGAATCAAAAAAAGTTTTGATCCAAATAAATCAATTTAACCTGTTTTTACATATATTAATGCAGTATAAACATGCTAACCTAAATCCGACCCTATTTATATTTGATTCAATTCATATTGTTAAATCATTTTCATATTTAACTCAATCTAAGAAAATTCATATCTAAATTGAGTGAAAGTACGGAGCAAGCAAAAAGCAAGAAAGAGTGAAGAGAAAGTAATATAAATAGGTTTGGTATAAGTAAATTGTGAATCTATTTAATATCTATTTTATTTTGGTTATTATCATTTTAAACTCATTTAACAATTCAATCCAATCAAACGTGGGTTAAGAAATAATTTTATGATTCATTTCGAAAGGTCTAGCATCGGCTTCTCTCATCTCGGATAGTGGGCGAGATGCTTTTAAACCCTTAGTCACTCGGCCAACTGCTTCGATGCAAAGCTCCGCGCATCGTTTTCCTTTTTCGCGAATAAGTAAAACGATGTAATCCCCAGACACTGCCGTTCACAACCTCAGCATCCTCGAGGGGGCATGGGAAGGTTATCGCTCCGATGGAGGGGGTCCCCACGCGTATCTCCGCCAAAAAGGCTAACGTGACCCAGCAGCATTATTGAGGCGTTTCTGTGGCCGACACCGCGGCGGCAATAAATCCCCGGAGCCACCGCCTCCCTCCACCACGCAAAAGCCCCCGATTTCAGCCGGCCCCCCCAAATGAATAGCGCCGCCCTCCCTTCGCCACATCAAATGTCGCGTCTCAAGGCGACCCGAGATGAATCATGCGACCCCTTCTGCGTGTTCCTGCCGACCAATTAAGGATTCAGATCTACTGGACTCGGGGGGTAACATGGTCTCATAGAAAAATTGAAAACGTGAGAATCCCTAATCCGGTTTCAAGTTCTAGGATATACATGATAAATTTCAAATTCAAAAATTGATGAATCTATTCTCATGAATAAGTTCCGAGTTTTGGACCTTCCATTTTTAACAAAATTTCATAATTTTTGCATTTCTAAATATGAGTTGCGAATAATGAATTATAGCGGACAAAAATAATTAGAAGTGATAACTCGCTATAATCTTTTAATTAAGAGTACGGGTGGAACCTGTGTAAACTGAAAACCTAAGATAGGATAGATTCTAAGTCCATGAGTATACAGGGTAAATTATAAGTTCCATAAATTAAGGAACCTATTTTGACAATAACCGTTCATATATATATCGGACTTTTTTTTTCATTTTTCCAGGCATGGAGCGACGCCCTTAATTTCAGCGATGTCTTACGAAGCCATAGTGCTTCGAAAACAACATCGCTCGACATATTATCTTCGAGCCCACTTGGATACTAGATATTTCGTGACTGGCGATGAGGTCTCGGTCGAATTTTTCATTCAAGAAAACCGGCGAACGTCGAGAGGAGCGTGCGAATCTCTCTCTCGATGATTTCAAGAAACCACCGGCCTATCCGAATTATCGGAAAAGGACCAACACCAAAAGCTCGTGCCCACCTTTCCACCAGTTAAAATAAAGAGGTAGGGGAGATATTTGTTATTTTTCCCCGGGCATTCGTTCACCGTGAATTTCAAAATGGATCGATTCTCCTAAAGCCGACGTCGACGTCGGAGGCAATTGGCTTTGTAGCCCAAAAAACCGAAAAACTAGTTGGCACCGAAATCTCCCCGCTGCGCTTTCAATCCAGCCGGGGCTGATAAAGGGATTTCAAGCGGTTTCCTCATTGGCTTAAGAAGATAACGTATATAGAAATCTACTCGAGCTTCGACACATGGGGGAAAATTTTGGGCTCGCCATATCTTTTGCGTAGATTTAGATATAAACCCCAGTTTATAGACTTTACCTAGATGCGAAATCTTTAATTTTTTTTTTGCAGTGGCCAGTCGTGATTTGATGGAAGTACTTTGCTTCCTATTCAAGTATGAGACAAATATCTCCTATCGTGGAGTACTAAGCAAACCATTCGATGCATGCGTCAAGGGAAGCTTGTCTCTTAGTGACAAGTGCGAAGTAATATCTCGTGATTACTGATTTTTTTATAGGACAACCAGGTGACGTTCAGCCGATATTTGCACACCTCCGCTGGTAGTCCTTCTCGTCGTAGTGTTTTCATTAGCATGCCAATAATTTGATCTCCGGCCGTACCAGTGACGTGGTGCTAGCGCCTAAACATCAAGTATGTCTACCTTCATTGCTCAAGATCTAATTTGAGTCGCCGTATGTATGCATTATTACATACAACCGTGGGATTTTCACCCACCTCGTATCATGCCAGACGAGGGACAGGGATTGATTACCCCATATCAGTCCAATCGTAGCCTGTATTTTCATAAATACAATATTTCTGAGATTGGTTATCCACATTCACTGCCTACGAGCCTCAAATTCCCGGTCTATGTTTTACCAACCGATCGAGAGGATGAGGAGGCAAGTACGGGATCACCCACCCCAGGGTGGTTTTCTCACATTTACCTTTTTAGTAGTTTAAGGATGTACTCAGGTCCTTCATTATTACATACTTGCTCGATCTTATAATTGCTCGATGTGTATGGGACAAGAGGCTACGGCATTTAGTACGAGATTCCATGGGTAGTGGATCTCCGTGCAAAATACATCTCATCAGTAAATTTGATCATCATCCCGTGAGTAAATTGTCAAAGGAATTAGATAATTGTGACAAGACAAGTCAATAGTCGGGCTATATATTTGCTTGTAACATCTTGCCCTTCCATTATTAGGGATTGGGTGGATGTGATGTAGTGACTTGTAATTACCCAATATTAAAACCCCTTAAAATATTGATTAGGTGCCTAATCACTCTAATCCTCTCCCCAAATAATATCTTCTCCTCTCTCACCTTCCCTCTTCCTTCCTTTATATCTTCACCTCCTCTCCCTTTCTGCAACCCTTCACCCTCGCTCTCCCTCCCTCTCTCTCTCTCTCTGCAGCGAAATTCCGACCGTCGCTTCGCCGGCGGGTCATCAAATGACCGAAGCAGGAACGGAGCGGCGAGCTGCGATTCCGATTCCGATTTACCGATTCCGATTCCGATTCTGGTCGTCCTGCAGTCCCGCCTCGCTCCAATCGTCTGACGATGGAGGACCATTTGTGGCCACCAACAAGAGGGTCGAATCGTGGATGAGCTCAAAAACGGTCCCAATTCCGGATAAAATCCGTCTGGCGATGTGGCGAATTACGCCCTCGCTTTCCCTTATCTAGCAGACACCAAAGCAGATGCTCTTTCCATGTCCTTTTCTAGCTGGAATCTCGCCCAACATTGCCGTCATCTCGCTCTGATCGGACTCGAGGGAAGGCTCACTCGTCGCTCGGCCAGCCCACCCCGAAGTGACGCCCTCGGCTTTCCTGGGTTTCCGGCCATGAATCGGCTCCATCTGAACCGGAGGCTCCTGAACGCGGACCTCGGCGTGCCGCCGCCGGACGCGTCGGGCGAGAACGGGACGGCGGCGGCTACCGATTCGTACATCAGCGAGACCAACTTCGACACCAACATGGTGATCATCCTGGCCGCCCTGCTGTGCGCGCTGATCTGCGCCCTGGGGCTCAACTCCATCGTCCGCTGCGCGCTCCGCTGCAGCCGGAGGTTCGGGGCGGAGACGCCGGAGCAGGCGGCGGCGAGGCTGGCGACCACCGGGCTCAAGAGGCGCGACCTGCGCCAGATCCCGGTGGCGGTGTACGGGTCGGCGGCGGCGGCGAAGATCCCGGCGACGGAGTGCCCGATCTGCCTCGGCGAGTTCGTCGACGGGGAGAAGGTGCGGGTGCTCCCCAAGTGCAACCACGGGTTCCACGTGAGGTGCATTGACACCTGGCTGCTCTCGCACTCGTCCTGCCCCAACTGCCGGCACTCGCTCCTCGATCGCCGGCCGCCGGAGAACGAGCTCCCCGTCGTCGTCGGTTAAGCTGTAGAATCCCGCGGCGGCGGCGGCGGCGGCGGAGGTGAAAAGACCAAGGACCCCCCTTGTAAATTTTCTTGGTTTGATAGTGTAGGGCTGCAGCGGCCTGCGTGTGTGCCCGCTTTTAGTTTTGGAGGTGGTGAAGTTTCAGTTTCGGTATGTGTAGGATGAACACGGCGGCGGAACGAGTTCCGGCGCCGATGCGACTCAGCGAGTTACGAAAATCGAGCGACGTAATTTTTTTTCTTTTCAGATCGATTCGTGAGTCGGTAGATCATCGATTTCTGCCTCGTTTCCAATTTCGAGCATCGCAGGATTTTTTTTTTTGCTTCTTTCGATTGAATTTTACACGACGCACCATCTCAGAAAGAAGAAAAAAGTAAAAAGAAAAAGCAAATTGAATATTTCTTTTTTTTTTTTGTCGGAAAATTGAATATGCAGTTTCCTGCTTTTATGGATCATTCGATATAACGTTTGCGTTATAAGTAATTATTGAATATTTACTATTATATTTTTCCCCCGATCAATTCCCCTCGTGGCTAATGAAATAAATTCCTTCATATGGAATTTGAATTTCAGAACTTTCTGTAAAATGGTAGCATGTTTGCATTTCACAGAGGTGGATCAATGCATTATTGAGAATAATTAGCACGATTTATATTTAAAAAAGAAAGACAACTTGCTCTAAGTTAAGTTTTCTTCATAGAAGAGGCAAAAGTCTTAACACAGTGTTGTATGATGATGGATTGGATGGTTAGAGAAAGGATGTACGTAATTCATTGAATTGCATGAAATTAAATTACCATGACACTAAAAATGCTAGACAGGATTGAAAAATTAATGTTAAATTTATTTGAAAGCTAATATTAAAACCTAACTCGTTGCACCATCCGGTTTCGCCATTAGATGTAAAGGGAAAAAAAAGGACTAACAAAGAAGTTTTTCCGTACACACAGTGGCACGGGTTTGGTTCTAAATGAAACAAAACATGCTGATGTCTTCGTTATTGCATCCTCACTGTTAAGTCAAAGGGAAAACTCAATATGGGACGCTTCTTCTTCATCCTATCTCTAAAATAGTCAAATCCAAAATACTCCATAGAGTGCTAAATCATTTTTAGACATATAATTATGCACGTGCATAAATTCAATATTTGAAGGATTACACTTCGTGTCAAATTAATCGAATCATTAAATAAGATAAATAGTTATGAGATGAGATACACGATATTGAGAAATGATATAAATATACATAGACAAAAAAAAAAAAAAAGATGTCAAAGATTAACATTATCCCTTGTGGGTTGTTTATGTTAAACAAAAAAAAAATTGATATTGGTGAAATAAGTAATTGGAGATATTTTGAAAAATAAAGAAAGATTGATGATGTTCCTTAGAAGTATCATTCTCTTTGCGAAAGAGCACCTTCCACGCATTAACTTTGGCAAGAAGCGGAAAAAAACGCTTAGGATAATAATTTTCTATCATACTTGATGGTGCTGTAAAGTTATAATGCGTTAATCAATGTGATAATTCATCACATCAAATTACAGATTTCATAGCCACCTTCACCGGTATGGCTAATGATTTGATCGATGATGTAATCAAATGGAGACATCGACAGAAGTAAAAGACCTCGTTCACACTCGATCTTAGCTTAAAAAGCCAAGAAAGAAACGTCCATTAACCGATTAACATATTAGTTTCTTGAATTTTTTTCTTTTTGCAGAAATTAAAAGGGGATCCACGTGTTATCCATGTATGCGTTGGATTAGGCTAGCGCGACGAAAGCATCAAGGGCTGGTATTCGACGCACATAAGGTCGGGCATCACAGCGCGGTGCACCGGATTCGCGTCCCTTCGTCCAATGAAACGGCTTCGCGCTCTTTCTCGTCTTCTTCAGCGATCAGTACTCAGCAAGCTTCTCTCGCAAGCCTCACCGTCCGTAACCCTCTCTCTCTCTCTCTCTTCAAAAAGGAGGGTCGCGAACGCGAATTCAAACTCGTTGCAGAGCCGCTCTTTCTCGTCTTCTTCCTTAAGAAGCTTCTCTCGTGAGCCTCACTATCTGGTCGTCTCGAAGGACGAGGGCTGCGAATTCAAACCTCTGCCCGTTGCGGAAGCGCCCCCCTGGCCTACCCTAATGAGAAGGTCGCGGAGGAAATCATCCGCAGCAGCCGTCGAGGTTCGCGATTCGGTAAGCACGTCTCGTCGCCTCTTCATTTTCCGCTGGCATTTTCGGTTCCCGGACTGGACGGTGTTCTGGATTCGAGGCTGAATACTCTGTTTCGGAGTGATCTTTTGTTTCAGTTTTCTCCATGCTTGAATCGTGTCAATCTAGCGTGTCAAGATGCGATTTTTTTTTTTTTCTGTGGGTTGAAGATTTCCCCGTCTAGTTATCCATGTTCCTTTCAAACTCGGCAATTGAATTGGGTAGAATCCATTTCGATTCATAAAAATTTAGGGCTGAGTTTCTTGCCAGTGTATCTCTTTCTGAACAATAGCTATGACAGAGAATATGGTGTTTACTGCTCACTGGCTTTGGGCAATGTTTACACGTACGGTTTGAAATTCGGTTAAGGAAAAAACGATAAAGAATGTCTCAATTGGTTTTTGGGAATTTGTAGATTGGGAATTTCAGTACTGGGTTTTTTTTGTGAAGTGAGCGGAGAGATTATCGTATGATCAACAAGGTTTAATAAAAAACGTGGGATTTGGTAATTTGTTGCTTATATCGAATCACACTCTTAGCAAGAATTTTTTTTTAGTCAAGACTCTTGGCAAGAATTTATTGGTTGAGAATATGGTGTTTAGTGCTGATCGGCTTTGACCAATGTTTATAAGTACTGTTCGATATTTGGTTAAGGGCAAAAAGGATAAAGCATGTCTCAATGGTTTTCGGGAATATGCAGATTGGGAATTTCAGTACTAGGTTTTCCTCACCATCCTTTGTGAAGTGGGTGGAGAAATTATCATCTGATCAACGAGACGCAATAAAGAGTGTGGGATTTGGTAATCTATTGCTCATACCGAATCACACTCTTAGCAAGAAATTATTGTTTGAGTTGATGGAGAAATGGAATTGCGAAAAGTGTGTCTTTGTATTTGCTCACGGGGAAATGTCCATGACTCCCATAGATGTTGCTTTGGTTTTGGGACTTCGCGTCATTGGAAAGCCAGTGATACTTCAGCAAGATGAGCCTTTTTCAGATCTGGAAGAACATTATGGTGCTGTTCCTGGGAAGAGGAAAATCACAGTTGCTTCAATTGAGAGTAGACTTGATTCCCTTGGTGGGGTAGCTGATGATGACTTTATAAGAACGTTTTTACTATTTACATTCGGGACTTTTCTTTTTCCGAATACGAATGGAACGATCGATACTCATTATCTTTCTTTCCTTAGTAATTTGGATTATGTACATCAATATGCTTGGGGTTCTGCTGTGCTTGAGGATCTGATAATGTGGCTGACTAGAAGAAAGGAGAAAAGTATGCAATATGTTGGAGGTTGTCTTTTATTCCTTCAGGTAATTTTTCTTTGGATATCTTTGAAGCCATTTTAAGCTTTCCGATCCACCGATTCACCAGTTCACCCTATATGCAAGTTCATGATCATTTATAACTCATTTGGTATTTTGCTTATCTTGTTAATTAAAAAAATATCTAGTAGCATGTTATTCATACAGGACCCGTCTCTTGGGGGAACTTTGTTCTTCTTGTTGTTTATTCAATTTTAGATGCAATGTTTATTCTTTTTCAAATTTTGACATACGTGTCCAAAATAGGTCTTTTGGGTTGTGCATGACTTTCTCCCTTTTTGGGATTTTGCACAAGTGACGTCTCTAATTCTATGAATTTGTGCAGATTTGGTTTTATGAGCATATTGACATGGCTCGGCCTAGTCTGCAAAATGATTCCTTAACTTTTCCCCGTGCATGCCGATGGGAAAATAGTAGACCCCATCCAAGAGAATGGGTAATTGCAGAATTTGAGAAACTAAGAGATGATCAGGTGAATCCATTGTTTATCTTTCTTTTACCTTTTTTTTTTCTTTTTCATTTTTAATGCTTGAAGTGACCTGCTCTACTAGTTACAGCTATTTTCACCTTTATTGGCCTCTAAAGTAGCTGTATGGAATAACCCGTGTTGATCAATCCTCACTTTTAAATGGCAATTATGCATTAGATAATCTGGGAGCTTCATCCTACTGCGATTGAGTTGGAAGCTGAAATAATCAAAGAGACTTTGCCTGTACGAGAGGATGACTCCCAAGAGACAAGTCCACAACCTGGGCCAAATGATTTTTTAGCGAATCTTCCAATGGATCCTGTGAGCTTTAGCTTTTCCATTTCCTTTAAGGTTTATTTTGTAATATTGCATGTTGTTTTAATTGTGATAATTCCTTCCACTATATTTTCTTGTCTCTTTGTTCTTATAATGAAGTGAATATATCTCGTTTGTGGAAACTCATGAAACTAAATTATGGATGAACAGGATGTCAAAGCAAAAATTGTCTCCAATGTAGATACGATTGATAGAGTACAAAGGTCGGAGATGTTTAATGCATCGAAACCTTGGTCATCGCTAGATGAAGTGAACTCTCTGACAAACATTGATTATCTATCTCACCAAGAAGCGTGCAGCGAGAATGTTGAATCACCATTGACATCATACGACTTGCCTAGAAAATCATTGGCTGGCACTGTAGGTTATTCAATTGCTTCTCTTATATGTCAATACATTCATTTTATGTAGGCTTTAATTGCTTTGATTTGTTAGGAAGATGATTTGATGTTGAAAAATCGGATATTGGAAGAGAAGATTGTGGAATTGGAGAAGGAGATGAGTGAACTGATAAAGGAAAACAATCAATTGAAATGCCAGCTACTCTTGAGTCCATCATTAGAAAAGGAAAATGATGATCTGAAGAAAGAAGTGGCTGACCTGAGAAGACAAAATCAAATGCTAAGCTCGTCTTCAGATCATCTTGTGTCTCAGCTTGAGAAATTGCTCTTGGATGAGGAAATTAACGGTACAGAAGAAACATGACTCTACTGTAAGGAGGTACTTGAATGTTTTGCCCTTGGTCTTCTTAAAACTGTTTCTGCTTCTCTCCTTCCATGAATCAAAGACTAACATGGCCTAATCGCCTAGTAATATCATTATTCTTTATCATGCATCTCTGTTGGCTCTGTTCTATAATCATCTCTAAGCAAATCTGTGGCTATTTGCAGAAAATATTGGAGAGAATATGGATTATGCATGCTGATTTTTGAAGGCATCGCGTATGCTGGTGGCGAGCATAGCTGGGATCCATGGCATAAAATTCAGCTAAATAGAGATGGGGCAGTCGATCCAGTGATTACCTCTTCCTTCGTCTGGGCTTGGGCAGGGCCGAAGGGGTGTGAAGATAAATCATTGTATGGGTAAAAGTATGTAGCCAGGCCTTACCTATCGAAACAAAAGAGAGGTCCCCACTGATTTGTTTTCGATCGGAGCATCAAGCAAGTCGGCAGGCACAAAGGACGACTGCAGAGTATTTGGTTAGGTCATAAGCTATGTGCTTTCTCATATTACCTAGGAAAAATATTGAAGATGAGCTGTGTCAATTGGACAGGAAATTGCGCTTGTCTTTTGCATGAGCTGTATAATACCCGAAGATTTAAGATGATGTTTAGGACACCGAATCACTAATCATTGTAATCGCCTTGTTTTAACCTCGCAGAACAAAAGGAACAATTAGCTGTTTTATGTCTGCTATGCTCTCTCTCGGAAGTACTTCAGCAGGATTCTTTTTCAAATGAGGTCGCTTTCAACGACAAGAAACTAATGCAAGGTAACATAATTATAACGAAATAACGCTTAAGTAGACATGCTTAGCCCCTCATATGCGATCCTAATCTGTATATTTTAGCTGCATACATCATTCTGGTTTCGTGGCTTGGGTTGTCTACAGATCATGGTTTAATGGGAGCTACCTTAGGTCTTGGTCGGTCAGGATGCTTTTGGGGGGTTGTTTGTTTCAGATGCTGCGCACCATCGCTTCGCTTGTATGGCGACGCTTAATTGACCCTACATTGATGTGACGTGTTATTAGATAATATTAAATTGGATAGTGTCAATACAGAGATTTAATCGCATCAGTGTGAAAACTTAATAGAATTTCATCACGATTTTGTAGATAAGCTTTAAAAGTTTTGGTACATTCAGAGCAAAATCAAGATGACATTCCCCATGTCCTCGAGCCCCATTCTTATCAGAAACCTCGAGGTAAGTTTTTCCCGATTGGAGACTGGGATCACCAGACAGAGCAAGGCCTGAACCTGCGGGTCCAGTTTAGACGAATTTGATGCTGTGGCTTGTCTCGATTGTCATATTTATGAGACAGTTCAATTATTGTCCTTCTTTTTGGCTAACAAGGACGATGCATCAGTCCATCGCCAGAGTCCATCGCCACAGAGTTTTTATCCACTTTCCACGCATAATTGCTCGCTCCATTCAATTGAATCAATCATATTTTAGTCGGTAAATCAATCGTATCTTGAGCGCATACTGATGATCTTGCTAATCAAACTATTAAATTTCACTGGAGTTCTACTTTCATGGCCCATTAAATGCGAACTATATACGGCGAGGCGGGTAAGTACCGGCGAAATCATTCCAACTAGCCTAATTACGTCTTTGATTTTCCGTGAAGCTCTGACACATATCCGCCCATTAATGACAGCTGGTGAAGCACTAGCTATGTGGGGGGGACCTAAGGAAGAAATGTCAATCGCATCAACGGTCCGAATTTGTTCTAGACAAAAAACTTTATATTACATCATCGCGGTCAGACATTGAATCGACAAGGCGCCAAGTAGCCCTTTCATTAGGTGGGCCCCTCGAACCTTCCTTAACGACATGATATTGTCTTTGGATCCATGGACGAATTGTGCTAAGAATATAAGTTCAGAGTGTGATTTGCCTCTTTTTTCTTATCTTAATTTGAGCCAGAGGAATACTGTCCGATTCAAAATGAGCGACCTTTGTTTGTAGATCCAGGCGGTGGAAGAAGAAACCAACCGCAATGCACGAACCGTCCGAAAACTCGCCTGTCGGAAGGTAACCCAGAGTTTGAGTTTAAGCAGCACTCGCTCGAGTCGCGCGCGCGTTCATGCGCCGAACAAATTACTTCATTCTAAACGTTTATTTTTGTTAAGTAGCGTAACGTCCGCGAGAGCCATTGCAGATTTTACTAACATATAATCCATGAATACTAGAGACAGGTATAGTACTAGGTTATAGGCCATGTTCAATGTCCAGCAGCGCAACCCTGCCTTCGCGTGTGGATTTTCCTGCTTTGTAAGTGAAGGAGGAGAGAGAAGAGAGATGAAATGGAAAAGGCGACACTCGATCACCTCAAGCTCAAGCCAAATAATTATTTAACATAAGTACCGCGACATGATAATGTCTACGGCACAGAAAGGACCCGATAACAGACAAAAAAAAGAAAGACCTTAAAAAGAAACATGAAGTACTGAAGCTTCATGTCGGACTCGTCCTGCACCCTTTTATTTCTCATTCTAAGCCATTCATTCCCTGATCATAATCATATTCATTCGCTTCCGGGAATCCCTTCCTTCACGATCTTCACTTCACGCTGCAACGCAAAACGAAGAGTTCATGAGTAAAAAAGTGAAAAGGGTCATCAGTTTACGAAGAACTCATGAGTATACTACAGTATATGGAAGCTTCGTTGAGTAAGTTAACCTGTTGCAGTTGGTGCTGGGGCTGATCTTGTAGGGGATGTTGACCCCGCACTTGCCGGGGATGGCGGCCACGACCCCATAGTTGATGCCAGAGATGCTGCCGGAGGCAGACTTAAGGCACTTGCAGGCGGCCTGGCGGTCCGGGGTGGTCCTGGCGGCGTTGTTCAGCGACCTGATCCCGTTGCAGCACCCGGGCGGCACGGGGCCCCTGCCGCTCCTCGCGTAGGAGATGCACGGGGCCAGGGCGCTCGCCACCTGGCCGCACGTCACGGCGGCCTCGGCCACGGAGGCCGCCGCCACCATGCACAGGAGGGCCACGCACGCCAGCTTCGAAAGCCCGGAGCTCGCCATGTCTCAAGAAACAGCAAGAGAAGATTGCCACAAACGGGAGAGGAGTGCTGGGTGCTGGTCAGTGGGGGATCTGGAGTGGAGAGCCAATGAGGGACGATCCAGATTATATAGGAGGGGGAGGGGGCCTGAGATCGCGACACGTGTAAGTGGGGGGCCCCCGCGGCGCCGCGGGGGGGGGGGCGTGGGGTGTGTCGTGATGGATTGGAGATTGGTTGGAGGTTGGGCATGTATAATTGAATGCTGATTTTGCCATCCTCCCGAGGCCCTTCCTTTCTTTCTTTTCCCAGAAGCTTTCGCCATTTCTTCGATGCAAGAGGGCCTTCATAAATACTTTCGAACCTCTCCGATCTGGACGTGGTTGTTTCTTTCTGTGTATATGCAACTTTTCTTGGGTAGAACTTCCTGTAGATATGCTACTTGGAGCTAAGTTTGATTTTCATTTGCAGATCTATTGATAAGAAAAAAGCATGGACATCCCTAGCCATTACTATGCTTCAGCCTCCCCAGCGGCCTGAGCACGATCGAGAGGTCACGACAAATTACTCCGATAGAAGCGTCCTACATAATCTTTGTACATGCAAATGAGTCCATGCTTTGTTTTTTTTTATAGAGAATGGCCTTACTCGAGGTCTCTAAAATTTGGTTAATTAAATTGGGAGTTAGTCGTTGTACCTTCCATCGGGTTTGGAGTCATTTTCACGAGGAAGCTAATTTAGTGAATTATTGGTGCCTCGACTTCGATAGAAAATGACAAAATTGAAAAATCTTTGGGGATCACCTCTAATGTAATTTGGAAAAATGTGAAAAATTCAAAGAACTATTTAAGAATGGTTTTTAGCATTCGGTAATCACTTATTAAAAAGTTTCGCCAATTATCACAATGTCACTCATCTTAAACATTGATTCTAGAAAAAATTTCAAAATATGCAAATTCCGCAACGTAGGATTATTCACAATTGCTCATAAACTTAGATATCTTGATTTTCAGTAGAACAAAATTCAATACTAATTTTATTTTATTTTTTGCTTTGGAAAACCCAAAACCAAGGGCACCGTTTTAACAGGTTTCTAAGTCACCAGTTAGGGTTTTCTTCGTGCATATATTGCTGTCTAACCTAACAACGCGTGTAACTTCTAGGGTTTTCTCCATTATAACCTAAAGCGAAATCGCAAGTGCCTCGGGCTTAACACGGCATGGCATTAGAAGAAGACCACCAAGAGATGGGGAAAAGCAGGTGAAGAAAACGACCGAACTTAGGCACGGCGGGTCTAGTGTCTACTCGATGACATCGCATAAAAAGACGAGCTCCATGTGAAGAATACAAACGGCGTTCACCCCCCACTCGTCTTGCGAAATCAGCGCCGACCAGAAGTAAAGCAGGCTGTTGCGTGACTGGAATAAGAACCCTAAAGGATGATGTCTTTCGATGGATGGATCGAACATGGCTTTGCGTGAGGTAGTGTCGCGGTTTCTCCGTGTGCTCGTTGAATTTTCGTCTCCTCCACCCACACGTTTCCGAAATGTCGGAAAATCACTGTGGTCTCAGTTTTTCTGACATTTTGGTCTCAGTTTTATGGCAATGCACGGGTTGTTCCATAAAGAATTTTTCCGTTGGTTTTCTTTCGCGAAAAATAAATAATTTTAATAATATTTTTCAAAAATATAATTTATTTTGCTTATAAAAATGAGTGAACATAAAGTATTTTCACTGGTTATACATATTTTTAGACATAAATGATTATCAATAATAAAAATATTTATTATTGTCTAATAATTTCAAGGATGTAAGCATTATCCTTTAAATTATTTATTTTCGAAGAAATAAATGGAGATTTAACAAAATGAGTTTCGAAGCAGCATCGATTTCGTGATTTGTGCATCTTGTGATAAGTAGCTAAAATTTCACATTTGAGACACATGATAAGTGTGCATCCAATAGAATTATCTGAATATCCAAAAACAATAAAGTTTACCATTTTTATAGTGTTAATCACTACAGTTTTTTTAGAATTACTTCAATCTTTCTAAGAAAATCTCGGTCCAGATGATCTTGGATTATGTTTTAGTATTAAGATGCCAGAACGCAAATCATGTGTCTTATTATCAACGTGGTTTAGGTTTATTATGGGGTGAAAACACGGCGTCAACATCAAATGGTTTTGTTATTAATACGGTGACATTTATTGAATTCGGCTTTAGTATGTTTGCCAAAGGGTATGCATATTCATAAAGGCTGTTTTTTTTTTTGTGACCCATGTACGATCGATAAATAATTACTCTCTTGAGACCTTACTAAACAGCTGCAACTCTTTAGTTGGACTTTCATATGACAGATTAAAGCAGATTTTTAGGTTCTTTATGTCAAATCATATAGGAAAAAGTATACACATGTTCCCTTGCGTTTATTTTCTTTTCTTTATCCTATTTGTTAGAAAATTCAATAAGAAAAGATCAAGGCAGACCACATGTGTAAATAATAAACAGAATTTGTGACAAGTACACCATCCCACACGCACGGCCCTTTCTCGACCTCAAAATACAGACTACCTGTTAGCCATCAAATTCATTTTCATTCTTTCACTCATATCATAAAAAAAGTTTAGAGTAGCATAATTCTAATACACAGGTTCCACATTTGTGGCAAGTTTAGCTCATGGTCCTAGGATTGAACAAAATATTTCTAGTTTTAAAGAATCATATTAGACAGAAAAGAAGAAGGGAGAGTCTTTAGGGATTTATAGAAAATTACACAATATTATTTATAGGGAGGGTGCACTTTGCCCCTTAATGTTTGCATACACTTGCCTCATACAAGCATGAAACAACACACTAGAATTTGACAGACACCATTTGGTCGACAAATGCCAATTATTTGCATTTATCGAGTTTTTTTATTAATAGACTGACTTTTCCCCTCATATTATTCGGCTTTTTTTTTTTTGCTTCTACAATGCCACGATAGTTGGGAGGAAGATGTGACCAAGAGGTCCGACAGTGGAGTCTCCATCAAGTACCTCTGATAAAAAGGTACCTCTGATAAAGTTCATCTTTTGACAGTTTCTTTCCTCTGATCAACTGAGAGATCTGATCAAGAGGATTTGTACAAAAGTAACACTGACAATTGAGATCCCAAAATTTATATTTCAATAATATTTTCTCATTATATTCAAACTCATTCTCGATATATATAAATCAACTCCTTAAGTAATTGGTAAGGTGACAGGATATGCATCAAAATTAACCCATTTGGCGGAGAAGATGAGGTTGATTTCCAGTTTATTTTAATATCCTTTCGTACCTAATAATTTTAATTTGCTTTTGCGTTAAAAGTCTTTTTGCAGTAATAACATGGAGAGAGCACGTTATTTTCTGTGTGCATGAAAAATAGGAAGGAGGCACCAAGTAGGCTTTGAGTGACAACCGCCCACTAATTATCACGATTATCATAGTAAACTTCGATAAAACATTTTATTTGACAATATAAAAGTTGAATTTTTTGAAACGGTAATTCGTGAAAATGAATTAACTTCACGTACAAAACTAAATTTTGAATCATAGAGCAAACTCCCTCGAGTGTTTTTAAGGTATTGCATTAGAGCTAAGTTTGGTGCAATGTCTGTCAATAAATCGAACTGATTAGTAGATGATCTTTGAACATATGTGAAACAAATCAAAGATATTCCTTAGCCTTTGTGTACGCATTGGATTTGATCATTTGGGTAGTTCGAAGAACATGTTAAGAGGGATGACGAAATGAACTCTTACACAGTAAGCAAAAGGATAAATAGAAGTTAAACGTTAAGCTTGCGAGTTAACGTACTTTCGCTTTTTAACCCCAATTCAATGTACCGAAAATGTAAGTCGCAATAAGTACACTTCAAGACACGTTATAAAGCCTGTGTACTTTTCCAAATGGTCTCCGTGGAGCGGCATTTCGACGATATCCAAGCGATCTATGTAGTTGTGGAGACTGTAGGGTTTCGACAGCGAAGAAATTAAATGAAGGTCGAAAGGATCACCTGGTAACACTCGCTTATCATTTTCGGAACTAGATATGACAAATTTGGCGATATATGTTTCTATTACTGTTCTGGTGAAAGGTGCTGAAAGGTGCTGAATAGGGATTCGGTAGAAAGTTTTGTCTCTTGTCTCTTGGATCATTAGGGTTGTCGAGCGTTACTTTGCAATGTTGGGAGGGGCGGTTCAGAGGAAATTAAGCAGAGAAAAAACACACCAAGTAGAGATAATTTCACTGGCCGAAGCACATAATATAACGACAAGGACGTAGACAGAAAACCAACACGAGACCGGCCATCACACAACAACAAAGCATGCATGCAAAACATCGACTAGTCCACGTCCCTTCTTATTATCATCATCTTCAACGTTACCACGCTATCATCAGCGACGTCCGAGCTCGCGGACCTCACTTCACGCTGCATTACAAACCAACAGAGAAAGAAAGCAACGTTAAGTGAGAGGAGTTTTTGTTTCGCACGCAGTCTGTGTGAAGCTCAGTTCACGCAAGAATGCATCGTAACCTAGAAATGATCGATGAACAGCGAGAGGGAAAGAGAAAAGGAAGAATGGCGGAGAACTTACGATTTGCAGTCGGTGGTGGGGCTGATCTTGTAAGGCACGCTGACGCCGCACTTTCCGGGGAGGCCGGCGGCGAGGTTGAAGTCGATCCCCTGGATGCTGCCGGCAGCCGACTGCAGGCACCGGCACGCGGCCTGGCGGTCCGCGGTGGTCCGGGCCGCGGTATTGAGGGACTTCACGCCGGAGCAGCAGGCGCTGGACAGGGGGCCAGAGCCCCTCAGGTAGCCGATGCAGGGGCCCATGCTGGAGGAGATCTGGGAGCACGTGATGGCCGCGCGAGCCGCCGGTGACGAAGCCGCCACGAGGCAGGCGAGGAGGAGGAAGCAAGAGAGCTTGGAGAGATCAGCCATTCTTGGAGGAGTTGTTGAACGGAGAGCGAGAGGGAGGGAGATGGTTAGGGTTTATGGAATCGGATGATGAGTGAGACGAGAATGTGAAGTTGGAGGGTTTATATAGAAAAAAATTGAAGCGAGGAGAGAGGAAATGAGAGCCACGTGTCTTTGCATTAGAAAGAGGGTGGTAAATTTTGGTGGTTGGGTTGATGTACAAGGCCATTTACTCATCTAGTTTGACTGTTGGTGTGTGGCAAGAAAATATATCAAGAAGCGGTGAAGAATCATGGCAAAAAACTAGGGTTTCATGGGGTTGAAAGATTTGCATATTTTTCATGTAGATGCAATGTGCATCGCTAGCATCAAGTGGCAAAGTTTGGTGGCCTGAGACCCATCATCGTACCAATGTTGAATAGACGGTCGGAGAATATTGTCCTCATTGCATCTCAGCCATAAGATCAATCAATTTAGGTTAACATGAAGGGGATATTGCACCCTATGATTCGATTATGCAGTTTGGTGGGAGTACATATGGAGTAACGAATTATTATCTTTCAATTGTATAAGAGAGCGCGATTGTCCTTAATGTTTATATAAATTTTTGAGAAATGATAGATGTTCCATTATAGCCTAACAAAACTCTTAATCATGAAATGTCGTGATAGACATTTCTTCCATATCATACTCATACTCAGTTATGCACCTTGTCTTTTGATGTCACATGTTAGTGAGCTGATTACCTCAAGATGATTTTTATGTACATACGGATGCTTCATTTAAGTATCTATCAACTTATAATATGTCACGTGATTAATCTTGTATTTTTAGTTTCTATGATTCAAATTTTAATATGCTCAGCATTCTTTTCGTATCTTTCAGCTGATAAAATTGATGAGTTGGCTATATTTGTACATGTGTTAAACGATAAGTGGACTGATCTACGATCCTATGTGGGTGAGACAAATTTATCAAATCTTTTCTTTCCTATTACCGACCCTACGGAAAAGAATCTATCAATGATTTTGTCCCTCTGTTCAATTTGTGTCTTGGTTATGATTATGGATGGATGGATTAGGTCAATTTTTGTCTTTGTTGGAAAGATTTGGTCAATTGAAGGGTCAGAGAAATTAAGAGAATCTAACACGATCCTTGAAGCACATTGATTAAGCGATTGACTTATGGTACCTGCACTGGCCCATGTTAATTGCAGTTAATGCTATAGGTATTCAGCAATCATCCCACCAAATTTCCATGTGACGAAAACCCTACATTTTGTAGCTAACACCAACTTTAGCATACCACAGCAATCTTATTTGAAAATTTGAGAATAGGTGAATCCTCTATGAATCGGTTTTTTCTCGAGATATTTCGTCGTGTCAAATATTCTCACTTATCTTGAGAGCACAAAAATATTGAATTCAATAAAACTCTAGAACCGTTGGCCACAAACTCGCTAGCAAATGCCCCTATTTTTTTTTTTTTAGTGTATTTTTGTTGCATGCCAAAGTTATGTGAATCAATCCAATCGTTTCTCTCATTTGCAAAGCTTGGATCGACAAGTCTGTAAAGGCATTCTTAGAAATATATGTACTAATAATAAAGTGTACTTTTTCGGTTGACAATGTAAAAATTTCAAATTGATATTCTTACTACATTCACTTTTAAAATTAATTTTTATGTCACAAAAATTTCAAATTAGTAGATCCATTACAAATTCAGTTAATTCTTCATGCAAAATAAAGATAAATACAACATGGGTATATTGATTTATAATTTTTTATGATATAAAAAATAATTTAGGAATAGACCCCATTAATTCGAGACTTCTGGTGTAAATAACCATCTTTTTCAGGGCTACTTATTTTGTCGGTGGAAAACTGAACTCTGTACGTGACCTACCTCTTATTGATGCGCTGATAGGATTGGCGGAGGGCGCTTGTCAGTCCCCAAAGCAGTTGAAAAAATGAAAATGCGTTACAAATTAGATATATGTCCCATCAAATCTTAAGATACTAATTTCGATAGGGCCCTTTTAATATTGGAATTACAAATGACGAAATTTACCACCATTATTTTCATTAAAAATAGATTTATCGAAATTTTGTCGTCGATTTGAGGTACATACGTTGTTTCTCTAGAATATCAATTAGAGTTATTAGAATGAAAAATTTCAAACCGTTATAGCTGTGAAAAATTTATTCTAAACTTATTTTTGGACCAACCAAAATCCCAAATCGATATTTGATAAATTTACCAAAAAAAGCTTGTGCAAAAATTTATATTATTTTGAAATAAATTTGTTAAAGGAAGATCGGTTTGAAGTTTTGGATAAATTTATTATTATTATTTCAGTTTATAATTTTTTCTGGCGTTAATTTTTTCGCAAATATACTATCAATTAAAAGAAATGTTCATACCGAAGAAGAAAAAAAAAAAGAGAAATGCAATTTTAAAATGAGAGTAAAAACCAAAAGATGATTTTCGTAAATAATCTTTTACTACTTACAAATCGTGAAAATGAAAGGGGTAAAAGAGGTGGGGCCCCCATCGGAAGAGAGAGAGAGAGAAGGGACAAACGGTTCAGAGAAGAGCCAAGACACAATAAATGCACCGTGACAGACGCTTTGCAAAAGGTTACGGGAGACACGTGTCCACAAATGGGTGGGCCTGTCAGAAAAGGCCACGTACCCGCATTTGTCTATGTCTCCTTATTAAATGCTCCGCCTTTTCTGACCGTTTCCCTCTCCCTCGTTAGGGCCCCGGCTACATGATAGCCGCGACAAGACATCTCGTGCCACGTGGCGCCTCACGCTTCCTCGGTCCGTACGACGTTCTTGAACGGTCGGAATTTAATTGAAGGCAACCGAGTATTAAAAAAAAAAGAGGAAAAAATGCCACAGGTCACCGACTGTGCGCCCTCACTCTTTTTTTTTTTTTTTTTTTTTTATGAGATCACAAATTTCAAATTATATTCACTGCAATATATTTATAATGAATTTTAATTTATACCTATATGACACATATATTATTCATCAGATTTTATTATATGAATTAGACGCCATATGAAAATCATTTGTTTTCTGATGTCCATATAAGTGGATCTATAATGATACTCGTTGACAGAAGAAACATACATTTACACAATTGTTCGGGATTTTATATTAGGTAAAGTATAGGAATTTTTGTTTTTTTAGAAAATGTTTTGATGTTTAAGACAATTTAAAGCCCATTGGTATTTGGACCATGACTAATATTTACAGAAAACCCTCGTAAGTTGAAAACAAGTAAACAGAGCATAGGGTCAAATGCAAATTAATCGACATTAGTAATTCACCGGCCATGTCTAAACGATCTGAAAATCGGTTATCGAGTACGAGGACATTTTGTTTTAGGCTGGACCATCCGAATATCTACAGACTATTATTCTGGTGGAAGGAAAATTATTATTTTGGGTTTTTACGAAAGCAAAATATGTACTTATTTACTTTCCCCCTAAATTTTAAAATGTCTTTCAATTAGTAAATGAATAATAAAGGAAATTTACGTAATTCCATCTACAAATCAAACTTTACTAATTCTAAGGACTAAGTGAAAAGTGAGACAAATCAAACCCCAGCTTTCCACTGCACCCCGATTCCAATTTAATGATACCGACTAAAAATACATTCAGGCACAATCGTCGAATCGAATCGATGCGAAGCCCTAATTCTCAAAGTCTCAACTGCATTGTAAAGAGACCACCATGTGCCCTCACATGCCATGGGATTTAGATTTTGCCCAGTTCAACCTTTTGAGCAAGCTCTTAGCTAAAGATCCATAGCTACAAGAGTCCATTTATGAAGTCACTTTTCCCAATCATGGAACCCACATTTGCCCACACTAGCCATTGCCGGATCATAGACCTCAGTAGCATTAGAGTAGAATCAAGAACAAGTTGTTTCTCTTCTCCTTTTTTGCAGCAAATGAAGTCAGGCTACATAAACATGCTCTCTTTATTTTGCTGATGAGATCTAAGCAAAAGGAAGGAATGATATAGACAGATCAGCCAGCCCACTTCAACATATGCTCAATGCTGGCCACATCTCTAGGCCTCAACCAAACCCTACATGACTTGCATTCACAAAATGACCATTCCCCATCCGCCGTTTGATAAGAATAGTCGCGGCATTTGATTAGATGAATGGATAAGTGGCATTATGATGAGAATTCTTGCTATCCTATTTCCTTCCTTTATGATATCAGCAAGAAATAGCAGTCCTACTTGTATTGAATATATATATATATTTTTTTTTCCATCCCTCCCATCCCTCTGCTGCTACTCGTTGCTATTCAGCTACTCAAAATACTCTACACAGAAGCTGCACCAACTACTAAAAGACCATGACCCTCCAAAAATTGGAACTCGAAGCTTTCCCAAGATTCCACCGGGTCATTGTGAGTTCCTAGTTCTTTTAGAAGCAAAAAGTTGGCGAATAAAAGCAAGCTTCCCTTTATTTCGAGCAGTGGACAGTGCCATGGTGCCATTACTAGTTGTTGCAGCAGCCTCGTTGGAATCTGGTTCTTGTGAGGATTGTGTAGGCGGCAAAAGAGTGAAGAGAAAAGTATTGAGCATGCGAATGATCTGGCTGAAGCTGGGCCTCATGTTAGGGTCCTCGACCCAGCATGACTGTATGATGAAGGCGAGATCAGGGGATATATCCTCTGGAAGAGCTGGCCTCTCTTGCTGCAACTCATATGAAAAACATCACGGTCAAAGAAAGTCCAAAGCTCTGCCAGACGCAGCACAAAGAAGTAAAGAAAATGATGCAATAGAATAGGAAATAACGTGAATTTGCTTTAATCAGCATCAAACCGTATCATGCCAGGCAAGACATAATATACTACTAATAACCTTCTCAGACTCATGCATGCCACCAGATAGCGAAGGATGGATTGACTCATCGATAACAAGAACTAAAGTTGCTTCCCCGGCCAATAAAGGAAAAAAAAACCTGATGGGCTAGAGTCTAGAGCCGTCAGATTTTACATTTCACCATTTGGGAGCAAAATTTGGCAAATATTTCAAAGCCCGGTTACTTCAGTTACTCAATGAACTTGACCTGGTTCTTTCCAAAAGGCAAATCATCGATTACCCTCAGAAAAAGTATACCCTCAAAAAGTGGCACGCCTCTCAAAAAAATCCTCAACAAAGCCCAAAGCTTTCTTGAGGCTTAACAAGTACTTACATGCAGACTTGTAAAGTACCGATGAAGGAAATCCAGAAATTGGCAGAGAAAAAATGAAACAAGTGCTCTGCTAAGCTAACCTTAAAAGCGGCTGCATAAGCAGCTTGCAGATTAGACATGCCTTCAAATGGCATTCGGTTGGTTAATAGTTCCCATAGAACAATTCCGAAGCTATAGACATCAACTTTATTGTTGTAATGCTTCTTCTCCCCCCGCCGCAAAGTCACAGTGCTATACAACTGCAAAGACACTCGATTCAACATAAGGAGTCAGCTATTGACGGTAAATCCTCCAAACAGGTATTCATCTAACAGAGAGTCTGATGGAGAGGAAGGAACCAAACAGTAAAGTTGAGTGATCCAGCCATGCAACATCGGAACTATCATCATGAGGTATGTAATTGCATAATCTCTAATTCAAAGAGGTGAGAAGCCGATTACAAAACTAAGAGAGATTCTGATCAATGTACAAATTGGAAAAGACTTGTTTCTGCCATTTTTATCATTACATTCTGAGTAAAAATCTGCAGATTTGCTATTCAAGAGTCTGAGAATACACGATACGCCTTTATATGCGTTCAGACAATAAACATATGCTCGAGTGTCAGATCTTCAAGGATCTAAAAACTGTCAATACCCCTCCCTCCCTCCCTCCCTGACGCCATTTCTTAAGGCCCAAAGTGCTCCTAAAAGTACTGGAATTTTTTATTTCCTTCCTACTATTCTTGATCACAAATTAACAGCCAAAGAGCCCCCATCAATCAGTATGAAAACGGTATCTCAGAAAAGTTAGAAAAGATGACTCTGGGAAAAATCATCATTGTACATGATCACACCAAAGCTCTCTACCATGGCCTGTCTACTTCATTCAGCACGCCGTCAATCAACATTCTAGAAAGCATTTTAAAGAACCCTATTGTCTCTACCTCTGCCTACTCTGTCCTTATGGTCCTGCACTTAAACAGCACGAAAGGCAGGCTAACTGTTTCGTGCATTGATCATGATATGAATGTTTTCACCAAGAATAAATATAAGGTAACAAATTTGGTACTAATAATATCAATGTGCCATCAGGGTCTCAAATAGAGTAAACAAAAAGCACCAAACCAAAGTGATGACCAATCTCAGTAAAGACATCCTTTTACTTCACTTATTCAGCTATAACTATGATTTCTTGCACGGAGGTCGAGTCTGAGTATTAGTTCAAAGAATGAAGATTGCAAATTAATCAGTGAAGTGGCTCACAGAACATCAATGAACCATGACAGAGCTTTAAGGCCATTGAGATAGTTACATTGTCTGGAACATATCATCCAAATACAACTGAACTATTGTTTCAAATCCATAACGTCATAAAGATTTATATATCAAACTCAGAAAGGAGATTTGACTATGTTTCTGAGAAAAGACAAACCTCAGGAGCCATCCAGCGGTAGGTCCCTGTTTCAGCGGTCATCATCTCAGTCACAGATTCTTCCCTTGCTAGACCAAAATCCGCAAGCTTTACAGATCTATGATTAGCGGTAAGCAGCAGATTGTCTGCATCAAGTTAGTATTTTGAGTCATTGGCAGATGTTAATGTCATCAAAATAGTAATAGCGGCATGCACATGCATCACAAAAAATCCAGTCACTAAACTGTGAGTCTTTAGAGCAAAAGAAAAAAAGCTGAGTCTAAAACTGATCATAATTTTGCTCCTCACTTTTGTACCCATGACATACATCTAGACACAAAAACCACAGTTATACACAAATCTGATGTAATAGAACTAAAGTATTGGTGTGTGGTGAAAAAATGACTACATCTCTTCTCTGCAAGAATTTCACAGGCAATTCTTAACACCAGGCTTAATTGGAGGGTGGCCACGTTCATAGGCGAAATGTCGTAGAAATGACTTTCTCAGAAGTTTTAATCAGATGCAAGACAGGACGGATGACTGCATGACCTGAACATTCAGCCTTAAAAAATGAGAACAATCTACAGAAATAATCTGGCCACTTCAACAGATGATTGCTTCACATTCAGGGTATAGAAGCTCATTCAAGACCAATACGGAGCTGTCTGCCACTGGTAAAATTCTTACCTGGTTTTAGATCTCTATGAATAATACCATTTGCATGCAGACATTCCATGGCGCGAGCAATATCTAGAGCATAGTTTATTGCAACATTAAGGTCTAATACATTTGGCCGTATGCTGAAAAGATATTTCCTCAGAGACATCCCCGGTAATAGCTCCGTAACGATTACCATGTAAGGATCTTTACAAGCACCTATAAACTACAAAACCAAAGACAGAGCACATTGATCGTTAAGCAAAATTTGATTGGATAAAATAGTACAAGATCAATTTAAGGACGCCCTCGAAAGTGCCTAAAGAACACTGGAGCTAGAGAATACTGACCTTTACTAGATTCTCATGCTTAACTCGCGACATCATATTGACTTCCCGAGCAAAACGATTTTCAAGTGCAGCTCCTTCTTCTGGTGTCTTCCCACGGTTAAGGACCTTTATAGCGACAATTTGATCTCCATACCTGGAAGGACATTAGGCTATACCTATTCAACTAGGACACTAACTATAACAAACTACTCCAACCCACTCGGTTTAATATGAGAGCGCATTATCATTGTGCATCAATTACATTACAAAAGGCAATCACCGCCATGAAAGCAGCTGAAACTTACACAGCAAGACAAACTCTTCAAATAAAAGATTAAAGGAAACCGAGGCATACAAGCAACAGAGAACTGTTCTTTGGCCTTTCCATAACTATAGATTGTTAGCAGCTGTTATACAGCAAGATTAGGTGAGCATAAGCGATCTTAGCTTCTACTATAACATGTAAATTACAACCCCAAAGAATTTGCAAAAGTTTGGATAGGTGCACCAGGTCAAATGCAGGGTTGCCGTAGCATATCGATGCCTAGTGAGAAGACAAACACATCCGTGTAATATTACAATAAGACGTGTTCATAGACATCAGACAAAAGTGATTACATTACGGTAGAAAAGGACAAATAAGGAAAGCAGCTGCCCAGTCCAGTATATACACTAAAAGCTAGTTCACAGTTGCTCCAAGACACCCAAATTCACAAGCTGACCACATTATACCTTTTTTCTTCCAATAGAGAAGATAAAAATCACTGACCTTCCTTCAAAAACTCTCCCATGAGCTCCTTCACCAATTTTTGACCCGATGAACAATAACTTCGGGTTGACCAACAAATTCTCGTGTATAGACAACTGAGCGTCTGTTAAAGACCCATTCTCCGAGAGGGACTTGGGTTCTCCATCGACAGACCTCCTCGGAATTGGCCCTTCGCATCGACCCTCTTGCCTCTCCCTGCAATTGGAGCTGCAACTCATGTTGCAACTCTTGAAACTACTCAAACGATACCCGAGTTCCTCATTTCAAAATCTCGAACCTTCCTTCCCCCAATCAATTCTTTTTTTTTTTTCCCGTTTACCCAGCGACCATCTTTTTCAAGAACTTCCAACCCGTCGGCAAAACTCTCAACTATCTATCTCTCTCTCTCCAGACAGCACAGAGGCTTTACACCATAGAAAAGCCACACTCCAACTCCTTCCACTTGGAGTCCCGCTCCAACGAAAACGACCATCCAGGACAGAACGCACACAGAGACCAAGAAAATCCTAGAAAACACGGTATCAGATTGTCACCGGATAAGAGAGAGAGAGAGAGAGAGAGAGAAAGCAAGAGGGAGAAAAAAGAAGCGTTCTCGGTATTTTCCCCGAGAAGATAGGCTTTTTCTCCCCCCCCCCGCGAAAGCTTGAAACTTGAGAGTAGATTTTCGCTTGACCTCCACGCCTCGACCTGCGGGCGGGCTCATCAAAGGAACAAAACCCTAAAGAACTGATAAAGGCAGCGCGCAAAAGCAAAGCAAGAAAAGTCCCATCAAGTTTCCGGAGAAAGTTCTTGGTCAAGAACCCATTACTAGACATACATTGACATCACCCTCCACTTCCTCCCCCTCCCCTCCCGAGCTCAAAGCCGCCTCCTTTCCTTTTCTTTTAGCACTAATTATCACTTAACGAGAAACCCAAAAGCCAGAGAAGAAAGAAGGAAAGCAAGAAGGAGCTAGAAGCTAAGAAGCTTAGCGTTACGCGCCTATCGCTGCGCCTGCTGTGGGGGAGCCAATGAGACCCTTTGTCGTCCCGATGAAGATATTCCAACGACTCGACTCCCCCCTCCATTCCATGCTATCTTCTGGTCCAACGAGCCCCATTTTTTCGACAGGAAGAAAAAAAAACCAAAAAGAAATTCAAGATGACATGATCATAGATATTATTTTAAGCATTGTCCTTATTGTCATCGTGCCTGAAAAGGAGAAGGAGAGAGAGAGAGAGAGAGAGAGAGGGAGGGGGACTTCGTGCGGGGAGATCGAATGATGGGAGGACACGTGGGAAGCACGGAAAGAGGATTTTTGTGGTGGGAGAGAGAGAGAGAGAGAGAGCATCCTCCGATTTGGACGTTCTTGGTCCTCAGATGCTTTCTTTTTCCTCCTTTTGGATTGGTTTGGTTTGGTTTTTGGATGGATGGCGCACTTATCGCCCTTTTCTTAAGTTGTGATAACGACACGAATGATCTCTCAATTTTAGTATAATATGTAATGAAATTTATAAATTTATTTAATGTGATTTCTAAATTTTAGTTCAATATCTGAATTTTAATTTATTCAATACGATTTTTTAGTGTTTTTTATACATATTCAATTTAGTTTTTTAGATTATAAAATAACGTTCAATATTATTCTTTTATTGATTCAAGTTCAGGGACAATATTAAACATTTTTACATAGTTTAGTGACTAAATTGAATATATACAAAAAATTTAGATACTACATTGTATAGATTAAAAATTCATGAATCACATTACATAATGTGCTAAAATTTATGAGTCACATCAAATAAATTTCGAATTTGAGGATTACTTTGCACTTTAAATTCAAGTTCAAGAACTATTTGTGACGTCTACTCTTTAAAGTTTTCAACTTTATTTTCTTTCTACGCATCAAAATTCATTTATAAAATTAAGGTACTAAATGCATATACTAAATCTTAAGGCATGTCCGTCGAGTGTGGAACATCACCTATTTGGTTAAATGTAGAATGTGACTTGTATAATTGTTTATATGTGTTCTCAATCATACCATTTACTCTATTCACATTATACACAATTCTCGACATTCCAAAAATTTACTCTTTTTCATATAATTCTTTTTAACGTGCTTAGAGTGTGTTTATTAGATATAGCTTACAACGCATCAGTCTATTGGAAATCTATAACAATTTTCGTTTTTCCCTTCTCGACGCTGATTTAGAAAACGAGTAAATGGCATGATGCTCTCTCATAGCCAGCAAAAATAATTAATATTTAAAAATTTCAAGAAAAGATCTTCTAAGAATCGAGATTTATTTTTGAAAATCCAACGTTGTACCTACCTCCACCACTGTCGTGACCATCCCTCTCATCACGACCTGAAGACTCCGGTATCGAGACTCTAGATCTCAAGGGTTGGATTGCGACCCCGTCCCTAATGAAAGTCGATGCATTGAAAAACTGCAACTATATTCTCATTTGGCCTACCCATTGAATTAGTATAGAAAAAGGGGAGTGCTTTTGGTTGGCTTGGCTTGGCCTGACCTGATGTCGACCATCTTTAAACTGTTGGGCTGTGTCGGCGTTTCCCTATTTGACTTTGATCCTGGCCTCGTGAGGGTAAGTGAGGGAATAGAATAGAATATAGCCTTTTTACAGTTCCGGTGGTAGAAAAATTTCAACATTTTGACCTTTCCCCCTACTTGTACTTGTAAAGCTCCTCTATATTCTCTTTTATCTCTCCCCTTTTTCTTCCTTTGCTGATTTCGCAATTAGTAAACGATTGGTGGTTGGGATGGGATTGTCAATGCGCAACGTTGACCTTAATCCGTCCGTCCATAGTATGGGTAAACAGAAACTTGTGGCGGACTGTAGGTGTTACCCTAAAAGAGATTATCTAATAACAGAATGTGATCTCCGTCTAAAATAACACCGCTTTCTGTAAACGTCATGCGTTAGGTATAACTTAGGCCATCACGCGTTAATGAAGGGCTGATCGTCATCCACAACTTCCGGCATGTAATTTTAAACGCGTCGTTGCAAACCCTATAATTAGGATTTTTGACAAACTTTCATCAAGAAAAACGAGTAGAAACCACCATAAACAAGCGATTGTGATGGTGGGATGTAGGGGAGAGGTCACCATCGAATTTGACTCGCCACCAGCCCATTTGAACTCTATATATCGTTCAAACTTCATTTTCTCTGTCCCATTTTGGCCGAGCGGTAGTCTCCTCTAGCAGGTTTTGCTCATTTTTTCAGCCTTTTCCACTACAAGATGCTCAAGTCCAACCTTCAACACTTACGTAACCCTAGTAACAGAGGTTTTGAATGTACTCGACAGGCATCCACTCAACGTAGAGGGAGAGAGAGAGAGAGAGAGAGAGAGAGAGTTATAATGGGAGCATACGGGTTTGGATCATCGTTGGTGGGTCGACACACCATAAATTAATGCGTTAGATAATTATATTATACATGAGAATGCGAGAGATAGAGACGTGATTCCATTCTGGCCTCTCTCATAGCTAAGAATAAGTGACCCCAATAAGCCCATCGTCATCTCTGGTTTAGGATATGATTAATTTTGGGTATGATTCAAGGGAATGCTTACTTTGATAGAATATATTAAGAGTTGGAAGGAAGTGGAGATGTGAAACATGCCCAATCCTTGCACGGATCGCATCGATGTCCTTAAGGAAAAGGGTTTTGTTAATTAACCAAACATTCCCCCACCCCGCCTCCAATAATTGCAACATGCTTGAGTTTCTTTATCTTGCAATTTGGACCACTGCTGCTTTAACAAAACCCCCACTAATCATGAGATAAATGCATAAAGTACCCCCCCTAGCATCGTCATGAGTCTGCCTAGAGAAAGGGGAACACAAGCTATGCTTCCCGCTTCTTAAGAACTGGCCAGGAGGATTCTTCTCTCATCTCGTAGTCAAATTAGAAAACATTGTGACATTCCCAGAGACACCAACCTCTTTCTTCTTTTGGTGATATATGTAATTGCAATCAACGGTTCGAAAATCGAAATATTTATTGTTATGTTTTCTTAATGAGTGTCCTAAGTGGTCTTGACAAGTAGACTGACGCACTCATGAACATAGCGCTCGTTAAAAGATATTGTTCCTAGTGGCGAATATTCTTAAAGGGTTTGGATGATAACACAACTTAATCCAAGTATTAAACGAGTTCATTTAAGCACGCATATACTCATGTCTAAACCATGCAGAAATTAGTATTTAACTCCACAAGTATATAAGTCGAAATTCACTAAATTCGAAAGCCAAAATCTTTATTTCGCAAATAAGTTAGACTAGGTTGTCAGTCACTTTCCACTAGCAGATTCAAAGATCATTAGAATTTCTAAATTTAAGGCCTAGCTTATAGCAATTAATGTAATATTACAAGGTTATTTGTGCCTAAAATCACAACTAATTTGTTCAAGAGATTCGTGAGATGGCGTGATAAAAACCTAACAGCAATACAAAATCCGATTGACAGCCCCAATTGAGGAAATGTTTGGTACCTGTTTCTCATGGAATCACGACAAGATTAGTTATAGAGAATTAGGTGGGTATAATGAGATCCGAGTGCGAATTTAGAGCTCTCTAAATTGGAAAAAACTTGGCCATAAGTTGTATAATTGGAAAGGGCAAAAATAAGAGAAATTAAGCATTCTAGAAAGGGTCCTGAGTTTGTATCTTTTGTAAACTCATAATACACATATGGCTATATTTCTAGTCAAGATAAGACTGATTGAATAGGTTATAAAATTTTTAGGATTTTGTTATATCCTATCTATTGTTTGGTAAACTGCAATAATAAAGATGAACATATTCATATCGTATCATATCGATTGTTTGATATGACTAATATATCAATATAAATAAATCTAAAAATTGGATAAACGGAAATGTAAAAATCTCTCACGACACTATTACCAACTTCATTTTTATTTGCTTATTTTTTTATTATTTTTCCTCTCTTTCTTGTTTCTTTTTTCCCCTTCCATCATTCTCTAATAAAATTTTATTAAATGGTAAACTATACTAATATACATAAAATGTTTAATAAATATATAAACTAAATATATATATTATATTTTGGATTTATCTTAGAAGAAATGGATTTTTTTTTTTTTTATTTTGAAAAATGTATTTTAGAATTAAAATATATATATATATATATATATATATATATATATATATTGGTAACCTAGGGAACCCCGTAAGTTCGACAAGTTGGCGAGCAAACTCGGGGGAGCGCCGCAGACTCACCACCACAAGTCATCGGGTAAGAATCCCTAATGATGCCTCGAGATTCGAACTCCTCCCTTTCGTGAGGGGGAGAGAGCCCTAACAATTCCGCCATTGTGGTTGAATTCAAATATCATTTATCTTCAAATATTATTTTAATTTTATTAATTTAAGGAGTTTGTTATTCAAGAAAATTAACTTTCCCATAATGTATATTAAAAATTCTATCCGCCATGAGATAATTTTATCTAGATTATATTCTTCTTTTATCCGATTTTATCCTATCTTGAACATATATCAAATATAGGATAAAATAAATATTATATTTTGAATTTTATCTTGATTGCCTAAACGTAGTTGACTACTATTCCTAAGAGTTAGTAAGAGCGACAAACCAATTTGTAAACATACAAGAAGTGGTTGTATTTAGAATGAGTGAGAGACAAAGTATGAAGGGGACTTTTTTGTGAACACTGAGAGGTGTGGTCTATAGTTCGGGAAGAGTATTTACCATGCTATGTGTACAAGGAGTGAGGGCAACTTTATAACAGTGGTGTTGCAGAAGGAGATCAGGTTTCACGCGGCAGCAAGTCCTACGCTTGCAACAAGACGCTCCTTGTACTCATGGTATGTATGACTAGTGGAACTTAACCAGTTTGGGCTGTCGGGGTGTAAAAGCAATTGCATTAAACCAAACAGGATCTCTATAAATTATGCTTGCAATTCCTCTTCCCCTAAACTAGTTAATGGCCCTGTTTGGTTCAGCATTTAGAATGCTCTTTGGGCTCTAAAAGGGTTTGGCCAAATGCTGTGGTGTTTGGTTCAATTTTTTGAGGATTTTGGGGAGATGCATCTCCAAGGGGCTTCAAAGGCCTTCGGGGGAATGGAGGGGTAAAGATTCATTGGGAACTTGCATTTTCGGAATGCAAGTTGTACTGTTCATCACTGCTCATGCAGCCGATGGAGAAGCCGATCGGAGGCCGATGATTGCTGGCCAAGGGCCGCGCGCGCCGGCGACGCATCGACGACCGCCGACTGAGGGTCGCCCGACCCTAGCGATCGTCGCCGGACCTCAGACGACGCTTGGGTCGCGTGACCCAAGCAACTGAAGGCCTGAATCGCACGACCCAGGCAGCTACTGGGTCACGCGATCGCCTAGGTTCGCGACCCAAGCGGCCATCGCCTGGGTCGCGCAACCCTAGGCGGCCGTCACCTGGGTCGCACAAACCCAGGCGATGGCCGCCCGAGGTCGTGCAACCTAGGTGACGATCGCTTGGGGTCGCTCGACCTCGACGACTGTCTAAGGGCCAGATTCGACCATCCGGTCGCCAGATCCGGCGGTCCGGCCGCCGGATCTGGCGGTCCGACTGCTGGATCAGGCGGTCCGGTGGCCGGACTTAAAAAAAAAATACAAATATATTTTTGCTTTTTTAATTTAATAAAAGTCAATTACAAATGCAAATTTTACCAAATGGTATTTTGGCCAAAGTTGTTTTTTAATGCAAATTTTACCAAACGATATTTGCATTTCGGAAAACCCCATTCACCCAAAGGTATTTGTATTTTTGCAAATGTATTCCCCAAAAGCCGAACCAAACGAGCCCAATATCCGTTGCTTGTGATCTAGCATGTGGGGGCGACCTTACAAAATTAGGGCTAGTTTGTTTGTGTTCTTTTTTGTCCCCGGAACACAATTTTTTGTTCTTTTGTTCCAAGGAACAAAAATAAAAATAAAAACGCGTTTGTTTACACGAAACAAGAAAAACTTGCTTTGTTTTTAACACTTTTGAATAAACAAAAGAACAAAAACACAAAATTTATTTCTTTTTATTTCTCATTTTTTATTTCTTTTTCTTTTTCCTTTTTCTTTGGCTGACAACCTCGCCGAAGCGTCACCGGCCCTCGGCGAGGCTCGGCCTCCCCAGCCGACGCGAGGCCGGGCCTTGCCAGGCCAGGCGAGGCCGACCTTGTGCCGCCTGGGCGAGGCCGAGCCTCACCAGTGGCCTAGCGAGGCTCGCCTGGCCAGCGGCAATCTTGCCAGGCCACCAGTGAGCTCACTGGACGTCGCCCAGTCGGAACAGAAAAATAAACAAAAAAATTATACAAGTTTACTAAACGTGTTTCTATTCTTTTTTTATTCCAGAAATAAAAATTTTGTGCAGTTATCAAACGCGTTTTTCTATTTAAAAATTGTTCCAGGGAATAGAAATAAAAAAATTATTTCTATTTTGGGGAATAATTTTTAAACAGAAACGCTACCAAACGCAGCATAAGTGTGTTGTTTCTTGAAAAAATAATTTCCCCTCTCTTATTGATTGTTTGTACGAACCCAACAGTACCGGAAAGAGTTTGTGGGGCTGTCAGCCGACACGAACTCAAGAACCACTCAATGACATAGAGCATAACCAATGCAAAAGCCTGGGCATTATTGCACCCTTCCAAATATTTTATTTCCTAGATTAACATGTAAAGTCCAGATGGGGACCATTCAAGAAAATCCCAGCCTCTATCTCGGCCTCTGGTGTCGTGACTTGGTCGTGTCCATAAATTGTATCTGCAATAGACAAGTTCAGGATCTATTCTCGGGTCCGTGGATTTCAGTTTGCAGGCAAATCATAGTTCAAAACGAGCAAGCAAACTTCAAATTGTCGCATTTCTACATGTATTTTCTCTCTTCTTTGCTACCAAAATCTTCTATAAACGCTTCGATGATGACATCGGACTATTCGTATAAGCAAGGTTCACCCCATTGTTATTATGATTTTCATCAAGAAAACACTAAGTATACTAAAATGCTTCAACAATGACATTGGACTACTCATATAAGTAAGGTTCAGCCCATTATTGTTGTGGTTCTCGTCAAGATAATGCTAAGTATACTACAACTCGACCGACTTCCTAAATCGATATGTTAAGTGATGTGATGGGTTCCGGCCTATAAATAAGTGGGGTATACTTAGTACTTGTCACATAATTGAGCATTCTGATATAATAAATTAGTCTTAGCATACCGATCACTTTAAGAGACATCGGCCAGAGACAAGCTTGTTCTATAGCAACTCCACGAGCTACTAAAAAGCTTCTAAAAGCACGTCATAACCATCATAACATATTCAGATCAAAAGTTGGTGGATACACCAAAGGACTAACACGCCGCTGGCGTTCTCAAATTTTGAGACCGGAAAGTATGGGCTTGAGCAGTATATAAACTGGAGCGTAGCCTTTGCAGTTCCACGCAACATCGAATCAGATCGACTAGTTAGGATCGTAGCTGATGATCCTTCACTGGCCAGAGTTTGTTGTTTGAACGTGCAAGACCTCGTGAAGTATCGACTTCGATTTTTGCAGCCTGTCTTCTCTTTCTTTTCAGTGCAAATCTTAGTTTGCTAGGCTTTTGCTGGTTTGGTGTTTACTCTCACTGTCCCTTCAGTACTGACGCGTCGAATTGCGTTTTTCAGTTTGCTGTTCACGATACCATTCGGCTCACGAGCACGAAGTTTCGCCAAGAGAAGGATGGGATCAAGAGCTCTTAACTTCTTTACTTGGTTTCGCCGACCACTTCCTGTCGACGCGATTCTTGGAACTCATTCTCTGGATGAGGTCTCTCTCTTTCTTCTCTCTCCCGGTATCGACAAGTAGGAGTATTACCGCTGGTTTAATTGTATGGATCCATATTGATGAGTGTACTTTATTCCTGCAAAACGAGACATCTACATGCTATTGACTAAATGAAGTTGCTATCGTAAACATGTCATTGTCTCGAACTTAATTTATGCAAATTCGAACAATCCACTTATTTAAAAAACGAAATGGACATGGTTTTCCAGGTGAGTCAAGCAACAGTATCCCTGGGCAAAGTTGCTGCCCCCATTGCGGCCACCACTCTCCTCATTTTCTCCAGGTCCATCATCTCCATGCTCTTCCTGAGCCGTCTCGGTAAAACAGACTTGGCTGGCGGTTCGTTGGCGCTAGCATTCGCAAACATCACGGGCTACTCTATCCTCAAGGGCTTGGCCATGGGGATGGAACCCATTTGCTCCCAGGCCTTCGGGGCCAAGAGACCGTCCATCCTCATCCAAACCTACCAAAAGACTCTCCTCTGTCTCCTCCTCATTTGCATCCCTATCTCCCTCCTGTGGCTCAACATGGAACCTCTCTTCCTGAGGCTTGGCCAAGACGAAGGCGTCGTCAAAGTCGCCAGAGCTTGCATGGTTTGCTTCGTTCCTGAATTGTTTGCTCAAGCTCTT
This sequence comes from Eucalyptus virginea, assembly GCA_014182375.1. Lineage (NCBI taxonomy): Eukaryota > Viridiplantae > Streptophyta > Magnoliopsida > Myrtales > Myrtaceae > Eucalyptus > Eucalyptus virginea. The sequence continues at coordinate 14,000,680 of CM024524.1, read as the reverse complement.
CTTCAGCCTCTGAGGACCTTCCTTAGGACCCAAGGTTTGACGACTCCTGTGACAGTGGCTTGCCTGTTCGCAGGCATCGTACACCTCCCGATTAACTATCTTCTCGTGGTTTACATAGACCTGAGGGCGACAGGCGTCGCCCTGGCTCTCGCCTGGAACTCAATCAACACTACCTTGGGTTTGTTGGCCTACCTAGTCATATCTAAGAAGACCATAAAACCCTGGCAAGGAAAGGGCGTCTACCTCCGAAACTTCCGTGAGTGGAGGTGGAGGCCGTTGCTAACCCTAGCAGCGCCAAGCTGCGCTGCCGTGTGCTTGGAGTGGTGGTGGTATGACATCCTGCTCTTTCTATGCAGCTTCCTCAAAAACAACTCCAGTGCTAGCATCTCTGCAATGGGGATCGTGATCCAAATAGCAGGCTTATTCTACACACTCCCCTTTGCTCTAAGCTTGAGCCTCTCGACTTGCATTGGCCATGCACTCGGTGGGGGTCAACCGTGCCGAGCCCGGGTTCTATCCACTGTAGGGATCACTGCATCGATTGCTCTCAGTTTCCTCACCTTCATTTTCATGATTACCATGAGATCACCTCTCGGCAGAATGTATACAAACGAGCTGGAGATCCTTAATTTAGAATCTGTAGCGCTTCCAATCCTGGGGTTGTGTGAGCTCGCGGGCTCTCCTCAAACAGCTGTCTATGGAGTCTTAGCAGGGACTGCACGCCCTGATCTGGGAGCACGTATCAAGCTATTTTCGTTCTACTTCATCGGAATGCCGATTGCTATTCTATTGGCCTTCAAGTGGGAGTTCGGTTTCAGAGGACCTGGTTCGGGCTGCTAGCATCTCAGATCTCTTGCGTTTCTATGATGGCCCATACATTGATGAACATGGACTGGAAGCAGCAAGCTAAAAGGGCCGGCGAGCTGGCAGAGGCTGCTGGAGACAAGGATGATTAAGAATCTTAAACAATTCCGATGCTATTGACCCTGTAAATACCGCATTTCGTGTGTGCTCGTTTGGACATCTGTAACTTGCTTTGCATTGTGTGACCAAATGTGACATTACCGCCTTTACGTACGTACCATGTAAGAATCCACAAAGCAGCTTGTGCAAAGAAACCTAAGCTTCGCCGTGCACTTGAAAGTTAAGATCCATGTTAACTCACCTGAACGATACCGTGTTCAACCGCCCAGATTGCAACGAGAAACAGAGATAACTGATGTAACTTATAGGTTTTTATCAGAATACAAGTTCCCCATACAGCAATAAGGGCGCCAAAAACCTTTCAAGAGATCATATGCGATTCATATGAGATCACCTTTATAGGGGACGATATACAGAACAGAAAATACACTCAGCATACAACCTACATGTGGTCCGTAAGGCAACCCTCAGAGGAGCATCAGACTATTCTTCCACATGTAACATCTGTTGTCTCAATAGATCAACAGGATTGACACTAATACAGGAATTAACAGTATTATGAAGCATCCACCTATGCATCAAGCTCTCCTAGTTGCAACACAATCCAAAGATCTTCAAGAAGTTCAATAATCAATATCATTAGAAATTTACAACACATGCACACTATTCTTAGTCTCAACGTAAAGCTACTTCTATTAAAAAACTCCAAAAGCTGTAAATCAAAGCCGGCTATCAGAATAAGGAAACGATGTCTGATACTAACTAGGGGTGAGCATTTTCAGAGAGAAACGTATGTTCATAGACTCAAGGAGGGATGCAATTTGAACATTTTTAAGAGGCACTGTATGGATTTGGCCAAGAAAAGCCAGCACATAAATACAGGTATAGCTCACATCTTTCTGGCCACGTAGAGAAGAATGTAGACAAAATTTCTGCAGGTAAAGCTTTTTGTCTGTTAAAATACAGATCCCCTGATAGGTCCTACAAGTTCCTCTTGATGGGGCTGATTCTGAATCTACAAATAATTCCTCCACCATTCCAACAATTTGTCACTCCACTTTTGCCACTCCGCCGGGAGGCATGCTGCTCTCTGCAACAGTTTCTTTGACAAACCTAGAAAAGTGAATCCTCTATCAGAAGTGAAAAAGATGGAATAGAGGATTCTCCAAATAAAATAATGGAATCATTGATGTAGATAGCTAAACAGTATCACAGCTATATGTAGGACAGCAATTTCATGATTGAAAATTACAAGGCCTTTTAAACTATTGTTTGCAAGCTTAGTATCACAGCTATATGTACGACAGCAATTTCATGATTGAAGATTACAAGGACTTTTAAATCATTGTTCGCAAGCTTATTGAGTGAAAAAAATGGAATTGAAAATTTTAATCACTCCAAATAACCAACAAATTCTCTTTTTCATGACAAATATGGATATCTAAATAAGTTGCATAACTTCCTTCAGCCACAAAGGCAAATGTAAATGTTCCAGGTTCTCTACTCCATATCCTCCCACCAGAAACTTAGATTCAAATCTCATGATATTCCTCCTCCCTTGTTAAGTTACTCTTTTCTCTTTCTCTGTTTAATAAGCCACTAAATAGAAGAGTATTGAAAGAATTTTGGTAGGTGCAACTTCTATGATTATCCCTAGCCTATTTCCACAGTGAGCAATAACTTGGGTGGACTAATATTATTAACTTATAATCTACCAGAATCCAGAGGCAAGCTAAAATTGAAAAGAGAAAGGGACATCAAAAGGCACATATAGAAAATACCTTGCTAGTTTTTCCCGGGATGATTGCAAGACGTAGATTGAGAGAATGAAAGACAGCATGAGCCCTAGTTAAAATAAATGAAGAATTATTAACACTGAATCCGTCTCTCCTTAACTCTCATAAATATGGCCCTTGCAAGCATTAACACTTGAAAAAGGTGTAGATAGAGAGTATGAAAGAAAGACATATATTGCAAAAGGAGTCGCTTGACCAGATTGATACCTGATCCGAACAAAACATAAAATCCAGAAGTCACGTCAATCTCTGACTGCTCCTCCCTGTTAAAAGAACAATATCAAATTAACAACTTTTCACATGGAAGCAAATTTCAAGGACATTAACATTTCAGGAATCTCATACAAGTAAATGCAAGGCAGAGGAACAGTTAATAGCTGACGAAAAAAATTAACCAGATTTCTAGCATAACCATACGTAAGCCCTTGAATGAAGCTTGATGAACATTTTGGCTGGTTCGTGCTAAAAGGGGCATAGCAATACACCCAAGCATAAACGCAATAGGTCAATAGACATGGAATTAGTCCCGAAAATATAAACCCATGTGATTTAAAACATAAAGAGGATTTCCAAATATGAGATGCTTTTGACAAGAGCAAACCTTATGATTTAAAAGTACAAGTGTTCCAAGAAAATAACAAAAGAATAAGTTCAATCATTATTAAACAGGCTACTCTGGTCAGAAGATATGTATCTTCAAGATAAATATAGATTCCACAATGTATTCTCAGGAAAGCATGGAAAGATTCATTTACTTGATCGCACATGATAGGTATTACCATGGCCAAGACTCACTGGTCAAGGAGTGCAAATATATCTCTATAATGAAGGTCACTGAAAGTGAGGTTATTAGCTGCTAACCTAGTAGAATCCCCTGGCAATGAAAGCCAATGCTTGGAGACACTGACCAGCCTATTTAATTATTTCACTGTCGGGAGCTAAGTGATATACACTCTCTGGGATCATATAATAAAATGAGCTAAAACTTACCATGAGTATCTGACAAGCACATGTTTTGGCCAACTATTGACATCCCAAAATTGTTTCTTGATGTCGGGATGAATTTCTACAACTGTTCACAATAAACTAAGTCAACAACTGCAACTTCTAATGAAAAGGAAGATGTAAGACAGTAACTTGCAACCATTTTTCCTTGAAAGATTGACTCATAGACTTATTGCCGCCACCAAGTTTAGCCAGCATGATCTTTTCAGAAAGTTTCAAGTTTTGCCCAGCAGAAGCCACATTAATTCATTTTCCTCACAGAAAGAGACATGGATGTGAAAAGAGTCACTTACAATGGTGAGGCATATCCACAACTTTGGCTGTCACACCAAGCAAATCACTTCCCGAGTATCTCTATACAAACATGATGGCCAAGAAAATTTGTTAAACAATTGCCATGAAAATGACAGAAAAACATCAAGGGCAATACTTACCAAATGCATATCAATCATCGGGACCTCTTTACTGTTGCGATTGATAAGAAAAAGCCATGGGACTAGAAACTTCTCTCGTCCAACTTGGAAAGACCTGCATATGTCAAACAATTTTCCAACTGAAATTAAAAAAAAAAGAAGAGTATAACAGTGGCGGGAAAAAAGAATAAATGAACACTATCTTGCTACACTACCAATCAGCCCAGTGGCCTCCAAAGAGAACTTTTTTCCCAAGCCCCAAACACAGGAGCAAGGACAGAACCCCCACCCAAACGCTTCTCCTCTTAAAACACCAGACCCCAGCGACAGCAGAGAAGATCCAAACAAAGAACTCTTGAACAGGAGAAATGCAAATGTCTCTATTGCTTCCCATGCTTGAACACAACGGTATTTGTTTTCAACCCGTAATTCAAGCTAGGATCAGCAATTTTAGATACAATGGACACACAAGAATCGGCACTTGCAAGCAACACAGAGTGAAGACCACAGGAAATACAGAGAGGCGAAAGAGATGTGAACTAGATAGAAAGTGGAAAACGCAACCACATGAGATTCACGAAAATCAGTTTCGATCGCAGAATTTGTAATTCGTGGAAAATTTTGCAGAAGAATGAAACATCTATACAAAATGCCATCCTACATCATTCCAAAATCAGCTCATCGCGCAAAGGAACATGAAGCAGGATATCCCTCACATAAAAAACCCATCATTTCGGTTCGTAAATTCAACTGCTATTTCTGATCACTCACACTTTGTAAGGATCAGCGTTCGTAAAACCCTCCGGTCTCGGAATAGGAACCAATACCTGCTCAAGTCAAATACAACAACAAAAGTCACGATCACGAAAGGAAGGCCTGACAAAACCTCGAACAAAGCGAGCGAGCGAGAGAGAGAGAGAGAGAGAGAGAGAGAGAATCACCTCGCGATTAACGGCGAATTGAGGGCAGTTGCGGCCGATCACGTCTTGCCATGGCGACCTGTACTGATGCATCGCAAAAAACGAAGCAACGAAATCGAACATTAACCAAAGAAAAGAAAACTCGCCGCGAACGACAACAGACAAGAGCACGATTTCCACGCAATCTCCAACGAGAACGAAGGTGTCGAGAGATTACGGAGTGGTATTGTCCCATCCTGGCCAGCGGGACGATGTCGCCCGGCCTGTAGGCGGCGCAGATCGAAGGGAGCAGCGGCAGCAGCAGGAGCGCGAGCAGCGACGGCGAGCCAAATCCGGCGCTTCCTCGGGCGGAGGCTTCCCGGTGTCGTCCCATCGGCGCTCTGTCACTGGCGTTTGACTCGGTTCTTCGACTGCAGGGGGGCAGCTTGCGGAGAGCGGAACTGCAAGAGCTATGGCTTCCTTCGATCTTCGCGAGGTCGACGACGAAGAAGAAGAAGAAGAAGAAAGGGAGCTGATTCGGCGGAGCAGGGCCCAGCCCAACCCAACCCAACCCAACCCAACCCAACCCGTGCAGGTTGTTTAATTGGGCTTGGGTTGGGCTTGGGTTTTTCATTAATGGAGTGGAAGCCCAGAAGGCCCACATGTCGAACGCAAATGTCACGTGCTGAGAAAAGAAAGTGGAAATGGCACGAGCGGTCATTTTCATTTTTTTTTTTTTAAAGTGTGTAGGAAAAATGTTTTCATCATTAACAAAAATGTTTAGATGTAAAATAATGTTGACAATGAAAATATTTTTCATCAAATAACTTTTTCAGGCGATAGAAGTGATAATTTTTAGGAAAATATTTTCCAAATGAGTCATTTTTCACAAAACAAATGGAAATAATCTGTAATTGTTGACTAATGTTCAATGCCATCTCATCTTTTAATTCATTTGATGCGGTACTTGAACTATTCCTAAATGTTTAATAAAATATTTGATATTATTATATTCTTTTGTTTGATTAAACAACAGGTCAAATGTGATTTTAAAACGTGGGATATTTAAATATGAGTTGGCCTTTTCAATATTGGTGGGTAGATACCATATAAGAAGATGTAATAGTGAACTCTATTTTCTTATCCATCATCTTTTATGTACGAAGGTTTATTTTCTTTTTTGGTCATCAATTCTTAAAATTAAACAAATTGAAGGGCATGTCAGCAAATTTAGTTAACTCGAAGACATGATAGAACGACATTGAACTTCTTAATATAGTCTAGAAATTACACTGAACATTAAGCAATTCACGGTTCATATTGGATAAATCATAATTCTAAAGATAACATTGTACATATAATAACCTGGTCCAACGAAAGCGAGAAGTGGTCGGCGGCCCAGACGACTTGGACAAGGAGTGGCTCCTAACAAACTTCTAGAATGGTGAAAATGGTAAGAATGAACTGAATTGTAAACCAAATAGAGGAAGATGTATACGAACATATATACCTATTCATATGTATATGAAATTTGGAATTAACTCATGGAGGAGCCTTTTAATATAATAACAACATTTAGTTTTGGAACTCCAAAGTTAAACGTGTTTAGATAAGAGCATTATCATGATGGGTTATCTCATAAGAAAATACTCACTTGTACGCTAAATGACAAAATTATGGGATTTCGTAAGAAATGAATTAAAGCGGATAATATTATGTTTTTTTCCAATAAGGAAAAACTCAACGCATGTCAAATCACACCCGAGTTAATCTTACTCGTGTCTTTATCATATTCAAGTTTTGCAACCCTGTGTTTTCCTTATTTATTTATTTATTAGGATGCTGAATCAATCTATTGATTGTACTAGTAACCATGTCAATGGGGCCTGCTGGTGACAGCCTGAGGCATTTTACAATTATTTGAACAATTACTTATATTAAACCTAATATAAAATAAATTAGAAAATGGAGGGCTTCTCAAGGTTGCGTGATCTAATTACTGGGGAGGCATCATTGAACTTCCCTTTCGCCAAATTCAAAACGAGACGTGCCTCCTACGCCGTTGGATGGGCCCTGCGCTTGAAAGCTTCCACCCACGCTCTCCAGAATTGGCTCCTCATCAACTTAATATCACTAAGCCATACGTGATCGTCACACACCCCTCCAACCTCCGCTGCTCCACGTACATGAAACCCTAGTTGATCTGCCGAGCACTAGCTTCCATGGCCACGACTAGCAACCCTACTAAGAGACATCGGTTACCGGCGGCACAGCTGGCGCCGCTTCCGCCCCCTATCCCCACAGGGAGAGGATCCCGGTCCGCTGCCGACGAGATCTTCACGCGCTACCTTGAAGCCTCCCTGCGCATCCCCGAGCTGACCCTGGCGGGGCCTCAGCACCCCTGCCGGGCGCCGGACGTCATCGATCTCGAACAGCTCATGCTGAGGGATGGGGCGTCGGTGCACAAACTCGTGAGGTCCGCCCGAGAGTTCGGCGCTTTCCAGATCCGTGGGCATGGGGTCTCGGATGAGGCGTCGCGGTCACTGGCGAGGGAGGCCAAGAGGGTGTCGGAAGTCCTGAAGAAGAAGATGAAGGGCGTCGAGCTTCACGAGGGAGGCGGTGTCACCGGAGAAGGGGCCGGTTGGGATAAGGAAGAGGTGATGAGGATTTGCTTCAAGGGAAGAATAAGATGGGGACAGCATTATGTCGAGGCCGAGACGTATCGAAACCTTAGGTAAATCAAATCATTGCAACTTGAACCATGCTTCTTAGTATTCATTTTCTTTTCCAGTGCTTTTTGTGATTATGATTTTCGGTTGGCCTTCCATCTTTATCTGGGCATTTAATAACTGAAATCAAGATCGACGAGAGTCATGAATTCTAGGAAAATGTTCAAATAGTAGGACTCCTTTATGACATGAAGATCATTTAACTTGGAGCAGTGGTCACATGAATTGATCTAGAGATGTTTGCGGTGAATGAAATGGATACGAACATATTGAATCTTCATTTAGTCCTGCGAGCAATGCTTAGTATGTGGAACGATGTTCTGATGACGGATCTATATTAAGAACACAATTCGGTGCACGAAATCTGTCGATTCTATAGAAGAAAGAACCATACTTTAAACCATTCGATGGAGTTAACATTATCATCGTCTTCTTGACGATTGATACACTTTGATTGGAGTCTAGTCTATCCTTCCATGTAATGGTAACAAGACGGGAACGGCATGTATGCCTAATTACAGACGAGCGATCGGGGAGGTGACGAGCAAACTCGACGTGGTGGCGCAGGAAGTGAGCCAAGTTCTGTCAGAAAACCTGAGGGAGCAGCAGCTTCGCGAGCGTTTCGAAATGGAAGAACCAACCTTGTGCGTGCACAGACACGTCCGCGATCGTCACTTCGAACTCAGCCCGAACGCACAGCAATACCACAGGGCCGATGAGCCTTATGATTATGCTTTCAGCATCCACCTCCCCATCGGTGAATACAGCAGGTTCTACCTCCGGACATCGCGTTCTCCTCCGTATACTTTCCCCACCAGCCCTGGCACGGTACTTGTCGCCTTAGGAGAACCGATCGAGGTAAATATTTCGACCGTCTATTTCTCACACGTTGATGCAGGCGTGCGATTTTCTAGTCCTCCTTCGCTTCTAGCCGATGAAATGCGATTTTGCGTGTGCATTCGACCCATTAGGTTTTCTCGTGGGATTCATGATCGAGTCTCTCTCTCTCTCTATATATATAGCATAGACTATATGTTAAGTCGTATATATCCAATTAGCCTTGTCCCGGCCTTCGAATTCCGTCAGATTTACATACACATGTTATTTGACTGGGGACTACCTAACCCAATTTTCCAATGGCCTTCGGCTGAACTGCGGAAAGGTCTTGTTACAATGCTTATACCACGCGACATGCCTATAAAATGAATTGCATGTGTTCTCTCATTGCATCTTCATCGACCAATCAGCACTGACTAGGGTTTCTCTTTTCGTTTTGGTTCATGCATTGATGACAGGAGTGGAGCGATGGAGATCTCAAATCTGCTTCATGGGAACCCATGCTTGGTCACGGTGATCATGATCATGATTATGTCCAAAATGATGCAGATGAGACCTTCTTCTCCTTGGAGTACAAGTGTTCGCCTCCATGGTTGAATCGGAGTCGCGACACAACTCAGACTGTGGTCTCCATTCACGATCAGATCCTCATCGCCCTTTTCCTGGCTTGCCTGATCTATTCTCTCCCGTTCCTGTTTTCGTCAGGCGCGGCACACTGAAAGAAAGGGGATCCTACCATGTACTCGACCCGATTAAAGTATTCGAGATCATGGCACGTCGCTTTGGAAATTTAAAAGGCTCACGATCCTCGGACACGTCGGGCCTGGTACATGCATATGTAACGTATAGTGTGTGCTCGTGATTACTACTTAATGGTCCTGTTGGTGATGTTGGGTGCATTTCCTTTGGATACGTACAATATTAAGGTAAAACGAAGGTGAACGTGCTAAGAGTATGTAATGCATCGATCCATTTTGTTCCTTGCTTCGGTGTTACTATATACTGTTTCATAAGCGTCGGCGTGAGCTATGGTTACTTGCTTAAAGTAAAAGGGATAGTTACAAAAAAATTAAACCTGTTTTAATTGTGCTAATTTAGTTTTAAACATTTTTCTTTGCTAATTGAATTTTAAATACTTTGCAATTGTGATAATTCAGTCCATTCGACAAATTTGAGTCGGCTACTATTGATATGAATGCTAGCTGTTCTATATGGCGCAACCGGTGCTAATGTGGTCAATTTTTAATAATATTTTAATATTTTTCAAATTTCTATATAATTTTTCTTTTCTTTTATCCTTTTTTCTCTCTTCCTTTCATCTTCTTTCTCTAGCTAGGGTGCGTATGGTAACATTTCTTGGCTAGGGAACAGTTTCTTTTTGGAAATAGTTCTTTTCTATTTCTACTCCAGAGAATAATTTCTGAGTAAAATAATGTGTTTGGTAATTATACAAAATTTATATTATTGAGATAGAAAAATAATAGAAATGCGTTTGGTACGATTTATTATTTTTTGTATTTATTTATTTTTTATTCTTGCTGATGAACTGCCGATCGCCGCCCACCGCCGACCATCGCTTGTCGCTGCCGCTCGCCACCTGCCGTCGACTGTCGCTCGTCGCCGCCACCCACTGCCCATTGCCGTCAACCGCTGCATGATCACCGCCCATAGCCCACTGGTAACTGTCGATCGCTGGCGGCAATGGCGGTCGATGGTGGTCATTGGCGGTCGAGGGTGGCCGGTGGGCTATGGGCGACAGTGACGACAATTAGATGGCGGTGGCGACGATGGTCGCCGCCGGTCGGGCGGCGGTTGGCCGACGGTGGCTGCGGCCGGCGGTTGGCAAGCGGCCACCCAAGGTTGCAACAAGCAAGAAAAACAAATGAAAAAAAGAAAAGAAAAAATTGGCCTATTTCTAGAAATTGTTCCCGGAAACAAAAAGCTATTTTTTTTTTAATTTCTTGTTTCCGTTCCAAATCTATTCCCCGGCTACTTTACTTTTTATTTAAGGGGAATAGAAAAATAAGTTGGTGTTACCAAACGGATTTTTATTCTTTGTTTTGTTCCGAGGAACAAAAGAACAAAAATTGGAAGAAGTAGAAATATTACCATGCAGGCCTTTAATCGTCGAAAATCGGCCACTAGCTAGAGGTGAAGTCAACCTTGTTGGCCATTGGTGAGTGCAAGCCTTACCAATTTGGTGAGGTTGAGCCTTGCCCAACCATGGCGAGGCTCATCTTTACTATCACTGGCGAGACGTACCTCGTCCAACGACAACACTTTCCAATGATTGGCTAGGTTGAGCTTGCCAGCCCTCGCCTTTGGTTGATTGTTAAGTTTTGGTGAGCAACTAGAGGAAGAAGATGAAGTGAAAAAAAAAAAAAAAAGACAGAGAAAGGAAAGAAAAAATAAAAAATAAATAATTCAGAAATGTTAAAATATTTTTAAAAATTGTCAACGTCAAGATCACCCTACGTAGGATAAGTGGCATCTATGTCAATGTCAATTAGCCAAATTTTGTTGCATAGATTAAATTGACATAAATACAAAAAAAAAAGTTTAAGACTTAATTAGCAAAAAAAAAAAAAAAAAGAGTTTATGAATGAGTTAGTACAATTACAATATATTTATGACTATTTTGATAATTTTTTCAAAAGTAAAACTACCCATTCACAACGTGTAAAACTTTTGTTACACAACATACTCATTGAACAATCAATTAATGAGTACGACTGGCTCTGTCGGTGGGAGTACACTCACAAGATTCCGTTACCATATTTTTACTCCGTTGATTTGCGGGCCTCTAATTGAAGCACATTTCTATTAACTTCAAAAGAAAGCAAAGTAGATGTTAATTCTAAAACTTAAACCATAAGGTTTCGAAATCATGAGCACGTGCGGGTTGCTTGAACCCAGTCCGGAACGAATCGGGTAGGACCATCACTTGATGAATCAAACAATTTGAATCTCAGGAGTTCCTATCACTCGATGGTCGATCTCAATTCGTATGGAATCGATCCTCTGAACCTAAATCCCATGCCCAAGAAAGAGACCGTGGATGCCCACCATCAGTCACGGTCCACTATCAACGAGCTTCGAAGCCGACAAATGGATATTTTAGAAAACCCGGAGCTCTTTTTGTTCCACCGGAAATTCGCAATTAATGAAAATATTTTTCAAAAAAGTTGATGTTTATTTCCCGATGTTTTGCACTTGAATAATGAATATCTTTCCTATGCTCGCGCGTGCCCAATTTTAAACATCATTAGCGAGTTTCAAGACGCTTATAAAGGCCTAGAACACGGGATCATACACCCAATCTTTGCATAAACTCCTGATGGCCTAAAGCACCCTTTTGGCCCCTGATTACCGATTCTTTTACCTCTTTAAACAAAACCCAATTATAAGATACCTGTGTTCTGCTGTGGTTTCGGTTGGGAAGTCGCAATTAGCGACCCCACGCCCGAAAATGTTACCAACCGTGAACGAGCGACTAAAAAGATTTGGAAAAGATTTTACACCGACCTAGGCATATGATCAGTGATTTGATCGCCCCTCGTTTCACGGCAAAAGAAGCGTTGAAGTTTCTTTTCGTGAAAGATTCGTTACGCACGCATCGTCGTGGTGGATGCTACTAGGCGATACGTCCCGGTTTCATCACCGACGGATCCGCGGGGGCGTCTATCCAGAATCGTTCCGTCCATGGACGGATCGATGGGACGAAGATCTGCGCGATCCCCCGTCCGAACGCGAGAGGGTTTGGGGGGGTCCACCGTGTTACGTTCGTCTTCTTCTACTCCTCTTTGTTGCGTGGCGGGGAGAGAGAGAGATTTTAATTAAAAGGGCGACGCGACATGAGGACAAAAGGATGGCATGCAGACGCCCGCACATGGGACCCCTCGCTATAATTTGGCAAATCTAACATGTTTTGTCCTGCGCCCGTGCACATTTGTCTCTCGCCTTCAAAAGCTTGGATTCTGCCAAGATTTTTGTCTCCCCACCTTCTCCCTCTCTGGAGCACGTGTGCCTTATCGCTCGTCCTCCGTCGCCGTGGTCGTTTTCCACCCGACGCTTTGGAAATGCACTCGCTAGGGTCTCATAAGAATTGCTCGGTTGCTTCCCAAGAGTTAAAAGATTTTCATGGGGAATAGACACCGTCAGCAATATTAGGAATATACAAAATAGACACATTTTAGGTTTCATTATGTTAGTCATGAATTGTCCTATCGTTCTATGTCGGGATGCGTGATAACGCTTTTGTCTAGGAAATTACCGGAAGAGGGCTCGAGTGTTTGGGTTCGATAATATGTCTAATTAGACCTGCCTCCGCCTAAGAACCTCGAGCCTTGAATAGTGAGCCAGAAAAGACTAATCGGGGAGGGATTTTTGTAATGGATATTGTGCAGGTAAGAGAGTATTCATTGTCGAGCAAAATCCAGAATCTACGCATCCGTGTCCCCTTTGACTACGGAAGTCTCCCCTTGCGGCTCGCCGACACGCACCCACCAAACGACTCTCCACGTGCGCACCGTATATAGACAAAATAAACCCTACCTGTTCACTTAGGAGATCGAATTGCAGAAATCAAATCAATTCCGAAATTATTCTCACACTAAAGATGCTAAGGGCGCAGATGATAAAATTTTTATTTCTCTATTTCTCTGTTTTTATGTTCTAGGAAGCACGATTTTAACGTAAAACCATTTTAAGAACGATTTGATTTTTCTATTTTTGGAACAGATTTCTATTCCAGAAATAGATCTAAAGAAGAAATCAGAAGTTAAAATTTTTAACTTTTCAATTTTTGAAATAGAAATTGAGAAATCAATTTTTGGCCAAAAATCAATTTCTGTTCCAGAAATTTTGTCATGCGCACCCTAATAATAAATTAAAAGTAAACATATGATAATCGAGACGCATCGTTTATTTATAATTTTCCATCGTTAGATCAAAATGCAACAGATTAAAGAAATTCAATAGATCTAGATCAAAATGATTGTAACATTTTTACTTTTTGATCTAGCAATGAAAAGTTCCGGAGACATGTTACTTTCAAAAGATCATAGCATCAAACTAAGTCCACATTAGTGGAACTAGCTTAGGGTGCTCAAAAGCTCATTATTTCATGCCAATATTAATGAGTTGACTCCATGTCACTCGTATTTTCCATCCTCCTATTCGAGAATCTTGTAATGAGATGCTACATATGGATCGACACATTTAATTGCGCCGTATTCAATCTAAGTATGTCAAAACAAAGATTCTAAAAGCATTGGTCTCCCATGAGTGGACATGCTTAAAGAGCTATAGTGAAAAGTAAGCCGAGATGGACTGAGTACATGTACCATTTATTAATAGGGCGAACATTTATGATTCTAATTAATTAGAGACCTAGACCTAAACCGTGTGCACCTGTGGGCTAGGAGCACCCCGTGTTTGACCTTGGACAGAGCAACCAACTTTGTAACATTTTTCTAGGAGCTAATCCAAGCTTAGTCAGCTTAACTCCCTCCATGTTTGCTGCATGGTGCACACGTTGTACCCTTCTCTTCCACTAATAATTAGAGGTGAGCGATTCTATATTACATATAAATTCTATTTGAAACTTGAAACATATCCGTTGGAATAAGTTTATTATTTTTTGGAATATGAAGCTTACCCTATATATCCTAGAATTTGGAACTTATCTTGTCACAAGTTTCAGAGTTGGTTTCAAGGTATATCTATGTTCTACATATATCATTGATTAAACGATTATAATGATTACTAGTTATTACAATTTACTGATCATAACTTATATATAAATACATGAAAAAGTTAACAAAGTAAAAGCCTCAATTTTAAAATGAAAGTTCAAACTAGTAATTTTAAAGTATATGCAAATTATTTAATGTCATGGAATATTACAGGATAGCGCAAAAATATAAACAAAAAAAGAAAAAAATAAAAACTTATTTTAAATTCTAGATTATAGGTTTTCACGTTCCATTAACTTGGAATCTAAAACTTGTCCATTGAAATATATTCTTCAATTTTTGAGATCTGATGTTAAAACTTGAAATTGGATAGTACAAGGTGATCGAGATTCTTCCAAAATACGAACGCCTATTGAGTTCTGATTGAGTGTTACTGTCTATCTGTCACTCATCGAGGCAATTGGCAGAATAAACGTACTCTAAGGGACGTATCCGTGATTATGAGTGGGCGCTAGGGTTTTAATATGCAAGTCGAAAAGAACAGAAAAAAAACCGGGCATACTTAATAATTGTCGATGCTTGTTGTCCGGAATTCTGTCATTTTCCGTTAACACGGGCGCGAGTAAAATTGCCCCGGAGACAACGGGAAAGTAAATCTAATCTATTGGTCCAAGCTGCCGTGTCCAAATAGGAACAGAAATCCTAGTCTTGTTTCCATACGGTCTAGTTTTCATGCCCTAATAGAATAGCATTATCACCCTTGTTTGGAATACTGTTGCCGCTCCTGTCTCTTTGCTTAAACCTGCCTCGGGAATTGATTAGGAATCCCTTTTACTCATCGCCAGAAGACAAATAAAAAAAAAAAGGGGGGAAGCAGAAAGAATATTGTTTCACGTAGCTGCGCTTGGACAGACTGCGTTGTCCTGAGGACACAACGCCACATCATGAAAATTAGAGATCGAGACCGAACTTATAATACAAACTCGATGAATTCGAGCAGCAAAACCAACCCGAGGATCTTGTGTCTTTAGAAACTTTAAGTCCCTCGAGATCAATTTCTACTTTGGCCCGACCACTTGAGATTTTGCCTTAGCAGGTGATTTTTTGGTGAATCCCCTAGTTATGACGCGGATGGCTTTCCCTTATGGTTGGATTGAAAAGAGAGAGCTCAGGCTACTTGATCGGTAAAATCAATTCAAATTCGAGTGGGGACGATTTCTTATATAATACTCTGCTGTTTATATAGAGGGATCTGGAACACGTCCGCGACGCACCCTATAACAAAGTGAATTCCCCTCATTCTTTAGTTTAAAAAATCGTATTAATCCATAGCAACCCTCCCCCCAGAAACATGGGAGGAACTTATAAGACGGACCCATCACTTAATTGAAAAATGATTCCTCATATTAATACCTCACTAGATTCTATCATGTCACTCGTGTTAGATGATGCTAATTTTATGGGAAAAGTATAAAAAGAATTCTAAATTTATTACACTTATACCAATTCAGTGTCATACCTAATGTAGTCCCAAACTTTTTTTGGCAACTTGCCATTAAATTCATATGGCTAATTTTGGTCAAAATCACTGATATGGATACCGGTTATTTTTCATGACATGACCGGTACTATGTTGAGATTTTTTTTTTAAAACAAATAGAATTTATTGTATTTTTCTTTCTTTCCTTTTTCCTTTTTTCCTTTTATTTTGGTCGGTGTGGGGTTGCTAGCCCTTGCGGGCAGCGAAGGCCTCGCCTGCAGTTGGCAGAGCCTAGGCAAGGGCTTATTCTCCCTTGCTACCTAAAATGAAAGTCAAAAAAAGAAAGAAAAAATAAAAAAAAGGAAAAGAAAAGAAGAAAAAATTATTAAAAATTCCAAAAATCATTAAAAAAATTATTAAAAATGTCTACGTCAAAGTTGGCCACGCCATGTAGGATGCTCGGAGTTCATGTCAATCATTTCTACTCAATTAGATGACTCAATTGGTTAAATATAAAAATATTTAAGACTAAATTACAATAAATTTAACATTTTTTTCTTAACTTTTCCCCTAACTTTACACACACACACACACACACATATATATATATATATATATTATAGAAAGAAACATTTTTTTTTCTATGACTTTCCTATGGTGGAGCAAATTTTTCGTCATTAATCTACAATTGGGCTGTGACTTGTAAAGCAACTAGATGATTGCCTCGTCAAAGAAAGCACACGAAGTTGTGTCCAGGAAAGGGAGGACAATCGAGAAAGAAAAGGATTTCACTTTCCAAGTTCCTGAAAAAGGAAGAAGGAAAGTAAAAAAAAAAACCCTTTTTTCCTCTCCATTTCACAGTGAAGTCTCTCACTTTTGCTGCGTGGGATCTCTCCTCCAATAGTCGCCCAAGGCTTCCGGACAAAGGAATCTCAGGACAGTGTCGCGTTTTTCCTTACGTGAGGAGAGGAAAACTGCTTATGTGCTGGTGTTTTTTTTGAAAATCTTGCATTGCCTTTCCCCCCTTTTGAAGTTCTCTAAGCAACTTCAACTTTTTTGAAAAGCAAAGTCATTTAAATATTAAGGCACTTTAGGTAAAGTTGCTAGAGTTTGAATTTTGTGTACCCATCCAATCAACTTCCGATCGCCTTTTATTCGAAATCGTTCAATCTCTTCAGCAGATTAAGTTATGTTCCACGCTAAACAATATTAAAAGAATGTTAATTACCACTAAAGATTCAAAATCGATACACTTGTGTTACATCTATCTTAAACTAATTTTCGTGTTATAGAAAATCTCAAAATCAATACACTCATGATAAATATACTAGATACTTAGAGAAAAATTATGGTATTCTCAGCAGATTTTTGAAATGTGAGGAAGCTTTTAGGGCCAAATTAGTTGAGCAGATTCCCTAATCTCAGTTCATTTTCTTCAGATCCTAGTTCCCCAAAATGACATCGTCTAGGCAACTCGTTTATGTTGAATACGAAGATGATAACGGGATAAACCGTGGCACAAACATATCAGTTTGAAATTCTTCGTCGGTTATTAACATAAACGAAAGAAACAAAACTGTACAACCTGAGCTTTTTTCCTCTCTTCATTGTGCATACGTTAGTGGGGCTCGGAAGGCTGAGGACACAACACCTAGAGCCTTGATGGAAGGAGCAGAGGGACTTCTCCTTCTTGTCTCCTTTTCTTTTTGCTTTTCGGGGGCTGGTGGAAGGAGAGCGGCAGAAGGCCTTTCGATTTCGAGAGAATGGCAATAAAGCTGAGGACGCACCTCTCGTACTTAAAGTTTCATTTTAATTTTTGCAGTCGGAGAAAAACCCCCCAAAAAGAAAAGAAAAGAAAGAAAAGGGCACTTCCATAATTCATAGTGCGTTCGAAAAATCTAGGAATTGATGTGAGTGGGGACACATCCTATCCATGCACATGCTTTTTTGCGTATTAAGCAGGGAAAAATGAAGTGGTCTTGTCCAATAACCAAACTAGGAAAAAAAAAAAAGAATCCGACCAAAAAAAACTAGGAAAAAGAAAAAAAAAGGAAATATTAACATAAATAATTTATGAATTTTAACTTAATATACAATGTGGACTCTAAACATTTAATTTATTCAATATAATTTCAAGATTTTTGGTACGTATACAATTTAATTCATAAACTATATGAAAATATTGAATATTGCCCTTAATTCAAGGATGATAGTAAACATTATTATATAATTCAGGGACGGGGTTGAACATATAAGAACTATATGAAAATGTTATATTGATAATCACTATTGCAAATATGTACATTATTATTTTTTGTTATATTGAGTGGTGTTAGGAAGTCTTAAAGATATTATGTCTTTATCTCTATGAAACAATCAATCTATGTAAGATATTATTATGAAAATAGTTAGGTAACTCGTGATGAGACATATCACGATCGACAAGAGTGAACGGTGACATTGGGTTTGGAAAGTATCTGAATATGTGAGGGAAGAAAAATCAAGAGTTTCCACCTATGGAAAAAGCAGAAATGAAGAACTAGGATTTCGAGACAAGGGTTGCTCGGCCACCGGAGGTTACTTTCAAGAACATGGATATCATTTTTTTAGTTTATTGAAATGGATGAAAAAATAATTTGGTCTTTGGGCGGGCCCCATCGTCGTTCTTTTAAGGCAAAGAATCTTGTTTCCTTACCTCCTGCTACGCCACTTGGTGTTGACACTTGAAAACTCCCATCATTGCTCCAAAAGATTATTTAAAAAAAAAATTCCCAGTGCCTACCAATCATTCACATATAATGTGCAACCAAATGTCACGCCTTCGCAAAAAAAAGAAAAAAGAAAAAAAAAAGAATGATAATCGGAAGGAAAAAGAGCAGGGGGGGACTTTTCAAATTGAACCCAATGTGTTTCATTGGTACTAGTTCACCTAATCTAATTTCCTTGATTATTGCTGAACGTGGTTGCGCAAAAAAGTTACTTTGACGTCTTGGTCTTAGATAATGACCGGTTAACCAAATGGTGGAGCAGATCATGTGCGCAATCCTTATGAAAGTGATGGTGTGAAATTCGGAAATTCCGATTATGATATCTCATAGGCACGAGTGTTAAGTTCAAGTCTTATCCCGCACTGTACACAGGTGGCCATGTAACAGAACAGTTCTCACGTAATTTGTGGGATTTGAATAGAGGGTTTTTGGGATTTTTGAGCCGAATATCTCTTGGGCGCCTCGATGAGTTTCTAGACTTTGATTACCAGTGCCCGTGAAGCAACATGGATTCGACAAATTGAGAAAATGGTCCGACCCCGTGCAAATTGGCGCAAAGAAAATTCAATGTCAACCCAAAAAGAAGAAGAAGAAGAAGAAATTTTTGCTCAGAGGAATTCTCTATAAGCAATGTGAGCTTTTATTAGAAGAGGACTGGTATATACTGAGGATATTAGAAATAGACATTAGGTTAAAATGAGTCAAACGTATACAAGAGTCGTCGTCATCGCCGTCGTCGTCGTCGCCATCGCTATTTGAATCCAATAAGAAGAAAGTTCACTTCAAGCGAGTGCAATTCAGGTCGAACCAGATTTGCTTGAAGACCTTGATGATGAGGTCGTGATACTCGTCCGAGTTCAGCGACAGGTAGGAGGCCAGGAGCTCCTCCAGGTCCTTGGAGGCCCTGATGTCGTTCTCCACGATCATCTCCATCATCGAGTCCCTGAAGTCCCTCTGCGGATCGACCGACGCCTTCATGACGGCGAAGCTGTCCGACACGCTCCGCCTCCTCCTCCCCGCCGCCGCCGACGGCGACGGCGACGACACGCTCTTCCGGCCGGGGCGGGGGTGCTGAGCGCTCTGGCTCTGGCTCTGGCTCTGACCCCGCTTGGCGCTCGCTAGCCTCGGGGAGTTGATCCTCACCTTCACCCCCGGCGAGCTCACGGAGAACGATCGCCTGGCCTTGCCGTGCTCCTGCACCGTGACGTGCTCCGCCTTCACGACTCTGACCGAGAGCTGCGAGGCCGTCCGGCTCCTGGTCGGCTCGCGGGTCTCTCTGTTCTTCAGATTCTCGACCATGTCGCTGAAGTTCGCAGGCTTTGTCAGTATCGGAGGAAGCTCGATCTCTGTCGACACTGACTCGCACCCATCTGGGCTCTTCGCGTGCTTCCCGTCAGTCGCCTCGTCAGAGTCGAGTACTCTGCACCGGCACGAAGAGCTGGACCAGGACACCATCTGATCGAACGACCGTTGCGCGACGACGCCGCCGCCGCCGCCGCCGCACGGTGGCTCGTCGGGGCTCAGCCGGGGCAGATCATCTGATACTGGGAGCAGCTCCTCCGAGTCGGAGGCGGTGGAGGTGTCGGACGGAGGAGAAGCGGAGCACTCGAGGACGGGCTCGGGCTTGCCCCAGAACGAGTCGAGCGTGGCGGTGGCGCGGCAGCTGCAGCCGGCGGAGACGGAGGAGGCGACGACCCGCGGGGACGAGCGGCGGTGGGGCCGGCGCGGGGGCCGCCGCTGCCTGCCCGATTTCCTCGGCGGGCTGGGGAACTGGGGAGGGGGGTGTCTCTGGCGAAGTGGTAGGACTTCCTGGGAAGGGACTGGGGGTGGTCCGGAAGCGGGTTCGAAGTCGAGCTGGAGGAACGCGACGGCGTGGCGGAGGAGGGCGGCTGCTTCTTCTTGACCGGAGGAGGAGGAGGAGGAGGAGAAAGCTGCTGCTGCTGATGATGGTGATGAGTTCTTGATGACCTGGTTCTGTTCATGTCCTTGAGCTTGTGGAGCCAGGAATTGGGGATCATGTCTGACAATCTGAACCTGTAATTCCCCATCTCCTTCTCCCTCTCTCACTCTCTCTCTCTCTATCTCTCCCTCTTTCTCTCTCAAGAACTTGAAGTTTCTTTTGTGTTCATGTGCAGAAGAGGCTTAGGAATGGGAATGTGAATGCGAATGCGATGCTGAGCTTTTCCCTGTGTCTGTTCTGTGCGGGTGTAGCCCAGTGAGGACAGAAGAGAGAGGATAAATAAAGGGGTGAAGAAGATGAATTGGGGGGAGCGGGTAGGACTAAGTATGATAAAAATAATTACTAAAGTTTAAGGTGGAAGTTTGAATTTTTCTTTAAATGAACCAACGAACTATGTTGTCCTCATAATTACTTATATTAATATGATGATGCGTCAACGTAAAAAAAAAAATTAATTCTTTTTTGGTTGGGGGAGTTGCGGGGTCCACAGAGGAAGAAAAATTTGGCAAAAGGAGTGAAGGGTTGGGGGGACCCTTAATCAACGTGTTTACACTGTTTAGCGGTACACATCGTCCGGTTCCAAATCTGCATTAGGCTTTCATGATTGGAAATTTGACAATTCATCCTTCAAAGTAAGGGTTAGTCAATAACATCCAGCAAAACAAACTGGAATTCTTCCTGCATCAATCTTCTAGCCATGTTCCTGGAAACATCCTACGATGGCATCAAGATCAAGATCCCTGATGTCTCGATTCAAAGGTTAATTGAGATTAAGAATTTTGATGTTTGAGGGGTAAAAGATGAGAAAATGACATAAGTAGTTTATGAATTTTGGTCAAGTATGCAGCATAATTCTCGAACTTTTAATTTGTTCAATATAGTCCATGAACAAATTTGATACATATTTTTGATACAATGCCATCCATGAATTTTCGATTTATTTAGCGTGGTCTTTAAATTTTTGATACATATTTTTAGACTATATGGAAATATTTAATATTATCTTTAACTTGAATTAATTAAAAGACAATATTTAACGTTTTTAAATTTGAACACGTATCATAAGTTTAAAAATTATATTGAGCATATTAAAAGTTCATAGACCACATAATTTAATAGGCTAAAATCCATGAACTATTTGTATCATTATCTTATAAGAGATTGTAGGTGGGTGTCAAAACGAATGTGTGAGCTAAAAAATTGTGCCCAGTGAATCCAAAGATTATTATTCATAAATCGCGCGAGCTATATAGAAAATGTTGACGATCAATCATGTGACTTTCGATACAATATATATATATATATATATATATCATGTGACTGTCGCGATGGGACCCACATGATCGGCGGTATAGATGGGGTCGGGCCTTAATGAATATGGCGGTGTACCGGTAAATCCTTCGCGCATCTCTCGAGACAAGACCCGAAATGACATATGCACCTCCAACTTTTTCTCCCGAACGTAAAAGCAGGCGATTCGGAAATTCAGGGAAAGTCCTTGGAGAAAGAGACGTAAAGAGCAAAGGACAGGAATGGGGGAAAGGCGAAAGGGTCGTTAATGATCGACAACAGGCAATGCCCACTAACTTGTATGTGAATCAAGGAGTGGTCCAAGGACAAGATGTGTGCCGAATGAATGATCGGATGGCAAAGTAGAAGGAAAAGGCTTCGCGTCGAGTCTCTCCGAAATGACCATTGCAGTGATTGCTTGGAGAAGAAACGATAGAAAGAGAGAGGGATGATCGGTTGTCTTCTTCGCCGTACGAGCCGAGAACCGGCCGTTCCTCACATGCGTCCCCTTCTTTTCCGGGGCCAAACGTTGGGAGGGGAATTGGTGTTGAGCTTGATAGCGATGTCCGTCGAGGGTCGGCCCTCTCCTACGGAACTTGTAACTCCAAATTTGGGGGATTCGTCGCTAGAGACCGATAGGTCCTCCTAGGCCCGTGGTCCCTGTTTCAGGAATTTCCATGCACAAGAATTGGAAAGGATACGAGGGGGGTGGGGGCAATGAGCATGTTCCACTCCCTTCTGAAGCGTGGGACACCGGGGGACCAAAGGACGAATCTAATGAAACGATTGGGGGGGCTTCTTCTGCTGGTGCTTCGCGACGAACTTTGCTCGTCTCGGAGCGATGAGGCAGAGGGTTAAGTGGCGCACGAGTCCGGCGACCTATGTATGAGTCCCTCTTGGCCCACAAACCGTGTGGAAATCGCACTGGAACACGTACGCTTTCCGATAGAATTTTGCTGTTGACGTTGCCCCGGGGACTGAAACGTTTAACACCGACGTTTATATTCAGGAGCTCCTCGGTCATGCTTTGGCCACGACCTTGAACGTCTGGATCTTTGTGAAAAGGGAACAAAAGCATGTGGCCCCTCTTCATGATTTGCAAATCAATTCAACAGCGCCATCGCAATGGGCCGATAGTGAAATCCATCAGGTTCTACACCCTTTAAATGACGGCCGTATGGTTGTGTCGGTTAGCATTTCGTAGGAGGAGAGAAACAGGAAAATTGCTCGAGTTTCTCGAGCGATTGAAACCATCATAATCATCTTTCTCTAACGTTAACATTGAATCATGCTGCTCAGTTTGCAATTCATTCTTCGTGTTCTATCTTGCTTAGATAGCATTTTGTTCCTCGCAAGATAGTTTTGTCCTGGATAAAGTATATCAGAAAATTCAAAGAATTTCTTTATTTGAGCTTTGAGCATGTCTCTATTCATTTGAATCGAGGAGGGATGGAAATTTGTCTCTCTACCTTCGTTTTTACTGCATTAAAGATAGGACAATCGCAACGAAGCAGGGTGAGCATCTCTAAAGAAGATGAAGAGGTACAAAGACAAGTGGTTTGGTTAAGCCAATATCATCAGCGAGAGTATTCAGCCAAAATCATTACCTAGAATTTGTCACAATGCGGTGACTTGATGTCCTAGAAAATAGAATGACAGCAACTTGTAAGAATTGCTGATTCACTTTAGCGACGGCGAGTGGCACTGGACATAATCTTTGCACGCCATGTTCATCTGTTTTATTAGGAGACTTCTAAGCAACTGCTCCATTCAGATTCTAGGTTGATTTATGGGGATTCTGAATTCGAAATCTTTTCTTGCTTAGCTCATCATGACCGTGAATCTGCAATTGTTTCTCTGGCCTCTTTGTGTGCTTTCAATGAAATTGCTAAAGAGGAGGAGAGATGAGGCTAAAACTTCATCTTCCGTTTAGAACCTCGAAGTCTTTTTTACAAAGACAAATACATAACGTCAAAACACCACTAAAATAGGATTTATAACTACCCACCCACGTTTTGCATAAAACACTTACTCCACTAACACCTAAAAACTAGGACAACTAACACACAAATTAGCTAAATGTGACTCCACTAACTCCTAAAGACTAGAAAAACTGAAAATCCAAATCAGCAAAATGTGCAGAGAGAAATAGCTATTATTTCAACAATCTCTCCCTTAAAATGATGTTTATTAACAGTCAATTTAAAGCCTTGAATGTTTTCAATGTGCAAACACCCAGTAACCTTCTGAGCTTCACAAATGACTCCATCTTGAGGGCCATTGTGAATATATCAACAACTTGATCTTCACTCCTGCAGTAGATTAGATCTGTTGTTCCATCATTGCTAATGTCTCTCAAGAAATAAAACTTCACATCAATGTGTTTGCTTCTTCCATGGAGCATAGGATTTTTGGAGAGTTTGATTGCTGAGTTGTTGTTACAAAAAATTTTAGTAGCTCCTAGTTGCTTGAATTGCAACTCCCCAAGAATTCTCTTTAGCCAAATAGCTTGACAAGCACTAGCTGTTGAGCAACAAATTGAGCTTCCGTACTTGATAAGGTGACAATTGGTTACTTTTTGGATGATCACGAAATAGCACCTGTCCCAAACATAAAAGCATAACCCGAAGTGCTCCTCCTATCATCTTGATATCCTACATAGTCAATATCAGTAAATCCCAACAAATTGGACTTTTCACCTTTCTTGAAAATAGCCCAAAGTCTCTATTTCCTTGCAAGTAACGAAAGATTCAAGTAAATGTAAAATCGTCAACATACAAGCAGACAATGAGTATTTTCCCTTTCTTTAATCTTGACAAAAAGTGTATGCTCATAAGGATATTTTGAAAAATCAACTTTAAGAATATAAGTTTCAATACGACTATACCAAGCCCGAGGGGCTTGTTTTAGCCCATAAAGAGCTTTTTTTAATCTGTAAACTTTATGCTCTTTTCCAATCTTGATATAACCAGGGGGTTGCTTGACAAATACTTGTTCCTCCAAGTACCCATGCAAATATGTTGATTTGACATCTAGTTGGAAAATAGGTTAATAATTCTGTGATGCCAATGCAACCACCAATCTGATTGTGTCATGTCTCGCAATTGGAGAAAAAACTTGTGTATAGTTGATCCCATATTGTTGCTTGTGTCCCTTCGCTGCCAAATGTGCTTTGTATTTGTCAACGTCACCATTTTATTTCAGTTTTGTTTTAAAGACCCACTTTACATCAATGGTTTGTTGTCCATTTGCAAGATCGGATAACTCCTAAGTATCATTTCTTTCAATGGCATTAATTTAATCATTTACTAGCTTTTCACCAATTTTCTTCTTTGATAGCACTTTCAAAAGTTGTAGGGTCATAGTATGAAAATAAGACAAAATGAGTAATTGAATTTTCAATTCCAGTTACCTCATAATCTTCTATCTAAGCAGGCCTTCTTTTAATGCGGCAAAGAGATTGAGCTTCTTCTTCATTGACTTTCGCAACTGTTGGTGCAATTATAGCAGCTGTATAAGTCATATTTGATGAATTTTTAAAATACAAGATGCTGAAATCTGCTCTTGTTCAGCATCATTATCATAAAGGACTTGGGTAGGCTGCTGCCTATTCCAATCCCAAGTGTTTTCTTCATCAAAAAACAACATTCTTGCTAGTCATAATTAGGGGTGTGCATGATCCGGGCGAGCGGTTTCTGACCTAGAACCGGGAACCGCCCGCTAAGGACCGGTTCTGAAAAATTGGAACCGGGATCCACCCGGGAACTGGACTGCCGGTCCGGTCCGGTCCGGTTCTCGGGTGGATCCATGGAACCGGTCTCACCAATAGAGAATGAGCAATGGAAGGGGCAATGTCAAAGAACCAAAAAGACGGGACTTTGCAGTGGAAAGAGAAGGCTTTTGAGCCGGAAGAAAGATGGGTACTTGGGAGGGTTTTGGTACTTGAATTTGGAGGGGCGGAGGCGGTGTTTTAGGGTTTCTTCGCTACTGTTTTGCAGTTCCCTTCCGTGCTGTTTCACCGCGAAGCGACGAAGCTCCACAGCGTCGATGGAGGATGGCGAGCTGGGGAACCACAAAGTTGAGATCTTTCAAGTTTTTGGGAAGGAAGGGAGCGTGGAGAGCCGCAGGCTCTCAGGACTTGGTAAGGTTTTCGGTGGTGGGTCGACTAACGAGCATGAAGCTAAAGCTGGAAAATGGTGGTGATGGAGAGAGAGAGAGAGCAAATTTGACAAGTGTTAATTAATAATTTCAATTTTTTTATATTAAAAATTAATTGGTCCGGTCCGGGTGGGCGGGTGGATGGATCCGCCCATGGAACCGGGAACCGGACCGGTACCACCGGTTCCTTCAAGAACCACCGGTTCCGGGCAGTTCTAGTCCGGTTCCGGGCGGTCCGGGCGGATCCCGGTTCTTTTGCACACCCCTAATCACAATCTTCTTTGTTGGTGGATTGAATAATTTATATACTTTGGATGCTTCACTTACACCAAGAAAGACATTTTTTAGCCTTGTCATCAAGTTTTTTCCTTCTCTCATCCGAGGCATGGGAATATGTGATACATCCAAAGATTCTGAAGTGATCTACAGCCGGTCTTCTCCCACTCCAAGCTTCTTCTGGTATCATATTTTGAACAGCAAAAGTTGGACTTCTGTTCAAAACATGAATACTCCAATTTATTACTTTTGGCTAGAAAGTCTTTGGAACTCTTCCTCTTGCCAATAAGCTTCTACCATGTTGAGAATGGTTCTATTTTTCCTCTCGGATACACCATTTTGTTGTGGTGTATATGCAGCTGTAAGCTCTCTTCGAATGCCATGCTTTGCACACAAAGCTTCAAATTCTTTTAAGCAATATTCACTACCACGATCTATTCGAAGGGTCTTAAAGGTCTTTCCCGCTTCATTTTCCACACGAGCTTTGAAGCTTTTAAATGTGGAGAAAGCTTCTGATTTTTCCTGTAAAAAATAAACCCAGGGTTTTCTGGAAAAATCATTAATGAAGGTAATTAAGTATCTTTTACCTCCATTAGAAGATGGGTTTATAGGACCACAAATATCCGAATGCACTAGCTGCAAAACATCATTTGCTCTCCATGACTTCTCTTTTGAAAATTGAGAACGATATTGTTTGCTGACAACACATTCTTCGTAGACTTGGGAAGGAGTAGTAATTTGAAGAAGACCTGTCACCATGCTTTTCTGTTAGAGGGTCTTTAATTCACAAAACTCAAGTGAGCATAGCGAAAATGTCACAGCCATAAGGGGTCTTTTTTTTTTTTTTTAGCCATCAAACAAGATTGAATATTTTCAATCTTTAATAAAAACAATCTATTTGAACTCATAGGAACAACTGCAATAGCACCTCTAATAGAATCATAAATTTCACAAGCATCCCTCTTAATGGTGATAACATAACCCTTTTCTTGTGATTGACTAATACTCAATAGGTTACTTTTTAGGTCAGGAACATACAATACATTGGAGATTGTTTCCACAAAACCATTCTTGGTTCTTATTTTTCACAGTAAAATGATCCCTAAAACTCACAGTGGAATGAAAATTTTCAAGTTGATAAGAAAAAGAAGACTTACTTCCACTCATGTGGTTACTGCAGCCTTTATTCACATACCAAATATCTAACTCAGGCTTCTTTTCATCTCGAACAGCCATCAACAACGTTATTGTTTCCTTTTCTTCAACAAAATTTGAACTCTCTGTCTTTTCTTTATTATTAGGCAGCCTAGTATAACATTCAGATGCATAATGACCAAATTTATGACATCTAAAACACTCTATCTTGGATTTGTCAAGATCTCATCCTTTGCCTTTGCCTTGAAATTGGTCATTATTGGCTTTGAAATTCCTGCCAACATCTCTATTTCCTCGATCTCCCCTTCCTCTGAAATTGTTGGAATGAGTATTGGTAGAAGCCTTCAACAGTTGCTCCTCTACTGTTGAATTTATGTTCATCTTATGTTCATGGACCAATAAGGAGCTTTGCAATTCATCAAGAGAAAGCACATTTATGTTTTTCGACTCTTCAATTGAGCAGACAATATAATTAAACTTTAGTGTTAGGGAACGCAAAATTTTCTCTACAATGGTGACGTCGCCTATCTTCTCGCCATGGAATCGCATCTTGTTGCTGATCTCCATTGTTCTGGCACAATAGCTTGTGACAGATTTTCCATCCTTCATTGCTAGTGTCTCAAAATCTCTTCCCAAGGTTTGAAGCTGTCCAAGCTTCACCCTAACAGAGCCTTGATATTTCTTTTTCATAGAATCCCAAATATCATTGGAATTTTCTTTGCAAAGAATAGTCTCCAAGATGGGACAATCAATAGCTTGAAAGAGATATTTTTTTGCCTTCAGGTCCTTTAACTTTCTAGCTTCCAATTCTACTTTCTGGGGATCTGTCAAAGCCGTGCCTGCTGATGGCTCTTGAATTCCAAATTCGACAACCAACCAATACTCCTTTGACCGTAAAAAATTCTCCATTAGCATGCTCCAATGGTCATAGTGACCATCAAAGCGTGGAATTGCCGGTTGAACAAAATTTTCGATGGCCATTGGAAATATTGCTGCTGCAATTATCTCACGAAAGTATTTCACACCTCTAAACCTTCTTTTATCTTTTTATAAAAAAGACTCTCTCGCTCTTCTCACAGGCTCTGATACCACTGTAAAATTGCTAAAGGGAAGAGAGATGAGACAGAAAAAACTTCATCTTTCGTTCAGAACCTCGAAGTCTTTTTTACAAAGACAAATACATAACGTAAAAACACCACTAAAATAGGATCCATAACTACCCATATTCTGCATAAAGCACTTACTTCACTAACACCTAAAAACTAGAACAATTAACACACAAATTAGCTAAATGAGACTCCACTAACTCCTAAAGACTAGAATAACTGAAAAACCAAATCATCAAAACGTGCAGAAAGAAACAACTATTATTTCAACACTTTGGATGTTAACAATCGGGCGGATGATAATAACTCTGCTGATGATCATGCGATCCCCAAGTTACTCATCGAACATGATGAGAAATCTGCTGAAACCGTAGCTTGCAAAACAACATCGTATAGTTAGGCTAGCCATAGACATGTCCTTGTGAGAGGGCTGATCATTTGAGGGTCCAGAAAGAGGAGAGATTCAAGCCAGATCCTGTGGATACATCACAATTTCGATCAGAATGTCCAAAACAGTGAACACAAGGGCATGCCATTTCCTTGGCTAGAATTTGGACAGAGAATTTGACGGAATGAGAGCTTTGAATGGTTTTGTGGAATAAACAGTAATCGAAATCGAAATTCACCGTGGGAAAGTGACCGCAAGTTGTTCGCCTGACCGCGTAGGAACGTAGGTATAGCTATTTGATCATGTCACACTGGAGACTGATGCGTTCCTTCGGTTAATACCAGAACTCTTCAAAGGGCTAGACTCCATTCGTGTCTAAGCATGAAACCAAGACTCTGAACAGAGCTGCAATTGATAGAAAAGAAGAAATCGTTGACTTGACTCTATGAAAAGCAATCTTGGTTTGGTTATCTATTTTTTGGTTGGGAGTCTTGGAGATCCCAGGAATGACCACATTGCCTTCGAGCCGTCGTCGTGGTTGATCTACAAAGAAATCTTGTTAATCTTTCTTTAAACGGCAATGCAACTTCATGAGGGCTTCGCACAATCTGCTTCGTAGCAATTTCTATTTTTGGTCTGAATTAGTTGCGAGTTAAGTTTCACATTTTGGGGTCGAAGTCAGCAGCAGAATTGCTCGTTAGATTCCAAGATCGTCCTTACAAAGTCCGGAAAACAGTTCAATTTCAGAATTTTGATGGGTCTTTTTAAGCCCTGTACATAAGCTGTTGGTCTGCCACACTCTTTTCTTCCTTAACAATACGCTCAAACAAGCAAATTCCAGTTCGTGTACAAAATGCCATGCAAGTAACATCTGCGAAAACCACATTACGGTATTGGGCATCGATGCAGATGTGATTTGGATGGAGTTTATCTTTTAGTCTGGTGAAAGTGAGCTCTGATCTGAGATGGCACCGGAGTGACTGCAAAAAGAGCAGTAAAACCTTGAATCTTGTCGGAATCTGCTCTCGCTTAGTTAAGAGTGCTAAACCAAAATATAACAAAAGATAAAAAAGAAACTCAGGATCACGAGATTCTGTCAAGAAATGTCGTGCGAAGAACGTGCTTCTGTGAAATCGATCACGACGGCATGCTTGTCACATGACTAGTGATATACTTGATCATGAGTCTGGCCAGCCGGTGGGCATGTCCAACCATCTTTTATCGACCGGCCTAGATGATGGTTTTTGCTCTTTGTTCAGATGAGCTTGAGTAGGAATTTTAATCAGTCTGGGACTTAGGCACGTAAAGAGTATTTCAAGATTTTTGAGTCGTCCTGGGCAGGCTTGGGCAGAGAGCGGAGCCTTTGGTTCAAGTCTGACAGATCGAGTTCATGCGAATGTTCCGTGTTTATCACTCTACAAGATCATCAGTCGCCATCTAGAGCGATTCGATTCAACACAGAGAGATGAACGGAACTTAAACCTTTTGACCTTTCACTGTGTTTACACTAAGTATGTGAGTGTTGTTACAAATATGGCCGTGCCGAGTTCGCACAGCACAAGAAAGAAAAGAACCAAAGAATCTATGTATGAAGCGAATGGAAAGAATCGACGAAGAAAATCGAAATCACGACGTCTGCAACAAGCATCAGCTGATCAAGTTGTTGGTGCGCTTGCTCGGGCCAGAAGGCGGGACTCTCCCCCCCTTCGGAAGCGAACTCAGCAGCAAGAACTTGTCCTCCATCTTATCATCCCCGGACGAGGCTGAAGAACCGGCCTCCCTCCAGAAAGCGAGGTGCAAGGCCGGCTCGACGATGGCCGCCTCCTCGCGGTCCACCAGGAGCCTCGCGCTCGAAGCTGGGGACATGATCATCGCCACGAGCACCGCGACGATCAAGATCTCTTTCGAACCCATTGTTGTACGTCCCGAGAAGAAGCAGAAAAACGATGCGGGGGGCGTCGGATTGCGGGGAACGATCTAGGCAGAGAATGTATCGATGGCGAAACTTCAAAACTGGGTGTGCCAATATAAAGGGGAGGATTCATATTAAATGACCCAACGCGGTCACGCGGTTCGTGTCTCTCGCCTCCGGCTGCATGGCGGCAGCTGTGCGCGTTTGAAAGTCAAAGTCGTGCTAAAGTGCGATTGCGATTTTGGTACTTTTGACTTTTCGCCATTCCTTTTCCTTAAGGTAATCCTGGTGGGAAAGGCACCTAGGCCTGCAGTTGACTTGACGATGATCCCCCCCCGCCAGTCGTCCCAACGCGGTCACTCCAACTGCCATGGCGGTGGCGGCGCGTGATGCGGTTGACGACTTGAACACGCTTGGATTAGGATCTTGCCCGGACTTAATCCCGCTTTGATTTGACATGGTTCCAGTCTCCTTTTTCCTTCGTCATTTCCAATCCTCTTCATCGTACACCGTTGCATCTGGAAGCTGCTTGGTGGATTAACGTCTCCATCAATGTTTTCATTGGCGTGTCTGGAGAGATCTCGACTCTTCTTGCATTAATCGTTAATTTCACATTTGCTAACTACATGACGCACAGATCAATAATGCATGATTTGATTGCATACCGCGTCAGATAAAGATACTAATGAAATTAGAGGATCTTGTCCGACTTTTTCATGCTATATGATTATTATTATTGATTAGGGCTGTGCAATTGATTCGCTTTTACTTGAAAATTAGATCAAACTAGCTAATGATGATATGTCAAGTATTAAAATCCCAATAGTTTAGAAGTACTGAAATGCCACGAGTAACTTGAATGAACTAGTAGGATATTTTATAGTGAGAGGACTAGGATAGATGATAAGCACGATCGTCATGTGATATTGGCGAATGATGATTTGTCAACTTGAGATGAGCCAATCAAGAGTAGCCGCATGTCAGGATTTGAGTGTTCCAAACTAAAACTTGTGAAATCATCTCAATTTAATGTGGAAAACATGGAATCCAACCACCATATTCATTGATAGAACAATACTCTGTGAAGTAAATCTGCACTAGATACCTAAACAAAGGGCGTTCTTCATTAATTTAAAAATTACGGTAATGAACGATACATCATATTTTTTCTTTCTAGCATAACAAAAAATGACCCAATTAGCCTATGCATCATCTAAATAACAATACTCTTTTTTCCAAAGTTATGGTTATTGTTTTCATTTGTTTCACAAAGAAAAAAGTGGTCAGCATGTTCTAGCTCGCACGGTTCAATCATACTAAGTTTTTGTCCAACTAGATTATGCTCACATCAAGCATTGGGGGGAAAAACATATTTATCATCAAGTAATTAGGCAAAAAGAGAAAAGAGAATTATAATTTTATCAGCAAAAAAGCCACACAGAAAACGTATTTATCTTGGTCGTGTAGAAACATTCACCAAAGGACAATGCTTTGCTAATCGATACAATCGAGGAAACAAGAGGAGAAACTTTCCATATACAATGGTTCATGATTTTTGCCAATTCATTCGGAAAAAATGAGACCGATTGCGAAATGGATTTGAACTATACTTGAGAATTTGCTTTGATTTGATCGGCCAAAGAAAGAAATAAATTAAATTTAATGGGACTTTACAAAATAATTGAATGGACCGAAGCTAGCTTGGCAACATTATCCTTGTCGTCGGGGTCGTGCTCGTCGTCACGTTGGTCGTGTAGCCGGAATCCCCCATATCGCAGTCCAATCCCGCCGCCCATCGCCGGAGTATCCTCAGTAGGCTGCCCGCCTTCCTCTTCCCTCGCACGGTCCCCGTCCCCATCAGCTCCCATATGACCCTCTCGATCCCCGGCATTGTTGCCAGCTGCGCCACCGCATCCGGCCCGCCTTTCCTGCATATCATGACGAGGGTCGCCGCCGCGCTCTCCCGCGCCCGCTCCGACCCTTCCCTCAGCACCGTGCTCAGCTTCCTGATGGCCCCAAAGGCCGCCATGACCGCCACCAACCCGCCGCGCTTCACCACCGCCTCGAGGATGGTCACTGCCTCGTCCTGCAGGCTCTCCATCACGCCGCACACCATCTCCACCATCCCTCCCTCCAGCAGACTCGCGACGGCCTCCCTGTCTCCCGCCAAATTCAAGATGGCCGCCAGCGCGTCCCGCCTGGCGCCGCCGTGGCCGTCCCGGGCCAAGTCCATCAGTCCCTTCACGACCCGCGTCTTCCGCCCGAGCCGCCTCATGTAGGAGTGCACGCTGGAGAGGCTGAATATCGTGGCGGCGGCGTTGCCCTTCGCCTCCCAGGTGGCGCCGGAGCGCAGGACCTCGATGACTCCGTTGAGGGCGCCGTCCGTCTCCATTATCCGAGCCTTGTTCGCCTCCAGGATCGACAGGTTGAGCATCGTCGTGATGGCGTTGACCTGCAGGGTCGGGCACTCCGAGGCGACGTCCGAGCCTAGGTACCGTACCAGGTGGGGGATGGCTCCGGCCTCCGCGATGCAGGCCCGGCTCTCCGAGTCGGACTTGGCGAGCACCCGGAGCTCGTAGACGACGCCGTCGGCGACCTCCGCCGGCGGGCCCCCGGAAAGTTTCCGGAGCAGGAACGACGCCGTCATCTTGGTCGCCTCGATGGCGGCTTTGCTCCTCGCGCCG
The DNA here is from genome assembly GCA_014182375.1 of Eucalyptus virginea. Classification (NCBI taxonomy): domain Eukaryota; kingdom Viridiplantae; phylum Streptophyta; class Magnoliopsida; order Myrtales; family Myrtaceae; genus Eucalyptus; species Eucalyptus virginea. The sequence goes on along the minus strand of CM024524.1, from coordinate 13,967,204 downwards.
CCGCGGGCGGTCGCGGCGTCGCCGGAGGCCTCGAAGGGGATCCTCTGCTCGCGGCACCACAGGGAGATCAGGTTCTTCAACGCGCGGTTGGGGATGAGGTTCGTGTGGGCCAGGGCCTGACCTGTCTTGGGGCACGTGTTGTGCCCCGATTGGATCCAGAGGGTGATGGACTCGCGATCGTACGTCTGCCCCGTCTCCACGACGACTGGGTCCCGCATGAGGTCCAGCGTGATGGGGCACCGGAAGTCCGCCGGGAACGCGAGGCTCGACGCCGACTTCCGCCGCCGGAACTCCGCCGGCGGCTTCGGCGGCGTCGATCCGCCGTAGAGGACGAACTTCGCGTACCGGACGAGCCCGATCAGCGCGATGGCCTGCGATTTCCCCTTCTCGTCGCTCTGGTTCTGGACCTCCTCTTCGAGACTCTCCATCTCCTCTCTGCAGCTGGACGAATCCCGCAGCCCCAGGCTCTCGAAAACGGCCGCGAGCTTGAATTGATCAGGCACGACCTCCCTCTCGATGCCGTCCAGTATCGCCAGCACGTCGCGCCGGAGATCGTCGTCCCTCGGATCGACGCGAGCCCCGGCCCGCGAGCGCTGGTTCTTGATCAGAGCGACGAGCTCCTCGACGTCGTCGCTCAATTGGGCCTCCCGCACAGGGAACACGTCGAGCAAGGTGGTCAAATCGGCGTTGAGCTCGCGGAAGCTGTCGGACACGAGCTCGACCTGCAGGAGCAGCCACATCTTGCTCCCGTTGCAGCAGTCCTCGATCAGCGTCTTGATCCTCTGCAGCAGAATGTACATCTCCTCGAGGCAGAGCACCGCCGACGGGGAGCAGTAGCTCGTGGGCCTCCGGAGCAGCTCCTCGAACAGGACGGCGAGGAGGTTGACCTTGCGCACGATGGAGAACGAGCACGACCGGAGGAGGTACTGAAACGGCCGGAGGGACGCGATCTCCTGGGAGAGGTGGATGAGGGTCTGGACGAGCTCGACATCGGAGAGCCTCGGCGAGACGAAGGCCCCGGCAGGGGGCCGCCGCTTCCGCGGCGGGAAGGTGTGCGGCGACACCGCCATCGAAGAGGGTAGGAATGGAACAGGGGCGAGGTACTCCGGCGCCGGCGGGCCGTCCAAATTCGAAGGAGAAAGCGGAGTTTCCGTTGATGGGTAAGGCTGGAAAACGAAGACGATGAAGAGAAGAGATGGAGAAACCGGAAAAAAGAAGAGCTTTCGGATTGGGGAAGGCGATGAGAGGTTTCTTGAACCGAGAACTGCGTGTGCCGGAGAAGAAACAAAAGTGTGAAGAAAGAAAGCGGAGACGGTCATCAGCCAACTCTCATGATTTTGTCTGTTTTTGACCCCCTCTTTTTTTTTTTTTTTATTCTTTCTCCCTAATACAAAAATAAAAAGACTTCTTTTTCATACAATGATTAAAACAAGGAAAGAATTCGACCCCCTCAAAAAAATAAAATGAACCAACATCCAATCCAATAGTCTGAAACGATTATACAGACGGTGAATATGTATATTCAGTATCTTCTTTCAGAGTTAAAATTCAATTAGCCTCAAATATATACACAAGGGATTTATTCGGATTTGCCTACATAATCGATCAATACAGATTTGTGTATACGAGTCAATGATGGTGATTGGTGAGCATGGCCGACTTGGCAAAAGAAGCAAGTTGGCAAAACCAAAATTTGGGAATTTGGGTTTGAACTTTGAACAAGTAGTTATATTTAGCTAAGAACAAGAAAGACATAAGATACAAATTTAAAAAATGAGACAAATGTGACGGAGACGCCACGTCCACTTCACCAGCTCGGAGAAACACGTTCCTCTTTCAACGGCCGCCGCCGGCCGCGTGCAAGCTGGACTCCCCCTCGGACTTTTCCTCAGCGAATCCCCAGGGTTGGAGCCATCGGTTTCGGCATCAAAACCGCTGGTCCGAAATTCGACTGTTCCGGGTCTTGGGGCGGATAAGTAATTGATTCGGGTCGACTATTCATCACGTGTCGAGGACAAGAATGGCCCGACCCCGTCCCATCCGAATCAGGATCGGGATCGGGACGGAATAGTATAAGGGTCGTTTCGTTTTTAGGTCGAGATCCATCTCTACGTACGTCGGATTCAACTCTAAGAATCGATCGAGCGGGTCCAATACTCAAAAGTCTTTTCGCACAAAGATGAAGCCTAGCCGCCAATGTCTTACGTAGTCGTTCAGGTGGGGGCGGCACGTAATTGACCGTAGCCTCATTTCTTGCATGATTTCAAAAGCCAAATGATAATAACAATAATGATAATAATTAAATAAGTCAATGAAAAATCTATAAAGAGAAGAAAAAAAATGAAGAAAAATCGACTCGGCCCCAATATGCTTGAAAGCTTTGACCAAACCCGGGGCCCACGGCGCAAATTCATATAAAATTTAGATTGATTATTCGAAGTTAGGTGTGAATATATATAAATGTGTATGTTCTTTTTTTTTTAATTATATTTTCATGTCATGGGCCGTGCATTTTTTTATTTTATTTTTTAAAGTATGGTTGAGCCATCGGTGTATGAACTGGTAAAGCACAAAGCCGGGCGGCTGCACATGGTGCTCCTCCCTCTTGATGGTACCACCAGTAGGTAAAGTTGTTGTGGGGGACTAGGTCCGGTCGTCATAATTGGCATTATTATAATTAAAATTCCAATTGATTTATATAACGCATGGCTTATTATTCTCTTGTGCAATACCTCAAATATTTGAAAAAAAAAAGAAGCTTTGGGTATAGATTCCTTTCCTTCTCTTTGCCCTAATTTAATGCTTTTGAGCATGGTCCACGATCGTTTGATTGGGAACCGAATATTGTCTAAACACCTAACAAGCTAACTAATATTATAATATATAATTGTTTATGTATATATGTGTGTTTTTTTTCTTTTGCGACATCGGGGTGCTGAAATTTTCTTTTGGAGCTAGTTTTCTTGGATGTACATTGTTCTAACGACGTGTATCATGATGATTGGTGAAATGGATAATTATTGACCAGCGATTAGGGACAGGCCGCCTCAACTTGAGATCTTGAGTCACGATGGCCGTCCTCTTGAGGGTCCTTTTGAGGAGGGAGATGGGTTGTTTCTAATGTTTTCGACAGTTATTTTGAGACTTTTCCGTGGATATAATTCAAAAAAAGGGGAAAATGCGGCGGATTTATATTTTGTACTTTTTATTATGGTTGTCCTTTCCCAAGGCATATGACATGTTCCTGTGTTTCCCCGCGTTGACCATATCAATCTCGAAAGGGGCTCCCTAGAAAGCTTTGAGGGACGCGGAATTGAGGAAGGAATGCGGTGGAAGCCGCGCGGAAATAGTCGGAGGAAAAGAATTGGCTTCCAAAAGCCGCTTTCCTTCTCACCTTCTCTTTCTTTCTTCCTCGAGTTCTCACTAGAGCTACTTTCGAGGATGTAAAAATGTGCAATATGTCTAAAAAATAAATGATTAATATTACGAAAAACCTCAAATCGATATACTTGTAATCAATTTACTTCAAATTAATCTCCAAATTGGTATATCGACGATGAATTTACCATCCTTTAATTTCCGTTAAATTTATCGAATTTCCAAATTAGATAACATTAATTAGGGCTTTATCTTTCATTGGTCACAAATGTATTGATTTGTGACTTTTTCGCGGCAGTAATAGAATTTAACAGAAATAAGCACAAAGTAAATCTGTCACAAATGTACTAATTTTCAGTTTTTGGTGTTAAAAAACTTAGTTTAGATAAATTCATTATAGATGTAACAAATTAAAGTTTTCGGTGGTTAAAAAATTAAAGGTGTATCAATTTGAGGTTTTTTGTGGTATTAACACAAAAATAAAAAGAAAATTAGGTTAAGAAAATTATAATTAGAGTCCGGCTAATGGCATGGTTATGCTGAATTTGTAACGGTGCTCTTGGGACCGCAAGTTTTATATTATGGTAAATGGGCGATTGGGATTGTAGAAAAGGCGTGGATGATAAGATCTGCTTCTTTGATTTTATGTAAGAAAACAAATCTAAGTGATAATATTAAAAAAACAAGTAATCTGTGAAGCAGTTTCTTCGAAAAGAAAAAGTAGTCGGTGGATTTTGCCAAAAGAGATATAAAGAATTCCAACAAGTAGATAAGTGAAGATGAGATGACGTTGCGGTGCTTTAAGGCAACTCAAGACGAGCATACCCGAGGAGTCACATCGACTATCATGGCAGCTCTAGAATTGTCGAATCTTTTGTATTGTTGCACAGGAATTTCAATTCATTGCATTTGAGCGACGTGGAATTGGCACCATAAAAAGATTTAGAATTTAATTGGTTGCCCGTGCATTAAGTTTAAATTTTTTTGGATAATTTCCTTCCTTTAGATCTCCATATATAGTGAAAAAAAAAAGAAAAAGATCTCCATATATAAAGGTGTTGATTTTGACAATCCAAACGAATGGTACGATCATTTATTGAATCATGTTATACAAATTGTGCAAATTTAGATAGCAATTCAGATTTGTTTCACAAGTATTGAAGGAAGCATATAAGAAGATTCAGATTGCATATTTAGATCGCGTTAAATAGCACTCAGTCAATTCCCATCGGAAAACATATTCATTTCTTTTGTACAAGCACATACTCCTTTAATCCCTGATAAGTTGTGATCAATAATAAGCGGTAATTCGGCTCAAGACTTGACATCTCGTTTTCGCAAGTGACGCAGGATTTGTTAAAGGGACAGCTACATTACATGACTTCTGTATTGTTCTTGCGTTGGTTGGGGTGACTCTTGCATGTCCTAATCCAACACACCATCGATGACGAAAAACATATAAAAACAAACACGACAAGCGAGCGTGTAGTATGCTTCTTACCCCCAACATAAACATAGCGACGGGCTATCCCAAAAGAAAAAAATATATGGATTTGGTCATGGCCGGTCATAACCACCTCCATTATTGAGAAGACGCCAGCTGAGACGATGAATGGTTTGCAGTTCCCTTTCCTCCGCCTCGTAGGCTCGTGTCACGGACTAATTCTCCCGTGCTCTCATATCCTCGTGAGTGGAATTTATGGCATCGGCCGAAGAGTGAGCAATGCACAAAGAATGATACAACTAGTTCGTTAAAGTGACATCATGATTAAGAGTGAGTATCGGTTTAGGATCAACCCTGGACCGGCCCAACTCTGTTGGTCCTAGTCTGATTCCCTGGAAGATCGGGTCGGTTCTTGATCTTGGGATTCCTGGACCAACACTGTGTGGGTTGGTTCTTAGTCCTGAGAGTTTAGGGTTGATCAAACCCGAATCAACCCTGATTCTATACATATAATTTTTTTTTATATAGAGAAAACCCTAAAATAAACGGCGTCAACAATATTAAATAACTCTTTAGTAAGGAGTTCAAGTAATTTTACACTACTTTTTAATATTTTAGATCTTTTAATGTCTTTTACGGCATTAAAAGCTATAATTTACAAAAGGAGAAATATGTTTTTGTGAGGAGTTCTTACGGCGTTCAAAAGGGCATAAATAGCTCATCACGGCATCCTCCTCTAATACTTGTTCGCTTATGTTTTATTTGTCATCTTAGTTTTTAATTTGCCAAAATCGAAAGAAATAACTTTTCCGCTTGCCACTTGACACTCGCCTCACTCGCTTTGGGTCACTCGTGCCGCTCGCCACTCAATGCTTGCCTAGCTTGTTGCTCCCTGCTCGAAACTCAATACTCACCCCACTCGACACTTGTTGCTTGCCTCTCTTAGTTGACCTCGCTTGTTTTTGAACTCATAGGGTTGGTTCTAGTCCTCTCTCGCCTTTCTAGGGAGTACAAAAAATGAAACAAAAAATTATCGATTGATCTTGGTTGACCCTAGAATCGGACCAAACACATGAGGTCAATTCGATCCTCGATTGCATTTTTAGATAGTACAAAAAATAAAATAAATAAATTATCAGTTGTCTTGGGTTGATCCTAGAATCGGACCGAATCCATTGGGTTGGTCCGGTCCTCGGTCCCAAGCTTAATAGGGTCAGTCCTTGGTTCTAAAAATTGAGGATCGGCACTGTGCAAGTTGGTCCTAGGGTTAGGAGGTGGGTGGGCTTAACCTAGACCATGCTCACCCCTAATCATGATGTATGTACTAGGAGTTTTAGGATATAACGATTATAACTCTAAGGAGCTCCGAAGACATAAGCTAGTCAAGAGCTGATGCTTTTCTCTTGATGAGGCCATGATAGGTTGAAATCAATTGTTGTGTTGAAGTGTTCTATTTGTCTCGCTTAAGGAACGAGATGTTCAAGTTAAATTGGACATGGTACAATCTTTTGTGAGGATACGATTCGCTATACTAATTTTATGAACAACTATAGAAGGAAGGCTAATATGGTGTTCTTAGCTCATCAAGTGCCATACGAGCTCTTTCACGGCCAAGAATTTGTCGATTGGCTAGTGACACTTGCACGATCCTTTTCAGAACCCACCATTTATCCATCATAATAGTAACTAAGTCCAACCAACCCTCTCCATCCCTCTCTAGTTGAGATTTTTCCTAGTAATGAAAACTTAGAATATTTTCTTTGTTGATATTTTCCCCAGGTTTTGAATTCTCCTTTTGAAGTAGTCCTTGTTTGTAATCCAAAAAAGTATAGTCGCTGTTGGATGGGGCCACGCTTTGTCTCGCAAAGAACAATTCGTGACTTAGAAGCTATGCTTATGGATATAATCTATTGACGCATTCAAAGATTTATATAGATTGTTTTTTATTAATGTATTGAGAATTAAAATATGCACATGATCCAATGACAAAGCACAAATAATCAATGAAATTAATTTATCAAGTTTAAGCACTTTTTCTTGTTTCTTTCAATCTAGTTGAGAAATTTCGATAGTTGTGATTCGATTTCACAAATTTGGACTTATCGGTATAGTTGTGAGCTTTGATCTTTCAATCTCCTTGTGTGATAAATTCGATATCATAGCTAGTTTACATCCTCCAAAAGCACAAATATTTAGATCGAATCTAATTCCTATTAGTTGTCAAGTCTTTCTACAAACTTGTATTGTCAGATTTCATCGATGAACTCAATTGTCTGACCTAATGTGTCACAACATTTAGGCTACATCTGGTGACCAAAGATAAAAGTGGGAAAAATGATAATATTCACAAATCCCGTGTTTGGTTGCAACCAAAGTTGATTCTCCTCCTTACTCTCTAGTTCACGTCAAAGTTTCATGAAAGTAATAGGAGATAATGAATAATTTACAATTCCCTTTCCTCTACCTCGCTGGTTTGTGTCATGGATCGAAATCTCCCATACTCTTGTATCCTGGTGAGTGGAGCTTATGGTACTTGGGCATATGGTGAGTAATGCACAAGGGATGACACAATTGTTTCGTAGGAGTGGCATTATGACGTTTGTGCTAAGAGTTTTAGGAGAGAATACTTAAAGGAGCTCTAAAGGTGGGGTTAGCCTCCAATGTACAAACTGGTTGAAAGCTGATGCCGCTCTCTTGCCTCGTGGCATGGCAAAACTATTTATTGTGCTGAAGTGTTATGTATGTCTCACTTGAGCCTCAAGGGATTGGATTTTCGAGCTAAATTGGGTGTGATACAATCTTGTGTAAGGATGCGATTTACCATACTATTTTTATGAACAACTATAAAAGAAAGGCTGACCCAGTGCTTTTGGCTCACTAGGCACCATGGCTAAGAATTTGTAAGTTGGCTGGTGACATTTGCACTATCCTTTTAGAACCCACCATTTATCCACCATATTAGTGACAAAGTCCAACCAACCCTCTCCATCCTCTCTCTTCCACTCTTAGCTTTTGGGGAAAAAAGAAGGGAGGGGGGTTGGATTAGGCGGGGGTAGCAGCGGTTCGATGATAGGAGGATGGTGGCGTTCAGCAGGAGAGGACGGTGGCAAATTCGGGGTGACGATTTGGGTGTATGGACTGTTTGAGACTAATACATTTAAGTTTTTCTTTATCTTTTTGCAAGCGAAGATACTTTAGTCACCTTAACAGGATTGATCAACCCAACTGAAAAAGTTCATTCCATAAGTAGGGTGAACTCTGTACGTCCTCAATGTGCATTCTTAGGGACGACTGCTGCAGTCTCTCTCGGAAATGATACGAAGATCAAGCAATTCTCTGGATTCGAAGGATTGCCATGTCGTCCCTAATGTACATTTTTAGGGACAGCTCACCCGGCGAACTTGGCAACAGGGTTCTTCACAAAACCGTCACCGGCTCCTTTTAGCGGCGAGCATAGGCGATGGTAGGCGATCAAAAGTGAGCTGTCATTGATTATCACTCAAGACGAAGTAGCGTGAGAGAACAAACCCGCAATTTAAAACAAAAATAAAATATGGAAGTTGGGAAGTAATGATGACAACCTAGACTGGGTTTCTTTGATGTTTTCCCCGAGTTTTTGATTTCTTCTTTTGAACTAGTTGTCCTTGTCTGTAATCCAAGAAAAGTATAGTCGTCGTTGGACAGGGCCACGCTTTGTCTTGCAAAGAACAATTCGTGACTTAGGAGCTATGCTCATTGATATAATATATTGACACATCAAATAAAAAACCCATCGGATTAGAACTAATCGGAGCAGTTGCGAGCTTTGATATTTCAATCTCCATGTGTGGTAAATTCGACATTATGGCTAGTTTGCATCCTCTAGAAGCATAGGACTCGGATTAGATCTAATTCCTATTAGTAGTCAAGTTTGTCTACGAACTTGTATTGTCAAATTTGATTGGGGAACTCAATTGACCGATCTAGTGTATTATGATATTTAGGCTACATATGATAATCAAAGATAATAGTTGGGAAATCTTTACCAAAAAAAAAAGATAATAGTTGGGAAATGATAATATTCATATATCTCGTGTTTGGTTGCTATCCAAGACATGATAAGGCAAGATATAAAATAGACATAATTTGGATGAAAATATTCCATGTGAGGGGTGGGATCTACATGGCATAAAAGTTATCTTAAAAAAAATCCTACTCTCTCATTCTCCTCATTTACTTCATGTTGAAGCTTCCCGACTCTTCCGTATCTCTTACGTCGAAACCTCACGGAAGCAGTAAGGTAGTCAAAAGTTCATTCCCCGCCTTAACTCTCAAGTTCACATCGAAACTTTATGAAAGCAGTAGAAGAGTCGAAGTTTCTTCTCTTTCAAAGTTCCTTGTTTGTCGTGACTTTTCTAATTTAGTCGAAACCTTAAGAAAGCAACGGGAGATCTAAAGTTTATGTTGTTATAAGTATCGATTTTTTCGATAACTCTCCTTATTGGAAGATTTTACCCCTAAATTTGTCCCTTAAATCTCCATATTGTGAGGTGGGCAATATTCCAATGGCCGGCAACTTAACATGTAATGAATTGTGAATGTCTTGATTTCCAATCTTTCATAAAATATCTTCCGGTCTAAGCAATCAATTTCGAGCTTTTGCAACGCACGAGTGGACAAGACCTTTAACGATGGGACCGGAAAAAGGTTCTTCTTCGGTCATAAAGGAGGAAAGGCAATTCCAATTCCAATGATGGTCTCGGTCTGCGTTTCCTCTTGCGTTAAATTTGGAGGAAAAGAATGTATACTTTGATTTCATATTTTGGTTCCGCTTGCTATGAACAAAGTTTAAAGAAGAAGGAACATTTTTTTGGAACCGTGGGCTGCTCAGAACTCTGGTTCGATTTCAAGGTCGGTTCAGTTCCGTGCACACTCCTATCCTAAACTAGTTTTAGGCGTTAATAACAAACCAAGATGAAAATGACATTGCTTTAATTATCTCTACCACTTTCCTATGTATGAAAACGTGCTTAACGTGCGTTGAATGACTGGGACTAAGAGATAAGCATGGGACACGTATATCTCACGTTGTGCTGTGAATTACAACCCTTTCGATTCGATTTTCAACGCGACATGTTGCTTATTGATTTTCTCGCCAAAATCCAATTAATTACTTTAACTTTAAAGGACAGTGAAGTCCCATGGTCCTAGATTCATATAAAGATTCGATGCGGCCTTTGGTTCTGGGCCTAATCTGGCCTACTTCCATTCGTTGCTAAGCCCGACCATCTCTCACTTGCTGGACAATCAATCCACCAGGCTTACGATCATGTACACTAATGTGTCATAAATTCGTTACAAACTAGAACTTAAGACTAATCTCATTGTATGGCTTTGAAATCCAAAGATGAAATCCACATGGAATCGCGGACGAGAGAACCATGAAATGGACTGGATATTCTAATGATTCCGTCATTGATGGGTTTGAAAGCACGTTAGATAAATTTCTCGTTTTCTTTTTTTCATTAGCTGCGCCTTCTAGTGTTCTTAAAAAACAGTAGGAGATGAAAGGGCACGAGAATTAATTATAGAAGAAAGGATGTGAAGCATTGATGTTCTCAAATTCCTCCGGACCATCCTCACACCTATGGTCCGGAAAATTAACGCCCTTGGTCTCCCTAGGTAAGAGGCCTCGATCCTAATCGTGATGATGCTCTGCAGTCGGTCGACCGGCATACGTCCTCCCGCGGGTCGGGCGAGGGGAGCCAAAGCCCAGGAGCCGGACACGACACCGTCCAAGATTCTTGCCAGTGTCGCCCAAGAATCGAAACCCAACTCACGATTTCCTCGTTTTCCCCGGCACCGCACAACCTCGGCCAAAAATCCACTCATCACCACAAAAAGGAACGAATGACTCTTTTCGCAAGTCCTTTCGCACCGCCAAATTCAGCAACGCAATCATCGTACTTGTTCCAAATCTCATCCCATTAGCCTGCGCGACACACGAAATGGACATTTTGCCTTAAGTGCCTCAACATAGAATAAAGGCCGCACGCATGCGATCCCACGTCAAGGACCTTCCCCCTTTCCCTCCTCAAAAGCATCTAATTAAGGTTCGCATATTTGGAAGGAAAACCGTTTTCGAGAAATCATTTCCCTACCTTTTGATGTCTGAATGACGAAAAACTACGACGATTTTCATAAGTTGAAAATAACAAGTTTAACTTTCTTTATGATATTGATTTTCCCGAACCATCAATCAAATAAAAGCTAGTAATTTTTTTTTTTTTTTGATAAGCTATCTTTTTTTAAAATTTAGAAATTCATTTTTCTAATTTTAAATGTAGATATATTTTTTATCATAAATAATTTTCGTAAATAATTATTTTCAGCAAACTAATTACATGAAAGTTTAGAAAATTAATGGGGGTAAAATTCTTTCGGTCAAACAAACGCACCCTTCGACAATCCTATCAATTTCATATGACGGAATGGTCAAACCGGCCGGTCCGAAACCCGAGCACCGGTCCGGTCTGCCCCGGTTCGGCTCCTCCTTATATAAGCCGAAAAATGGGCTTATCGTCAATTTCTTTGGGCGACCTCTTCTTATCGTCTCACGATTTCTGTAATTCTTCTTCACAGTTCCTTTCTTCGCTAGCAAGAAGGAAGAAGGAAAAAAAAAAAAAAAAAAAGCAGCTCCGACCCGGATCGGCGGGCGATTGTTCCGATTCGCGACCCGAAGGAGCCTCCTTCCGTCGAGCGTCTCCGGCGACAGCGAGCTTAGCGCCGGTCGTGTTTCGCATTCCCTGGAATGGGCGGCCGACCTGTAAGTCTTCGAATCCCCAATTCGTTCGATTGAGAGGAAGAGGAAAAGAGGGGGAAAGGAGGAAGGAAAAGCTCAGTGCCCTTGCCGTCTGCAGCTCCATTCCGACGAGGAGCCCTTGCGGGAATCCCTAGGTGGGGGGGATCCGTTCTCGAGTTCAGCGGCATCGGCGGGGAACGTAGCGCGGTAATCGAAGGGGGCGGGGGAGCGGGTTTAATTTGGCGGTGTTGGGGGATTCGAGGTGGGCTGGGGGTTGGTGCTGGGTGGTGGGGAGGAATTTTTGGTCTGCCTTGTTCGGCGTTTCGTGTTCGATTCGGGCGGAGGAATTTAGGGTTGTGCGCTTTGGAGTTAGAGGTGGGGTGCTGGGTTGGTTGTTCTAGGGTTTGGGTGAATTTCGCTGTGTTCGACGATCACGGGGGAAGATAGGCGTCAGGTAGTGGATAATGTGTATACTGTGTGTGATTCAGGAGTGGTCACGCCGGGTCGCCACTATGCTGCCTTGGTTGGTGATTCCACTGATAGGTCTATGGGCTCTCTCTCAGCTGTTGCCGCCCGCTTTTCGTTTCGAGATTACGTCGCCGAGGCTGGTTTGCGTGTTCGTGCTGTTGGTTACCCTCTTTTGGTACGAGATTTTGACGCCCAAGCTGTCGGCTTGGCAGGCGCATAGGAATGCCAAGCTTAGGGAAAGGAAAAAGAACGAAGCCATTGAGCTGCAGAAGCTTAGGAAGACTGCTACCCGGAGGTGTCGTAACTGTTTGACCCCGTATAAAGATCAAAATCCAGGTGGAGGTAAGTTTATGTGTTCTTATTGTGGGCATATTTCAAAGAGACCGGTTCTGGACTTGCCTGTGCCGCCCGGCATGGGTATTTCAAACTCTGGGATTATTAAGGATTTGGTTGGAAAGGGTGGGAAGCTATTGAATGGGAAGGCGTGGGCTGATGGTGGATGGATGTGTGGTCCCGATTGGCTAGAAAATGGGAACTGGGCGGGTGGGTCTTTTCCAACAAAATCTGGTGCGTGGAGAAGAACTGGAAATGGGGTTTTTGGGGGAGATGATCATTGTTTGGCAGAGAATTCGTATTCAGGAATTGCTATTTTTTCCTGTAAGCTGCTGACATCTTTTTTCTTGAGCATTAGGTGGCTTTGGAGAAAGATTTTTAGAAGTAGTTCATTGAGGGAGGATGCTGCTTTGGATGCTGAGCATAGGGGTATGTTGGCTAAGAGGGATGGTGGGAATTCTTATGAGAGCAGAAGTGAGAAGGCACGCAGAAAAGCTGAGGAGAAGAGGCAAGCTAGGTTGGAGAGGGAACTTTTGGAGGAGGAAGAGAGGAAACAGCGTGAGGAGGTCGCAAGGTTAGTCGAGGAGCGAAGAAAACTTAGGGATGAGAAAACCGAGGCTGAGAAAGATAATGGAAAAGGATCATCACCCAACAAGGAAAGAGATAGGAGGAGGGAGGCAGAGAAAAAGCGTCAGGAAAGAAAGAAAGATAGGGACAGGGGCTCAAGTAAGAGCAACTCTGATGCGGAAGAACTGGAAAGAAGAGTAAGCAAGGAAAGTGAGAGAAAGCAGGACTCTGACAAGAAGAGTTTACCTGATCGTCAACCTCAAAAATCTGCAACAGAAAGTGTAAAGGGTCAGGGTACTGATATGGGGCGTGGTTTAAAGGGTGTCTCTGCAAATAGTGCTAATAGGGGCGGTGCGGGAGCTAGATACTTGGACCGAATGAGGGGTACTTTCTTATCTTCTTCTAAAGCATTCGGTGGGGGTAGTTTCTTTGGAAGGGCTGCAAATACTCCTGCTGCAATTTCTAAAGAAAACAAACCTATCGGTGCTGTAAATCATGTCCATACTTCTTATAAGAGAGATCATGGTCCGCCTGAGCGAATAGGTGGCAAATCAGTTATGAATTTGGAAGATAAGAGCAGTAACTCTCCTGTAAGTCGTCTCTTCTTGTGTAGTTTTGTCCTGTCTTTGCTGTAACCATATATCCATAATTCTAAGCAAGTAATCGCCATGTGAACATACTTCTGAACTATTGTTGAGCAATCAAATCTTGTCTGCTATTCTTCTTTTGCAATTTTTTCATTTGCATATTATTTGTGTCTTTTGTTGAACTGAATTTATTCTTGAGCAAAGAGCTGGTCTTATGCAATTACGGCTCATTTAGTGACATGATCTGCGGTGTCATGATGCTTGTGCAGCATATGTATGTATTGCTGAAATGTTGTCAGTAAAATGCTTTGATGTTCACTGACAGGTACTCTCTGATACACAAACGGCATCTGTACCGAAGAAAACGTGGCAACAATTATTTACTCGCTCATCATCTGTTCATCCTTCAGCCAATACTTATGTTATAAGCAAACCGAGTCCCAAGTTCCACGAAGAAGGTCAAAGCCCATTGGCACCTGGTCAGCCGCCAACAACTCAGTTATTTGATAATCCCCTCAACTTTGGGCTTCCATCACCATTTACTCGACCTGCTTATCAAAATGGGACACCCAGCGGTAGTTTAGGCTTTTCACCTGTCATCAAACCCATCTTTTCTCGAGCTGGAGAAGGATCTCATGAATTTTTTACAGAAGAGCCGGAGCTTTTTGAAGACCCATCTTATGTTCCAGACCCGGCGTCATTACTGGGGCCTGTTTCTGAATCACTTGATAATTTTCAGTTGGATCTGGGGTCTGGCTTTTTTACAGACTTGGGATCAGAAATGCCTCATGTTAGAAAGACTGTTGTCACTGCGTCTGAATTCACCAAGCCATCACCTATCGAGTCTCCAATCTCGCGGTTACGAGGTACCGATGACAGGCATAACAAAGCTAATCGTTTTGCTCGTACTCCGAAGGCCCCAGACATGAACAATTTTAATGTGGGAGATGCAAGTGATGATAAGAGAGCCTGGCAAATGTGGGATACTTCTCCTCTCGCTCAAGATGGTTTAAGTTTAATAGGTGCCCCGGCAAGCTGGCTTTTGAACCCTGAGCGGAGCAGATCATCTAAGGAAGATATTCTTCGCCCTTTGTCACAGAATAGTTCAGTCTCACTCTTTTCAAAGGAGGATCCCGTCCTACCAAGTATTCACACTCCACAGAAAGATTTTGTTGGTTGCGGACGAAGTGGTGGAACTTTAAGCCCTTTGGCGGGCTTAAATAATCAAGATCCATGGGTCCAAAAAGCTTTCATTCCACCTCTGTCAGATGGTGAAAATCAACTTCCTCTTGCTCCTCAGGGAGAGTCTATTCCAAATCAAATGTATTTTGGAAGCCCTTCTAGATCTGCTTTGACTCATCCATTTGAGCCATCTCCAGCCAATTGTTGGTCCAAGTGAGTGCATGTAAATCCTTATATATGTCGGGAAGCATTCTTTCATTAAATACATAGTTAAGACAAAGACAATAACTTTGGTTCTATGTTTCGTTGATGGTTAGGTTAGATAAATAGGAATGTTACTATCAGCTAGAGAAGTTTGTAAGAAATGTAAATGTCTATGTACACAATTGACTGCAACCTTATCTTTATTTGCATGGGCAGATAGTTGTGGTAACTTTTTGGAATAGACTGTAGTTTCTGGGACCTAACATTTGCCAGTGTGTTAAGTATTTTCACCTGTGTATTGATCTCATTAGCATTTGGACTACCCTGTGATAATGTGGCACCCGTTTTTTAGTCTAACTTGAGTAAGTTGCCTGCGGTAACTTTGCTAGCTACACTCCGTGTAAGTGGATAATTTTTCCCGACAGCTGCTTTCAGTCATTTGGATCACATTCATTGCATCTCTATGCAGCTTTATGAGAAAAGCAGCAACTTTCTTAGTTTTTCTTGTGAAATCACCTTCCTTTCCTCTCTGTATTTTTTTTCAATTGCAGTAGAGAGATGCTTCCTGCGACAGCTTCCTGTGACTTGGAGAACTCCAGATTTACCTCGATCTTTTACAGACTTTGTGTGCCCTATGTCCTTGAGTTCAGCCAAATTTAGCCCATAATTTGCTATTTAGTTGCATGGATTGACTGGAAAGTAGAATGCTCTCAAAAGCCAAAAGGCCCAGAACACTAGCAGGCCGAGTAGCTCCAAACATACTGTTTAGGAGATGTGACAATTAGGATTTTGATATGGTTCTTTGGGGGACCAAAATCTCAACTTCAATCTCTTCAGAGAATTAGCTGTTCAGTGTCATCTTGCTGATAATGTTGGATTAGCAAGTTGAATGTAGTTCTCTGAGTAAGCTTTGGAGGGAAAATTATCTGGAAGCATTGAGCACCTCCTTGTGACTCTTCCTTCTTCATTCTGATTGTCAATAAGCTCCAAAAGAGGAAAATTTCTTTGTTGAGTACAAGTAACCTCTGTGGAAGCTCTCAGAGGCAGTCAGCTGTCTTTTGCTGCATCATTATTAGGTTAAGTAAGTCTTGCTATTTGACCAACAAAGTGCCAGGGATTAATTGGGGGTTCAGGTCAGTCATTCATGGAGGATTTGTTCATAGTATTGTTTTCCTTCCAGAGATAATATCATTTTTGGTTTTCTCTGTCATTCGGTCATTTTTGGAAAGCATAGATTTATGAGCTATTCCTGCTAAGTCTGAGATTGACAGTTGTTTCTCTATCTGTGTTTAGTAACTTGATCTTGGGGCATGGGATGAGATACTCGTGGAAACTTTCCATTATTTCTTAAATAGGTTTTTCCACCATTAGGAATTGATGCTAATTATTTTAGATTCCCCTCTTTGTACTTGTCTCAACCCCTTTGGCCCTCTTAGGCACATCTCTTTTCCATCGAAGAGAGAATTTTCTTATCTGTAATTAATCCGTTTGATGGGGGAGGAGTTTATTTCTATAGGTTACAGCAATAAGCTGAAGATTTATTTGAGGGTAATGTTATATTTAGACTTATCTAGCTGAACTAAATACTTCCTTTATCCGCTATTGATAGTTAGCAAATTGTTCAGTTACCTTGATATGATATGAGCCACCTGACCAACCAGATCAAGCTGAAGCCCCTCCAATGGCTTGGATAATGGATCTTAGTAAGAAACTCATCATATCCTTGTGCATTTTTTGTCCTGGGGTGTTTCTCCATCCTGGCATATTGTTGGATGTATGTGGGAGTGAGGTAGGTCTTACTGAAGAAGCAGATCATTATCTGATATGATTACCTTTTTGGTTGATGATTTCGGTTCATTATCTCATTACTGGCTTCATGTCAACCATTTCATTTGATCAAAAGGTTGATGTTGCTCTCGGTGACCATGGTCACCGAGTTGACAGAGTTTATTAATGATATAGGCAATGTGCCTGCATTAAACCTGACAAATAGAACATCCAAGTTCCCTGCCGTTCTCATATCCTAAATGACTTTTTAAAAAAAAAAAAAAAAAACATCTTTAGAGTTTTCTAATGATCTTATGTTTGATTTATTTACTTTTGCAGTAAGGAATGGGCAGCACAAGGATCAGGAGAAGGCATTGGTAATCCGTCAGTCTCTGGGCCCCATATTGGGGGGCTTTTCCCCCCAAACATGTATAGTCACCCTGGTGACTTGATTGAAAAGACGGAATGAACAGAATTTGAAGGATTTATATATGCCTGTTCTTACAGAGGCAAGCAGCCTCCTTTTTTGGGGAGAGAGTTCAGATATTGGACGCATTGTATCTTCCTTTTCTTTACAAGGGGGATTGATATATACTTAGATTAACATCAAATAGCAATACAGGTCAAAATGCATGCCCTTGCCCCTCAGGTAACCAATGATTTAGTTCATTGCTATACCGCCGGTTACTTCTCTGTTGTGGTATTTCATCCCATGAGAAAGAATTTCGTTCAGCTCACCCAGTCCTATGATTTATTTGACATTTCCTGGCATCTGGACTGTTGGGCCAGGCAGTGTCTTGAGCATGTGGTCAGTCCGCTACATTTTGCTTCTGTGACCTATGGCTATAGATCGGCCATAGGCTTATCAGCCATAAGATATGGCCGTCGAATCTCTGTTCTTTTTTTCATCTGGAGCGTTGCCTGTGGGGGGATGTTGGGAGGCCTATTGTCATATAATTTGAGATGTATTTGGTGGCTCTACCGTAAGGCATGTATTTTTGGTGCTTCAGGGCAAAAGGGGGGACCCACGATAATAGATAAGACGATTTTTGCTGGAAAGCAATTTCGATGAATTGAGTATATGTCCGAATGAGTCCTCAAGTAGACCCAGTTTGCGAAAGATAAATGGGGCAAGCTAGTTCAAAGGGCTTTTTGGACGACAATGATTCTTGATAGTGAGATTGCCAATACGGTTGCGCCTGCACCCTAAACTCACAGCATGAGAACTACTTCCTGTCCCGGGGGGTTCACTCAATTGTCCGAAAGGCAAAAAAGAGGATATAGTACTTGCTGATTGCACTCGCGTTTGCCTAACAGAACTCCGTAGTGCCCTAGGATTAATTTTGCATTTGCCCACACGATGGTTAAATTGTGCAAATTGAAAGAGTCGATGGCGCCAATCACGATACTTGGTGGTATCTTTTCGAAGTGGAATGTAGCAGTGCCTTCCTCTTTTTACCATTTTTATATCCTTTGGTGCAAGGGAAAAGCCTTCTCGTTTTATTCCTGCTGCAGGGGGAAATTGTACTTCTGCAGAGATTTTCAATTAAACCAGGTGCAGCAGCCAGAATTTTGAATGCTGGACTTCTCAGATGGATCCATTATTAATTTTTTTTTTTTGTCATTCTTTATATAGAATGATCCTGGATCTAGATGACCTACTGAAGAATACGATCTCTTTCAATGGGTTATCCGCTGAATAAACTGTCGGTTCCCAACTTTTTCGTTCAGCAACAGCTCAGACTCCGTTCTTGTGTGGGTGCACGGTCCAATGCCTTCTGATATTTATCGCTTTCTTTTGGTGCTGAACTTTCCTTTGCTGTTATACTTTCCGCTGCTCCCCAAATTTGGGCAGCGTAGCGAGAATTCAGCCATCATCCATTAAAAAAGAAAGAGGGGATAAGGGAAAACAAACCGACCACTATATATATACAAACAAACGCGCACACATAGCAGCAATGGCTAACCATAATGTAGTTCCATCGAGGTTCTTTTGTCCGACAGATACGGCTATTGTATGACAAACATAGTAAGTAAACAAAAGTAGAACTTCGACGATGCTAGGTGTTACAGCACTAGTGATCGCAGCAACCATTAACCAACGCCACCAGACAACACGTTCCAATGTCCATCTGGCATGCATCGGTCCTTATAGGGTTTCATTTCCAGCTCTATCCGGTCACGAGTAATGACACTAGTGTAGGGTTGTGATCGTACGTATCGATGGCGAGTGAAACGCACATTTTAGGACATAAATGAACTATGCATCCCGCATGACGATGCTTCAAGAGTCGGATAGTAACGGCATCTCCTTGGTGGGTACTGATTCTTCACTTTTGATTTCGGTGGCGGAGCACAAATGCAACATACTGCATACATCAGCTGCCTCCAGAATTTGTTCCATGTTGCCAAGAATTAGTGGCCCGTACTCAAAGACCATCTTCTTACACTGCAAAAAGTGAACAGTAAATCGATCTTAAGGTGCTGCCGCCTCAGAGAAAGGGAGAGAGAACTAGATACAAGAGCTTTGATGCGAGAGCAAATATTTCATGTTTTTGACTTGAACTAGACGGCTTCCATCGCAAAGAACTCAATTCTCGACGTTCAAGAAACTCCTAGGAAGGTTTGTTGAAAAGCCAATCTATACTAGCGTAGTTTAAAAGAAACAGACGTGGGCAAGGGCAATATATCGTGCGTATCTAACATTTCCATACACGAATGTGTGTGTAAGTGCACATTCGCCTTTAAGAAAAGCAGATTTACCTTGTCCTCGTAGCTCTCAAGGGAATCACAAGCCTTCAGGAGTAGTTCAATTATGTCCATCTGAGGTCAACATGAGAATCGTATTAGTTGTCATTTCAGTGGCAAGAATCATGGAGTGTAAAAAGGAGGAAAGTTTCTATCTTGTTTCCTTGGGCCTGAAGGTGGCTAAGCGATAGATGTAAGTTCTTACCAGGGACAAGTAAAAGAACACAATGGCTTTCTGCTGTCAACGATTGCTCAATACATACAAACTACCATAATGCAAGAAGTACCAACCTGTGTATCAGGGTCTTTCAACTTATCCAAGACTTGTGAAACAGCATCATGGCAAAATTCACAACTATCTTCCTTAAGCTTTGGAGAAACTCTCGCCGCTAATTTGCAGGCGGAGATATCCTTGCAGAGCTCTTCAGGTTGAATTGTAGAAAGCTCTAGGAAGAAGATTGGAGCATAGTAATCCACTAGAACAACGCACTGCAGATGAGAATGACAATCATATAGAAATCATGATGCCATAGAACCGGTTAAAGCAATGTAACAACTGGCAGTAATAGGCATCCACAATTTCAACTGGTTAGAGAGAGAGAGAGAGAGAGACCTCTGCCTTGAAAACTGGAACTTGGGAGCAGGTCAAGTGAAGAAGTTCAATTATTTCAGATTGAGTTTTATTCTCAGCCAGATATGTGAGTGCCAATTCGGCATACTCCTCGCACCACGCGCACATTTTTCCATTCATTGAACTTCCCTTTTCCAGCATGTGGTACTCGACAGCTGACCACACAATTTAAAAGCATCATTCAGTTGCTAATGTATCAACATGTGAGACATTTGCTATGAAACTTGGAACAAATATTCATTCGGACATATTTGCCATTTAACTTGTCATACAATGCAAGAATGTTAACAATGACTTGGCATCAGTCACATGTGTTTTAAGGTTGCTTCCTTGTCAGCTGACACAAACTAATGTTCATCAAAATATACAAGCTGCACGAGCTATCACATTATAGCTCTTGAAAATTCGTAAGAGAACAATGGGCGTCCACCCTTTCAGCGGCAGCTGGTGCGACATGACTCAGTAATCCACATGTAGCACCTGTTTTGCTCATGTCATCTCATAACAAGTTGTGCCATTATTTCTAGAATTTTATCAGCCCGTGACATGCCAATAACACCTTGATATAGTTTCAGTCAAAGATAGCAAATGATATTCTGATATTAATATCAGACAGAAATAATTGTTCATTACAAGCATTTCCTGACTCCTTGCTCAGCACAGGGAAGCAAATGTCCCTATCGCTTGTGGGAAGATCCAGGAAACCAAGCAAAAAGAAATGAAGGTAAATCAAAAGCAAGCTGAATGAGTACCTTCAAGATTGCGCGGCAGTTGCCTAGCGTCGAGGGCTGCAAGAGCACTCAAAACAAGAAGAAACAGGAATCCTATCTTCACACCCATGATACCTGAGACATAAATCAATTGTACGGATTTAAGTATCCACATCCAACATATGCTGACAGAAATCCTTGCCTCAATCAGATAACGACATGTCGAGAAAGCATATCATGTAATGCAAAACACGAGGAGTAGAATTCAAGTCTGCACGTGAATTCTACAGCCAATTGGCTTCCTCAACATCTGCTATTCTATCAGCACGTAAGTTGCCCCTTTTCTTGGATAGGAGCGACGCGGGCATGCACTCAACCATCGAGCTGAACATGTTGGTAATAATGATCGATTCCCTCTATCACACCATGTTAAGCCTTCTTGGGTGTATGCGAAACCAATTGGTGATAAACACAGCCTCGACTCCAGAGGAAAAGCAGCTAAAACGCTCAATACCCTATAAAAAGTTGCCTAATTGCAGCTCATGGACAACACCAAAGTGAGAACTGAGGCGTTTGAATTCACCGCGAAGGGCACTAGCATGTGTCAGAGGATAGCTACTGGGTGTTGAGTTCCAGGTCGACATTAAGAAGGAAAGATCATGTACTGCTTAAATTAGACATGAGGCAACATAAAGACGCTCAAGAAACATTGTACTATGCGAAGGACCAGTAAATGAGTCGTCGGCGACAGGCGAGAGAGAGAGAGAGAGAGAGAGGGAGAGAGAGCGAGAGGGAGTACCTTCAGCGACGGCGACGAGAGGTGGTCGGCGACTAAGGGCAATGGATCATGAAGAAAGCGAAAGTACAAGCCAAAGCCAAAGCCAAAGCCGGAGCCCGTC
Organism: Eucalyptus virginea; assembly: GCA_014182375.1. Classification (NCBI taxonomy): domain Eukaryota; kingdom Viridiplantae; phylum Streptophyta; class Magnoliopsida; order Myrtales; family Myrtaceae; genus Eucalyptus; species Eucalyptus virginea. The sequence continues at coordinate 13,945,505 of CM024524.1, read as the reverse complement.
AACCGTCCGTTCTGACCATTTTTATCAAATCTTCTTCCTTTCGTCGTTTCGGGCAATGCTGGGTCGGGGTTGGACTGTCGGATTGAGCAACTGCGAGGAAGGGTAGTTGGAAGTCGGTTGGAAGTCTGCCGCTTTTCGAATAATCCCCACCCACCACCCTTCTGAGCACTGACTCTTTCGGACATTCTCTACATCGTAACATCACCAACCTGGCTACGTAGCTCTTGATCTGAATCTAAACCTGGATTCCTCAAAGCTGAATTTTTTTTTTTTTTTTGACTCTGTATAGACAATTGAACTTCTTGTATGGATTATGAATAACTCCGGATGTAGCCCGAATGGTCAATCTCGCCGTAAAATTCAGATGAATGGCGCAAACATCTTTAGTCGGGATGCCAGATTATGTATGCACACGTCGACGTGATTGAAAGTCTTGAATCATGTATATTCGATGCGAGATCCGACAAATTAAAGTCGATGTACAGAGTTGACAAGATGAAATTACAGGATCAACAAGAATTTATCAGCGGATATTCCCGCTTAAATAGAAAATAGATACCTTATAGTGTTTCGTACGTATTCTACTTGCCCCATTGAAAATAGGCAAAAAAATGATGTTAATAAGAAATTAAGGGCGGTTCCATGTTAGAAAGCTACACTGACTAGTCTCGTCATAAGCTTTTATATTCACGAAATCTCGTTTTCTTTTTTTATTGATTAAGCTTATCTCAGTTAGCCGTCTCAATTAATTATTACGTATCTTCTGCAAGCACGGACAAACCAGAACCTGAAGAGAGAGACTCAAATAACACATATCTGGAGTTGCTGTCATAGATATAATCCATTATGGGGAAAAAGAAGAGGTGTATATAAGCCATGAAATCAAGCTGTTAGCTCAATAGATGGAAAACGACAGAAACTAAACTTGATTTGCAAATAGTAAGGTGAAATTGATGCTGATGGGGAGAAGAAAAGGACTGGTTTGATGTTTCCGTTTTGGGGACCAAAGTTGAAGTGGTGCAATTCTGTCAATTAATTACGTCGGCTCTTCCATGTCTCCAACCTGAGACTCGGAGTTGACACCAAGTTATCTCACTGTGCCAAAATTCACACTGATCTCAGATTGATGCAATGCTATTCGATGCATAATTCAAGCGATCGATCACAATCAATGATATTGTCCATAGAAAGATGATTACAGCTTACAGGTCTATATCATACGAGCCTATACACAAATAAAGCACCGAGAAGTGCCACTGTTCATCTTAAGTACAGCATGCTACATAGTAGAATTCCTATATACTTCTACAACAATGTGCATTGAGATCAGGCAGTAGCAAGGATAAGCAGCTAAAAGCCTGATGTCTGATAAAAACCTAAGATTCTTGGCCAGATTTGGTGACTTCGTGTATTGCATTTGCCAAATAGTCCATGTTGCTCATTGTAACTCCCGCCATGCTGTTCAAACAGAGTCCAACATAACTCATCAAACAAATGCGAGAAACACAACACTTCATGTAATAAAGAACTGTGAAAAGGCGAAGCCAGTCAATCAGCAGTTATGCAGATTGCAGCTTAAGCTATTTTAATGCCAACAGCGATTCATTTCAGGAAAGCTGTGCTCCGCTGATGAGATGCAGACGGATATAGCCACAAAAACAGAACTCTCTTTTGGTCAATAGAAGACAATTTTCAGCTTACTCTGCCATTTGTGAAGGCAGGCTATAAGGGAGAGATGAACAAAGAAATCTTAAAGACTGCACAGATCTTTCAGGAAACATAGAAGTGCTACATGAACTGACTCTGAAGAATTCCTCTTCTGGGGGGACAAATAAATTAATTCTTTATAAACAAGATAAGGTAACAAGCACTCCTGAGTTATTAGGAGGTGGTTATCTCAAATCCAGACTAGAGCGAAGTAACTACCTGATGCGGCCATCGGCAGTCATGTATATGTGGAACTCCCTCTGTAGCTGCTCTATCTGTCGAGGAGTTAAGCCAGAAAAGCAAAACATGCCAACCTGTTTCGTTATATGTTCCCAATTGAGAGGAGATCCCAGTTTCTCGAGGCTTTCCCGTAGAGCTTCCCGCATTTTACAAATGCGATTTACCATTGCCTTACAAAATACAGGTCATGATAAGAGACTTCAGAACAGCTCGTCTAACAATATGACAACAAAATGAAATGGGAAAACTGATGAATGAGAAACGATTGTGGAAGAAGAATAGGAAGCTACCCTCAACTCCTCGACCCAAAGTGCCTTAGTGTCTGGATCTCCTAAGATTGTTGAGACCAGCAATACACCATGAATAGGAGGGCTCCCGTACATTGCCCGTGCAATCTGCTGCAGTTGGCTTTTTACTGCAAGTGCTTGCATTGTGTCGGTGCAAAGAATGCTGAAAAAGTTAAAGAGGAAAAGAAAGATGATGAACTGTGTAGATTAGCATTGTAACAATGGCTAGATGTTGCCTATCTGCATCACCACATCCGACCATTTGAATAGCAGGTGTATGTGCATTGCAGGAGGATTATTTTTAAAATATATTTTAGTCATTATAAGCACAATAGTCTTCTTATAATTCTCTTCACTAATGTTCTGCTCTTCCCTAAACTCTCCCTGCCTTGTAACTTTGCAGGGACCTGCTGGGCCACGAAAGGTCTCTTTCAATGATCCATCTGTCATTTTTATTCCTGAAGCACTGCAGGAGAAAACCCCACTTAAGTGTGCAAGATATATCTGTACCTGAGACAACCAACTCGATGTCCATAAAGTCCCATGTTCTTCGCAAAGGATTGAGCACAACCGATTAAATGTCCATCTTGAAGAAAAGTACGGATTGCTCGTGCATCCCTGTCTAGATCGCCACTTGAAAAACCTTGATAAGCCATGTCAAAGAATGGGAAATGATTCTTCACCTGACAACAATTGATGTTTACAGTCAGTGTAAGAATCACCAAATTCTCGCATAGCCATGATGGTACATAGGTAATGATTACCTTTAAGTGATATGATATTTCTCTCCACTCTTCCTCAGTTGGATCAACGCCGGTCGGATTATGAGCGCAAGGATGGAGTAAGAAAAAGGAACTTTCTGGGGCATTCTAGTGGTAGAAAAAACACAATCAGCATAGCAGTTGCATTGGTACAAAATGTCCGGATAGTTACAGTAAGGAAGGAAATCTATGAGGCAGTACGATAGAGCACCTCTTTGTAACTTAATCATTTTATCACAGGGGTCTATGAGACGTTATTTTATTATCATCAAAAGGGTACAGTTCTTACCTTGATATCATCTATGAGTGCTGGAAAATTCAGGCCCTTCGACCTAGGGTTGTAGTAAGAGAAGGTGCCCTGAGGAACTTCAGCATCCTTCCAAATGCTATGGTGGCTGTTTTGAACATCAAAAAAAAAATTAGGAATACTCATGATAATGAAAAAGCCAATATTCAGTTGTATCAAGAATGCACAGACGAGTTTAAAAGTCATAAACCACCCTCACTTCGACCAAGTTGGATCAGGAAAATAAACTTTTGATCTCGGATAGAAGCGCCTTTGGAACTCTGAAAAGAGGCGACAAGCACCAGTTCCCGAGAGAGTTTGAATGCCAGCTAATCTTCCTTCTCCTATGACATCTGTATCTTTTCCATAGACCAATTTTATGCTCTCCTCAACCAGTCTAGAATTAGCCGAAGTAGAAATTGACTCCCTGACAAGGATCTCAGATAATGAGATGCAAATATTCAGGATTAAGACACAGAGCTGCATGAATAAAATTACATTTCACATTTCTGGTCAGCTAGGTAAACAACATTCCCCATTACAATCAATATGAGATAAAGCCTCATCGTAAATGCCGATGGTAGTTCCTCTGTAAATAGGTGCCAACTTTAACTAGCAATCAATCAGTGCAAATTTGGGTCGAAGATATTATTCCACTGCTAAACTCAAGAAAACCTGTGGCACTTCTGTTTACTATGTAGTCTTCCCAGCTTAGCCAGGTAACCCTCATGCTGCTGTAAGTCTACCTTCTCATAAAGAAGCTTATGATCCAATTTACAATCTTCTACTGCAGAGTTCCCACCAACAATACAAGAAACCCACAGCCAATGGTTTTTAAACAATTTAATAACACATTAGACAAGAATATATCAGCTCAGTAAGGAAATGTTATAACATAACTGTTACTATATGCAGAATACAGAAGTGCTGAATAACATTGATATAGTCATTACAATGACCACAATTTCTAAGGCGGAAGTAGAAGCACATCTTTCGATCAATCAATTCATTCCCAACTCAAACACCTAATATCTTCTTGTCACTTCACAATAAACTGAATCAAGAACAAGAAAACAGAGCGCGGACAGTTACCGAGAGTAAGGGATAAATTGACAACTCACAGGAATTCGCTACCCGCAACTTTAGCCTCCGCATTCCTCGCGCACCGAAGCACGACGGGCTTGCCTTCTTCATCCCTGTAAGCTCCCTGCATTCTCCAACAAACCCGTCCATTAAAAACGCACGCGATCACCGAATCATATCGCCGTCAAGCCATCATTTTGACGACCGAGCCGGACAGAAGACAGCAAAGGGTAGACAAGGTGAGGAATCGCGGCGTACCACTCCGAGGTTGATCTTGTTCGGGCTCGCGTCGGCGAGGAAGGCCTCGCCGACGCTGGCGATCGGGTCCTTGGGCGCAGGCCTCACGTGATCCCACCACTGGCACACGCGTCTTCTGGCGACCGCGTCCCGGAGGGCCCTCGACATGTTGTATCAGCTCTTCTGATGAGAGATTTGGCGATACGACGGTGGAGTTGCTTCGATGATGGGGGTGGTGGCGGCGGTCAAGTGGGGAGTTTTGAGCGCGCCTGGGGAGTATAAATGCAGGGGACGAGGCATCAGGAGCGGCGCTTCCATGGGCGGGCGAGAGCGAGCTTGTTTGCCTTCTTCTTCCTCCTGTTTTGCTTGGTTCGGTTCCGGTGGGCTCTGTCTCCCCGGTTTTCTCAGGAAGCACTTTCGGAAAACGAGAGCGGCGGCGTCTTTTTCCCGCATCTCAACGGTCAACGTTTGAAAAGTTCGGTTCCCTTGGCGAGAAAAACACAGTCATGGACTTCCACGTAAGCTGTAGTTTCCTCCGCTCGTTCATCGCCACGTGTCCAGTGGCTCCTTTTACAGCCCGGACAATTTTCCTCTCCTACAAAATAAAACTTATTTTGTGTATTTGTCAAATGAGTGGATCGGATCGAATTTGAGTGGGATCATATATGGTCTTATCCAAATTGACTCACTAACTGATTTATTAGCAATGTAAATTTATTGAGCTATACTCAATCTGAGCCAACCCGACCCATATTGTAAAACACTTCCATGTTTAATCAAATTTAGAAAATGTTGTTTCTTATGATTTATATATATATATATATTGTTAAAACATTTCCATACAATTACAAATTTAATGGATAATTTTTTTTTAAAATTGAGGCTCCATTTATTTCACCAAAAAATGTGGTATTTTTGAAAATGATAATATTTTTTTATTATTTGATTGAAGATTGAAAATGAATTAGAAATATTTTTCGCTTAGTATAGAAAATCTAATTTGATTTTTATATACTCCTTTTAAGCATTTTTATTTTTAAATTTTAAAAATAGAATTTTAATTTATTTTTACTTATTATTTTTCCTTTTTTTGTCCTCCTTTTTTTCGATCGTCAACCACGATTGTTGTGATAGGCAACAGGTGAGCTCAAGCCTCGCCATAGGCCAACGAGACTTGAGCCTCAGCCTCAATTGATCACAAGCTCGAGGCTTGCCAAATCAAGGAGGTTGGAGTCTTGCTAACACCAAGGCTGGTGAGCTCGACCTCACTAGATTTGGCGAGCTTCAGCTTGCCCAAGGCCGGTGAGGCATTGGCCTTGCCTAATTAGCAAGCTTAGGGCTTGCTAGTAGTTGTTGGAATTCGTAGGGAGAAAAAAGAGAAAGAAAGATAAAGAAAAAAGAAAAAAATTGGAAAATTGAAATTTTGAAGAAAATAAAAATTATATAAACTGCTCAAACGGATGATACCTCGTTAATGAGTTTACTCAACTAATAATCTTTATAAGTTAAATGAGTTGTAAATGGATTCAAAGACAAACCCATTTATTAGACTTACATACAACCCAAACCTATTAATAATCCATTTATCTAAAACTTGATTAACCCATATATGACCCATCTTATTATAAATGGGTTCAAAATTTTGATACCTCTAAAATTGTCGCGAAAATGTAATTGAGTTTTAATACTTTTAAAAGATGTAATTATATTCTAAAACATGTTAAATTGGTGCAATCGGGTTCCTTCGTTAACATTGTCAATTTGTCTTAGAAAAAAGTTGCTGATGTGGAATTTAAAAATTAATTTCTCTATGCTATGTGGCATTTTTTTAATTACATTTTTCCTTTAAATATTATTTAAATAGTATTAAAAAATAAAAAAAAATGTAAAATAAATTAGAAAAACAATATTGGAAAAAAAGGCTAGGGGCTCACTGGCCACAAGCAATGGGTGAGTCACTTTGGCCCTAGGCTAGGGTCGGTGAGGCCTTGGCCGAGCCTAGTGACGGTTGTCGGTCCTTGCTTAAGGCTGGCAAGGCCTTACCCGAGGACAATCATGATTGCTTGCCCTAGGGGAGGGTCGGTATTGCCGAATTTGGGTGCCCTCAACCGAATTTGGGCAAGCCTTATTGACCCTTGCATGGGTTGACGAGGCCTCGCCTAGGGTGGTGAGGGTTGGCGACCTTGGCTAGCCCTTTAAACAATGGGCAATAGCCACGACACCTAGTTGTGGTCCTTACCATTTTATTTTATTTTATTCCAGTTTTATTCTTTTATATTCTTTTAGTTTTTTTTTTTACTTTTAAATATTAATTAGATGAGTTTGGAAAGGAAAAGTAAAAAAAAAATGCCACATAAGAGAGATAAATTAATTCAAAAATATTATGTTAGCGTTTTTCGTTAGACAAATTAATAATGTTATCGGAAGGACTTGATTGCACAAATTTGACAAGTTTTAGAACTTAATTACAATTTTTGAAAGTTTTAGAACTCAATTGCCCTTTGACTATAAGTTTTAGGACTTGTGATGCATATATTCCATTTTTTTCTCCTTCTCTTCTCCTCGCGGCAACCTCCTCACCGTGGGACCGCACGTGGCATCACGCATTGCCCACCATTAAAATCGAATTTGGTAAATTTGAAAGAAACAATGCGAAAGCTTCATAAGACGCAGCATTCTAACTGATCTAGACTTCAATTTCCGTGAGCTTTAGCTCCTAGTGGGCTCCACTTGAAACTTATACCTAACGATTCATATAATCTTGCACACCCTCGTGCATGCAAAAAACTACTTTAACAATACGATGCGACATTTGATAGCAAATTTTGCGTTCGTGGAGCACACCACACGACATACTTAACTGATCATATATCAAATGAATCAAGTTGCTTTCGTTGCTGATTTTCATCAATTTTGCGTTAGTGGCTTGACTTATGTTTGCGAATGAAGATGCATGGGACGCAAATCCTTCGTCTACATGTCCTAAATACCACAATTAGAAGAAAACAATAAAGTCTAGGATTAGATCACGGGTAAACTTTGCACACAGGATATGATAATCGGATTCAATTGATGAGGCCCAAGTTCTGAGAACGTAATCCATTAATGCCATATATAGATGTTAGTCAACCTTACAACTTCATCGAACTATCATCACGCCTTTGGCAATTTACTTAAAACACACACCCAAAGGAGAATTAGAAAACACTTAACTCTCAATAAGTAGTGAAGGAGAGAAAACATGATAGAATGAATACGAGTCGCCAGGCTTGCAATCAATTGACCTCCCTGCAATTCATCCTTATCTAACTGCTAGACCCGGTGAGAGGGCTAAGGCATCCTGTCTTGTCCTTGGCAGCAGCAAAATCGTTTTAGAATAAACCCAAATTGTTCTTTGTAGGCGGTCACATGATCGTCTGTTGAACCTCCCTCGAGCAATTGTTGGTCCAGGTGGAGTAGGCCCTTTTGGCTCTTCCAGAATTAGCCGTTGTCAAAGGATGTAGGGCTCGTGACGTTGCGAGGGGAGAGACTTACATTGACAAAGCAGTCATGAAAGTGAAGACAGAGCAAGGATGCTTTCATGCAAGCCTCGTTGGCTACCGCTGATTTCACGGCGGATCTCACAGTCTCGAGCGCCATCGGGCACTTTACTGCATAGTAATTCTCCTCGAACAATTGTGTCGAGGTGGACGTCGATGCGATCAAGCAAATGAAAAAGAGAAAGCACAGTTTCTGGGTTGTATTGGGTCCCCTTTCCATCTAAAGTGAAATGTGTGGCTGCCCTTGCATCGTTACTAGGTTAAAATAACTGTATGGTTATACTAACTATGTCCTAATGATATTTACGTTAATTATCCTTATCTTTCAAGATTGCACGTATCTTGCACGTACATGGCACATACATTGCACGTATCAACTCTTCTGACAAGAGATTTGGCAATATGACGGTGGAGTTGCTTTCGATGATGGGTGGTGGTGGCGGTGGCGGTGGCGGTCAAGTCGGGAGCTTTGAGCGCGCTTGGGGAGTACAGGGGATGAGGCATCAGGAGCCGTGCTTCCATGGGCGGGCAAGAGCGAGCTTGTTGGCCTTCTTCTTCCTCCTGTTTTGCTCGGTTCGGTTCCGGTGGGCTCTATCTCCCCGGTTTTCTTACAACTTCATTGAACTATCATCACGTCTCTGCAATTCACTTAAAACACTCACCCAACGGAAAATTAGAAGACGCTTAACTCTCAATAAGTAGCGAAGGAGGAAAACCATCATAGAATGAACACGAGTCACCAAGCTTGCAATCAATTGACCTCCCTGCAATTCATCCTTATCTAATTGCTAGACCCGGTGAGAGGGCTAAGGCATCCCGTCTTGTCCATGGCAGCAGCAAAATCGTTTTAGAATAAACCCAAATTGTTGCTGTAGGCGGTCACATGATCGTCTGTTGAACCTCCCTCGAGCAATTGTTGGTCCAGGTGGAGTAGGCCCTTTTGGCTCTTCCAGAATTAGCCGTTGTCAAAGGATGTCGTGACGTTGCGAGGGGAGAGACTTACATTGACAAAGCAGTCACGAAAGTGAAGACAAAGCAATGATGCTTTCATGCAAGCCTCGTTGGCTATCGCTAATTTCATGGCGGATCTCACAGTCTCGAGCGCCATCGGGCACTTTACTGTATAGTAATTCTCCTTGAACAATTGTGTCGAGGTGGACGTCGATGCGATCAAGCAAACAAAAAAGAGGAAGCGGGTTGTATTGGGTCCCCTTTCCATCTAAAGTGAAATGTGTGGCTGCCCTTGCACCGTTACTAGGTTAAAATAACCGTATGGTTATACTAACTATGTCCTGATGATATTTACGTTAATTATCCTTATCTTTCAAGATTGCATGTATCTTGCACGTACATGGCACATGCATTGCATGTATCAACTCTTCTGACGAGAGATTCAGCAATATGACAATGGAGTTGCTTCGATGATGGGTGGTGGTGGTGGTGGCGGTGGTGGTGGCGGTCAAGTCGGGAGCTTTGAGCGCGCCTGGGGAGTATAAATGTAGGGGACGAGGCATCAGGAGCCGCGCTTCCATGGGCGGGCGAGAGCGAGCTTGTTGGCCTTCTTCTTCCTCTTGTTTTGCTCGGTTCGGTTCCGGTGGGCTCTGTCTCCTCGGTTTTCTTACAACTTCATTGAACTATCATCACGCCTCTGCAATTCACTTAAAACACTCACCCAAAGGAAAATTAGAAGACGCTTAACTCTCAATAAGTAGCGAAGGAGGAAAACCATCATAGAATGAACACGAGTTACCAGGCTTGCAATCAATTGACCTCCCTGCAATTCATCCTTATGTGATTGCTAAACCCGGTGAGAGGGCTAAGGCATCCCGTCTTGTCCATGGCAGCAGCAAAATTGTTTTAGAATAAACCCAAATTGTTGCTGTAGGCGGTCACATGATCGTCTGTTGAACCTCCCTCGAGCAATTGTTGGTCCAGGTGGAGCAGGCCCTTTTGGCTCTTCCAGAATTAGCCGTTGTCAAAGGATGTAGGGCTCGTGACATTGCGAGGGGAGAGACTTACATTGACAAAGCAGTCATGAAAGTGAAGACGGAGCAAGGATGCTTTCATGCAAGCCTCGTTGGCTACTGCTAATTTCACGGCGGATCTCACAGTCTCGAGCGCCATCGGGCACTTTACTGCATAGTAATTCTCCTCGAACAATTGTGTTGAGGTGGACGTCGATGCGATCAAGCAAACGAAAAAGAGGAAGCACAGTTTCTGGGTTGTATTGGGTCCCCTTTCCATCTAAAGTGAAATGTGTGGCTGCCGTTGCACCGTTACTAGGTTAAATAACTGTATGGTTATACTAACTATGTCTTGATGATATTTACGTTAATTATCCTTATCTTTCAAGATTGCACGTATCTTGCACGTACATGGCACATGCATTGCATGTATTAACTTTTATGATGAGAGATTCAGCAATATGATGGTGGAGTTGCTTCGATGATGGGTGGTGGTGGTGGTGGCGGTGGTGGTGGCGGTGGCGGTCAAGTCGGGAGCTTTGAGTGCGCCTGGAGAGTATAAATGCAGGGGACGAGGCATCAGGAGCTGCGCTTCCATGGGCGAGCGAGAGCGAGCTTGTTGGCCTTCTTCTTCCTCCTGTTTTGCTCGGTTCAGTTCCGATGGGCTCTGTCTCCCCGGTTTTCTTACAACTTCATTGAACTATCATCACGTCTCTGCAATTCACTTAAAACACTCACCCAAAGGAAAATTAGAAGACGCTTAACTCTCAATAAGTAGCGAAGGAGGAAAACCATCATAGAATGAACATGAGTCGCCAGGCTTGCAATCAATTGACCTCCCTGCAATTCATCCTTATCTGATTGCTAGACCCGGTGAGAGGGCTAAGGCCACCCGTCTTGTCCATGGCAGCAGCAAAATCGTTTTAGAATAAACCCAAATTGTCGCGGTAGGCGGTCGTATGATCGCCTGTTGGACATCTCTTGAGCAATTGTTGGTCCGAGTGGAGTAGGCCCTTTTGGCTCAGGGCTCACCAAGTTCCAAAATTAGCCGTTGTCAAAGGAGTTAGGGCTCGTGACGTCGTGAGGGGAGATGTTTTCGCCTCTTCAGCTGGGGCAATCGGCCTTCAAAGACACGGGCACTGACGAGTTCATGTTGCTCTTGTTGTAGAGCCGGACCCTGAACATTGCGCACCTAGCTTTGCCTATGGTGTGGGATCCCAAGAGTGCCACCATTTTTTGGGCAGTGAACCCTTTGTTGGAGAAAGAGGTGATGAGATCACTGAGATTGAGAATTGGTTGGTATTAGCCGCGTTTAGGCTTGCTGGGGTTGAAGCCCTTCTTCCGAGTTGAGGTTGCCAATTTAGTCCACCCAACTAAACATCAAATTAATTGAATCCACAATAGTTTAGGAAAAATAATAGCTTCTTCATATGTTTCAAGAAATTTCGAGGGTCAGCGCTCACTGCTACGATGGAGTCCCTAGGGGCAATGGCTAAGATGTCGGCGCAAGACAACGCTGGGGCACCACTTCTCCAATGCTGACTTGATTCATGATGAATCCCCTCATGGAGTTCGTGTTGGGAAAGGCCATCTTCTCTCCGGTGAAGTTCACCGTATCGTCCAGTAGAGTGAACATATCACATCCCTACAAAAGAAATTGAAAATTAGTTTGGTTAGTTTTAATTTTACAAGATCAAATGGACAGAGAGGATCATCTCAATATTGAATTTATGAGGTAAGACAATATATTTATATTTTTGACAAGCAATCGAAAAGGAATGTTAAAAGAGAAACATTTCATTTATTAAAAGAGAATACCATACGAAGGGAAATAAAAGAAGAAGACAAAATTAGAATGGAGCTAGAAAGCAGAAGAGACTTACATTGACAAAGCAGTCATGAAAGTGAAGACGGAGCAAGGATGCTTTCATGCGAGCCTCGTTGGCCACCGCCGATTTCATGGTAGATCTCACAGTCTCAATCGAGCGTCTTCAGGCACTTTACTGCATAGTAATTCTCCTCGGATAATTGTGTCGAGGCTGAGGTCAATGCGATCAAGCAAATGAAAAAGAGGAAGCATAGTTTCTGGGTTGTATTGGATCCCCTTTCCATCTAAAGTGAAATGTGTGGCTGCCCTTGCACCGTTACTAGGTTAAAATAACCGTATGGTTATACTAACAATGTCCTAATGATATTTACGTTAATTATCCTTATCTTTCAAGATTGCACGTATATTGCACATACATAGCACATATATTGCCACGTATATGTCAACTATTCTAGGCACTTTCCATGTATGACAGCTCGATACTAACTGTTTTGACTAAGATATAATTAATTACCGGCATGGCTTTCCCGATCTCAAGGCACTTTGCTTCAAGCTAGAAATTACATACGTTCTAATTATTTTCTTTTTAAAATTAAATTACCTTGTTTACTTTTTTCCCATGTAGCATGTCCAAAAGTAGTGTAATTCTCCTATAAATACTGCATGCTGAAGTTCACGAAGAATCCAAACCAAGACACGACACACATTTGCGCGATCTTTCCCTTGTCTCTCTCTCTTTCCCATCCAAATAGTCATTCAGTCGTCACTTCCTATACAACCCTGAAAATGTGCTTCTTTTGCTCATTTGCATGTCCATGTCGAGATTCGCCTCAGCGTGATTGTTTAAGATCAAAGTACAGCATAAGTGTTAAAACTTAATGTAAGTGAATATCTAAGTGCCAAAACTTCCAAAATGTATGCTTAACTGCCACTTTTTTTTTTTTTTTGAAAATTTTGATATATAAGTGTTAAGTTCGACGAAAGTGGCCGGAAATCTAATATGACATATTTTTAATAATATAAGTGGTCCACGTGGCATGCCAAAGTTGACTTAGCAAAACGACATTGTTTTGCCCCAAAAATCAAATTTTAATGTATATAATAATCAAAATAACCATTTTTTTTTAAAGTAGGTGCAGCGTTTGGTGAGGGCCTGCACAACCCTCATTGCCTCTACATTACCATCACTGGCAAGGGTCGGCAATGGTGGAGGAGGGTCAGTCGGGATCGTCAGGCCCTAGGCAGGGGCCGGTGACTTACCCCCGACGAGGGCCTACAAGCCCTTATCCAAATTTAGGGCGAGGGTCATGGCCAGGAAGAAGAGATTTGACCACGACGAGCCTAAGCGCCGCTAATATCAACCTCCTAGCACCAATTCTTGATCTTAGCTACCCATCACCTCTTTCTCCAAGAAGAATTCATTGCCAAAGAAATGGTGGCACTCTCGATATCCCACACCATAGGCAAGGCTAGACACACGACATTCCGGTCCTGGCTCTACAACTAAAGCAACATAAACTCATCGTTCATCACATCTTTAAAGGCTAATTGCCTTAGCTCAAGAGGCGACAAAAACCTCTCCCATCCTGAAGTCACGAGCCCTACATCTTTCAACAACAGCTACTTCCACAACTTGGTGAGCCAAAAGGCCTACTTCACTTAGACCAACGTCTGTTTAGTGGGGATTTGATGGACCATCGAGTGACCATATACCTCAACAATTTGGATTTGTTCTGGAGCAACTTCGCTAATGCCATGGTCAAGATGGGAGGCCTTAGCCCTCTTACCAGGTTTAGTGATCATATAAGGATGAATTGTAGGAAGGTCAATTGATTGTAATTTTGGGGACTCATGTTCTTATTATGTTTTCTCTCTTGTGCTTCTTATTCTCATAACATCTTATTAAAAATTAAGTGTCTTTTAATTCTCCTTCATACATTAGGGTGTGTGTTTTAAGTACATTGGCAGTGGGGTGATGATAGTTTAATGACATTGTAAGATTCTGTGACATCTATATATAGTATCAATGGATTACAGTCTCTATTGAAAGGAACTTGGGGCTCATCAATTGAATCCAATTATCATTTCATGTGTTGGCAAAGTAATTTATCTTAATAATGTCATTTCTAGTAAGCAAGGGTCTCATACGGCAAAGATACCTCTTACACGTGACTATTCATTCAATTAATTACGGGGCGGTAACTTAAAAAGGAACTGATCTTGATGTGATGCCAGTGGATGAGTGTATCGTTGAAATGAATTGGGGTAGGTTCGGTTGATCAAGTTTTGGCACTTCTATGCTCTCTATCATTTCAAGTTGGTATCAAGAGAGCGGGAACTTCTCACTGTATAAGAATAAAAACCCAACTATCTTTAGCTTGATGCAAAAAATTCTCATTGGTGGATAACTATGATGGCCTAATTTTCTAAAAAATTCCCAACTTTGACTTTAGATTCGATTTCAATTCTATCTTATTCTTTTTTGTCTTTAAAAAAAAAAAAAGTTAGGTCCAGCCCCAATTTCACTCCAAACTTTATCTTATCTAAAAAAAACACTAACTTTAGCTTTAGTCTTAGATTTGTCCCAAACTTTTTTTTTTTTTTTGGTCTAAAAAATATCACCAACTTTCAATCTAGTCTCAAATCTGTCCCTGTTAGCCCTCGGTTCAAAAATCATGGCATTTCCATGTCGGTAACAAATTTACATCACTATGGTGATGGGGAAAATTATCTACAAAACAAAACTTTTTTTTTTTAATTTGAAAATTACGGAGATTAGGGACAACTAACAACGATTTTTGAACGAATGATTAATAGGGGCAGATTTGAGACTAGAATTAGAATCGGTGATTCCTTTTAGACAAAAAGTAAAGTACGTTTGGATTTGGAACCGTATGTAAAGTCGGGGATTTTTCTAGACAAAGAAAAAAGCACAAGGCATATTTAGATTGGACCTAAAGGCCATGCCAAGGTAGAATTAGCCTCATAAGGATCATATAAACAAGTGTCTTTTAAGGATTTTTATATGATATTGTCTTATGTTAAAGATAGTTATGATATTTATATTCATTATTCATATTTGTCAAGATTGTAGATACATTGCACGTATACTACACATATATTGCACGTATATTTATCTTTGATTGTGCATATCTCGATTAAGATTTCTTTTTAGAAAAGTTATCTAATAAAGCTTATATATAGACTGATATATTCTTCATTAATATACATTGAAATATACAAAAATTTCATTATTATCTTTTCTGCTTTATTATCCTCATGCCACTGCTCAACAATGTTCACCCAAGTGCCTTATTAGTGTTTTTCCCTTTATTATATTTTTGATCCTTAGTAGGATTATTTTTTGAATCAATAGGAGGAAGAAAATATGAGTTTCCTAAACTTACATGGATTCAATTAATTTGATGTTTAGAGTTGGCAAGTTTAGTAGGAAGAGAAAATTTGTCCACGACGAGCCTAAGCGCCGCTAATACTGATATCCCAACTCCAACTCTTAATTTCAACGACCTCATCACCTCTTTCTCCTACAAAGGGTTCATTGCCAAAGAAATTGTGGCACTCTGGGGATCCCACACCATAAGCAAGGCTAGGTGCCCAACAATCCAATCCCGGCTCTACTATGAGAGCAACATAAACTTGTCGTTCGCCATGTCTTTAAAGGCCGATTGCCTCAACTTGGGAGGCCACAACAACTCCCCCCGACATCATGAGCCCTACGTCCTTTGACAATAGCTACTTCCACAACTTGAGCCAAAAGAGCCTACTCCACTTGGACCTGCAGTTGTTCAGTAGGGATTCAACGAACGATCAAGTGACCATCTACAGCAACATTTTGAATTTGTTCTGGGGCAACTTTGCTAATGCCATGGTCAAGATGGGAGGCCTTAGCCCTCTCGCTGTGTTTTTTTATTTATTTATCGGTCAGACCTCTCACCGGGTCTGGCGGTCGGATAATAATGAGTTGCAGGGAGGTCAATTGATTGCAATCCTAGCAACTCGTGTTCTTTTTATGATGTTTTTCCTCCTTTGCTTCTTATTCTCATAACATCTTATTGCAAATTGAGTGTCTTCTGATTTTCCTTCGTACATTTATGTGTATGTTTTTAATAAATTGCCCATGGCGTGATAATAGTTCGATGACGCATTTCAACGAAAACAAAAGGTAATCATGATCCGCAAAAATAGTAGATTGTGGACTCACTTATTATTATTATTATTATTATTATTATTATTATTATTATTATTATTATTATTATTATTATTATTATTATTATTATTATTATTATTATTATTATTATTATTATTATTATTATTATTATATATTTTATTTTTTTGGTGTATACAGAAAAAAATTTCTTTTATTTACACAATAAATTCAAATTAATCTTTCTTTTTGTACCAATCTCTCTTAATTTTCTCGAACAAAAAGAAGAACTATCTAGCGTAGAAATTTAATTGTAATCTGCCAACATATTTATTTCATCAAGAGGTATCTAGCGTAGAAATTTAAATGTAATCTACCAACATATTTATTTCATCTTGAAATAAAGTTGATTAAACAAATCTTTTATAATATTTATCAAATGAAGGAATTCATCCAACGATAGTTAAATTGATGGAAGTTATGTTATCTCGGATATTGAGACATATTATTCAATTGTAAATACTAATAATTCATGAAAAAAGATCGTGATATTAGGACATATCAAATATGTGTTCACTTTACACGTGTTATAAAGTCCATTAATTTATATAAAGAGATTTAATTAGAGTAACTTCTAAGATGGCCAGAGAATTTTGAACTCTGAAAGAAAAATAGCTAAGAAATTTTTCGTATAGATCTTTTTGTGGCCATCTGGTGTAAAATCACAATATTTTAATTTTATACACACCAAAAATTGAAATATAGCCTTTGATCATGCTTATTTTACAATTTCTCATAATGTAGACTTAAATTCAATTGGATTTACAATATAAAAAGTTATAAAGTTAATTTATGACGCTAAATTGGAATAAATAGACATCTCGTACTTCTAACTATCTGAATTGTGATTGGTTTCCTTCTTTTGTTTTTCTTTGTTTTCATTGTGGCCAACCTTTTCTAAATAAGAAATTGTAAGACATGGAACTTAGTGGGAATTGCCAACAAGAAATATTGCATCAAGTGAGATCTTAAATTTTCTAAGGAAACCGAGTAAACTAAGCAACCATGTAATTTCTGAGCATTGAGATATCAAGCCTAGCACTAAGGTCACTGGCCAAGCTTCACTTGGTTTGGGTGGGGGCGTCAGAAACTGCATTGACCATTGGCGAGATTGCAAGCCTAGCACTAAGGTCCAAAATTCCAAAATTTAGAGGTGCCGATGAAGGTTTGACGATACAGGAAAATTTATATGATCTCTCTTAAAAATAATTTCTTTTAAAAAAAAATACTTTCTAGCAACGTCCAATATTTGATGAAACAAAGCAACTCAAAGTGAGAGAATAAGAACTGCCCCTTTTTCTCTTATCTTCTGCCTTAACGCTTGGGAACCAATTAAATTTGTTAACCAATTGCCTAAAGGGAAATTTAGTGGTACAGAAGGCACCGTCATTCTTTAAAAAATGTAACAGAGAAGGTTGGTACAGAATCCTCAATATCATAATTCATGGAACGTGGTTGGTTGATCAAGTCTTGAGGAAAATTAAAGAGGGTTGGTTAGCTCTCTCTCTCTCTCTCTCTCTCTCTCTTCATTTTTTTTTTAAAATTTGTAATGCCAATTTAAATTTATACCCTTATTACTCAACAATAAAATTTCTTAGTAAGTATTCATATTAAATAAATGTTGATATTATTAACTTTTGTTGGCCGATGTCATTACCTAAACATGGAAATAATAAGGAAAATTTTCTTAACTTTATGTTTTGGATGATAATTGTTTTTTTTTTTCCTTTTTGAAAGACAGAGCTTCATATGCAACCTTTTTCATCTAGAATTTCTAGATATTATTCACGCAGTCCAGACTTTATTTGGAAATGGCATCATGACGCAAGGGTTCGATTTTTTTAAAGATATTCTATTGTTTAGCAGTTTTAAGTTTTTAAAATACATAATTTTAAATTCAACTTGAAACTGTTATTGCTGAAAAAAAAGGAACTATTATCAAATTTATAATATGTCTCAAAGACAAAAGTTATGCACTCATTAGCCTCATTTATATTGGCCTAGTAGACAAAATGAAATTCTTGGAATGAACACTTATTGTTTTATTTTTAAGAGCAAGTGTGCATGCATAATGTGCATAATGTGCATAAATCTAATGCCCACATATGGCGATTTGTTGGACTTGGACAGGTCCTTAAACTGTCCCGTTTATCGGAGTCAACCCTAAACGTAAAACGGGGTAATGATAAACTGCCGGGGGCTTGTAACCAAACTTGGTATTCCCCCCGAGCCGGATCTTGGCTCTGCTGCGCTGGCCTCTTGACGACTGCCAGCCCAGTATCTTGGAAATGAAGGCAGCTGGTTACAAGTTTGGTGAAAGCAGGTCTTGCAGATGAGCAGACTTATTCATTCTCAACGAACCCTAGGTGATCCCACTTACATTATACCTCTCTAGCTTGATACCCTGTATACACGCGAAGCACTTCATGCTCGAAATCACCACATTAATAGACCCTCGGCTGTTGTACCTAGACCCTCATACAATGGATCAGATCGGGATCCGAACAAAATTGACCAATTTTCATACAATGTAAGTTTAGTTACCCATACCCAATCCAACTCATATTTAATCAAATGTAGAAAAACTCAACCCACATAGAGGTGAGAGCGCAAAGTGAACAGGTGCAAAATTGAGTGAGGGCGAAAGAATTAAAGAAATGGCTTGGGTCTAAGTAAGCTGAAAACTCATTTAACACCCATATTGTTTTGCTCTATACTAATCCAAATCCATTTGTGACCTATTTACTGAATAGAACTAATTCATTTAACAACTTAGCCTTTCGAATGTGTATTAAAAAATTGAGCTATGATCCGTTTCGAAGGGTCTAGTTGTACCCAAATGTTTTCTTATAAGTTTTGCATTTTGTGCTTTATTCATTATGCGATTCTTTTAAATATCATCTTATAAGGCAAAAATAATCTCATGGGAGTCAATCGGGACCTGCCCAGTTGTGCAATGACTCAGATGATGTTGCGTAAACAAGTCTTAGGGTTCGCCGATGTTGACCTTTTCTAATCATTTGGGTTACACTGAATATCAGAATGGACGAAACAAGTTCTGGTTTAACGTGCTAGGCATGAATGTGATTTGAAAGCTTGTAGGTGAACACCAACCCTTCATTAACTTTCGAAATGGCTGCCTACTAAGCTGTAACAGGCAACTAAGTGCGTGGACTATACACCGACGAAGCACGTTTTTCTTTTGGTTTCCCTTAGTCGCTATAGATTAATCATATTGTGTGGAAAAGCATATCATGTTCAGATCATGTTCCCGATACGATGAAAGAAATCACTAATCAATAAAGTGATCGGACGCCCTGATGAATCAAGATATTTAATTTTGAGTATTAAGTCATATTGACTTTGATCGACAACATGTATGTTTAAGCAGTGAAATCTGGAGATGGCTAGGCTATCTACCTTCTTTTGTTTCAGCTTCGAATAGATGTGTGAGGTGGATAGTCCTCGCCCTTATCGGTATTTTTTTACGTGAGGTGCCTTTCAAAAAAAATATATTGACGGAGCACATGCATTGAAGTAGGTAGTGCTAGTTCATATATAGGGAAAAAAACTCCTTCAAGCTATATTTATAATTTCTTAATTCTGTGATAGGTTGAATCGGTTATGATTTATCTTTGTTTCGACCTTTGAGGCAATCTACTCGCTTCATGCAATTTCACCTATATGTGTTATTTGTTAATGCATATAAGTATTGAACAATTCTATCATATAACAATTTAAAATTTGAAAATAATTGATAATGATCTCGTAAATTTTTAAATTCCTTATTTGCTCTAGCGTGGCGTGGAAAGAGTATTAAGTACTCAAATATTACATCTTCATTAGCAGCCAGTGGTAGTTTCACAATATTGTACAACAAGAATTAATCTCTCAAGTTCCGTATCTTACAAGGAGTGTACAAGAAGCATCGTATATAGTACTAGCTAGTCTTAGGTAATCAAACATACAATGATATAATTTCAATTTAAGCTCAATTTGGAGTTCCAATTTTCCAAGTACAATAAAAAAAAATGAAGTGATTCCAATGTTAATATATAAATATATCAAGTTAATTAGAATATACACACTATTTAGGCTCATGAATTTGTGGTACGAGGCCCAAACTCGATTTGATGCTCAAGCTACTAGGATGAGAAACTTGATTTATTTGAATTAGAATTTCAACTTAACCCAAGGATTCCAAGTTTCATATGAGCGAAAGGAAGAGAAAAATCTCTTTTAAGAGAGGCGGGGGCCACCTATTCAAATGCTCAGTGGTATGCTAAAATCTCCATCCGCGTTGATCTGACTCACTTATTTAGATACTCACTTGTGGTCCTTTCCATTAGTCAATACACCAAATTCATAGATTGAAAATATAGCATCATTTTTCACGTACGACAGCCCAACGCTAACCCACTTTGATTAAGAAACAATTGATCAAGAATGTCATTTGTATCAAGCCAGAGATAAAAAGTGTTCTTGCTCTAACTATCATTATGATTTTTAATTTGGCTCGTTTACTTTCTCCACACAGGCGTGCGTTGACCTCCAAAGCCAATTCTAAAAACCCTAAAAAAATGGCCGAAAGTGCTCTAATCCTCCTATAAATTCCACATGCTATCGTTCGCGAAGAACCCAAGCCGAGATTTAATCCCTTGTCTCTCTCTTTTCCATCTGATTAGCCCCCTTCA
This sequence comes from Eucalyptus virginea, assembly GCA_014182375.1. Classification (NCBI taxonomy): domain Eukaryota; kingdom Viridiplantae; phylum Streptophyta; class Magnoliopsida; order Myrtales; family Myrtaceae; genus Eucalyptus; species Eucalyptus virginea. The sequence goes on along the minus strand of CM024524.1, from coordinate 13,924,654 downwards.
GTCATGGCTTCCAATACAAACCGGAAGATCTACTTCGTCTTCTTCATTTGTGCGATCGCGTTGAGCTCCGCCTTGGCGCAATTGTCTAACCAAGACTACTACACGCAAAGGTGCCCGAGAGCACTGGAGACCATCGGATCTGCTGTGAGATCGGCGGTTGCCAAAGAGACTCGCATGGGAGCATCCTTGCTCCGACTTCACTTTCACGATTGCTTTGTCAATGTAAGTCTCTTCCGCTTTCTGGCTTTATTCTATCCTTTTTTCCTTCATGTCCAGTTTCGTGTATGTTTTGCATGTTCTTTTACGTTCAAACTTTTACTTTATTCCCAATCCATACAAGGATTACTCTTCCTCCACGTTTATTTTCGATGGTTCCTCGCATGTCTACTTAATTCACTCCTGATTGAAAATGGCCAACATTTTGGAGATTCGGATCTTTGAGGAATATTGCAACAAGTGAGATACGCGGGCCAATGATTCCATTAAATTAAGAAAGAACACGCATTGAGCTGATCATAGCCACCATTTAGACGACCTGCCAACCTTGTGTCTCTATGTGTTTTTTTCATCTAAAATTTATTTATTCTTTGGTCGCCATATCTTATTCTATTCTAACCGATGAAATGTCTCTCTTAACATTCCTTTCCGGTTGCTTGCAAAAAAAATAAAATAAATAATAATTATTATTATTTTGTTTCCTCATAGGTTCAATATTTAGATGATCCTTTCTGGTTCGTTAGATCTTCTCAACTTAATAAAATGTTAATTTTTTTTTTTTTTTTTGATAGGGATGTGATGCATCCATTTTACTAGACAACACCACGAACTTCACCGGGGAGAAGACAGCGTTTCCCAACGCAAACTCTGTGAGGGGATTCGACGTGATTGACACCATCAAGTCAGAAGTGGAGAAACTGTGTCCTGGCGTTGTCTCGTGCGCTGACATTTTAGCCGTTGCTGCTGGGGACTCTGTCGTCATTGTAAGCATCGATACTTGAAATTTCTTTAAACATACAAAGATACTATTATTTTCCTAAACTTATGTGGATTCAATTAATTTGATGTTTAGTTGGATGGGCCGAGTTGGCAAGTCCAACTGGGAAGAAGAGATTCAACCACAGCGAGCCTAAATGATGCTAATACCGACCTCCCAGCTCCAACTCTTAATCTCAGTGGTCTCGTCACCTCTTTCTCTAACAAAGGCTTTACTGCCAAAGAAATGGTAACACTATCAGGATCCCACACCATAGGCCAGGCTAGGTGCGTGACGTTTCGGGCCCGACTCTACAACAAGAGCAACATAAGCCCATCATTCGCCATGTCTTTGAAGTCCAATTGCCCCAGCTCAGGAGGCGACAACAACCTCTCCCCTCTTGACATCACAAGCCCAACGTTCTTTGACAATGCCTACTTCAGCAACTTGGTGAGCCAAGAGGGCTTGCTTCATTCGGATCAGCAGTTGTTTAGTGGAGGTTCGACGAATGCTCAAGTGGCCGCCTACAACAAAAATTTGGGTTCATTCAGGAACGATTTTGCCGATGCCATGGTCAAGATGGGAGGCCTTAGTCCTCTCACCGGGTCTAGCGGTCAGATCAGGACCAATTGCAGAAAAGTCAATTGATTTTAATCCTGGTGATTTTTGTTCTTTTCATGATGTTTTTCCCTTCCTTACTTCTGATTGAGAATTAAGTGTCTGGTAATTCTTCTTCGTACATTTGGGTGTGTGTTTCTGGTCAATTTCTCGAGGCGTGATGATAATTTGATGATGTTGTAATATTCTGTAACATCTATATTGTATAATGGATTACATTCTCTGTTGAAAGGAACTTGGGCTCAACAATTAAATACGATGCAGCGAGGAATCTAATTATCATTTCCTGTGTGAGAAAGTAATTTATGGAAATAATATCATCTCTTCTAAGCAAGGGTCTCATATGCGTTACCAAAGACAAAGATATCTCTTAAACGTTTGTATCGTTGTGTGATGAGAAAATTTCTAGAATAGTCATAAATTTATTATAATTATATCAATTCAATTCTAATTTTTTTGGCTAATTGAATTCTAAATATTTTGCATTGTGACATATCAATCCATTTGGCCAGCACTAACATGAACGTGGATTGTCCCATGTGACATGACCGGCGTTTGGTGTGGATAGTTTTAAATAATATATATATATATATATATATATATTTTTTTTTCCTTTTTTCTCTCTCTTTTTCTTTTTCTTCGCCTCATCTTCTTCCTGTGGCAATTCGCCTGACGTCCTTCAACAGCGCCTACTTCAGTAACTTGGTGAGCCAAAAGAGCCTGCTTCATTCGGACCAGAATTTGCTTAGTGGGGTTCGGCGAACGCTCAAGTGACTACCTACTGCAAGAACTTGTCAAGATTGGAGGCCTTAGCTTTCTCACCAGGTCTAGATTCAATTGATTTTAATCCTAGCTATTGTTCTTTTCATGATTTTTTTCCCTTTATTTAACATTTAATTCTCATAACCTTTCGAGATGATTAAGAATAAAGTGTAATAAGTTGGTGCCCTCGGGTGTGGTGCTAACTTTGTTTTTAGTCAATTTTACAGGACGCGATGATAATTTGATTATGTCATAAGATTGGCTTATATTTATATAAAATGATGGATTACATTCTTTTTTTGAAAGAAACTTGAGCTCATCAATTGAATATGATGATGTCGATGTCGCATGCTAGATAATCATTAATTATAAGGCATCTAAGCTCTTGGGATCACGAGACTTAACATGTATGTCCTATGCATCCACATCATGAATGGAGAGTAATATTTCTGGATTCCCTAACAACTGTTCCTTAAGAATTTAATTGTCATTAATAATGTATTTTCTTGTGATTTAAGGATTTCATACGCAATGCCAAAGGTAAAGATATCTCCTACGCTTTCATGTCGTAAGTTAGAGATAGTTAGAGTTTTTTATAGAATATTTTTCTATGTTAGAAATAATTATGATATCAATAATCATGATATTAATTATCATTAATAATGTATTTTTTTTCTGGTCAAACCTCTTACCGGGTATGACATCCTGATTTTCCAATTCTGTTTTCATTTGAATGAGTTGGGTTTTTTTATTGACACGCCTATAGTTCTTTTCCCTGAGCTGATCACTCACGGGATAACTAGTCTATCTGGTGAAACCGTTAAGGGATTTTAATGCAATAGACTTGAGAATTCAACCAGAAATCGATTGCTCGACCGTGCTAATCTACAAGGGTCAATACGGCATTGTCAAAATAGATTAGAGATCGGAGATATGTCGATTCGATTGAGATATGTGATTAAAGTGTGAGTGATTCCATCTAATTGCAAAATTCTCGTTGAACGGCATTAAACTGATTTTTCCATCATTTTTGTACCATATGCCTGTATTTGAAATCTTGAGATTTTCATGACAACCGAGATTGCCAATGAGTCGAAGATGCACAATGTGGCTAAAAAATAATCGACCACGGGTCGATTGCACTAAAAATTCCTAAAAGCTACCCGGTAGATTGTGTCATGCTAAAATCGCGCCCAGTTGAAATCAATCGTGAATTTAAACCCGATAAAGTTCTGTCATGTCCGATTCATTTTTGGAATGTCGACTCATCCTCTGAAGATTTCTCTGCAAATCCGAGATTTTAGTGAAAATTCAAAGTAAGGCTATTTTGGACCCGAAAAATTAAAGGACTGTTTTTGGTCGCATTTTTGGCCGTCAAGTTAGTTCAATTGATGAGAAAAAATCATGAGATGGACGATGGCACATTGGTTGATTTTATGGAGGCCAAATTGAGCTCAATTGAAGAAGTTTTGGTGAGGAATTGAATCAAATTGGATGGCAAATGTACAAAATATGTAGGCCAAGGGGGGAAGCAACCTTTTGGACCTTTTAGGAGACTTCTTGGGGAAGCCATGGAGGCGAAATTGGCTGAGGATGACAGTCAAGGCTGGTGGAGCATGGAAACTCAAGTGTTCTTGATATTTTGTGGCTCCCTCCTCATCTTCAGCAGCTTCTCCTTCTTCCTTGGCTTCACTTTCTCCATTTGTGTGCCTTTTGTGAGCTCAAAAGTCCAGAGAATCAGCCAGCACTTTCCCCCCCAACTGTTGACTGCCTGCCGAAGCCGCCCGAGCACCGTTGCTGCCGTCGAGAGCCCACGCGCACGTCCGCTCGTCCACGATTGTCCCACGGTCCCGCGCCGTCGCCCGCATGCCTTGGTCACTGTCGAGACCTCTTGGCCACCGTCGCAGCTCACTTGGTTGCCGTCTAGCCAGCCGGAACCACCGCCTGGCCTTGTTGCAACCCGCCGTCGCCACCTAGCCCTCTCCCGTGCTGTTTCAGCCGCTTGAGCAGCCTCTTTCGGCCCTTGGACAAAGGTCGAAGCTCAGCCCAATTGAGAGCTTCTAGGCCCATTTTAAGGCCCGTCCGGATCTCCGTTGGTGTCGCTTTAGGCTTGTTTATTGCTCGCCTCCGCGTTGCCGTCGCGGTGCACTCATCGGCCCGCTAAACCGGTGAGTTTACTTGCTAAACTTTGCTTAGAGAGTTAATGACGTTTAGTAGATAATTAGTTTAGACTAAGTATGAATTAGGTGGTTTGTTAGTTTATATTAGTGATTTAATTGTTTAATTATGCATGTTAGGTGGTTAGAATAGATTGATTAGGGGCTAATTAGATTGTACTATTTATCGGCAAAAGTATACCTCAAGTGCCATAACTTGGCACAAAGGGATACTTAAGTGCCATAACTTACGAAAGGTACACTTAAGTACCACATTCGAAGAAAAACAGATTACTTAAGTGCCACTCCAGCCAAAGTCCGGTCAAAACGCTGACGTGACATTTTTCCGGCGAAGCGAGTGCAAAATGACGCCGTTTTGCACGTTGACATGGCCAAATAATGCAAAAACGGTGTCATTTTGGGCGACGTGGTAACAAAATAATATAAAAATTAATTAAATTAAATTTAAAATTAAATTTAGTTAAAATATTAAAAAATAATGATTTTAAAATTAAATTTAGTTAAAATATTAAAAAATAATGATTTTAAAATTAAATTTACTTATAATATTAAAAAATAATGATTTTAAAATTAAATTTACTTATAATATTAAAAAATAATAATTTTAAAATTAAAAAATTTATAAAAAAAAAGAAAAAGAAAAGAAAGGGGGGCGGTGGCGAGGGCTCAGCCCTCATCGACTTGAAGGATGTGCGTGCGCTCGAGGTTCGGGGCATGACACCGGGTCTAGCGGTCAGATAAGAATGAATTACGGGGAGGTTAATTGATTGCAAGGCAACTCGTGCTCTTTTTATGATATTTTCTCTCCTTTGCTGATTATTCTCTAAGCATCTTATTGCAAATTAAGTGCCTTCTGATTCTCCTTCGTACATTTAGGTGTGTGTTTTTAAGTAAATTGCCCGTGGCGTGATGATAGTTTGATGACGTCGTAAGGTTCTGTGACATCTATATATAGTATGGATTACATTCTATTTTGAAAGGAACTTGGGGCTCATCAATGGAATATGATTATCATTTCCTGTGTTAGCAAAGTAATTTATCTAAACCATGTCATTTCTAGTAAGCGTCTCATACAGCAAAGATATCTCCTGCACGTGACTATTCAGTCAATTAATTAGGGGGCGCTAACTTAGAAAGGAACTGATCTCGATATGATGCTGGTCAACTGAGTGTATTGTCGAAATGAATTGGCGTAGGCTCGATTGATTAAGTTTTGGCACTTCTGTGCTCTCTATCATTCAAGTTAGGGATTAAGAGAGCAGGAACTTCTCCCCATATAAGAATAAAGACCCAACTAACTTTAGCCCGATGCAAAAAGTTCTCATTGGTGGATAATGATGATGGCCTAATTCCACACAAAAGGTTCCCAATTGTAAATCTAATCCCAGTTTTATCTCAAACTTTTCTTTTGTCTTCAATAAGAAGCTCAACTTTAGGTTTAATCCCAAATCTTCCCTGCACTTTACTTTGTCTAGAAAAAAAAAATTAGTCTCACATTTGCCCCAAACTTTTTTTTGTCTAAAAAAAATCACAAACTTTCAATCTACTCTCAAATCCATCCTCGTTAGCCCCCAATGCAAAAATTGTGGCATTTCCATGCCGGTAACAAATCTACATCAATAGAGTGATGTGGAAAATTATCTACAAAATGGAATTGTTCTTTGATGTGAAAATAGGGATAACTAAAGATGATATTTGGACAAAGGGTTAGCGAGGGCAGATTTAAGACTAGAATTAAAGTTGGTGATTCCTTTTAGACCAAAAAAAGTAGGGGGCAGATTCGGAAGAAGATGTAAAGTTACGGATTTTTTTTTAGACAAAAAAAATAAAGCTCAAGGCACATTTTGACTAACCCTAAATGTGACATCCCAAATTTTCAGTCATGTTTTCTATTGAATAAATCGGGCATTTCATTGACGCATTTATATGGCTGTTCTCAGAGCTGATCACTCTCGAGATAACTAGACTATTCAGGGAAGCTATTAAGGACTTTAAGGCAAATAGACTAGAGAATTCGACCAAGAATCGACTTCTCGACCGTGTCCATCTTTAGAAGTCATTACGGCACAGTTAAAAATCGATTTGAAATCAGAGATAGACTGGATCGATAGAGATTTGTGGCTAATTGTGGGTGACGCCACTAAATTGGGAAATTCTCATCGATCGACACTAATTCGATTTTACAGTCGCTTTGGTACCTTGTGCCCGTAATTGAATCCTCTAGGTTTTCATGACAATCGAGAGTTGCCATTGAGTCGAGTGGGTTCATAGTGGCTCGAAGAAAATCGACCACGAGTCATTTGCCTTAAAAAGTTCTGAAAATTACCCGGTAATTTATGTCACGCTAAAAACGCGCCAAGTTGAAATTAACCGCGAATTCAAGTCCGATTTCAAAAATTGAAGTCTTTGTCATGTCACAATAAATTCTAGGAACGTCGACTCACCCTCAGAAGATTTTTCGGAGATTCCGAGATTTTTACGGAAAACCATTGCGGACGTTGCGGAAAATTTGCGGAAATTCGGATGGGTCAAATTAAAGGAAATTTTGACTTATAAGTCGAGCTAGCTGGCGATGGGCACTTGCAGAAATAGTATGGGCATTTTCTTCGACGAATTTGGACCTCAATTGGGGAAATCGGAGAAGAAATCGAAGCTTAAATTGTGAAATTCGGATGCTAATATGAGGCTGGAATTTTGGCACCAAAGTGGATTAATTTGTGGAAATTACATGCTAGAAAGTATTGGGGACATTAGAGATATGTGTGTAGGCTTTGGGGGACCAGGCATTCAATATATTGGCTAAGGTTATTGACTTTTGCTCCCCTCTCAGCTGGCTTCTCGTGCACGCCCGCGACGTCCCCTCCGTCTTCTTACTCATTCGATCAATCCCATCTCCTTCAGCCTCTGTCTTTGCTTTCATTTCTTTTTGCTCCCTTCGAAGACCGCTCGCTCATCCCTCATCCATGCCCCTCATCCATCATCATCTTTCCTCCACTCCCTCTCTCTCTATTTGCTGCCCTCTCCACCCACGGATGTCCCATGCAGGTCAACCCTCACCCACCGTAATTCCCTTTTTGTTGACCCATCTTCACGCCTACAAATTTCACTGAAGATTCCAGCAAGCCGACGCGTCCATGAGTCCACCTTCATCCGCGGCCCACCTCCTCCTTTGTCCACCAATCAACCGAAGCCGAGTCTCTCTCCATCCATTTTCGACCGCAGCAGCTCCTTCCCAACATCCGCGACACCATGCCAGCGAAGCCATCCCACCTGCAGCTCCACTTCGGTTTGTCTTCACGGTCAACAAACCGGTGAAACTCTCCACCAAATTTGACCGCAAGTTCCACGATTGGTGGTCCACGACGCCACCTGGCCCAACGTCCCCGAGTCAGCTTCTCTCCCTCGAAGTCCCGCGGTGGACTCCAATCCAGGCGTCGACGTCAGCCCGCAGTCCACCGAAACAGCTGCTCCGCGTGCGTTTTCCTTCGTTCAGCTGGTCCGGGTGTCTTGGGCCCAGCAGATTTTCAACGGTCCAACAGTTGGGCCCGTCCATGAGCCCAAGAGTCCAGCAAAGCCCATCTCAGCTTAAGCCCAGCCCAAGAAGCAGCCCATCAATTGAGTTTTGAGGTCCAGTCCACCTCAGCCACTTCAGTTCAACGTGCAGCCCAGTAGTCTTCAAGCCCGCACCAATTAAAGCCCAAGAGTGGGCCCAATTCCAGTAAATTAATTTCAGCCCAGCCCACAAATTGAAGCCCATCTTCAGCAAGCCCAATTCAATTTGAGTCCAGCACAAAAGCAAGAACAAATCTCAATTGGGCCGAGATTTGTTGGGCCAAGCTTAAGGCCCGGTCCAAGCCCGCCAGTGTTGTCGAAAGCCCGATTTCGGCCGCCGTCGCGGTGATTCGGTCTCCGCTATTACCAAGTGAGTTTTACTTACTAATACTTTCTTAGTTTGCTAATTATGCTTAGGGATTGGTTAGATTTAATTAAGTGCAATTAGGTGGTTAGATTAGTCTAGAACAATTAAATTAGTGACTTAATGATGCATGTTAGGTGGTTAGACTTAGTCATTAGCAAGTAGAGAGCTTCTAATATTTATTGAATGTATCTCAGGATTTTTCCCGATCCGTTCTGGCGTTCAATTAGGCAATACGGGCCTAAATTGGATTTTTAGTATTTATTTATTTATTTTTTGAAATTAATTAATTATTTATTTATTTTTCCGGAAATTCAACCGGGATGGTTGGTGACCGGAATTTTATGCTGATTGTCGTGGTGCAGTCCATTTATTTAATTGAGCTTTATTTTGTGCGGAAATGATTTATTTGGGATTTATTCCCTAATTTAAATAATCTTGGAAAATTAATTGGAAATTAACCAGGCATCAGTTAATGATACCAAAAATGTCTTAGTGGACTACAGAAATTGGTGGGATTTATAAAAAGGAAATTATTATATTTTGGCTAGGGCCGATCGTGTACTCACACAACTTATCTTGAGACAGTACGGTATGATATACCGGCTCGATAATCCTACAGATCATCTTGAGACAGTACGGTATGATTTGATAGCTTGATAACTCTATATGTCGTCTGGAGATAAGATAACATACTAGCTATATATCACGTACGGTGAGTAGTCTTGGATGTTGATCAGACTTATAGAAAGTATGAAAGGGGTCGATCAAGAGATAATTTGGATGACATGTAATCGACTAGGTCGATTGATCGATGATTCGATCTGATTGGGTGATGTGATGTGCTGATGTATATTTGATATATATACTAACTTGCAGGAAGGATCTGAGGCCAAGGTAAGTCCTCTGACTCGTGATGTGCTTAGGTAGCCTAAGGTGTATTGGTTTACTAATCGAGTATTAGGGGGTAGAACTTGCTGAGACGTGGTCTCAATGGTTATTGAATAACCATTTCAGGTCCGTAGAGGGACCAGAGGAGAACGGGGACTGGGGTGTAGCAAAGGAGGTACCTAAGGATGAGCTGGCATATGAAGTCGAGGATGAGCCTGAAGAAGAAGATGAAGAGCCGGAAGGAAACGAGCTCAGTGAAGCTGAATTGGAGGAGGATCAGGATGATCCTGAATATGACCTAGATGAGGGTTGAGATCCCATTTCTTTTGTGAACCCTAATTATATGTGAATTGTGCGAGACAAGAAGGTTTTGAATAGTCTTATGAATAGACTTTGTGCTATGCCATGTATAAAGGTTTGGTTGTGGATTTCAATGCGAAAATAATATGGCCTGCTTTTCTATCCCATTATTTCATTGTCTGGGGATTTATAACTGCTTCCGCATGTGCTTAATAAATGAAAGGGTCGGCGATACATAGTCTTGGGATATCGCATTCTAAAATCGACCAAGTAGAATGATGTGTACATGCTCGAGGATCGGGGCGTGACACTAAAGGCCATGGCAAGGTAGAATTAGCCTTATGAGGATCATGTAAATGAGTGTCCTTTAAAAAGTAATGATTTGGTTTTCAAAGTACTAATTATGGGAAAAATGTCAAAAATGTTCTGAACTTATTGCAATTGTATCAATTAATTATATAAGTCTTTTTATGGTGTCCAAATAAAAAAATAATAATAAATTGAAAAAGTATTAAAATATTATTAAAAATTATCCATGTCAGCGTTGGCGGTGATATGTAGGCCGACTGATGTCTATGTCAACAATATCATAACAAAATTAGTTAGAAGGATTGAATTGAAATTAGGTCAAAAGATTTAAGACTAAATTAACACTACTGTAATAGTTTTAAGACTTTTCCGACACTTTATCTTACTTATTATACTTATTGTTTAGAAAAATAATTGAGTTTAATCTCTAGAGTATAAGATCTAATTGAAGTTGCTACAAAATTTGTGATGAAATATTTACATGTGATCTGATCCTAGAATTATTGATCTCATCTACTTTGAAGCACCAAAACTCCCTGAGAGCCATTGTGTCATGTCAGACACTTCGACACGTGTCCGACACTTTTCAACACTCTCTTACACTCTCTGACACTTGGTTAACACGTGTCGGTCGGAAAATTCAACACCTGGTCAACTTTCCCAACATTCTCCGACACTTAAGTCGGAATCTGACATTTGAATTTCCGACACGTGGAGTCAATTTTAGAAATTTTCAATAAAAGATAGGTCAAAATGTATATATATGAATAAAATAAAAATAATAACAAGAAAAGAAGAAAAAAATTAATATTCTCTTCTTTTCAAACTCTCACTTTTCATGATACATAATTCACCTCAAAGTTTTTTTTTCTTCTCTTCTGATACGTCTAACATGCGAGTCTAGAATGTGAATTGCTTATTTTTTTCTCCAAATTTTATGAATTATTGGAATTGAGTTAAATTTGTCAAATTGAAACAATGTATGATATTAATGAATGGTGAATTTATATTTTTAGTGTAAATTCATTTTAGGTTTTTTTCATCATTTATTTATTTGTGAATTTGAATCAAATTAATTTGATTAAAATGATCATAAAAATAATAATTTATTATGTATATATAAAAATATACATTTAATATATAACGTGTCCCAACGTGTTGGAATTCTCTATTTTTTGAGAAACGACGTGTCGTCATGTCATGTCACATGTCGCGTGTTGGTGTTGGTGCTACTTAGCTCATCTACTTGTGGTATTTAGGGTGTGTGGACGATGGAGTTGCCATGCATGCATCTTCATTCATGTCAATTTTTTTTTTTTTTTTGGTAAAGATTCATGTCGATTCGTACTCCATGAAAAAAAAAAAAATCTAACATTCAGCTAAAAAGATTAATGAACATGCAGCAACAAAAGCGACTTGATTCATTTGATATACGAATTAAGTATGTCATGCCGTGCTCTCTACGAATAAAAATAAACTTTTGCTATCAAATGTCGCATCGCGTTGTTAGTGTAGTTTTTTGTATGCATGAGCGTGCGGCAAAATATATGAATCATTAGATATAAGTTTTGAGTGGAGCCCATTAGGAGCTAAAGCGCACGTCAAGTGAAATCTCGATCGGTTAGGAAGCTGCGTCTCATGAAGCTCTCGTATTTTTTTTTTTTTTTCAAATTTGCCAAATTCAATTTTAGTATGATTGCCGCTCGCCAAGGCCGGCAACGCATGATCCCATGCACGGTTGCATGGGGAGGAGGTTCCCACAAAGAAAGAAGGAGAAGAAAAGAAAAGGGATATGTGCACTACTACAAACAATAAAACTTATTGCAAATATGTAATTGAATCCTAAAACGTTTGAAATGTAAAATCAAGTTATAAAATTTATTAAATTGCCGCAATCGAATCCTACTAATAACACCGTCAATTCGTCTAATTGATGCAACATTTTAAAATTAATTTCTCTCTAATATGTGGGATTTTTTTAATTACTTTTTCTTCCAACCTTATTTAAATAATTTTTAAAAACGATAAAAGGCTAAAATAATATTAAAAAATTGAAAAAAAAGGAAAAAAAAAGGGTAAGGACTCATGGCTAGGCATTGCTGTCATTGCCCATTACTAGAGGGGTTGGCGAAGGTCGCCAAGCCAGGCAAGGGTTGGCGATGCTCACCCAAACTGTGTTGAGGGTGCCCAAATTTGGACGATGCAAGCCTCCCCTAGGGTCAAGGCCTCGTCAGCTCTAATTGAGGGCTAGTCATTGTTGCTAGGCCTAGGCAAGGCCTCATAAGCCCTTGTTCAGGGCAGCGTGACTCGTCCGAATTTGGGGATGGCAGCCTTGCTTGTGGTTAGCGAGCTGCTGGCCTTTTCTCGTTTTTGTTTTTTGTTTTTAATTATTTTAGCTTTTATTTTTTAATATTATTTAAATAAGATTTAAAATTTCCACGTTAACATTTTTGTTGCGACCTACCCTTAGGGGGAGGGAAAATGTTTAGGGGTATTGCCTAAAGGACGGGCCTAAGACCCATGATTAAGCACGGACTCTCCCAAACCCATACCCCGCATGACATTGGGATATTTTTTAGGAATTTTGCACAAAATGAGTCGCTACTAACTTATTAGGGTCGGCTAGAAACCAAGTGAGGCATGGGAGCGTGCCTCACTTCCTACGCAACCAGAGAATCTAGGGTTGGACACTTGATTATACTAATTGACCAATTAGTGCCCTTTCGGTACCTAATCTTGTTCATTTTAACAGAAATTTTTTTTGTTAGGCAGTTTGGATTAATTTTATACTTATCCACTAATATGCAAGGTGATCATGCGCGTGCGCAATTATTAAAGTAACAATCATAGCTACCAAAATCCTAATTGCAATAAAATTGAGCACGTGCGATTAAACATCCACAAATATAATCAAATATGCGAGTTGAACATGCAATATAATCAAGGTACAAGAAAATAAAGGCCTAATTACGCTAAAAAGGCAAAACACAACAATTCTTAACCAAATCCTACATGTTTTAATTTTCGAAATTTTTTTATTTTTATTTTTATTTTTCTTAATTTTAAAATTTTTAATTAATTTTAAAAAAAAAAGATTTTTTTTTCAGTGTTTTCTGAAATTTTGGATTTTCGGAAATTTTTTTGAATTTTTATTATTTTTTTGAATTTTTTTGAATTTTTTTGAATTTTTTTGAATTTTTGAATTTTTAATGTATTTTTAATATTTAATATTATTTTATTCGGAAAAAGGATTTGGACCGGATAGGACTAATCCGACCCGTTGATCCGATCCAAGCCCAGGTCCGACCCACGTCAGAAAAAAAGAAGATTTTTTTATCAGTTGAAATATACATATTTTTCATTCACTTTTTTAATTTCATTTTTAAAATTTTTAAAATTTAATTTTTTTTTAAAGATTTTCATTGCTCTGTCTTTTCTTTGCTGCACTTCCCTCCTTTTCCAGCGACTCCTATTCCCGAAGCCACTTTCTCTCTTCTTTCTTTTTCTTTTCTTTTCTTTTACTTTTATTTTTCTCCTCCCCTTTAGTCTACCCCTCTACACGTTCTCTTCTTCCCCGACGCTTCTTCCTCAATTTGCGCCATTTTCACCGAACTAAACACAACACCGCGGCAAACCCTCACCGGTGTTTGGAGGGTCGCCGAGCTACCATCTGGCGCTGGTAATTCGTTCCGATCGACGATGAACACTGTTTGACACCCACTCTGGTGACGACAAAGCCATTTTTCGGCGCGAAGAAAAACATCATCGACTCGAATACGCATGAATATTTCTCACGAATACTACGAAAACACCACAAATATGAGCAAAGCAAGCAGGACTCGGCGGGTATGAGAGCAAAAACGAGTTGGTCTTGTGTTAAAACATACACTGCTCTTCGGTTTTTTTTTTTTTTTTAAGGCATTTCAGCAAACGCATAAGACGCACTAACTAGAGAGGTAAGCATGGACTCGACGGGGGCTCGGGTTCAGGCCAAAATCATCACGCGATACACAAGCACTATTTTGGATCGGCTCAGGGACAAGTTTATCAGCCTTTAACTTGAGTTTAAACAAAAATAACGAGTCTCGGCCATGACACCAAATACAAACAAATATTTGCATAAAGCACTACAATAAGCACGCATAAGCTGCGTGAGGAATGAACACGAGCACAACGGAGTTTCGGGCGAGGATCGAGACTGAAGCTCGTGCGAACTGGTCGACCACGAGCTCCAGCCCGACGTCCCACCAACAACAGGGCAGACGTACTCGGGAATGACCTACCTGATTCGAAGGGGAGCGCTGCAGTGGACGACGGCTCTCGGGTGGACGACTGGCGACGGCCCTGCTGTCCTTCAGTCTCACGCTCCCTTTGGCTCACCTCTCCTCTCTCGAGCTTCCCCTCTCGGTTCTCTCTCTCGCTTTGTTTTGTGCTCGTGTTTTCTGTGTTGCTTCCGCCCGGGCCACTCTCTCTCTTCTCCTCATAAATCTGCCGTAGGTTACCCCCTTTTGGCATCCCTCCAAAGCGGCTCCGGATGGCCAGCGAAGCCAGCTGCCTTTCCCTTCCATCTTCAGCTCAAATTTTCCTCGGTCAGTCCAGCCTCCTTACCTCTGTATATGTCTGCAGCCGGTCTTCTCTTTGGGACCAAGTTCGGTCCGTTTTCAGCTACAACGGCTGCAGGTTTTCTTGGGTTTTGACAACCGCAGGCGTTGCCACGCTGCAGCTGTGTGTCATCGCTTCCCTTTTTTCTGAAATCGCAGCTGCCGCCCCCTTGCAGGTCCTTCTTCAGCTTCCTTCTGCTGCTCTGTCTTCTGCCGCTCCTTCTGTTCTGTGTTTTTTTGCAGGTCTTCGAAGACTGACCGGAGGGAGGAAGACCTCGTTCGTGGGCTGAAAGGGAAAGAGGGCTGGGCCCGGCCTAGCGCATGGAGAGAAAAGAAAAGGGGTGGGCTGTTTTTTTTTTTTTTTTTCGCTTTTTTTTCTTTTTATATTTTATATTTTAATTAATTTTTAAAAAAATTAATTAATTTTAAATTTTTTGTGACTAATTCATAACTTTTAATGCTATTTTTAATTACTTAATTTAGGCAAAATTTAGGTGTCAACAATTTTTCATTAGACAAATTAATCATGTCAACGAAAAGATTCGACTGTCTCAATTTAATAAATTTTAAGATTTAATTGCACTTTTTGAAAATTTTGAGAAATAATTATATTTTCGTAATAATTTTTAGGACTTGTAATGCATATATTCCCCACTAAAATAAGCTGCTAGATTGGGGAAGATTATCCACCTAAAACGGGAGCCACGGGACACGTGGCGATCAAATACTGGAGGGAACAATGGTTGAGGTGGAAGTGCAGGACTGTGCAATATTTTTCTCGTCGAGGGAACCGAATTGAAGTGTTTACTGCTTAGGGCGCATTTGGTAACGATTTTGTTCTTGGGATTAGATTCTGATCAGAAATGATTATTTTTTATTATGTTCCCGGGAACAATTTCTAAGTATTTTAAGCTGTTTGGTAACTGTTTAAAATTTCTGATTCTGGAATAGAATTGTGTTTGGTATCATGCTCATTAATTATGTTCCAAATCAATTTCTTTTAATTTTTTCCTTTTTTTTCCTTTTTCTCCTATTCTTCTTCTTCTTCTTCTGGTTGGTCGCTGAACCGGTGACCGGCTAGACGAGGGTTGATGACCTCACCGAAGCGTTGCCGGCTCTTGTCAGCCGAGCCTCGTTGGTGGCCAGGCAGGCCTCACTGGGGCTCGGCGAGCCTCACTGGGGCCAAGCGGGCCTCGCCTAGCCTCGGCGAGCTCGCTGGATCGGTTACCGGCGATTAACGAAGGAAGCGGCGGACATCGGCGGACGACGGCCGCAGGATGGCGGTCTCAAGTGCCTCCGGGCACTTTCCCGCGTAGTAGTTCTCCTTGGACAATTGTGCCGAGGCGGATGTTTTCCCGCGTAGTAGTTCTCCTCGGACAATTGTGCCGAGACGGATGTCGAAGGGATCCAGCAAATGAAAAATATGAAGCATAGTTTTCTAGGGCGTATTGGGGGCCATTATTGAAAGGGCTAGTCATATGGGAAAGAGAGGGAAACAAGGGAGAGCTCTTCAGATGAGTGTCGTGTGTTGGTTTGGACTCTTCATGAGCTTCAACCTGTGATATTTATAGGAGAACTACGGACAAATTACGATAGGATCGTTGTGACATCCCATATTTTCATTTTTATTTTTTATTGAATAAATCAGGCATTTCATCGACGCGCCTATAGGACTGTTCTCAGAGCTGATCATTCTCGAGATAACTAGACTATCCAGGGAAGCCATTATGGAATTTTAATGTGACAGACCGAGAATTCAACCAGGAATCGGCTTCTCGACCGTGCTCATCCTTAAATGCCATTACGGCACAGTTAAAATTCAATTTGAGATTAGAGATAGGTCGACTTGACTAAGATATGTGGATAATCATGGGTGACACCACTAAATTAGAAAAATTTTGTCGACCAGCCCTAGACTGATTCTTTTGTCATTTTGGTACCCTATATTTGTATTTGAATTCTCGAGATTTTTACGACAACCGAGAGTCGTCAATGTATCAAGTGGGTTCATTGTGACTCGAAGAAAATCGACCACAGGTCATTTGCACTAAAAATTTCTGAAAACTATCCAGTAGCTTAGGTTACGCTAAAAACGCACATGAGTGAAATTAACCGCGAAATTGAGTCTAATTTCGGAAATTAAAGATTCTGTCATGTCACAATAAATTATAGTAATGTCGACTCAGTCTCAGAAGGTTTTTCTGCAACCCGAGACTTTTTGGGAAAAAAGTTGTCCAAGGGCCGTTTTTGTTTGAAAAAAGGGCGGGACCGTTTTTTATCGCGAAATTGGGATGCAAGATGGTACAATAGGTGAGGAAAAATACTAGATTGAGTATTGACTCGACCACGGGATTTTTTGAGGTCGAATTGGATTGAATTAAGCACAAACGGGTGTCCAATTGAACCATTTTTGTTTTTAATTTCGTATACCCCTTTCCACCCTCAACATTTAGACCACCATAAGCTTCTAGATCGAGGCCTTGTTGGCTGAAGGAGGGCCAAGGGACAACACTAGGCCAAGGAGGAGTCAAGGGGACAAAGCATTGGAACAATTGGCCAAGGAGACCCCACCAAAGCCAAGCTTGTCCCTCACTCCTTCCTCTCTCTCCTCCTTGGCTGTGTGACAATCTTCCTATCTCCCTCCATTACTGTTCGATGTCCATAGTAACCAAGGAAGCTAGCAGCACCGCGGGAGACAGCAGGAGCCGCTCGCACGCTGCCACTGTCGCCGTTCGTCGCTCGCGCGCTCCACCGTTTGCTCGTGTGCCACCGCGCCCAGCCGTCCCTGTTCGCCACTGCTCGTGCATCCTAGGGCTGTCCCGAGCCCAGCCGGAGACTGTCCATCACCGTCCAACCCCCGTCGTTGGTCGCTAGGCCTTGCTACAACATCACCGGCCCTTGCTCGCCTCAACCGGCCTCGGATCGACCCTCAACCAGCAGCAAACAGAGAACAGAAAAGTGGGTTTCCAACAAGTTTCTAAGCCCGTTTTAAGGTGGTCCCGAGTCTCGGTTGCTTGGCCCGCCTTGAGGATAGTCAGTCCTCGTCGTGTTCCTGACGTTTCGCACTGACCCGCTCATTAATCAAGTGAGTTTTGCTCATTAATCCTCACTTAGTAGGCTAATGATGCTTAGGGGTTGTTTAGATTTAATTAAGTACGATTAGGTGGATAGATTAGAGTAGAGTAATTAAATTAGTGCCTTATTAATGCATGTTAGGCAATTGGTTAATATAGTTAGCTAGTAGACACGCTCTACTATTTATTGAATGAATCTCGGAAGTTTTCTTGGTCCGTTTCGACGTTCAATTAGGCATTACGGGCCTAAATTAAATTTATGACATTTATCTAATAATTTTCGTAATTATTTAATTAATTAATTATTTTCCGAAAATTAAGCTGGGACAGTGGGTGAGAGGGCTAAGGCCACCCATCTTGACCACGGCCTTGGCAAAATCTTTTTGGAACGAGCCTAAGTTCTTGCTGTAGGCAGTCACTTGAGCATTTGTCAAACCTCCACTGAACAATTGCTGGTCCGAGTGGAGTAAGTCCTTTTGGCTCACCAAGTTCCGGAAGTAGCCGTTGTCAAAGGACATGGGGCTTGCGACATCAAGAGGGGAAATGTTGTTGTCGCCTCCCGAGCTAGGGCAATTGGCCTTTGAAGGAGCGGCAAATGACAAGTTCATGTTACTCTCGTTATAGAGCTGGTCTCGAAATGTCATGCATCTAGCCTCGCCTATGGTGTGGGATCTTGAGAGTGTCACCATTTCTTGGGCAATGAAGCCTTTGTTGGTGAAAGCGGTGATGAGGTCGCTGAGATTTAGCTTTGGAGATGGAAGGTTGGTATTAGCAGCAGTTCCATTCGCCGTGGTCGAATCCCTTCTTCCGAGCTAAACTTGCCAACTCGATCCACCCAACTACATGTCAAAAATTGAATCCAAATAAGTTCAGGAAAAATAATAGCCTCTGTGGATGTTTCAAGAAATTTCAAGGGTCGGCACTTACCGCGACAACGGAGTCCCTAGCGGCAATGGCTAAGATGTCGGCGCACGAGACAACACCGGGGCATAACTTCTCTACTTCCAACTTGATGGTGTCGATCAAGTCGAATCTTCTCACGGAGTTTGCATTGGGACGGGCCATCTTCTCCCCGATGAAGTTCGCCGTATCGTCTAGTAGAATGGATGCATCACATTCCTATAAAACAAATTAAAAATAACTTTCGTTAATATTAGATGAAAAAAAGAAGACGGTTTAAAGAGAGTTAGAAAGTGGAAGACACTTACATTGACAAAGCAGTCGTGAAAGTGAAGATGGAGCAAGGATGCTCCCATGCAAGCCTCCTTGGCCACCGCCGCTTTCACGTTGGATCTCACGGTCTCAAGTGCCTTTGGGCACTTTCCCGCGTAGTAGTTCTCCTTGGACAATTGTGTCGAGGCGGATGTCGAAGGGATCCAGCAAATGAATAATAGGAAGCATAGTTTCTAGGGCGTATTAGGGGCCATTACTGAAGGGGCTAGTCAGATGGGAAAGAGAGGGAGACAAGGGAGAGCTCTTCAGATGAGTGTCGTGCATTGGTTTGGACTCTTCATGAGCTTCAGCCGATGGTATTTATAGGAGAACTATGGACAAATTGCGATAGGATCGTTGTGACATTCCAGATTTTCATTTCTATTTTCTATTGAATAAATCAGGCATTTCATCGATGTACCTATAGGGCTGTTCTCAGAGTTGATCATTTTCGAGATAACTAGACTATCCAGGGAAGCCGTTATGGAATTTTAATGCGACAGATCGAGAATTCAACGAGGAATCGGCTTCTCGACTGTGCTCATCCTTAAAGGCCATTACGGCACAATTAAAATTCGATTTGAGATTAGAGATAGGTCGACTCAACTAAGATATGTGGCTAATCATGGGTGACACCATTAAATTGGAAAATTCTAGTCGACCAGCCCTAAACTAATTTTTTTGTCGTTTTGGTACCCTGTGTTCGTATTTGAATCCTTGAGATTTTCATGACAATTGATAGTCGCCAATGTGTCGAGTGGGTTCATTGTGGCTCGAAGAATATCGACCGTGGGTCATTTCCACTAAAAATTTATGAAAACTACCCAATAGCCTACGTCACACTAAAAACGCACCTGAGTGAAATTAACCTCGAAATTGAGTCTGATTTCGGAAATTGAAGATTCTGTCATGTCACAATAAATTCTAGGAACGTCAACTCAGTCTTAGAAGGTTTTTCTGCAACCCGAGACTTTTTGGGAAAAAGTCGTTCTATGGCCGTTTTTATTCGGAAAAAAGGCGGGACCGTTTTTGATCGCGAAATTGGGATGCAAGATGATTCAATGGGTGAGGAAAAATACTAGATTGAGTATTGACTCAACTACGGGATTTGTTGATGCCGAATTGGATTGAATTAAGCATGAATAGGTGTCCAATTGAAGCCTTTTTGCTTGGAACTTCGTATGCCCCCACCACCCTCAACATTTGGACTATCATAAGTTTCTATATGGAAGTCTTGTTGGTTAAAGAAGGGCCAAGGGACAACACTAGGCCAAGGAAGAGTCAAGGGGACAAAACATTGGAAGAATTGGCCAAGGAGACCATGCTAAAGCCAAGCTTGGCCATCACTCCTTCCTCTCTCTCCCCCGTGGCTGTGCAACAGCCTTCCTCTTTCCCTCAATTACTATTCGACGCCCACAGCAACCAACGAAGCTAGCAGCACCGCCGGAGACAACAGGAGCCGCTTGCACGCCGCCACCGTCACCGTTCGCCGCTTGCGTGCTCCGTCGTCCGCTCGCGTGCCACCGCACCTAGCCGTCCCCGTCCGCCTTTGCCCGTGCATCCCAGGGCTGTCTCGAGCCCAGCCGGAGACTGTCCATCACTGTCTAAGCCTCGCCGAGCCCCACCGTTGGCCGCTCGGTCTTGTTGTAGCATCATCGACCCTTGCTCGCCTCAACCAGCCTCGGATCAACCTTCAACCAGCAGCAAACAGAGAACAGAAAAGTGGGTTTCTAGCAAGCTTCTAAGCCCGTTTTGAGGTGATCCCGAGCCTCGGTTGCTTGGCCCGCCTTGAGGATAGTCGGTTCCCATTGCATTCTTGACATTTCGCATCGACCCGCTCGTTAATCAAGTGAGTTTTGCTCACTAATTCTCACTTATTAGGCTAATGATGCTTAGGGGTTGTTTAGATTTAATTAAATGCAATTAGGTAGATATATTAGAGTAGAGTAATTAAATTAGTGCCTTATCAATGCATGTTAGGCAATTGGTTAGTGTAGTTAGCTAATAGACACGCTCTATTATTTATTGAATGAATCTCAAAAATTTTCCGGGTCCGTTTCGACATCCAATTAGGCATTACGGGCCTAAATTGGATTTATGGCATTTATCTAATAATTTCTGTAATTATTTAATTAATTAATTAATTTCCGGAAATTAAGCTTGGATAGTCGGTGAGAGGGCTAAGGCCACCCATCTTGATCACGGCCTTGGCAAAATCTTTCTGGAACAAGCCAAAGTTCTTGCTGTAGGCAATCACTAGAGCATTCGTCGAACCTCCACTGAACAATTGCTGGTCCGAGTGGAGTAAGCCCTTTTGGCTCACCAAGTTCCGGAAGTAGCCATTGTCAAAGGACGTGGGGCTTGTGACGTCAAAAGGGGAAAGGTTGTTGTTGCCTCCCGAGCTGGGGCAATTGGCCTTCGAAGGAGCGGCAAATGACGAGTTCATGTTACTCTCGTTGTAGAGCCTGTCCCGGAATATCGTGCACCTAGCCTCGCCTATGGTGTGGGATCCTGAGAGTGCCACCATTTCTTGGGCAGTGAAGCCTTTGTTGGTGAAAGCGGTGATGAGGTTGTTGAGATTTAGCTTTGGAGATGGAAGGTTGGTATTAGCAGCGGTTTCGTTCGTCGTGGTCAAATTCCTTCTTCCGAGCTGAACTTGTCAACTCAGTCCACCTAACTACATATCAAAAATTGAATTCAAATAAGTTTAAGAAAAATAATAGCCTCTGTGGATGTTTCAAGAAATTTCAAGGGTTGGCACTTATCGCAACAACGGAGTCCCTAGTAGCAATGGCTAAGATGTCGGCGTGCGAGACAACACTGAGGCATAACTTCTCTACTTCCAACTTGATGGTGTCGATCAAGTCAAATCTTCTCACGGAGTTTGCATTGGGATGGGCCATCTTCTCCGCGATGAAGTTCGCCGTATCATCTAGTAGAATGGATGCATCACATCCCTATAAAACAAATTAAAAATGACTTTTGTTAATATTAGATGAAAAAAAGAAGACGGTTTGAACAGAGCTAGAAAGCGGAAGACACTTACAGTGACAAAGCAGTCGTGAAAGTGAAGACGGAGCAAGGATGCTCCCATGCGAGCCTCCTTGGCCACTGCCGCCTTCATGTTGGATCTCACGGTCTCAAGTGCCTTCGGGCACTTTCTTGCGTAGTAGTTCTCCTCGGACAATTGTGATGAGGCGGAGGTCGATGCGATCAAGCAAATGTGTGGCTGCCCTTGCACCGTTACTAGGTTAAAATAACTGTATGGTTATATTAACAATGTCCTGATGA
This sequence comes from Eucalyptus virginea, assembly GCA_014182375.1. Taxonomy (NCBI): domain Eukaryota; kingdom Viridiplantae; phylum Streptophyta; class Magnoliopsida; order Myrtales; family Myrtaceae; genus Eucalyptus; species Eucalyptus virginea. The sequence continues at coordinate 13,902,530 of CM024524.1, read as the reverse complement.
TATTTATGTTAATTATCCTTATCTTTCAAGATTGCACGTATATTGCACATACATGGCACATATATTGCACGTATATTGCACATACATGGCACATATATTGCACGTATATGTCAACTATACTAGGCACTTTCCATGTATAACAGCTCGATACCAATTGTTTTGACTTAGATATAATTAATTACCGGCATGGCTTCCCCGATCTCAAGGATGTCCTTTGCTTCAAGCTAGAAATTACATACGTTCTAATCATTTTCTTTTTAATATTAAATTATCTTGTTTTCTTTTTTCCCATGCAACGTGTCCAAAAGTAGTGTAATTCTCCTATAAATACCACATGTTGAAGTTCACGAAGAATCCAAACCAAGACACAACACACATTTGCACGATCTTTCCCTTGTCTCTCTCTCTTTCCCATCCAAATAGTCATTCAGCCGTCGCTTCCTATATAGCCTGATAATGTGCTTCCTTTTGCTCATTTGCATGTCCGTGTCAAGATTCGCCTCAGCGTGGTTGTCTAAGATTAAAGTATAGAATAAGTGTTAAAACTTAACATAAGTGAATATCTAAGTGCCAAAACTTCCAAAATGTATGCTTAACTGCCATTTTTTTTTTTTTTTTTTTGAAAATTGTGATATATAAGTATTAAGTCCTACGAAAGTGGCTTGAAATCTAATATGAGTGGTCCACGTGGCATGCTGAAAAGTTGACTCAATAATGAAGATGCAAAACAATGTCATTTTGCCCCAAAAATCAAATGTTAATGTATATATTAATTAAAATAACCTTTTTTTTTTTTTAAAGTAGCTGCAGCGTTTTGTGAGGGCTTGCACAGCCCTCATTGCCTCTACACCACCATCACTGGCACGGGCCGGCAACGGTGGAGGAGGGTTAGTCAGGATCGGCAGGCCCTAGGCAGGGACTGGTGACTTTGGCCAACCGCCGACGAGGGCCTACAAGCCTTTATCCAAATTTGAGGTGAGGGTCATGACCAGGAAGAAGAGATTGACCATGACGAGCCTAAGCGCCACTAATATCGACCTCCCAGCTCCAATTCTTGATCTCAACTACCCTATCACCTCTTTCTCCAACAAGGATTCATTGCCAAAGAAATGGTGGCACTCTCAGTATCCCACACCATAGGCAAGGCTAGGCACACTACATTCTGATCCCGGCTCTACAACTAAAGCAACATAAGCTCATCGTTCATCACATCTTTAAAGGCTAATTGCCTTAGCTCAGGAGGTGACAAAAACCTCTCCCATCCTCGACAACAGCTACTTGCGCAACTTGCGCAACTTGGTGAGCCAATAGGCCTACTCCACTTAGACCAACGTCTGTTTGGTGGGGATTTGATGGACCATCAAGTGACCGTATACCTCAACAATTTGGATTTGTTCTGGAGCAACTTTGCTAATGCCATGGTCAAGATGGGAGGCCTTAGCCATCTTACTAGGTTTAGTGATCATATAAGGATGAATTGTAGGAAGGTCAATTGATTGTAATTTTGGCAACTCATGCTCTTCTTATTATGTTTTCTCTCCTTTGCTTCTTATTCTCATAACATCTTATTAAAAATTAAGTGTCTTTCAATTCTCCTTCATACATTAGGGTGTGTGTTTTAAGTAAATTGGCAGTGATGATAGTTTGATGACATTGTAAGATTTTGTGAAATCTATATATAATATCAATGGATTACAGTCTCTACTGAAAGGAACTTGGGGCTCATCAATTGAATCCAATTATCATTTCATGTGTTGGCAAAGTAATTTATCTAAATGATGTCATTTCTAGTAAGCAAGGGTCTCATACGGCAAAGATACCTCTTAGGAGGCTTTTTTAGAAAACGAGAGCGGCGGCGTCTTTTTCCTGCTTCTCAACGGTCAACGTTTCAAAAGTTCGGTTCCTTTCTCCTCGAGGGACAAGAAAAACATGGCATAGTACCGGACTTCCACGTAAGCCGTAGTTTCCTCCGCTCATCGATTGCCACGTGTCCAGTGGCTTTCTTTTCAACCTGGGCAATTCCCCACTCTTATAGCTTATTTTCTTTTGGGATGTGTGCATTTCAAGTAGACCAGTCAAATATGTAAGTCTGATTGGATTTGGTTTAGATTATGAATGATTTGAACCAAATAACCCATTAGCCTTTTATTATGTAAATTTATTGATTCTAACCTAACCCGACCCATATGGTAAAGCACTTTCATAATTAATCAAATTTTAAAAACTTATGTCTTATGATTTTTTTTTTAAATTATATTGTAAAACACTTCCATACAATTATAAATTTTAATGGATAAATTTTATAATTTTTTTAAAAATTGAGGCTTCATTTATGTCATGAAAATGTGGTATTTTTGAAAATGATAATATTTTTCAATATCTGGCTAAAACTTGAAAATGAATTAGAAATATTTTTTTCCTTAGTATAAAAAATATGATTTGATTTTCCGTGCATTCCTTTTAAGTATTTTTATTTTTATTTTTATTTCTTTTTCCTTTATTTTCTTTTTTCCTTGCTTTTCTCTTGGTTGTTGGCCATGGTGGCCGTTGCCGATGATTCGTGGCTGGTGATAGGTGAACTCAAGACTTGCCACAGGTTGACAAGGTCGAGCTTGAGGCTTGCCAAATTGGGGAGGCTGGAGTCTCGCGAACGTTGAGGCCGATGAGCTTGGCCTCACTAGAGTTGGCGAGCTCAAGCTTGCCCGAGCTTGACAAGGCATTAGCCTCACTCGATCGGCGAACTCAAGGCTCACTAGCGTGATTGGCAACTGGGTGAGGGCTTCACGGCCTTTGCCCGCGCATCGGATAAGGCTTCGCGGCCCTTGTTTAGTGGCCGACAAGGGTCGATTGCTGGAATTCATAGCGGAAAAAGTATAAAAGAAAGAAAGAAAAGAAAGAAAAATTAAAAAATTAAAAATGGAAATTTTAAAAAATAAAAATGATCAAAAATGGAAATTTTAAAAATATAAAAATTATATAAACTACTCAAAAGGATGATATCTCATTAATGAGTTAACTCAATTAATAACCGTTATAAGTTAAATGGGTTGTAAATAAGTTTAAAGACAAACCCATTTACAATTCATGTATCATTAGACTTCCATATAAGCAAACCTACTAATAATCCATTTACTAAAACTTAACTAATCCATATATGACACTTCTCAATATAAATGAGTTCAAAGTTCTGACACCTCTAATTTCAATTCCTAAAAATTGTCTCGAAAATGTAATTGAGTTCTAATACTTTTAAAAGCTGCAATTATATCCTAAAATTTGTTAAATTGGTGCAATCAAATTCTAATGCTTTTAAATTAATTTCTCTCTCATAAGTGGTATTTTTTAATTACATTTTCCTTTAAATCTTATTTAAATAAAATTAAAAACTAAAAAAGGTAAAATAAATTTACAAAACAAAATAAGAGAAAAAGGTAAGGGCTTGCCGGCCGCAAATAGGGATTGGTGTCACCCAAATTTGGGTGAGTCGCACTGGCCCTAGTCGAGGGCCAATGAGGCCTTGGTCAAGCCTAGCAACGATTGCTAGCCCTTACATAGGATTGGCAAGTCCTCACCCAAGGAGGGCGATGATTGCCGACCCCAAGGGGAAGGTCGACATCGCCAGATTTTGGCGCTCTCAACCCAGTCTGGGTGAGCCTTGCCGACCCTTGCATGGGCTGACAAGGCCTCCCTCAAGGTGGCAATGGTCGGCGACTTTGGTCAGTGCCTCCAGCAATGGGCAGTAGTCACAACACCTAGCTATGAGTCATTTTATTTTATTATATTTCCAATTTTATTCTTTTAAATTATCTTTGTTTTTCATTTACTTTTTAATATTATCTAAATAAAAATGGAAAGAAAAAAGTAAAAAAAATGCCAGTAAGAAAGATAAATTAATTTAAAAATGTTATGCCGGCATTTTCTATTAGACAAATCAATGGCGTTATCTGAAGGACTTGATTGCATTAATTTGACAAATTTTAAAACTTAATTATACTTTTTGAAAGTTTTAAAACTCAATTATACTTTCACGATAAGTTTTACGACTTGTAGTGTATATATCCCTTTTCTTTTCTCCTCCTCCTCTCCTCGCGGGAGCCTCCTCACCGTGCGACCACACATGGCAATGCGCGTGGCCCGCCATGGCAGGCAGCAATCACACTAAGAACGAATTTGGCAAATTTTTTAAAAAAAGGAAAAACAATGTGAAAGCTTCATAAGACGCAGCGTTCTGACCGATCTAGATTTCAATTAACGTGAGCTTTAGCTCCTAATGGACTCCACTCAAAACTTATACCTAACGATTCATATATTTTTGCACACCCTCGTGCATGCAAAAACTACGTTAAGAATACAATGCCACATTTGATAGCAAATTTTGCATTCGTGGAGCACGCGACACGACATACTTAACTGATCATATATCAAATGAATCAAGTTGCTTTTGTTGCTGCATTTTCATTAATTTTTTTGGCTGAATGTTAGATTAAATTTTCTTGGAGTACGAATCGGCTTGAATTATGTTTGCGAATGAAGATGCATAGGACGCGAATCCTTTGTCCACACGCCCTAAATACCACAATTAGATGAAAGCAATAAAGTCTAGGATTAGATCACGGGTAATTATGTACACAGGGAATGATAATCGGATTCAATTGATGAGGCCCAAGTTCCTAGAACGTAATCCATCAATACCATATATAGATGTCAGGCAACCTTACAACTTTATCGAACTATCATCACGCCTCTGCAATTTACTTAAAACACACACCCAAAGGAGAATTAGAAGACAATTAACTCTCAATAAGTAGCGAAGGAGAGAAAACACCATAAAATGAACACGAGTCGCCAGGCTTGCAATCAATTGACCTCCCTGCAATATATCCTTATCTGACCGCTAGACCCGGTGAGAGGGCTAAGGCCTCCCGTCTTGTCCATGGCAGCAGCAAAATCGTTTTAGAATAAACCCAAATTGTCGCTGTAGGCGGTCACATGATCGTATGTGGAACCGTATGTAATGTCGGGGATTTTTCTAGACATAGAAAAAAGCACAAGGCAGATTTAGATTGGACCTAAAGGCCATGTTAAGGTAGAATTAGCCCCAAAAGGATCATATAAACAAGTGTCTTTTAAGGATTTTAATATGATATTCTCTTATGTTAAAGATAGTTATGATATTTATATTCATTATTCATATCTCTCAAGATTGTACATACATTGCACGTATACTGCACGTATATTTATCTTTGATTGTGCATATCTCGATTAAGATTTCTTTTTAGAAAAGTTATCTAATAAAGCTTATATATAGACTAATATATTCTTCATTAATATATACATTGAAACATACAAAAAATTCATTATTATCTTTTCTGCTTTAATATCCTCATGGCACTGCTCAACAGTGTTCACCCAAGTGCCTTATTAGTGTTTTTCCCTTAATTATAATTTTGATCTCTAGTAGAATAATTTTTTGAATCAATAGGAGGAAGAAAATATGAGTTTCCTAAACTTACATGGATTCAATTAATTTGATGTTTAGAGTCGGCAAGTTCAACTAGGAAGAAGAATTTCGTCCACGACGAACCTAAGCGCCGCTAATACTGATATCCTAGCTCCAACTCTTAATTTCAACGACCTCATCACTTCTTTCTCCAACAAAGGGTTCACTATCAAAGAAATGATGGCACTCTCGCCCACACCATAGGCAACGCTAGGTGCACAACGATCCAATCCTGGCTCTACAATGAGAGCAACATAAACTTGTCGTTCGCCCCACCCCCGCGGCATCATGAGCCCTACGTCCTTCGACAATTCCACAACTTGGTGAGCCAAAAGGGCCTACTCCACTTGGATCTGCAATCGTTCAGTGGGAATTCAATGAACGATCAAGTGACCATCTACAGCAACATTTTGAATTTGTTCTGGAGCGACTTTGCTAATGCCATGGTCAAGATGGGAGGCCTTAGCCCTCTCCCCGTTCTTTTTTTTAATCGGTCAGACCTCTCACCGGGTCTAGCAATCGGATAAGAATGAATTGCAGGGAGGTCAATTGATTGCAATCCTAGCAACTCGTGTTATTTTTATGATGTTTTTTCTCCTTTGCTTCTTATTCTCATAACATCTCATTGCAAATTAAGTGTTTTCTGATTTTCCTTCGTACATTAATGTGTATGTTTTTAATAAATTGCCCATGGCGTGATGTAGTTTGATGACGCATTTCAACGAAAACAAATACAAGTCATGCTCCGCAGAAATAGTAGATTGTGGACTCACTTCTTTATACATATATTTTGGTGTATACAGAGAAAAAAGTTCTTTTATTTACACAATAAATTCAAATTAATCTTTCTTTTCATACCAATCTCTCTTAATTTTCTTGAACGAAAAGAAGAACTATCTAGCGTAGAAATTTAATTGCAATCTGCCAATATATTTATTTCATCAAGAGCTATCTAGCGTAGAAATTTAAATGTAATCTACCAACATATTTATTTCATCTTGAAATAAAGTTGATTAAACAGATCTGTTATAATATTTTTCAAATGAAGGAATTCGTCCGATGATAGTTAAATCAATGGAAGTTATGTTATCTCGGATATTGAGACATATAATTCAATTGTAAATACTAATAATTCATGGAAAAATATCGTGATATTAGGATGCATCAAATATGTGTTCACTTTACACGTGTTATATAAAGTCCATTAATTTATATAAAGAGATTTAATTAGAGTAATTTCTAAGATGGCTAGAGAATTTTGAACTCCGAAAGAAAAATAGCTAAGAAATTTGACGTATAGCTCTTTTTTGTGGCCATCAGGTGTAAAATCACAATATTTTAATCTTATACACACCAAAAGTTGAAATATAGCCTTTGATCATGCTTATTTTGTAATTTCTCATGATGTAGACTTAATTTCAATTGGATTTACAGTATAAAAAGTTATAAAGTTAATTTATGACGCCAAATGGAATAAATAAACATCTCGTACTTCTAAGTATCTGAATTGTGATTGGTTTCCTTCTTTTGTTTTTCTTTTTTTTTGGTAAAGTCCTTCTTTTGTTTTTCTTTGTTTTCATTGTGGCCAACTTTTCTAATTAAGAAATTGTAAGACATGGAACTCAGTGGGAATTGCCAACAAGAAATATTGCATCAAGTGAGATCTTAAATTTTCTAAGGAAACCGAGTAAACTAAGGGTTTGTTTGGTAACGCTTTTGGTCTGGGGAACAATTTTTTTTCAGAAATAGTTTTTTTGTATTTCTATTTTCAGGAATAATTTCTCGATAAAAGAACATGTTTGGTAACTACATAAAATTTATATTCTTAGAATGAAAAAAAAAATATAAATGCATTTGGTATGATTCACAATGTATAATTTCTTTTATATATTTTCTTATTCTTCTTTATTGCCGCCATCGCTGACTGTTGCCGCCCATCGCCGATCATTGCCGTCATCGGTCGTCAGCTGTCATTGACGGGCGGCGGCGACGGTCGTCGACGTTAATCGGTCGGTCTATCACCTGGCGGCAGCGGCGTCAACTGTCATCGGCAATGGGTGCGGCAGCCGGTGATGATAGTGGTCGGCGGTGGTGACGGTGGCGGAGGTGGCGATGGCGACCGACCGTTAGCCAGCCCGGCGAGTAGTGGCCTTAATGGTCATCGGCGGTGGGTTGTAGCGAGCAGCAATGACGGTGACGGCGGCCCGCCGGCGATCGATCGGTGGGCGAGCAGCGAGAGGCGGTCGGCTGATGGGCGGCGGACGGCGGCGGGAGGTAGGCGGTGGTGGGCGGCGGGAGGTAGGCGGTGACGATGGCCAGCTAGCGGCAGTGGCCGGATAGCAGGGTCAATGACGAAGGAAAGCGGCAGTAAGGAAGAAGAAAAGAAAAAATAACTTATATCTAGGAATTATTCCCGGGAACAAAAAGTTACTTTATTTTTTACTTCTTGTTTCTATTCCAAATCTATTCCCCAGCTATTTTTCTATTCCGGGGAATAGAAAAATCAATTGACATTACCAAACAGATGTCTGTTCTTTTTTATGTTCCAAGGAACAAAAGAACAAAAATTTGGAGGAATAGAAATATTACCAAACAGGGCCTAAGCAATCATGTAATTTCTGAGCATTGAGATATCAAGCCTAGCACTAAGGTCACTAGCCAAGCTTCACTTGGTTTGGGTGGGGGCATCACGAACTGCACTGGCCACTGACAAGATTGCAAGCCTAGCACTATGGTACAAAGTTCCGAAATTTAGAGTTGTCAATGAAGGTTTGACGATATAGGAAAATTTATATCATTTCTCTTAAAAATAATTTCTTTTTAAAAAATGCTTTCTAGCAACGCCCAATATTTGATGCAACAAAGCAACTCAAAGTGAGAATAAGAATTGTAAAATGATATGTGTCCCTTTTTCTCTTATCTTCTGCCTTAATGCTTGGGAACCAATTAAATTTGTTAACCAATTGCCTAAAGGGAAATTAGTGGTACAGAAGGCATCGTCATTCTTTAAAAAATGTAACAGACCATCACCTAAGCATTATTGGTATCATAATTATGTTGAACATAGGAAAATATTCTCTAAAAATATTTAATTATCTTTAACAGACGACATGAAAGCGTAGGAGATATCTTTACCTCTGGCATTGCATATGAAATCCTTAAAGCACAAGAAAATACATTGTTAATGATAATTATATTCCTAAGGAGCAATTGTTAGGGAATCCAGAAATATTACTCTCCATTCATGATGCGAATGCATATAACATACATGTTAAGTCTCGTGATTCCAAGAGCTTAGATGCCTTACGATTAATCATTATCTAGCATCCGACATCGACATCATCGCATTCAATTGATGAGCCCAATTTTCTTTCAAAAAAGAAAAAAAGAAAAAGAGAAGAGAATGTAAGCCATCATTTTATATAAATATAACCCAATCTCATAACATAATCAAATTATCATCGTGCCCTGTGAAATAGACTAAAAACAAAGTTATCATCAAACGCGGGAGCACCAAGTTATTACCCTCAATCATCTCGAAAGGTTATGAGAATAAAAGGTTAAATAAAGGAAAAAAAACATCATGAGAAGAACAATAGCTAGGATTAAAATCAATTAACTCTTCTGCAATTTGTCATGGTCTGACCCGTAGGCCTCCAATCTTAACAAGTTCTTGCTCTAGGTAGTCACTTGAGCGTTCGTTGAACCCCACTGAACAAATGCTGGTCCGAATGAAGAGGTTCTTTTGGCTTACCAAGTTGCTGAAGTAGGCATTGTCGAAGGACGTCAGGCGAATTGCCAGAGAAAGAAGATGAAGGGAAGAAAAAAAAAAAGAAAGAAAAAAAAAAGGAAAAAGAAAAGAAAGAATAAAAATAAATTGTTAAAAATTATTTATGTCAGTGCCGGTCATGTCACGTAAAACAGTCGGCGTTCATGTTAGTACTTGCTGGCCAAAATTGGCCGGATGGACTGATATGATACAAATACAAAAAGTTTATGACTCAATTGAAAAAAAAAAGTTTAAAATTGAATTGATACAATTATAATATGTTTATAATTGTTTTGGTAATTTTTCCGTCACGCAATGATATGAACGTTTAAGAAATATTTTTGCCTTTGGCAATGTGTACGAGACCCTTGCTTAGAAGAGATGACATTATTTCGATAAATCACTTTGCCACACAGGAAATAATAATTAGATTCCTCGCTGCATCGGATTTAATTGTTGAGCCTAAGTTCTGTTGGAGAAATCGCTCTAGAAGATTTTGAAGCTGACAAAACGTTTCCATCAGTCTAGTCTGGTTATTTGTGTCTGAAGACTTTCTGACCACCAGACTCAGAACTCAAGACTCATATTTCAAGACTCAAGATTCAAGACTCAAGACTTAAGACTCAAAATTATTCTCATTGACAAGTCTATCGATCCAGTGTCGAAGGAAATCCAAATCGAGGATTATGGTTAAGGATTTCATTTTGATCTCTCGGAGAAGATCTTTTGGCTGGACATATACAACGGATTCTTTGATTCGTATCTAGATCAATTGAAGATCCGATAATCGACGAAGTATTCTTGGAAGGTTCTATTCATGGAAACCAAGATCCCGATTGTATGGGCGAACAGATTGATGGGCTATCGTCGATTCCTTTAATAGCTCGGATGATCTTCTTGATTGATTCCGTCCAACGGGTAGATTGGAGGAATTCCTTTGGTAAGTGCCAACGGTTATGATGGCATAAAGGAGTATAAAAGGAAGACGTCTCGTTGTTCAAGTGTGTGATCGATAGAGAAATTCCAGAGTCCGAAACACCTTGATTATTAGTCGATACGATCGAGCGAAATTGTATACAGAGAGTGTCTATACTTTGTGATACCTTGAGTGAGTGTGGTAGTTCATCTACACCTTAAGTCAAGGAAGATCAACGCCGTAACATCTCTTTGTTCATAGTGGAATCCAGCCGATTGGTGTCGGTGCGTAAGAGTGGACGTAGGCTTGAATCAAGCCGAACCACTATAAACCTCGTGTTTAATTCTCTCTTTCATTCACCGAGTCTTACGATTGAATGTTATTTGCTGCAATTACTCAATTGTCTAAGTATTGTGCGAAAAATCGTTTATATACCTATTCACCCCCTCTAGGTACTAGCACTAGCTATATCAATTGGTATCAGAGCTCGTGTTCTTACTTTATTTGAAGTGTTTTACTTCACAGTAAAAGATCCATGGCTAGTATGCTGGCACCGGGGCTGATGGAAGGGCAAAGCAATACAGACCTCCCTACTTTGATGGAAAGGATTACAACATCCGGAAGAACAAGATGAAAGCCTTTCGCGATCAAAGGATCCTCTCGGAATGGGACGTTGTGGAAAAAGGGATCACTCCTACCGCTGCATCGTTTCGAAAGAGGAAAAGAAACAATTGAGACTGGTGGAATGACTCGGGGAAGAAATCAATAAGAGACAAGCACTCGATGCAAAAGCAATTTACTCTTTATATTGTGCTTTGTCACCAACCGAATATAACAGAATATCTTCTTGTGTTACAGCAAAAGAAGTGTGGGACAGATTACATATCACCTATGAAGGAACAGATCGAGTGAAGGAGACTAGAATCAACATTCTCCTTGGTCAATATGAATCCTTCAAAATGAAACCAGGAGAACCTATAACCGACATGTTTAGTCGTTTTAGATATTGTCAATGGTCTTGAGAACCAAGGACAAAAGATCTCCGATCCCATGAAAGTGAACAAGCTACTTGCGTGGACTTTCTAAGGATTGGAATCATATAAAGACTTCGATAAGAGAGACGCAAAGAATTATGCCACTATCTCGTTGATGAGTGATTGGAACTCTTCGGTCTTATGAAGTGGAACGAATCAATGAAGACGAAGATCCAAGAGGTAAGAAATCTATTGCATTGAAATCAAATGATGATTTCGATAATGCAGATTCGAAGATGATCTGGACGATGAGGAGCTTGCACTTATGATAAGAAGGTTCAGAAAACTGAATAGAAAAGGAAGAAGGTTCAACTCCAAGAAACAAAATTTTCAAAGACAGCAATCCAAGTCTGTTGATGATGAGGAACCAAACAAAGATGTAGTTTGTTTCGAATGTAAGAAAAAGGGACACATAAGACCCAACTGTCCTCTTCGAAGAAGAAGAAAGGAAAAGCTGAAAAGTTTCGAAAAGCACTCAAAGCCGAAACTTGGAGTGATGCGAGTGTGAAGAAAGTGAGGATGAATATGCCAATCGTGTCCGATGGCACAATCGGACTCGGACTCGGATTCTGGATCGACTCGAAAGTGAATTTGAGGTAAGTGATTTTAAAATTCCTGTCAAAGTCTCTAAATATATTGATGAACTGTGTTTTAATCTTAAGACTTCTCTTAAAAGAGTTTCCGAACTAAAAAGGGAAAACTTAGCTATAAAACAAAAAGGAAACATTTTAGAAGAAAGAATCAAAAGTTTAGATTTGAACGTTTCTACTCTTAAAGAAAAAGAAGATAATCTTTTAAAAGAAAATACTTTTCTAAAAACTGACTTATCAAATATTTCAAGGAAATTTTCAATAGGATCGAAAAACTTGAAAAAGTTCTTTCAGTTCAAAGACCTTACTTCAATAAGTCTGGACTAGGAATGACAGCAGAAACAATTCCATTGATTGATTTTCCTAAAGTAAAAGAAAGAATTAAGAAGAGACCATCGAAAGAGGCTTACAAAAATCATTTCAAGAAAGTTTTTGTAAAATCTGTAGGTCGAAATGCTCTAAGATGTTCAAAGTGTAACAAGAAGGATCATTTTGAAAAAGAGTGTCCTATGATTTGGAAGCCACGTTAAGAAAGCATGGCCTTATAATGATTATTCTGCTAACACCAAAGGACCCAAGAAAATTTGGGTACCAAAGAAAGCTTGAGATTTTCATTTGAATGCGGAGTCTCCGTCAAGAAAAAGATAAAATGGTATCTTGACAAAGCGGATGCTCAAGACACATGACGGGAGACTCAAATAGCTTCATAAAGCTTATTCAAGTGAACGGAGGAAAAGTTTCATTTGGAGGAAAACAGCAAAGGAAATATTGTGGGATTTGGAACTGTCAAAATTGGAAATCTCACAATAAACAATGTTTCGCTAGTAGAAGGACTCAATTACAATCTTCTCAAAGATCGAGTCAATTATGTGATACCGGATTCAAGATTTTCTTCCAAGAAGGAACATGTTCGGAATCGGTAAAGACTCTACTCGTCTTTCAAAGGTCGAAGACATGGAAATATCTACCTCCTAGACGTAAAACCAAATGATTCGCATTGCTTAATCTCAATACAAGACGAAGCAAACCTATGGCATAGAAAGCTCGGCCATGTCAATATGAAGCAATTGGCCAAAATCTCATCAAAACAGCTTGTTCGAGGTCTACCAAAATTGTCATATCAAAAGACTAATCTATGTACTCCTTGCATTCTCGGGAAAGGTAAAAGATTCATACAAGTCTATAAATCATGTCTCTACTAATCATGTATTGCACATGTTGCATATGGATCTATTCGGACCAACCGTAACCCCAGTATTGGAGGTAAGAAATATTGCCTAGTAATTGTAGATGATTACTCCCGTTTTACTTGGGTATATTTTCTTGCAAATAAGTCTGAAACACTCTCGTATTTTGAAAAATTTGCTAAAAAGATTCAAAATGAAATTGGATGTGTTATATCAAGTATAAGAACAGATCATGGAGGCGAATTTGAAAATCAAAATTTTACAAAATTTTGTGATGACTCTGGATTTAAACATATATTCTCTTCTCCATATACTCCTCAGCAGAATGGAGTGGTGGAAAGGAAGAATCGATCTCTTCAAGAAATGGCTAGAACTCTGTTAATTGAAAGTAAAATTTCTTCACGATTTTGGGCTGAATCTGTTTCAACAAAGATGCTATATTATCAATAGAGTCTTTCTAAGACCTATTCTCGAGAAAACTCCTTATGAATTACTCAAAGGAAAGAAGCCTATTGTTTCATACTTTCATGTTTTCGGATGCAAATGTTTTATATTGAAAAATGCAAAAGATCAAGTTGGTAAGTTCGAAGAAAGATCGAGATGAAGGCATCTTCCTTGGATATTCTACATCAAGCAAAGCCTACGAGTCTATAATAAGAAGAGCCAGTCTGTGGAGGAGTCAATGAATGTCAAATTCCAAGACTCTATGCAAGGTGAATCCAGTCAGACTCAAAGATGAAGAGTCCGAACCTGTTCCTGCACCCTCAAAAGATTACAACTCAAGAAGCTTCTCAAATTCTGGAAGATCAAGCATCAAGCTACTCATGAAGACTCGAGATAAAGAAAAAAGTCTTCAACCAGTTAAATCAACCAGCAACCGGAAGCATAAATCCAGTCATCCTAAAGATCTCATTATCGGAGAAATTAATGAAGGAATCCGCACAGATCCAAAAGGCGTGAAGAGTCTAGTGCCGTAGCTCTTATTTCTGAAATTGAACCAAAAAGCATAGAAGAAGCTCTATCCGATGAAAGCTGGATTGAAGCTATGCAAGAAGAGCTCGACAGGTTCAACATAAACGACGTCCTGGGATCCGTCATCTAAACCAAAAGGTAAAACTGTTATCGGAACCAAATGGGTGTTCGAAACAAGATGAATGAAAAAGGAAAAGTCGTACGAAACAAAGCAAGACTCGTGGCAAAAGGATATACGCAAGAAGAAGGAATAGACTATGATGAGACCTACGCTCCCGTGGCAAGGTTAGAAGCTATTCGTCTATTACTTGCATTTGCTTGCTATAAAAATTTCAGGTTATTCCAAATGGACGTCAAAAGCGCTTTCCTAAATGGATTTATCCATGAGGAAGTTTACGTGGAACAACCTCCGTGGTTTGAAGACCCAAAGAAGCCGACTCGGTCTTCGGGACCGAAAAGGCTCGTATGGTTTAAAGCAGGCACCTCGAGCTTGGTACGACAGACTAAGTAAGTTCTTATTAAAGAGTGGTTTTGTTAAAGGTAAAGTTGATACTACTTTATTTATTAAAAAGGAAAACAAAAGTTTTATACTTATTCAAATATATGTGGATGATATCATATTTGGATCCCCTAATGAAAGTCTCAGGCAAGAAATTTTCAAAGTCTATGCGGGATGAATTTGAAATGAGTATGATGGGAGAATTAACATTCTTTCTTGGTCTTCAAGTAAAGCAATTGAAGGAAGGTACTTTCATTTGTCAAGAAAAATATGCTAATGATCTTGTCAAAAGGTTTGGATTAGAAAATTGCAAGAAGACTGATATACCAATGTCAAGTTCATTGAAAATAGACAAAGATGAAGAAGGGAAGAAAGTTGATCAAAAGCATGTACGAAGCATCATCGGTTCACTTCTTTATCTTACCGCCTCTAGACCGACATTTTGTTGAGTGTTTGCATCTGTGCTAGGTTTCAATCGATCCTAGAGAATCTCATCTCAAGGCTGCAAAACGTGTTATTAAATACGTTGCCTCGTCTTCAAGGATCGGTCTATGGTATCCTAAAGAGGGAGACTTCAATCTTCCGGGGATATTCGACGCCGATCCGGCCGGTTGCGAGTCGATAGAAAGAGCACTTGGGGAACCCGCCGTTGCTTGGAAGCGAACAGTGTCTTGGTTTTCAAGGAAACAGAGCACCGTAGCTCTCTCTACAACGAAGCGAGTATGTAGCTCTTGGAAGCCGCTGCTGTTCGCAAATTCTATGGATAAAACAACAGCTACAAGATTTTGGGATTGAAGACTCATGCACGAAATCAGATGTGACAACACCAGCGCAATCAATCTCACCAAAAATCCAATCCTTCATTCAAGAGCAAAGCATATAGAGATTCGACATCATTTTATTAGAGATCATATTCAAAATGGAGAAATCTCAATTCAATTTGTTGATTCGAAAAGTCAACTAGCGGATATATTCACAAAGCCATTGGAGAAAAATCAATTCGATTTTATCCGTACCAGACTCAACATTTTGAAGCTTGAAGAAGTTAAAGGCGAAGAATCTACATCAATCAGACTCTATCCTTCAGACTCTATACTTCAGACTCTGAATTCTCAGACTCAGACCTTCATTGTATAGACTGTAAGTTATTCTTTTAATCTCAAAAAAGGTACGATCTTTCGTTCAGTTATATTTGATTGATACAATCTTTAATTTTTGTAAACATGCCTTTTCAAAAAGGGATAATCTCTTTTAAAATGGCAGTTATTATTTTTTTTTAAGAAAGACAACTTGTTCACCTTTCTTTGTAACGATTGCTCTTGCCTTTTCAAAAGCGAGTTATATATACACAGTTTTCACTTTTTACTCGATTCTCAAAACCCTAAAAGGCATTCTTCTCTCAACCCTGTTTTCTACTTCGTATCCATACTCGAGAAAGTTGTCATTTTTCCTTGGGAAAACGAGTGAAGGAATCTTCCATTGACAAGAAAAGATGTCTTCTTCGAGAAAGTCGTCAAGGATAGCAAGCGGGGTCCACAGAGAATGAAAGAGGGACCTACGCACTTCGATCTCACCGAGGAAGATGATTTGTCGAGACAAAGCAACGAGTCCTGTTCCCTCTCCACCTCATCACTCACCATCTACCCCACAAGGTGCGGGTCATCATCGGGAGGAAGTCATTCTAGAGGACGTCGAACCGGTGAGAGCACAAAAACCCTCATTTATTTACATGCTCTATCGTGCATTGAAGGTTTCGGTTCTCTCCTCGAATTATATAGATGCTTTTCTTAGAGAAAAGAATTATGGGAATGAGTACAGATTTTTGAAGCGAATGGAGGAATTGGGAATTGCTCCCAAAGGTAAGGCTGAAGAATCACTTGCGAACATTCCAAGTGACCCTCGGGTTTCAGGACCGATTCCTAATGAGGGGAACGAAGATGATAAAATGTTTAGTGATTTTCAACCGAGAATGGGCATTGCTGCAAATGTGAAGGGAAAGAAGATGGAGTTGTTTAGATCGAATGATCGGGAGAAGCTGTTCTTCGTTTGTTGAAACGAGGAGTGATAAACCCCGGGAGTGTTGATTTTGATTTCTGGATGCAATTAATGTGAACTTAAGGGAAAAGTTCGAATTGCTTCAACTTGAGCAAGATTTTGCACCGATACTACGATGGTTATGCACACTTGACTGCTTATTTCTATTCAAATCTAAGTTTTCTTGATGCGAATAGAATATCATTCGATGTTCGAGATCGGGATTATGTGATTGATATAGACATACCGGCGGACATAATTGGTGTTGAACGAGGACGTTATCAACCAATCAAAGTCTCGATTGCTCGTGCTACTCGGATCTTGTCAAAAAAGAGATACAGAGGCGAAGATTACCTACTCGAAGATGAGTGCCATCAAATTGTGCTGCACAAAATTGTGATCAATCGCATCAGGCCAAAGTCTACATCAAAGGCGATGTATCCAATTCGGAAGCCAAATTGATGTATGCAATCAACTCGGGGAAGAAGTTCTCTCGCCTCATACTATTCTATTCCATATGTACGAGCAATGTCGAAGAACAAGGGACAATTGCCTTATCCAAATCTTGTGACAAAGATCTTCGAGACACATGAATATCGAAGCGCCACACACTCTCGTGTTAGACCGTGCGATAAAATGGTGGTAGGTTTAAACATGTTGACGAAGATGCGTCCGAAAGAACTTAGCAAGGAAATGGCAAAGTTCAAGGTGAAAACTCCGCTCTCTTCGCATCAAAGAGAAAAGGGAAGGAGCCCATTCGTGCTCCATCCAAAAAGAAGATCTCTCATCTTGGAGGATGAAGAAGACGATGAAGATCACTCTATTCCTTTGGTAAGGACTAGACGTTCGTATCTCGATCAACAGAACTTCGATCCGAGCAAAGAGAAGAAGAGCTGCGAGAAAAGGAGAAAGAGGATGAAGAAGAAGAAGAAGAGAGAGAGAAAGAAAAAGAAGATGAAGAAGAAGGAGAAGAAGAGAAAGAAAAGTCTCGCTCGAACTGGAGAAAAAGGAACGGAAGAGCATGATCATCACTCCACCCATCTTGATGTCTTAGAGACAGGGGGAGTTGACGAGCAAGATTTTGATGTCTTAGAAACAGGGGGAGTTGGGGAGCAAAGAAAATCCTCACCTCATGCTTCTCCATTACCTCGAAGATCATCATGATACATCATCAAATCTGCAAGGTCATACAGAAGCGCCATCATCTGCATTCACTCCATCTGAGAAAGTAAATGCTAGTATACAGACTGACAATTCCGCAGATTTTCATCGTATTCTTGATATTCTTCTGGAAATGCGGGGACAAATCTATGCTCTGGACTATGAAATTCAAGCCATCAAGAATGCTGGCCAAGCATCTTGATTACTCCCGGAAGACAGAATGAAAGACCTCGCTCCGCAGATTCAAGCTAATGCCAAAGGAGAAGAGGTAGCAAAATTAAGGGAAGACTTGAAGAGGCTCGAAGGCATAGTACAGTCCATGGGAGAATTCCAGATCGTGCGCATTCCCAAGCGGACATGACTCTTTTCTCACCTTTTTACTGATGACAAAAAGGGGGAGAAGAAATTTGAACCAATCATCTTTTTCCAACCATCTTTTTCAATCCTTGATTTTAAATTTGTTTTGTGATTGTGAGTTTTTAAGTTTTTGAGTATGACTTGTGTGAACTTGAGTACGGACTGAATTTGGCTGTGGATTGTGATGCTTGATTTGTTGGCATTTATATCGAGTATTGTTATATGGTATTACTCATGAAAGTCTAACCAATTTTACGTGGATGCGAGTCCGGTTGTTTATTAAATCTTTATGAGATAGCCATATTGCTTGAGAAATGTTTTTGCAGGTCAAGGTTGTTCAAATCTACAGGAAAGTTTTGTCATCATCAAAAAGGGGGAGATTGTTGGAGAAATCGCTCTAGAAGATTTTGAAGCCGACAAAACGTTTCCATCGGTCTAGTGCGGTTATTTGTGTCGAAGACTTTCGACCACCGGACTCGAGAACTCAAGACTCATATTTCAAGACTCAAGATTCAAGACTCAAGACTTAAGACTCAAAATTATTCTCATTGTGGTCTATCGATCCAAAGTGTCGAAGGAAATCCAAATCGAGGATTATGGTTAAGGATTTCATTTTGATCTCCGGAGAAGATCTTTTGGCTGGACATATACAACGGATTCTTTGATTCGTATCTAGATCAATTGAAGATCCGATAATCGACGAAGTATTCTTGGAAGGTTCTATTCATGGAAACCAAGATCCCGATTGTATGGGCGAACAGATTGATGGGCTATCGTCGATTCCTTTAATAGCTCGGATGATCTTCTTGATTGATTCCGTCCAACGGGTAGATTGGAGGAATTCCTTTGGTAAGTGCCAACGGTTATGATGGCATAAAGGAGTATAAAAGGAAGACGTCTCGTTGTTCAAGTGTGTGATCGATAGAGAAATTCCAGTCCGAAACACCTTGATTATTAGTCGATACGCCCGAGCGAAATTGTATACGAGAGAGTGTCTATACTTTGTGATACCTTGAGTGAGTGTGGTAGTTCATCTACACCCGGAAGTCAAGGAAGATCAACGCCGTAACATCTCTTTGTTCATAGTGGAATCCAGCCGATTGGCTATCGGTGCGTAAGAGTGGACGTAGGCTTGAATCAAGCCGAACCACTATAAACCTCGTGTTTAATTCTCTCTTTCATTCACCGAGTCTTACGATTGAATGTTATTTGCTGCAATTACTCAATTGTCTAAGTATTGTGCGAAAAATCGTTTATATACCTATTCACCCCCCTCTAGGTACTAGCACTAGCTATATCAAGTTCCTTTCAATAGAGAATGCAATCCATTATACGATACAGATGTTACAAAATATTACGACATCATCAAATTATTATCACGCCTCGTGAAATTGACCAGAAACAGACACCCAAATGTATGAAGAAGAATTTCGGGAATTTCGGGACACTTAATTCTCAATCAGATGTTGTGAGAATAAGAAGTAATGAAGGGAAAAACATCATGAAAAGAACAAAAATCGCCAGAATTAAAATCAATTGACTTTTCTGCAATTGCTCCTGATCTGACCGCTAGACCCGGTGAGACGACTAAGGCCTCCCATCTTGACCATGGCATCGGCAAAATCGTTCTTGAATGAACCCAAATTTTTGCTGTAGGCAGCCACTTGAGCATTCATCGAACCTCCACTAAACAACTGCTGATCCAAATGAAGCAGGCCCTCTTGGCACACCAAGTTGCTGAAGTAGGCATTGTCAAAGAACGTCGGGCTTGTGACGTCAAGAGGGGAGAGGCTGTTGTCGCCTCTAGTGCTGGGGCAATTGGACTTTAAAGACATGGCGAATGATGGGCTTATATTGCTCTCGTTGTAGAGTCAGGCCCGAAACGTCACGCACCTGGCCTGGCCTATGGTGTGGGATCCTGATAGCGTTACCATTTCTTTGGCAGTAAAGCCTTTGTTAGAGAAAGAGGTGACGAGACCACTGAGATTAAGAGTTGGAGCTGGGAGGTCGGTATTAGCATCATTTAGGCTCGCTGTGGTTGAGTCTCTTCTTCCCAATTGGACTTGCCAACTCGGTCCATCCAACTAAACATCAAATTAATTGAATCCACATAAGTTTAGGAAAATAATAATTTCTTTGTATGTTTAAAGAAATTTCAAGTGTCGATGCTTACAATGATGACGGAGTCCTTAGCAGCAACGGCTAAGATGTCAGTGCACGAGACAATGCCAGGACACAGTTTCTCCACTTTTGACTTGATGGTGTCAATCACGTCGAATCCCCTCACGGAGTTGAGAGATCAATTCTTGTTGTACGATATTGTGAAACTACCGCGGGTTGTTAATGAAGATGTAATATTTGAGTTCTTAATAGTCTTTCCATGCCACGCTAAAGCAAATAAGGAATTTAAAAATTTACGAGATCATTATCAATTATTTTCAAATTTTAAATTGTTATATGATAGAATTGTTCAATATTATATGCATTAACAAATAACACATATAGGTGAAATTGCATGAAACGAGTAGATTGCCTCAAAGCTTGAAAGAAAGATAAATCAAAACCGATTCAACCTATCACATAAATAAGAAATTTTAAATATAGCTTGAAGGAGTTTTTTTCCCTATATATGAAGTAGCACTACCTACTTCAATGCATGTGCTCCGTCAATATATTTTTTTGAAAGGTACCTCACGTAAAAAAAAAACCGATAAGGGCGAGGACTATCCACCTCACACATATGTTCGAAGCTGAAATAAAAGAAGGTAGATAGCCTAGCCATCTCCAGATTTCACTGCTTAAACATACATGTTGTCGATCAAAGTTAATATGACTTAACACTCAAAAATAAATATCGTGATTCATCACGACGTCCAATCACTTTATTGATTAGTGATTTCTTTCATCGTATCGGGAACATGATATGCTTTTCCACACAAAATAATTAATCTATAGCGACTGAGGGAAACCAAAAGAAAAACGTGCTTCGTCGGTGTATAGTCCACGCACTTAGTTGCCTCCTACAGCTTAGTAGGCAGCCATTTTGAAAGTTAATGAAGGGTTGGTGTTCTTTTACAAGCTTTCGAATCACATTCATGCCTAGCACGTTAAACCAGAACTTGTTTCCGTCCCTTCTGATATTCAATGTAACCCAAATGATAAGAAAAGGTCAACATCAGCGAACCCTAAGACTTGTTTACGCAACATCATCTGAGTCATTGCACAACTGCGCAGGTCCCGATTGACTTCCATGAGATTATTTTTGCCTTATAAAATGATATTTAAAAGAATCGCATAATGTATAAAGCACAAAAAGCAAAACTTATAAGAAAACATTTGGGTACAACTAGACCCTTCAAAACAGATCATAGCTCAATTTTTTAATACACATTTGAAAGGCTAAGTTGTTAAATAAATTAGTTGTATTCAGTAAATAGGTCATAAAGGGACTTGGATTAGTATAACCCAAAACAATATTGGGTGTTAAATGAGTTTTTAGCTTACTTAGACCTAAACCATTTCTTTAATTCTTTTGCCCTCACTCAAGTTCACGCTTGTTCACTTTGCGCTCTCACCTCTGTGTGGATTAATTTTTCCTAAATTGGATTAAATATGAGTTAGGCCGGGCATGGATGACTAAATTTGCATTGTTTGAAAATTGGTCAATTTTGTTCAGATTATTTTTTACCCAATCTGATCCATTGTATGAGGGTCTAGGTGCAACAGCCGAGGGTCTATTAATGTGGTGATTTCGAGCATGAAGTGCTTCGCGTGTATACAGGGTATCAAACTGGAGAGGTATAAATGTAAGTGGGATCACCTAGGGTTCGTTGAGAATGAATGAGTCTGCTCTTTTGCAAGACCTACTTTCTCTCAAATCGCCATATGTGGGCATTAGATTTATGCACATTATGCATGCACACTTGCTCTTAAAAATAAAACAATAAGTGTTGATTCCAAGAATTTCATTTTCTCTACTAGGCCAATATAAATGAGGCGGATGAGTGCATAACTATTTGTCTTTGAGACATATTATAAATTTGATAATAGTTCCTTTTTTTTTTCGGCAATAACAGTTTCAAGTTGAATTTAACATTGTGTATTTTAAAAATTTAAACTGCTAAACAATAGAATATCTTAAAAAATAGAACCCTTGCGTCATAATGCCATTTCCAAATAAAGTCTTGACTGCGTGAATAATATCTAGAAATTCTAGATTAAAAAGGTTGCATATGAAGCTCTGTCTTTCAAAAAAAAAAAAAAAAAAAAAACAATTATCATCCAAAACATAAAGTTAATAAAATTTTCCTTATTATATCCATGTTTAGGTAATGACATCGGCGGGAGAATTACCAAAAAAGTCCTAAACCTATTGCAATTGTGCCAATTCAGTCATAAACTTTTTTTTTGGCCAATTTAGTCCTAAACCTTTTACTTTTGTTCCAGTTCAGTCCTTCCGGCCAAAATTAGCCGGCCGGCGCTGACGTGGCAGCCGGCCGGTGCCGGCGAGCTTTTTTTAATAATATTTGATTTTTTAAAATTTTTTATTAATTTTTTTATTAATTTTTTTCTTTTTCTTTTTTCTTTTTTCCTCCTCCCTCCTCCTTCCTTGGGCTCCGGCGACCGGCCAGGTTGGCCGGTCGCCGGACCGAGGCGATCCGGCGGGGATCCGGCGGGGTGAGGCCCCGCCAGACGCGACGGCGAGCCCCCCTCGCCGGATCCGGCGAGGGCTCGCCTCACCCGGCCGATCGCGAGTCGAGCCCTCGCCGGATCCGGCGAGGGGGCCTCACCGTTCTTCGGGCGCGAGCTCGCCTCGCGGTCGCCGGCGAGGCGAGCCCTCGCGATCCGGCGAGGAGGCCTCGCGACGCGACGGCGAGCCCCCTCGCCGAGATCCGGCAAGGGCTCGCCTCGCCCGGTGACCGCGAGGCGAGCTCGGGCCCCGACGGCGAGGGCTCGCCTCGCCCGCCGACCGCGAAGTCGAGCCCTCGCCGGATCCGGCGGGGGCCCCGCCGGATCGCCTCGGTCCGGCGACCGGCCAGCCGGCGATCGCCGGAGCCCAAGGAAGGAGGAGGGAGGAGAAAAAAAAAGGAAAAAGAAAAATTAATAAAAAAATTAAAAAAATTAAATATTATTAAAAAAGCTCGCCGGACGGCCGGCCGGCTGCCACGCGCCGGCCGGCTAATTTTGGCCGGAAGGACTGAACGGAACAAAAGTAAAAGGTTTAGGACCTGAATTAACCAAAAAAAGTTTAGGACTGAATTGGCACAATTGCAATAGGTTTAGGACTTTTTGGTAATTCTCCCCGACATCGGCCAACAAAAGTTAATAATATAAACATTTATTTAATATGAATACTTAATACGAAATTTCATTGTTGAGTAATAAGGGTATAAATTTAAATTGGCATTACAAATATTAAAAAAAATGAAGAGAGAGAGAGAGAGAGAGAGAGAGAGCTAACCAACCTTCTTCAATTTTCCTCAAGACTTGGTCAACCAACCACGTTCCACGAATTATGATTTGAGAAATCTTTGTTCTTCATGAAAAATGAAGGAAAAAGACGACAATAACGGTCCAATCGTCATCGGGTCAACATTCTCCAACTATTTTTATACCAAAATGCTAATATAACCATTTTAGTTTCATGAACTATGCTTTGAAGGATCTGTATTTATCTTTTTTCTAAAAGAAAGGGAAACATTGACGGTCCAATTGTTATTGGGTCAACATTACCTAACTATCTTCATACCAAAAAAGATAAATATTATAAATCAGATTCAACGCAACTGGCACGTTCAAGGGGAATTATATGTTATTTTCGGACAGCAAGATTGCTAAACCCCTATTTATTATGTGATTTAACAACTTCATTGAACTGGCAATCTTGACATTTGCCAAAGTGGCTTCGGGATTCTAGGAAAGAACCAATTTGGATCTTTGATGTTAGACAGATACCGTGCCTCTCTCTCTCTCTCTCTCTCTCTCTCTCTCTCTAAGGAAATTTCAGTGACTTTTCAAACGAGGGTTTGGGTTATAGGGTTTCTTCGACTCTTCCAACATCAGCTTTTCTCGTATTTTTGCGGGTAAGAGTTAGAGAGTTTGTCGGAGTCCACTTTTTTTTTTGAGTTCATGTCGTTTTGTTATTCCCTGGGCCTTATTACATCTTTGCAGAAGATGAATAAACCCGGTGGAGTAAACAAGGTAACCTGACTTGAACCAGTCTACTTCAAAGAGAGAGTGGAATTTATTCCTCACCTTGCTCAAATGTCATGATAACCAACCTGAACCGTTTTTTCAAGTTTAATTGGATGAGCCGTCGATAGGCAACTTGGGCTATTCAAACTTCTTAGTATAATGATTTCTCAAAGCAATTTGTATTTACACTGTTGGATAGTACATTAAGTTAACGCGAGTCACTTGCCAAACCCATAATCATATCTATTCTAAAATAATTCGGGCCACTTTTTGACAAAGGTTTAATAAAAACCATCTCTTAGACGGTGAGTTGAACATCCCGAAGACACTCAAATCTTAATGGCGGCCTCTCCCAACTAAAGGCCTACGATAAAATTGGGCTTGGGCATGAAAATGAATCTTCAATGGCAGACAGAGAGGAGGGCCTAAGAGTTGTGAAGTGAACGATCTAATACTTCTAAGTCAGGACAACAAGAAGTCACTCAATAAAGTTGATTCTCTATATGACATGTTAAGTACGTCTAAGAATCCCTAAAAAGGAGATAACCGAGTGGGTTAAGACTCAACATCTAATTATGCCTTGGATATCGATTGAGATAGACTCCAAAATTATTACTGAATTTGTTAACTCGGAGAGAGTACCAAATAACGCTGGTCCAACATTATTTAAGGATATCATAAGGCTATTGAGCTCATTTTGAGTTCAAAATTCATTGCATTTTTTGGGAACGCAAGTGGTATGGTGATATGCTTGCTAATGTTGGCATAGTGAAGCATTTGGATACTACGTTGTACTCGTAGCCTCCTATAGAATTATCTTATGTTTTGCTTAGTGATAAAATTGGCATTATAGGTTTACGACGTTAATTTTTTTTTTAACTTACTTTCCAGCCATCTTCAGAGGCCTCGGATTTGTAATTACGCCCTTTTCAATGACCCGACTTGGATTGGACATGTGAACAAGCATAGAATATTGCTTACTCTCGACACTAAAGTGTTCTTTGAAACACTTAACGATTTTGGGCGAGTCAGGCCCAACAAGGATTCATAGAACGTGTTTAATCTCACTAGTCCAAAAATAGAAACTACTTT
Organism: Eucalyptus virginea; assembly: GCA_014182375.1. Classification (NCBI taxonomy): domain Eukaryota; kingdom Viridiplantae; phylum Streptophyta; class Magnoliopsida; order Myrtales; family Myrtaceae; genus Eucalyptus; species Eucalyptus virginea. The sequence goes on along the minus strand of CM024524.1, from coordinate 13,877,224 downwards.
CGGGGCCGACCCAAGACTGCCCATCGGAGCGAAATACATCACCCGAGCCCGCTCAGAAGATCAATGTGCATGCCTGTCAAGCTGCCTTGGGCAAGATCACCTCTACTTCTAATTTCCTTGTTCCGGCGCATAAGAGAATTGTCTTGACTCGATGATCATGAGATTAATCCGATACCGTAAAGAAGCTTAGATACAACAGTGACGTAAACTGCTAAGAATATTCAATGTTCATCTAGTACGGAAGTGCCAAGCTGATCAATCCAGCCTGAGCCATCGCAATTTATTTCGACAACACCCTCGATTAATGTGCATTGCACAAGATCAGTTCTTTTCTGCCATTCTGTAATTTATTAAATGAATAATCACAATGACAAAGATAAGAATAATGCAAAAAATAAAATTAGAGAATTTTTGTAAAATTTGATATATATATATATATATATTAATGAAGAATACACTAACCCATTTATAGGCTTCATTAGATAATTATTCCAAGATAATATCTCAATCATGATATGCACAATTAAAGGAAGATATATGCATGCAATATACATGCAATCTTGAACAAGATAGATAACTAGCATAAATACCATAATTATCTCTAACATAGGAAAATTATCTATAGAACTTCCTAATCATCTCTAATAGTTGACATGAAAGCGTAGAAGATATTTTTGCCTTCGGCATTGAATATAAATTCCCTTTTTCCTTTGTGTAAAATGTCAATATTATAAAGCAGATTAAGAACAATAGCTTAAATGCATTCCCTAGCATTACAAATAGAGCTAATAATTCGAAAAGATGGAGGTGAGAAGTCTCGACATAATAGCCAAAATAACATTTGTCTGGGAATGTCTCATTCTTTGCTCTATCTCTTACATTTTTGTGTATATTAGCCAAAATAATATAAATTTTAGTTGACTGGTTTTGATACCTTCTACGGTTGCACTCCATCCAAAAGCCATATAGGGTTGCTAGAAAGGATGCTTTGAGGAGTTTTGCTGCCAAGTCTTTACCCTTTGTTGCTCTAGTCATCCATTGAAGTTTCTCACTCTATCTTCCCAGAGGACGCCTAATCCCATGTTGTGCAAGGATAATGCGAAAAATGCTACTTGTCCACCCACATTGGAAAAATAAACGAGTTTTGTCTTCGGTACCGGCCTTACAAAAGTTACATTGGATATCGACAAAAGTTATCCACTGGTTGATGATCTCTACTATTGGTAGTCTGTTTTTGCAAACAAGCTAGCTAATAAAATTGTATTTGCTAATTCCGGTGGACCAATTAGGTTATACCACTCCACAACCGGTCCCAAATGTTTGAGTTCATCATAAATTTATTGGCAACAATACCTTGAACTATAGATTATCAACGTTAGAATAGGTGACAATTTAAGGAGACATCATCAACTCCAAGCCATACTTGCCCTAATGTTGATCACAATAATTGGAGTGCTTCTGCATTTGGTGTTGTGAACCCATATACTTCGAAGGGAATGGACGATTAATGAGGTTCCATAACATGCGGTCTAACAATACTTTGTTCCATAAATTCAAATCAAGCAATCCTAATCCTCCTTCTCTTTTAGTTAAGCAAACTACTTACCATGCCACCTTGTGCGATCCATGGTTTATTGCATTACTTGCCCAAAAGGATTGACAGACCCTCTTCTTTTCCTCGTATATGGTTTGCCTTGGAAGTAAGAACATTTGCATCCAAGAAGTGCAAATGGAGATGATGACTGATTTTGCTAACTGAGACACCCTGCATAACTCATATACTTCATGCCCAAGCTTTCAATTTTCTTAAAAGTCTTGTTAATAAGACTTTTACAATCTATATGAGGGAGTCTTCTAAAGGGGAACACCCAGGTGTTTGATAGGGAGGGCTTCCAATCTTCGTTAACCCAGATAAAAAGATTTAAGGGCGTCAACAAGGGAAAGGACGGAATCTATATCTCCATAAGCAAATAAGAACAAATCGCTGACAAAGCATAAGTGGGTAATCCATTGCATTTCGCAGTGCCAGTGATACTTGAAAGCAATAGGAGCAACTTTTGCACTAATAATTCTATTAAGAAGCTCCATAACTAGAATGAAGAGGTATGGAGAAAGAGTATCACCTAGTCTTAACCCATTAGTACTATTAAAACAGCCGGCCTGTTCGCCATTGAAGGTCACTAAAAGCCTTGGTGTAGTGATGCATTCAGTTACCAGATCAACCAAGTAATGAGGTGTATTTATAGCTTTGAGCATCCCAAGAACTACATCCCATTTTGCCATGTCATAAGCTTTCATGAGATCAATCTTTATGGCCACTTGTTTACCTTTGTCTTCTTTATGGTGGTTGCGTAATAGATATTGGCACAATAGGATGTTCTCCAAGATCTGTCACAAAGTGATGAAAGCAGTTTGGTTGAGGTCAACGATCGACGGAAGCACGCAACTTATTCGCTCTTCAAGCCACTTAGGTATGATCTTGTATAAGACATTAGCATGAAATTTGAGGTAGGATGGGTTTATACCTTCGGTACAAGGGAAATCAATGTGGAATTTATAGATTTAAATATTCTTTTTGACGAGATGAAGTCCATGGCATCTTCCTCAATGTCCTACCCTATGATGGGCCAAGCACATTTGTAGAATAGACTGTTAAAACTATCTGGACTCAGAGCTTTGAAGTGGTTGAAGCACTTTAAGACTCTGAGGATATCTAATCTCTTAAATGCCGAAAAGGTAACAAGAGCATTGACCTCTTCATGATGATAATTAGATTCCTGAGGAGCAACTGTTATGGACTTCAGAAATATTACTCTCCATTCATGATGCGAATGCATAGAACACACATGTCAAGTCTCGCATTTCCAAGAGCTTTGATGCCTTACGATTAATCATTATCTAGCATTGGATATCGATATCATCATATTCAATTGACGCCCCATGAAATAGACTAAAACAAAGTTATCATTACACCCAAGAGCACCAAGTTATTACACTTAATTCGCAATCATCTCGAAAGGTTACAAGAAGAAAAGATTAAATAAAGAAATAAACGTCTCCAAAAGAACAATAGCCAGGATTAAAATCAATTGACTCTTCTACAATTCGTCCTGATTTGACCAGTGGACCCGGTGAGAGGGCTAAGGCCACCCATCTTAACCATGGCCTTCGCAAAATCTTTCTGGAATGAGCCTAATTTCTTGCTGTAGGCAGTCACTTGGGCATTCGTCGAACCTCCAGTGAACAATTGCTGGTCGGAATGAAGCAATCCCTTTTGGCTCACCAAGTTGGTGAAGTAGGCATTGTCGAAGGATGTCGGGCTGGTGACGTCAAGAGGGGAGAGGTTGTTGTCACCTCCCGAGCTAGGGCAATTGGCTTTTAAAGTTGTGGCGAACGACAAGTCTATGTTGTTCTCGTTGTAAAGGCGGGCCCGGAATGTCACGCATCTAGCTTGGCCTATGGTGTGGGATCCTGAGAGGGTTACCATTTCTTCGGCAGTGAAGCCTTTGTTAGAGAAAGAAGTGATTAGGGCACTAAGATTAAGAGTTGGAGCTGGGAGGTCAGTATTAGCAGTGTTCAGGCTCGCCGTGGTTGAATCTCTTCTTCCTAGTTGAACTTGCCAGCTCTGTCCCCCCAACTGAAAATCAAATTCAATGAATCCACGTAAGATTAGGAAACTCAAATTTCCTTCATATTGATTCAAAAGAATATATTGAGAAGTTAATAATAAAATTACGTTCTAAGAACTCTCGAGAGTTGGGTGCTTACTTCAACAACGGAGTCTCTCGCAACAATGGCTAAGATGTCAGAGCACGAGACGATGCCGGGGCACAGTTTTTCCACTTCCGACTTGATGGTGTCAACCACATCGAATCCCCTCAGGGAGTTCAAGTTGGGAAACGCCGTCTTCTCCCCAGTGAAGTTCGCGGTGTCATCTAGTAGAATTGACCCATCGCAACCCTGTAAAAAAAAATATTAAAAAGAACGTCAATATTTCATCTTATTGGGTTTACAAGATCTAACAAAGCAGAAAGGATGATCTAAATATTGAATTTATGAGGAAACAAAATAGTGTTTTTTTCCCCTTACGAACAATCGGAAAGGAATGTTAAAAGAGAGACGTTTCCTTAAAAGATAAGGGGAAGAAAAGACGAAGTTAGAGACACCAGGTTAGCAGGGGTGTGCTATGGTCAGCTCAATGTCTGTTCTTTCTTAATTTAATGGAATCGTTGGCCCTTGTATCTCAGTTGTTGCAGTATTCCTTAAAGATTTTCGAATTTCCAAAATGTTGGTCACATCTTTTTCTACTAAACGTGTTGTACCCACTGATGTATGTGACATGCGGGGAATTATATAACCAACGCAAGATAATAAAATGGAAAAAATTGAAGGAAAAAAAAAAAAAAAAACAATGTTGTTTTGCAACTCTTCTAACATCGGACGTGAAAATTGTTTTTAGCGAAGCAGGCATGGATGATCAATCGAAAATACACATAAAGGAATAATCCATGTATGGATCGGGAATGAAGTAAAAGCTTGCACATAAAAGAACACGCAACACATGCACAAAAGGATGAAAATGGACGTGGAAGTGAAAAATATAGAGAGTGAGATAGCGAATGAGACTTGCATTGACGAAGCAATCATGGAAGTGAAGACGGAGCAAGGATGCTCCCATGCGAGACTCATTGGCCACTGCCGATTTCACGGCGGATCTAATGGTCTCGAGTGCTTTCGGGCACCCTTTCTCGTAGTAATTTTGGTTAGACAACTGTGCCGAGGCGGATCTCGACATGATCACACAAACAAAGAAAAGGAAGCAGATTTTCAGGGCTGTATCGAAAGCCATGACTAAAGGACTAATCAGATGGGAAAGAGAGACAAGGGAGAGATCTCGCAAATGCGTGTCGTGTCTTGGTTTGGCTTCTTCATGAACTTCAGCATGTAGTATTTATAGGAGAATTACAGTACTTTCGGCTCTTAATTCTTAAAGTTTTTCAAATTGGTTTTGGAGGTCAACACACGCTGTGTGGAAGAAGAAAACGAGTGAAATTTTAAAAATAAATAAATAAATAATTGGGGCAAGAACGTATGTGCCTTCTAGCTTGAAGCAAAAGACATACTTGAGATTGGTGAAGCCGTGCCGGTGATTAATCATATCTTAATCAAAACATGTTAGCACCGGGCTGTCATATGTGAAATTTGCCAGAATAGTTGACCAGTGAAAATGCCATTAGCAACGAGGAAGCTGCTGATGATCATTAATTAGAATGAGACGTTGATCATTTTTGTAATGATTCGATCCATTGGGAAAATAGTCCATTAACCCATGACTTTAGTCGAATATATTTATATTTTACTAAAACTTAGGTAGAAAATTGATCACAGGTTGGCTTTTAATTTAATAAATCTAAATAATGAAGTCAACGGTTTATTTTTATTTTTTTTTCATTCATTTTGTGCGGACCCAATCATGGGATGATATAATTAATGTTCCAAGGTTAGTTTAGGTATGCCAAGAACAAGATCTTTTCTTTAGAGTTTTTTTGCTTAATTAAGTGAAGTTGCATGTAATTCCCCAAAAACGTAAAATCACCTAAATTTAAAGTGATACCTAGGTTACCCATTAAACTCCTTGTCATTTTTGCCTTTTATGGCACATGTTATAATTAGTAAATCCAACACAACACTTTATTGGTTGGTAAATTAAGAAAATAAGCACATTTCAGCAATGCGGCCTTTTTTTCCTAAAATATGAGGGATAAGTGTATCAAAAGTTATAAGATTTGTCACAAAAGTAAAAACAAGTCCTAAGACTTTTGGATAGTACAATGAAGTCTTAAAAAAAATTTGAATCTGTGTAATTAAGCCCCTCTTCTTACTCAGTCTAATTTAATTTAAGAAAAATGCTGACGGGACTTAAGTTATAAATTTCCCTCTCTTACGTGACTGTTAATGTTATCTAAGTTGTGTATCGGTGCCCAACCATGTAATTTTATCCCAAACTTCATTTTTTTTCCCTAACCCCGATTAGAATTTATTAAATAAGTTAAAGAAAAAAAAAAAAGGTTAAGAAGGCCAACGGTCCTCCCTGACCATGGGCATAGACTGTGAGGCCTCACTCAGATCGAGGCGTGTGTGACCAACCCTTGTGGTACTCTATGCAGCACCGACATGAACACGGGATACGCAACACGACACGACACGACACGACACACCGACACGTTATATATTAAATATATTTTTATATATAAATACATAAATAAATAATAATAAAAATAGCCTAAAATTAATTTACACAAAAAATATTAAATAATATCATTCATTATTTTAATTTGTTACAATAATACACAAAACTTAGAGGAAAAAAACATTGTTTAAAGAAAAATGCTGAAATGATATTTTTAAATTTATTTATTTATCATATAGCATTTTTTATTACTTCTTTCATGGTAAAAGACTTTTAAAAAAAAATAAAACAATTCTAAAATAACAAAACTGAAAAGAAAAAATTGACCCGGTGCGTGTATATTTATAGCAATTTTATTACTTCTTTTATTACTTCTTTTGTGTATATTTATATTTTGACCCCTCAAATATTAGAAATTTTTAAAATTGACCCCGTGCGTGTCGGAATCACGTGTCGAAATTCTGGACTCGTGAGTCGGAGCGTGTCGGAGAGAGTTGACCACGTGCGGATTTTTCGACACTCGTTGACCGTATGTCGGAGCGTGTCGGGACGTGTCGGAGCGTGTCGGACACGTGTCGGAGTGTCGGACACCACACGAAGGCTTCCAGAGAGTGTCCGTGCTATATAGGTAGTAATGGCAAGTGGTGACGCTACTACCGAGCGACGGCGAGAGGATTCAATTCCTCATCTAGATCTAGAGGAGGGTTCACAGCCCTCACTTGCTCACCCTTGCTCACCCCGACCTCAGTATTTTTTTTATTTTAGACGTGGAAGACTAAGTAAACACGAATGAGAATAGATAATCGATGTCATCTTGCGATGTTTTTTTTTATTTATTTTTAATTACCTACTAGAGATGATGTGGTCAGCTACACAAGAATAATTGCAAATGATTTGAGCAAGATGCCTCTTCAAGGTTAATCGAAGGGGCAAGAAGCCCATATACATAGAAAAAGAAAAGGGTATTGCTAAGAGAATGGCACTGTTATTCTCTAAGAATAACGGTGCTTTTTGGACCATATATTCCCATTTAATGGGAATAGCAACCGGTAAAACAAATTTGGAAATAAATCAAGATAGAAAATTCTCATATATCGAATAACAATTATTTTTTCCATAAAAAATAAGAACTCCCGTTTGGCCCATTTAACACTTTGCATAACTACTTAAATATAAAACTCAATTCTTCAGCGGAGTACTCACGAAAATATTTTCACTAATTCTAAATATAATAATAGTCAAATTAGCAACCCATACATGCATTTTAACCTAATTTAATGAGATTTCTAAGAAATACCGAATAAGTGAAAAATTTGAAAGTTTGCTAACATGGTAATAAAGTGGGGTTGTATAAAGAAAAAAGCATTGAGGTAAAAAAAATTTAACTAAACAAATCCAATATACTTAAATTTTCAAAATAAAATTTATTTAGAGTTAGACACGAGATTATCATAATTTCAATTATTGAGTTAACTTGGACCACGATTGCTCAAGCAAGATTTATTAATGCTTTAAGTTATGTAAATTGGATATTCAACTATTTTGACAATTGTATTCATTTTGTTCATTGATGAATATTTTCATCCAAGATTGCAAGTGTGAAAAAAGTTTAATCATAGAGATAACGTTAATAGATATCCAACATTTATTTTGTCTTATAATAAAGATGCTTAAACCCTTCTTTCTAAATTCTAAGTAAAGATATTGTGTATTGATGATGTTTCTAAGAAGTAAATTTTTCTAGATTTTTTATTTGATTTATTGTTTTTATTTATTTATTGAATTCCACTCGGTGGGACCCACCAAATGGGATCCGGGATCGTTTCCCTGAGAAAACTAGTGGTGGAGGCAGCACCATTACTCTCCAAGGAGTGATGGTGCTGTTACCTTCTCATTTCTCATAAAGAAAATCACATAGATTGCGATGATCCATCTATGTCATCTTTTACAATATAACCATTTTGAAACATTGACTCAATTCATACCCACCAATACGTAAGTCAATGGGCCAACAATCCACATGCCAAGCGTCTCTCAAAGTTACTCTAAGTGATAAAAAAAGATAGTGATTGTGACATAACATCGCACTAGAAACAAGTATTTAATCACGTTGCAAAGCATCTTGACTTAGCTTCAGACTAATTGTCACATAATTAAGTTGTCAAGAGATTTTAACTATTGAAAAGTTTAGTTAATTTTCCAAATCTACCTATCTCTTATCTCCAGGCATTATTCTTTTAGCTAACATCTTAAATTCTTTCATAGCATTTCTTAGAAAGAAACATAATTCTACAGAAACTATCGATTTGGCATACTAAATCATGTGAAAAACTGCAAGAGAGTATTTCCATAAGTGGGCTAAATCAATGCCGAACAAGATAACTTCATATACTAAGCATTCAAATAAGTGAGCATCTGCCTCTCTTAATTAGAAAAAGAAGGTAGGTAGCTTAGCCGCCTTCAGATTTCCAGCTTATGCTTTTCTGTCATCGATCAAGATCGAGATAATTCAACACTGAAAAATATGTACCATGATTTGTCGTGAAGCATAATCACTTTGTCGATCGATATGTCGGAAATATGATCAGTATATGATGTGCTTTTTCACATTAATGATTAATCTATAGTGACCGGGTGTAACCAAAACAAAACGTGCTTGGTCTGCGACGGCTTAGTTAATCAAGGGCGGTTCTTCTATAAAGCTTTGAATCGCAGTCGTGTCAAGCACGTCGAACAAAGCTTGTCTTCTGTCCTTTCCAATGTCCGATGAACCCAAACAAAAGATAAAGTCAACTTCGGTGAATCATAGACTTGTTTCCGCGGCATCAACTGAGACATTGCCCAACTGGGCAATTCCCGATTGACTTCCATGACATTATTTTTCGTATAAAAAAAAAGAACACATTAAAGAATCACCAATCGAAAAGAAAAAAAAAAAACCAAAAAAGCAAAAGTAATTAGAAAACTCTTGGTACAATAGCCGAGGATATACCAATGTGGGGATCTTGAGCATGAAGTGGTCGGCCATGTGTACAAGGTACCATCATCATAGAGAGGTATTCTTTTCCGAGACCTACTTCCTCTCAAACCTCCATTTGTTTGTCTTAGAGTGCGTTTGGTAAATATTCTATTTCGGGTAACAATTTTTTATGAGAAATTGTTCTTTTTTTTTTTTTTTGGCTCTTGCAAACAATTTCTGAGCATAAGAGAGTGTTTGGTAACTGCAAAAAAAAAAAATATATTTCAAGAATAGAAATACGTTCGATAAACTTGTATAGTTTTGTTGTTTCTTTTAAGTTTTCAATATTTTTATTATATTTTTTTCCTTATTTTTTATTTTTTTCATTCTTCCTCTTTTGTGGTCGATTGTTGACCATAGCAGCGACCAGCGACTGACTGGGCGAGATCCAACGAACTCACGAGAGCCTCTCCGGGCCACCATTGGGCGACGCCAACCTGGTGGTGGCCTGGCGACGCTCCGGCAAGATCGCCGGCCAAAAGAAAGAAGAAGGAAAGAAAAGAGAAGAGAATAGAAGAAAAAAAGAAGAGAGAGAAAAATTGATTCTAGGAGTTGTTCCCTTAAAAACAAAAAGCTACTTTTTTTCTACTTTTGGTTTTGTTCCAAATTTGTTCCCGATAACAAAAGTTTTATCAAACACGTTTTTGTTCTTTTTCTGTTCCCTAGAATAAAATAAAAAATAAAACTTTTTGTTTCGGGGAACATAAACAATTTTTACCAAACAGGCCCTAAGATTCATGTGCACATAGCTCTTAAAAATAAAAACAATAAGTGTTCATTCCAAGAATTTCATTTCTTTTCTAGACCTATATAAATGAGGCCAGATGAGTGCACATCTATCTATTTGAAACAAATGGTGTTTATATTTTATTTCTGATACACACGAGAAAGATGTTTAGATAATATATATATATATTAAGATGATAGTTTAAAAAAGAACAAAACACTGTTTATTTTAAAAGTTTAAACTCCTCAAGAATAAAATATATTAACGAATGGGAACCCTTGCGTTATAATGCCATGTCCGAATAAAGTATTGATTGTGCGTATAATATCTTATTAAATCAAGGTTAAAGAGGTTGTATATGAAGCTCTGTTTTACCAAAGACCAGAATTATTATCCAAAACATAAAATTAAAGATAATATTCCTCATTATCTCCATATTAAGGTAATAACATTGGCCAGCAAAGGGTAAAAATGTCGACATTGATTTAGTATGGATACTTAATAGAAAATTCACTGTTGAGTAATAAACAAAGAGAGAGAGAGAGAGAGAAGCTAACTAATCCATCATGGGCCAAAACTCACCTAATCTCACAACGGTATTCTCTCCATATGGAGGCCAAGGCTTGATCAACAAAACCAAGTTGCACAAATTATGACTGGAAGGATCTTTATTTTTCCTTGAAATAGAGAGAAAAATGAATAACAACGGTCCAATGGTCAAGGGTCAATGTACGCTAACTATAATTAAATCAAGATGATACCGAACCGCGTCATTCAAGAAGAATTAAATGTTATCTTGTGCAACAAGATTTCGAAACTCTTATTTATTATGTGATTAAAAGCTTCATTATGACTGGCAAAATTGACATTTGTCAAAGTGGCTCCGGGAATCCTTGGAAACAGCCAAATCGGATCAATTATTAGGTTTCTTAGACAGACACGTTGCTTCTCGATGACTTGTCTTGGAACTTCTTTTTTATCTTTATGTTTTATTTTTTTGCAATTTGAATTAAGATAAAGCATCCTGGAGACAGGGAATAGCCATCATGGATTCGTTATTACAGCGGACTCTTGCAAGGTTGACCTCTTTCTGTGCGTTACTTTGCATACGTACATACATATATATATATAGGAATATTGTGAACGGAAGAAAAGGCAGACAGATTCTCTCTCTCTCTCTCTCTCTCTCTCTCTCTCTCTCTCACGGAAGAAAAGGCAGACAGATTCTCTCTCTCTCTCTCTCTCTCTCTCTCTCTTTTCATGTGCTTAATTGGATATTCTACTGAGCCAACTGACTAGTTAAAAGAAACAAAGAAAATTTCAGTTACTTCCCAAACGTGGGTCAGAGTTTCTCCGACTCTTCCTTGTTCCTACACCTGCTTTTCTTATATTTTTGCTGGTAGGAGTTAGGCAAAGAAGTTTGTCGAAGTTCACCTCCTCTTAATTCATTTCTTTTTGTTATTCTATGGGCCTTCTTTTGTCTCTAAAGAAGATGAATAAGCACAGTGGACTATGCAAGGTACTCAACTCGAACCTGTCTACTTACTTCTGACTTTATTCCAGGCACCATATAAAAATGTTTTGCAATATACACTTCAAAATGTCATTTCCGCTCATTTTGAAAATTAGTACATATTATTTTCAAGTTTAATTGAATGAGCCTGATAGACAACTTGGGTTTGTCGAGTTTTTTTCATATGATGATTTCTCAAAACACATACATTTACACTCTTGGACAACACATTAGTATATGGTGAGTCGGTTGTCAAACTCATTATTAGGTCTATTCTAAAGTAATGTGAGCCACCTTATTGACAGAATTTAAAAAAAAAAATTGTCTCTTAAACAATGACTTGAACATCACAAAGACTCTTGAATCTTGGTGGCGGTCTCTCCCAAGTAATCACATACGATAAAATTGGACTTTGGCACAAGGAGTCTTGAATGATAGACAGAGAAGAGGGCCTCGAAAGGTATGTGAAGTGAAGGATATAATACTTGAAGTTAGGATAACAAGAAGTCATTTGATAAACTTGATGCTCTGGATGGCATGTTAAGGATGTCTTACAAACCATAATAAGGAGTTAAACAAGTGGGTTAAGATTCAACATCCAATTATGCCTCTGATATTGAACGAGTCCCAGTAACTCGAAGCCATCTTCGGGGGCCTGGATATGTAATTATACCATTTTAATAACGAGCTTGGATTGGGCACGCGAAAATGCCTAAAAAGCTGCTTACTCTCATTGCTAAAGTGCTTATCGAAACACTTATTTAAGCCCACTTCTGATCGATCGCATGCCCATCAGGCCGCCTAAGGCAAGATCACCCCTCCTAATTACGTTGTTGTGGCGTATAAAAGAACCATCATGACTCGATGACCATGAGATTAGCCCCATACTCCAAAGAAGCTCGGAAACTAAAAGGCCATAAACAGCTAATAATCATATTCAACGGTCATTAAATTAATTTTTATTTCCCATTACGTGTCTCATTATCTTCCTCATAAATTATTAATTTTAAGCGTGTAGATCCGGTGAGAAAGTCAAAGAGGTGCGCTCGAACGCAGCCAATGCATGCATGCATGCAGAGCTTTTTAGCGCAGTCCCCACACGCTTGCTTTTGTTTACTGATCCACTTAATATATAATAATAGCCCACGACAGGATTGGTCAATGTTCATAATGATTTTGCTTTCTCTGAATGTACTCTAGTGGATGCAAAAATTACTCTTACAAAATGCGAAGTGACATCAGATTGAAGATACGATGATTGAGTGTATATTGTACACGACATCACATACTTAACTCAACCATAAGCGAATCAAGTCGCTTATGTTGCCCATTCATTAATCTTTCTTTTTAAACGTTAGATTGACCTTGTGTGATGCTTTCATGTATTATGAATTGGCCTGAATTATGTCTGCGATGGAGATGCAAGACAAGAATCCTTCATTTACTCGTCCTAAGTACCATAATCAAATGAAAATTATAAGTTTAGAATTAGATCACAACAATTTGCCACCAAATTTTATAGCAACTTCAATTGGATCTTATACGTAAGGATTGAACTCATATACTTTTTTTTACGACAGGTATAATTTGTACTTTGAGAACCAAATCGTTGCTTAAGAAAAGACACTCATTTACATGACCCTTATAAGGCTACTTCTACATTGCCAAGGTCTATGGCATGGAAAAAGTGTCAAGGCGCAACATCGCGGCTGACAAAAATCGACCATTGATCTGGTGTTCGTCAATCCAACCAAAATGATAGATCAAGTATGGAAGTGCCAAGTTGATCAATCAAGCCTGAGCCATCGCAATTTATTTTGACAATACGTCGTTTGATATGTCTAGCACTAGGATTTGTTCTTTTCTAAATTACACTCTATAAGGGCACGTTTGGTAACGTTTCTATTCCAGAAAATAATTTTTGAACAGAAATAGTTTTTTTTGTTTCTGTTCCCGGGAACAATTTCTGAGTATAAGAACGTACTTAGTAACTGAAAAAATTTCTACTCCAAGATTAGAAATGTGTTTGGTAAACTTGTATAATTTTGTTATTTCTTTTAGTTTGTCAATATTTTTTATTATATTTTTCCTTTTTTTCTTCTTTCTTTTGTCTTTTTTTCTTCTTTTTTTTCCTTCTATCTCTTTGTGGCCGGTCGCCGACCATGACGGGCTAGCTAGCGACTGGCTAGGCGAGCTCCAGCAAGCTCGTCAGAGCCTCGCCAACCCACCGCAAGGCTCGGCCTCACCAGATCTAGGCGAGGCCGAGCCTCGCCGGTGGCCTTGGTGGCCAAGCAAGCCTCGCGTCGGCCGACAAGGCTCAGCCTCACCAACCTAAGGCGAGATTGAGCCTCGCTGGTGGCCTCGCGAGGCTCACCTAGCCACTGAGGCCACCGGCGAGGCTTGACCTCGCCCAGACGGCGTGGGGTTGGCCTCGCCCTAGCCTAGCGAGACCGAGTCTCAAACCGACCAGCGAGGCTCCGCCTCGCCATGGCTCAGTGTCTTCGGGGGCCAGTGACGCTCTGACAAGGTCGTCGGCCATGGCCAAGGTCGGTGACCGGCAAAAGGAAGAAGAAGAAAAGAAAGAGAAGAAAAAAAAGGAAAGAAAAAAATTATTTCTAAAATTTGTTCCCGGGAATAAGAAATAACGTTTTTCTACTTCTTATTTCTGTTCCCAGGAACAAAAAAAAAATAGATTTTTTATTCCCAGAAACAAAAGTTTTACCATATGCGTTTCTGTTCTTTTTTTGTTCCCCGGTACAAAAGAACAGAAATTTTTGTTCCGGGGAACAGAAACAAAAATAAACAAACAGGGCCTCATTTGATAAAGATATTGTCACAAATACAACATGAAAGCGTAAGAAATATCTTTCGCATTGCATATAAAATCCTTAATCACAAGAATTTACATCATTAATGATAATTAGATTACTAAGGAGCAATTGTTGTGGATTACAAAAATATTACTCTCCATTTACGATATTGTATACACATGTCAAGTTTGCTAATTAAGTCCTAAACCTTTCAACATTTTGTCAATTGAGTCCGTTCAACCAATTTTGACCTGAATTTCCTAACGTAAACGCCGACCATCCTACATGACAATTGAATCCGTTCAGTCAATTTTGACCAAAATTTGCTAATGTAAACGCCGACCATCCTACATGGCACTGTCGGCGTTAACGTTGACAAAATTTAATATTTTTTAAATATTTTTTTTTGAAAATTTTATTATTTTTTGTATTTTTAATTTCTTTTTTCTCCTCTTTTTTTTTTTTTTTCCTTTTCTTCCTTTGGCCGGTTGCCCAGTCTCTAGCGACCGACCAGAGGCCACGATCGACGAGGGTCAGCCTCCACTACTTCGGACGAGGTCGCCCTCCTCGGTGGGGCTCGCCCTCGTTAGAGGCCAACGAGGGTCAGCCTTGAGGGCCTCTGCCAAGGGTGAGCCCTGCCCAAGGCCAACGAGGTCGCCCCTCGCTAGATCCCGACAAGGGTGACCTCACTTGAGGCCGGCGAGGCCGACACTTGCCTGTCGTGGCCTCGAGCTAGTTGCTGGAGGTTGGGTGATCGGGTAGAGAAAAAAAAAAAGGAAAGAAATTAAAAAATAAATTTAAAACATAAAAATAAATTTAAAATTCGAAAAATATTAAAAATTAAAAAATTTGTTCACATTAGCAAATTCCAGCCACAATTGGCCAAATGGATTTAATTGGCAAAAAATAAAAAGGTTTAGGATTAAATTGACAAAAGTGTAATATGTTTAGAACTTTTTGGACAATTTTTCTTATTCAATTGATGAGCCCTAGTTTCTTTCAAGAAATAATGTAATCCATCATATGATAAAAAATATAACCATATCTTATAACATTGTCAATATCATCACGCTTAGTGAAATTGACAAGAAACAAAGTTACATAGCGCCCAAGAGCACCAAGTTATTACATCATGAAAAGAAAAGAAAAAAAAATCACCAAGATTAAAATCAATTGACTCTTTTACAACTTGTCCTGATCTGACCAAGGGACCCGGTGAGAGGGCTAAGGCCTCCCATCTTGACCATGGCCTTGGCAAAATCGTTCTTGAACAAATCCAAGTTCTTGCTGTAGGTAGTCACTTGAGCGTTCGTCGAGCCCCCACTAAACAACTGTTGGTCCGAATGAAGCAAACCCTTTTGGCTCACCAAGTTGCTGAAGTAGGCACTGTCGAAGGACGTCGGGCTCGTGATGTCGAGAGGAGAGAGGTTGTTGTCACCTCCTGAGCTGGGGCACTGGGCCTTTAAAGATGTGGCGAACGACGAGCTTATGTCATTCTCATTGTAGAGTCGGTTCCGGAAGGTCACACACCTAGCCTGGCCTATTGTGTGAGATCCTGAGAGTGCCACCATTTCTTTGGTAGTGAAGCCCTTGTTAGAGAAAGAGGTGATAAGGGCACTGAGATTGAGAGTTGGAGCTGGAAGGTTGGTATTAGCCGCGTTTAAGCTCGCAGTGGTCGAATCTCTTCTTCCTAGTTGAACTTGCCAACTCCGTCCACCCAACTGAAGATCAAATTCAATGAATCCATATAAGTTTAGGAAACTCATAGTTTCTTTGTATTGCTTCAAAAGTATATTCCATTAGTGATCAATAACAAAATTACGTTCCAAGAAATTTCCAGGGTTGGGCACTTACTTCGACGACGGAGTCCCTAGCAACAACAGCTAAGATGTCGGCGCATGAGACGACGCCGGGGCATAATTTCTCCACTTTTGACTTGATGGTGTCAATCACGTCGAATCCCCTCGCGGAGTTCACATTGGGAAATGCCGTCTTCTCTCCGGTGAAGTTCGCAGTGTCGTCCAATAGAATTGATGCATCACATCCCTGTAGAAAATATTACAAAAAAAAAAAACATCAATAGTTCATCTTATTGGGTTTACAAGATCCAATTATTCAGGAAGGATCATCCAAATATTGGACTTGTGAGGAAATCAATAGTGTTTTTGTTTTTCCGACCAACAATCGGAAAGGAATGTTAAGAGAGAGACGTTTCATTTGTTAGAATAGAATACAATATGGAGGAAATATTAGGGACAAAGGAAGAAGACAAATTTAGAGACACAAGGTTGGCAGGTCGTCTAATGGTGTGCTATGATCGTTTCACTGTCTGTTCTTTCTTAATTTAATGGAATCATTGGCCTGTGTATCTCACTTGTTGCAAAAATCCTTACAGATGCGAATGTCCATAACGTTGGTCACAATTTTCTATGAATTATTTTTTCTACTAAACTTACTGTACTCACTAATGTATGTGACGCGTGTGGAATTATATAACCAACGCAAATGAAAAAAGAATAAAGAAAAGGATATGGATGCGACACATCAACAAAAGTATGAGAATGACATGAAGCGCAAAAACATAGAGCGGAGGAAGAAAGCAAATGAGACTTGCATTGACGAAGCAATCATGGAAGTGAAGACGGAGTAAAGATGCTCCCATGCGAGCCTCCTTGGCGACTGCCAATTTCACAGCGGATTTGATGGTATCGAGTGCTTTTGGGCACCTTGTAGCATAGTAATTTTGGTTAGACAATTGCGCCAAGGCAGGTCTCGATGCGATCAAGCAAACGAAGAAAACGAAGCAGATTTTGAGGGCTGTATTGGAAGCCATGACTGAAGGACCAATCAGATGGGACAGAGAGAGAAGGGAAAGATCTCGCAAATGTGTGTCGAGTCTTAGTTTGGGTTCTCCGTGAACTTCAGCATGTGCCATTTATAGGAGAATTACAGTACATTCGGCCTGCAATTTTTAAAGTTTTTCAAACTGGTTTTCAAAGTCAACGCACGCTGTGCGGAAGAAGAAAATGAGTGAAATTTTAAAAGAGGAAACTAATTAGGGCAGGAACATATTTAATTTCTAGCTTAAAGCAAAAGGTCGTCCACGAGATTGTTGAAGCCGTGCCGGTGATTAATTATTTATTAATCAAAACAGGGTGGTGTCGGGCTGTCGTACGTGAAATCCGCCCAGAATAGTTGACCAGTCAAAATGCCATTAGCAACGAGGAAGCTGCTGATGGTCATTAAATAAAATGAGACATTGATCATTTTTGGAATGATTCGATCCATTGTGATTACAGTCCATTACCACATGACTTTAGTCGAATTTATTTATATTCTACTGAAAATTAGGTAGAAAGTTGGTGACAGGTTGGCTTTTATTTAATAAATCCAAATAATGAAGTCAACAGTTCTATTATTTTTCATTCATTTTGTGCGGACCGAATGGGGTACGAAATAATGTTCCTAAGTTAGCTTAGGCATGCCAAGAATAAGACCTGATGTCAAGACTTTTTGCTTGATAAGGAAAGCTGCATATACTGCCCCTAAAATGTAAAATCACTCAAATTTAAGTAATTCATCCTTAGGTTCCCCAATAAACTCCTTGTCATTTTTGCCTTTTATGACACACGGGTTATAATAAGGAAATCCAACACAACACCTTTTTGGTTGGTAAATTAAAAAATTAAGCACACTTAAGAAATGTAACATTTTTTCCTTAAAAATTGGCCAAATAAACTTAATTGGTAAAACGGGAAAATATTTAGAACTCAATTGGTACAATTAAGAGAGTCATGATTGATTGACTAATTATAATAGGTTCAAAACCTTTTTGTAATTTTCCCCGTGGCAATGGCAAGTGATGATGCCGCCACTAAGTGATAGGTGAGAGGCTTTGGGTGCGTTTGTTTGTGTTTCTATTCAAAAATTGTTCCGGGGAACAGAAATAAAAAAATAAAAAAAAAAAAAACTATTTCTGTTCCGGATAACAATTTTTGACAGAAAAGACGCGTTTGGTAAACTTATTCCGGGAATAACAAATAAATAGAAACACGTTTGGTAAATTTGTATTCTTTTTTTTTCTTTTTTTTTAATTTTTTAATTTTTTTTTCCTTTTCTTTTTTTCTTTTTCTTTTTTTCTTCTTTTGGCCGGTCGCCGGCCGGGCCATGGCCGGCGACCGGCCGACGAGAGCCGGCAACCGGTTGACAAGGGCCGACGGCCTCGCCCAACCATGGCGAGGCTCGCCAGCCCTCGGCGAGGCCGAGCCTCGCCGTGGTTGGGCGAGGCTCAGCCACACCTTGGCTGGGCGAGCCCGAGCTCGCCTCGCCTCGCCTCGCCAGGGGCCAGTGACACTCGGCCTCGCCGGGGGTCGGTGACCCTCCGGCGAGGTCGCCAGCCCTTGACGGCCGGTCATTGGCCATGGCCGAGGCCGACGACCGGCCAAAAAAAGGAAGAAGAAAAGAAGAAGAAAAAAAAAGAGAAGAAAAGAAATGAGAGAAAAAATTTGTTCTTCAAAAGTGTTTCGGAACAAAAAAACTTATTTTTGTTTCTCATTTTCGTTCCAATTTTATTCCGGGAACAAAAAACAGATTTTGAACAAAAACGCAAATAAACGCATTTCTGTTCTTTTTTTGTTCCCGGAAACAAAAAATCTGTTCTTGAACAGAAAAAAAAAAAAAAAAAAAAGATTGCAACCATGCACGCCCTTTGATTCCTCGCCCAAATCTAGGAGAATGGTCCTCTCCAACCATAGGCATAGGCTACGAGGCCTCACTCAAATCAGGTTGAGTGCGGCCGACGCTCATGGTTGTGGCAATTGGTGACGCCGCCCCCGAGTGATAGGCGGGAGGTTTGATTCCCCACCCAGTTATGAGAGACACCCAGATATGAGAGAGGGTCCGCAGCCTTTGCTTACTCCCGCTGACCTTAAGAGAAAGTTTGGCGACCCCTGTGGAACCGGAGAGGCAAGAAAGTCATATACATGGAAAAAGAAATTCGTGGAAGATTGGGATGATATATCTTTGTTATATTTTGCAATACTAACAATTTCAAACGGTCGACTCAGTTCATACCCACGAACATGTATAATTCCCTCTGTTCAAGTGAGTGGACCGACAATTATATGAGTCAATTTTAATGTAGCTTGAATAAATAAATGAGAACTAACGTGATCACTTCTATCAGTGGAAAAGAAGACCACGTCGCAATTGCACTGTTGTGCCAAACGTCTTGACTTAGCTCTAGACTAATTTTCATATAATTAAGTTCTCAGAGATTGTAAATTATTTCATAGCATCTCCTAGAAAGAAAAATAATTCCACAATTACAATCCATTTTGTGTACTAAATCATATGAAAGACTGCAAGAGAATATTCAAACAAGTGTGCCAAATCAACGCCAAGCTAGATTATTTCATATACCGAGCGTTCAAATAATTGGGCCCTGCCTCTCTTATTTAGAGATTTTTCTCTTCCCTTCGCTCATACCAGACTGAAAATCCTCGAGTTAGCCTGTAAATTCTAATTCACATGAGTCAAGTTATTCATCTTGCTACTCATATTGGAACTTGAATTGGCAAATCTCGCTATAGCTGGTGTATTTTTATCATTATCGAAAACAAAGTCAAGCAGCTTAGAGCATCAAATCTAGTTTGAGCCTCATAATTGATTTGAACAATTGAGAAGCCTAAATTGTGTGCATATTCTAATCAACTTCCTATATTTTATGCATTCTGAAAACAGTGCAATTACTTCATATTTTCATTGTATTTGGAAAGTTGGAACTCCAACTTGAGCTTAAACTAAAATTATGATTGTAGAAATCTCTTAAACTGAGATTTTTATCGTACACAAAGGCGTAATTTTAAGTACTTTATTACTCTTTTTATGTGTATGCCGGTGCAAAGAGCTTGAAAATGTTTGAACTCGGAATTATCTGCTATTCCAATACCACATAAAAGTTGTTAAAGATCATTACCAACTATTCTCAATTTTAAACAACTAGATGATAGTACTGTTTAATACTCACACATGTTAAAGAATAGCCATATAGGTGAAATTGCATGAAAGGAGTAGATTACCTCAAAAGTCAGAAGCAAGATAAGTCACAGTTATATCACATAATTAAAAAATTATATGTTAAGCTCGAATGAGATTTTTCCTATATAGGACCTAGCGCAGTCTACTTTAATGCATGTGCTCCTTCGATTTATGTTTCTTATGTGGGGTGTTGGCTTTAGTTTTCACGTGAAGCAATACCGACAAGGCCATGGAATGCACCTCACACATATATTGAATCTCTATATTAGAAAAAGAAGTTAGGCAGCCTAGCCGTCTTCAAATTTCCCCCACTTATGCTTTCCCGTCATCAATCATCGAAATGATTTAATGCTGGAAAATGCGTATCGTGATTTGTCGTAACGCACAAACACTTTATCGATCATTATGTCCAAAACATGATCGTTACATTAATTGCTTTTCCACATAAATGATTAACTTATAGCAACCGGGTGTAGCCAAAACAAAACGCACTTGGTCAGCGACGGCTAAGTTAATCAAGGGCGGTTCTTCCTTTATAAAGCTTTTGAATCACATCCATGCCAAGCACGTAAACCAAAGCTTACCGACCAAAAGAAAAAAACCAAAGCTTGTCTTCTGTCCCCTCCAATGTCCGATGTACCCAAAACAAAAGAAAGAGTCAACATTGGCGAATCATAGACTTTTGCACAACTGGGCAATTCCCGATTGAGTTCCATGGCGTTATCTTTCCCGTAAAGAAAAAGCACATACCTTTCCCGTAAGGAAAGAGCACATTAAAGAATCGCAAAATGAAAAGAAAAAAATCCCGAAAAGCAAAAGTACTAAGAAAAATAACAACGGTCAGGACTTGATCAATAAACCAAGTTGGTAAATTATGATTCGAAGGATCTTTAAATATTTCTGAAGATAGAAAGAAAAAATAACAACGGTGCAATAGTCAAGGGTCATTATTCTCTTAACTATTTTTACATCAAGGTGATAAGGAACCGTGTCGTTCAAGGTGTTTTATATGTTTTCTCATGCAGCGAGATTTCTAAAGTCTCATTTATTATGTGATTAAAATCTTCATTTTGACCAGCAAGCTTGACATTTACCAAACTGGCTTGGGGAATCTTTGGAAACAGCCAAATCGGATCAATTATATGGTTTCTTAAACAGAGACGTTGCTTCTCGATGAGTTGTCTTGAAGCTTCCTTCTTATCTTTATTTCTATTTTTATGTAATTTGTTCTAAAATGAAGCATCCTGGAGACAGAGAATAGCCATCATGGATTCGTTATCAAAATAAACTAAGTTTCAATGACTTCCCAAACGTGGGTGAGGGTTTCTCTGACTCTTCCTTGTTCCCACATCAGCATTTCTTGTATTTTTGCTGGTAAGAGTTAGGCAAAGAAGTTTGTCGGAGTGCACCTTTTCTCTTAATTGATTTCTTTTTCTTAATAGAGAGGTCCAACTTTATTCCCCACTGTATAAAAATGTTTGGAATACACTGTTCAAAATGTCATTTCCGCTCATTTTGAAAAATAATACATATAATTTTTCAAGTTTAATTGGATGGGCTATTGATCAGCGACTTGGGTTTAATGAGTTTTTTTTTCATATGATGATTTCACAAAGCACATTCATTTGCACTTTTAGACAATACTTTAGTATAAGGTGAGTCAGTTGCTAAACCCATGATTAGGTTTATTCTAAATTTATGTGGACCACCTTAGTGATAAATGTTTAATAAAAATTATCTCTTAGATAGTGACTTGAACGTCACAAAGACTTAAATCTTGATGGCGGTCTCTCCCAAATAATTACATACAATAAAATTGGATTTTGGCATGAGGAGTCTTGAATGACAGACGGAGAAGAGGGCCACAAGGGATGTGTAAGTGAAGGATATGATACTTCCAATTAGGATAACGAGAAGTCACTTCGTAATATTGGTGCTATGGATGGCATATTAAAGATGCCTACAAAAACCCTAATAAGGAGCTCACCGAGTGAGCCAAGATTCAACATCCAATTATACCTTAGATACTAAACGAGTTCCAATAACATAGCTTTCCTCTATGCCATCTTCGGGGCCTGGGATTTAAAATTATAACTTTCAATGACGAGCTTGGATTGGGCGCATGAAAGGGCCTAGAAAGCCGCTTACACTCATCACTAAAGTGCTATTTGAAGCAGTTACTGGTCCGTATGACATGACGAGAATTCATACGACATACGACATATCCAATCTCATTAGTCCAAAACAGGAAATCTACTTTCAGGACCAGCTCAAGACTACCCATTCAGAATGAAACACACCGTCCAAGCCTGCTCAAACGATCGACGTGCATGCTTGTGAGGCCGCCTGGGGTAAGATCACCTCTACTTCTAATTACCTTGCCGCGACATACAAAAGAACCGTCGTGACTCGATGACCACGAGATAAGTCCGATGCTCTAAAGAAGCTTAAAACTTAAATCGCCATGAACAGTAACATTCATATTCAACGGTCGTCATAATCATTGTTTATTTCCCAGTCCGAGCCTCATCATCTTTCCTCGTAAATTATCAATTTCAAGCGCAGCCGATGCATGCAGAGCTTTTTAGCTTAGTCCCCACACGCTTGCTTTTTGCTTACTGATCCACTTACTATATAATAAAAAGCCCGCGACAGGCTACATCATCGTTGAATAACTCTGATTCCTTTACTTTATAAAATGAATTGTTTTCGAAGTCTGTCGCGATTGGTCAATTTTTATAATGATTTTGCATGCTCTGCATGCGCTAGTGGATGCACGTGAATGGAATCGGACGCGTAAAGAGGATTACAAACCACGAACAATCAATGATAATGATGACTTTTTTGTATCAACCTCAATTTGTTTAATAAGATGCTTAGGCAGCGATCGATTGGCGTGCCAGGGGCCTTCACTTGTAAACAGTCGTCATGAAATGCGTGTAATATAAAAGGTAAATGAAGTTTTTTTTTCCCCTCTTTTAGGCAGTGTGAACAGAATGAATGAGGAGAAAGTTCGGTGCAAAAAACTTTATTAAGTATACATGAAAATGAAATTTAGAAGAAAAATCGATACCCAGCGCAAATATATACAGTTGTCCTGGGAAAAAATTCAACGTATGAGAACTTTAGTCGTGAAAGGCTGAAGGGCCTTTCGTTTCTCTTCGGCCTCAATCCAAAGTGGCCTCTTTTTTCGGTTCGAGATGTGGTGTCTATCGAACTCGGCCTTTGGTCTCATTTGAGCAAAATCCATTTTCTTCATTTGACCTTGAAGAAGAGCTTGGTCAGAACTTTGTAAAGGCGTGTTACGTGTCAAATAGCATGGTTAAAAATAATGAAGGGAAAAATTTAAACATACACGGCCAGTACGAAAGAAAATGTTACACCGACCATCTTAGCCACCATTGATTTGAGAGTTTTAACTACTCATTTTTTCAGTAACCATCGAATCAATGGTGGATCAGGCTGTTTAAAGAATTTTTTCTTACAAAGGCAATGTAAACTACAAAAGTTCTTAATTAAACCACTCATCTCGTACTAATTTATAGCTAAAATTAAATAAAGACATTATCGTTAACTATAACAAATAATCTCAAAGGTGCGCACAACTTGATTTGATCAACAATCTTTCACTAAGAAGGCACTTGTGATAATGGAATCACCTCACAAGATATTCAATTTACTTTCTTAATTGAGAGAAACTCAACCTATTATCCTTGACCCTCCTCAGTGTTTAAAAAAGAAAAAGAAAGAAAGTAAATAGGCGTAAATACTTGAGTTGTCTTCTATATTTGATGTAAAATGAGGATCTAATGACAAACAGTGAAGAAAAGGGGTATTTACAAAAGAAGTAGCCTCCCTCCGATCAAAGGAAAACGCCCTTCTATGCACATGCCTCTCTCAAAAAGGATAAGAAGAGAGCTAGAAAAGGTGGAGAATTATACTCTCCCCTTACTGTGGCTGCCTTGAACTCGAGCATTTCATGCAATGTGAAGCATAAAATATCTGGGGAAATTGCTGAGTTTTTGGAGCTTAAAATGAACTAATTTAGTCGAAAAACATCAACGGGGGATGGCAATGCACATCTTAAATTACAAGGAGAAACTCTTGAAAAATTTTCATCTACATTTGATGATCTAGAACAAGAGAAATGGAAGTAGAGATACAGTGCTAGCAAACTACGGGAAAGAGGAGGGCTAACAGGCTAAGCAAGCAGAGTTTTGATAAACATCAGTCGTCTTGGCTCACTCATTCCTTTCACTCCAGCTCTTAATAGCCTCCAAAACTGCTTGCTTCACCACCTGAGCGTCCATGCCGTCACCATGATCCTACAAGGAAAAAAATTATCTCCGTTTAATCACAAGATATAGTTCTATATATATGTGTGTGTGAGAGAGAGCATAATAGATCTATGGCGGATTGAATCAAGCCAAGCTATCCATATCGTGTACAAGACACTTATATTGACGAAGCCCTGAATTTTTTTTTTTTAATTCCTGATATCTGCACTATGTGAATCTAAAACAATTTTCATGCACACGACAATTGTTGGCATTTCCAGCAGAAAATTATCACAAGGATGATCAAGCTCTTTTCTAGGAGGTATTTTCAAGTTTCAAGGTCCAGACATTATGTTAGTTCAATTCGCATGTGTGCTTTTGTTCGCGAAATGTTATGCACCCATTTCTACAAATCAGAAGGGAGAAAGAAAAGAAAGATATTATTGCATCAAGTGCTGTTTTTTATCACAACCGTCGATTTAAAACTCATTTACATGGATCAACGGCGATCTAGATTGACTGAGACGTCAAGGGAAGCACCTGATGAGATACAACAGTTTCCATCCTTGCATAAATATTCACGTGCCTATACAATTTAATATTGGGAAGTGGGCAGGTTACGATGACTTCTATTCCAGGTGCATCCACGATTAAGAAGCTTTCATATCATTCGTATACGAGCGACACTAGCATACCCTCATATCTTCATATAAACTAGAGATGCACATAAAATCGCCCGTGAAAAGTGATTTATCTGCTGACAGTGATCAGATTAATTGGTACAGAGGATTGCCCAAGCCCTGGTTCGAGAAGAAATGAGAGTGAGGGGTTAGAAGAGAGGAGAAAGAGTTACTTCTCCTCCTACAGCTTCGAGGTGGAAGTTGTCAGAACAAGAAACCCTAGCATCGAGAACGTTGAGCCCGAGCTCCTCAAAAGCTTCCAGTATGGAAATCAGCAAACCCGGACAGTTCCTCTCTGAGTACACGTTGATGCGGAACCCTCTATCTAGGGTATCCACAGTAACCTCCTGAAAAATAGAAGATTTATATAAGACAGACCCAATATTAATGAAGATCAATAGAAAAGCACAAGCGAAAAAGTCATTTCAGCTAATTTTCTATAGTGAGAGATGATACTTCCTTCTTTTCCGACTCGGAAAAACAAAAATGGTCCCAGCGCAACTGTGCTAGACTTTGCTTCCGCTCGGATTGTCCCTTATCTATATCTATCTATTAATACCCGGTTTTTCCCTATCCAGACTAAAAATAAGAAGGAAAAAAAAGGAGCAACTTTGGTCTCTGCCTTGCATGACTCATCCCTACGCAACTCCTATTGAATGATGCAAGAATATATCGTCCCTGTCCTTCAATTTCTTCATTGTAATTAGGTGTGTAATCTCATAGACAATTTACCACAAGAAAAGACTACTAAAAACTTGGATAATCCTTCACACGTCCCTTGAAAGATGAAATTATATTCGTCTAGTGGATTGGAGTTGATCTTGTTCATTACATTAGACAGGGGAAGGAAAAATGCTGATTTAAATTCAATTCATATATCTTGAACTATATAACCTCGTAAAATCAAATCGATAAACCCTTATGCATGGCTCATGTGCATGATCTCGAGAAAGCTCACGAGGTGAAGGGGAGTGTTGCAGAGTTCTAATTTAGTTGCATAAAGCAGAATCCTTCTCTATCCAAGAAAAAAAGAAAACAGTATTCTCATGCAGGCCCGTGAACGTACCATAGGTAACCGATTTGGCGAGGAGGTTCCGGCTTCTTGGTTGAGTCGCTCCACTTTCTCTTTCAGCTTGGAGATGTACTTGGTTGCATCCACTATGATGGAGGTCTTATTCACCTGCACATCAGAAGGAAGATACGCAATTATGGAGTCCACAAACTGAAGTAGCTCAGACAGGTAACAACAACTATAATCAAGTGTTTGTTTAGCCAAAGAAACTTAGAAAGGACTTGGATTTGATCTTCACTTTGATTCATTCCGAGAGCATATTATATGATTGAACTGATAATCAGTATCAAATTGTAATTGAATTATGAGGAGGGGGACTACTATTGTTAACCTTACCGCGGTGGAATTGGTAGCAGCGCGAAGCTGCTGCAACTTCTGATAGAGAGCTGCTCTCTTTCTCTCCCTCGAAGACATTGTGATGCTGCTGCTGCTTCTTCTTTCTTGACTTGCTTTATCACCCGATCTCTTGTTCAATTATTCCGAATCTCTCTCTTGCTGTGGGGGGCCTATAAATAGGGAGGTTGGTGAGCTTGCAAAATTCATTAATTATTATTTTATTTCCTTTTGTTGTTTTCTGAACATTTCCCATAGACACTAAAGAGGGAAATTGTTTAATCAATCTTTAACTTACTATATAGATACCGATTTAGTTTTAAGCTTTTTAGTTTGTCAATCCACTCTTAAACCTTTGCGCGAAATTCTGATATAGTTCTATTAGCCAATTCTTCAATGAAAATTACTAACAAGGCAGTGTAACATGTAAGACAACCAGCAATGACTGTATTGCGACATCAGTGATGTCTTGTGGAAATTGACCAGAAGTACTACATTAGAATTTCGCGCAAAAGTTTAGAACTAAATGGACAAAATTGAAAAACTTATGACTAAATTAACATTTGTATAATAGGCTTATGATTGATTCAATAATTTTCCCTGTTATAAAGATCTTTACATGATTTATAAATCATATGAGTCAATATCATTTCAATCATTAATTATGTAGATTCATCATTAAGCTAGCATAATGAAGATCGGTTTGATCTATACAATATCAGAACATCTTTTTGTACTACTGTGGTATGAACCTATAAAAACTTAGAAATTATTAACTCTTTTATTCTTTGCAAATTATTAATTTTTATAATAACTTACCAACTAATGTTTGCATAACTTATTAACGCTTCAAACTAGTTAACTCCTATTTGAAATTATCAACTTAATTAGAGTGCATTACCTGCTTTCATTTGAGTTGTTTGCCAATGTTTAATTATATTTTTAAATTTTCATTTGAGTTACATACTTTTATTGTCTTGCTCAGCAACTTTTACATTTACTTATTCTTTTTAATTGAGTTACATGCTTTCATTTGTTCCCTAGGATGATGTTGAAGTAAATCAAGTTATCCACCTATAAGCCAAATGGTTCCAAAAACAAACTATGCCATGCAAATTTGAAAGAGTAATAATGTTCTCTGCAAAGTGTATTTTTATCCGTTTACGTGCCTATTTACAGAATTATTTAGAATTTAATTTGCACATAGTGATATTTTATAGATCAATTCATTATGATGAGCAGAAAGCAGAAAATTATTGGAGAATTTACTCTGATGATCTAAACCATACCACCATCTCAAACATAATTAGGCAAAATCATTGTATAAATCATTGAAATGCGGGAGTCAATATATGTGAGAGTTTAGTTTTAAAAATATTGAGAATGATCAGTTAAGCAAATCTCTTGGACTTACAATTGTCTGCTTTAGAAAGATTTACTATATAACATATATAACATGTTATCAATTGAGAGAGTATACCTGTTCAAATGTGGTTTCTTAGAGACTTTGATAAATAGTAACCACTAAACCCTAATCAGAAGATGCTTCTCTACATGCATATTGAGCTACGCATAAAGTTCATGGAAGAGAATGAGTACATACCTGAGAACAAAGCTCTCACTACTTGTACTAGACAACAATAGAATTGTAACTTAGGACTGAATCTCTTAATCGAACTGATATTTGACCAATCAATTGATTGTTCATATTCTAAACATGAGTTTTAAAAGTTAGATCGTTTGTTAATGCCACTTTTTCTCAAGAGAATAAACTGTAATATGACATACCTCAAAAGTTAGAGAATCACAATTATATTTGTATTGAAAAGGGAAAATGTCACAAACAATCCCTAAACTTCCATTTAATGTGCAATCTCATCCCTAAACTTTTAATTTGTTCAATTTGGTTCCTGAATTATCGATAAATGTCCGATCTAGCCCCTGACTATTTGAAAATTGACCCATTTCATCCCTGAGCTTTCGATTTGCTCAATTTGATCCCTGAACTATTAACAAATGTTCCATCTAATCCTTCCATTTGTTCAAACCGTTAAGTGATGACGTGGAGCATTAATTGATGACATGGAACAAAGTTGGATTACTAGAATTATGAGTCAATATATATCTTAAAAAAAGGAAAACAAATTAGGGGTTAACTAGAGATGAGAGCATTGATCACAAAAGCAAAGAGAATAAGTTGGTTTTGTATCTTTTTTTTTTTTGGACGATGGCCACAATTTGACTTGTTTTAAAGGTAATTTCCATGTGAATATTCCACATGTCCTTTTTTATTTTTTATTTAAGAGACTAAAAGCCATGGAAGCCAATTTCATTAACTTTAACTAACGGAAAGACGAAATTGGTCAATTTTCAAATAGTCAGGGATTAAATCGGACATTTATCGATAATTCAATGACCAAATTGAACAAATTAAAAGTCTAGGGACGAGATTGCTCATTAAATGGTATTTCAGGGACCAAATTGAGCAAATCGAAAGCTCGGAGATGAAATTGAACATTACGTGAAAGTTCATGGACCATTTGTGACATTTTCCCTATTGAAAACTACATATTATTTTAATGCATACCCCATCATACTTTCTACAACCACAATTGGCCAGCTTCTTGGCTTCTTTTGTTTTTGGGGAGGGGGAAAGGGAGGGGGGTCATTGCCAGCTTCTTAGCTTTGAATTGATACTATCTTACAATGATTATCTAAGGACTTCCTCGTCGCCCATTATTAACTCTGACCGGCTTTTGACCTATTATTCATGTTTGCGGTGTCTGGATACAATGGGCATCCTTTTTTCACCTTGGCGGGTACTTGGCACCTGCCAAGATGGGGCTGTGCCTCCATTGCCTCAATCCCATCTTTGCGAGAGCACTCTTGAATGCATACTTCTAATCTGATTATTGCATATATTTCACTTGAAACCCTAAGCCTCAATCTCTCCTCTGTCTGCAAATTTGATGGCTCCTTCTTTGGCTAGCAAGAGCTATCGCCACCAATGCCACCACCATTACCTCTTTGCAGAACATAGGAGTCAAACTCCACACCTAAAATTAAATGTCCTCACCCCCAAGCTTTCTTTGAGAATGTGGGAAATCGAACTCCCCACCTCTTATTTCTCATGTGAAAAGGGCAATCACTAGGGTAATTCTTAATTTTTTTTTTTAGCATGCCAAAAAAAACTCTTTTTTAATCTTGCCCAATTTTATATTTTCTTTCCTTTGTTTCAATGTATCATTATTACTACTTATTGTCCCTATAACTGATGACAAGGCATTACGCCAAATGGGTCGCCACATCATTCGGTAAGAATTCCTTAATAACCTCTTGGGTAACAATTAGTCAGCGGTTATAATCATATCTCAGTGGCACGGTGCCCTAAGCTCGGGCAATTACACTACAATTGTGGAAAGTAAAAACATTGCCGAGACAGGTCTGTTCTTGTGGGTGTCTTTGGTGCGTGGGGGGAGAGAGAGAGAGAGAGAGAGAGAATAATCCCGTGAGAAAGTGTTAATGGAAAGGCAAAACACGAACCGAGGAATAATTTTTGGAGGCTTCTCTTTCTCTGGCATCGATGTGTCCCTTCCTCCTTACCTCCTATTGCCCTACCTCTCACGAGCACATTATTCCATCTCAAACCGCGTCGTACCCGCACATCCACACACACCCCTACAGAAGAGATGAGAGCGACAAGAGGGCAATGGCCAACGCACCCTACGAGTGAAACGAAACTGGATTCGGCTTAACGTCACTTCAGTGGACCATGCGATTCTCGTCACAATGAGCTCGTCCTCGGTAGCTCGCCCGTCGTTTCATCCCACAGATTGAAAAGCCCGAGTTTGCGCTCAATTTATTTTCACTTGCTCGTTCCCTACTTCGACTTCATAAGGATGGAGTCACGTGTTCGCTATCGCATTTGGACACCATGACGTCTTTTGATCCTAACCATCTACTTATGTTTCGACATATAATGAGCTTTGCAAGAATGTAGTATTTAGCTCATTCCAGCCGTTGATTACCTCAAGTCGAGACTACGCATGATGCCTTGTGTTGTCATTGATGAGAAAGAAGGGAATGGACTGAAAGATGGTGAGATTCAGAGCCAAGGGCAATATGACTCTGGTGCTCTTACTTCCACATATTAAACACACTTTTTCATCGACTCGTAGAACCATGTCCGATCTGTGACCTATGCTAAAAGCGTAACTCAAAAAATCATGCAACTCCGAGAGATCAAACGAGTTATTGGACGGTTGAAATTTCGTGTCTCGAAAATATGCATGGGATTCTCTAATTCAGTTCTGTCTCTCTTCCCCTTCTTTGACTAGATTAACCAAGTGCCATTATTACGGCTTGCGCGATACTCGAACATAAAAACTGATGCCGCAATCGACTTGTTCTTTATATTTTCAAGAACCGAAAGAACAAGAAACAAGAGAACATGAAAGGCCCCCGCCACGATCCCACATATTCACGTGCGTTGCCCTAATCATTGCAAGAAACCAATTCTCCTTATGTACAATTCAACATACGTACAAGGCCTTCCATCCTTGTTCTCTTGTGTTTCTTTCGCGTTTCATCTTCTTACGGTTTCTCCCTCTCTCGTGCATACCGCGGTAAGTCCTTCGGTTTTTCTGTATCGTGGACTTGTGCATTTATCTTCGATTAGTGCTAGTCATTCGTGAGGCATCACCGCCTTAATCAGGTCTGTTTACATTTTTTTGTGGAAGAGAAACAAATTTGGATGGCTTTTTGCCTTGCCTATTTGGGAACAAGTACAATGATTAAGTCACTACAAAAGTTATTATTGGTTTATCGTCATGCTTCATGGAGATTTCAAATCCCTCGAATTTGGCTCCGATGAAGACAAAGCTGGAAAGCACGCGCAATATATATTATCTGATGTATTATATTCTATATATTATATATAGGAGGCCACCTCGATTCTATCATTGATGAGAATATATTTCCACATCTTTCTACCGCAAGCCCATATATATTTTTCGCTTCCTTAGTATACTTGTCATTATCAATTGAAGATAAGGATCATTTGAAGTTAGGAGGTCAGTCCATCGAATTCAACTACCCAAATAAGTGGGGATTCGGGATTATCACTCAAGGGACAATCATACCTTAATGCATTATATTATAAGAATCAAATTTGGCAATTTAAAAGATAAGATGTAAACTCAAATCCAATAAAAATGTAGGAATATGCATTATATCGATGAAGTGTTATCTACAAAAAAACAACACGGATAAAAAAAATATACGCGGATTTACATAAGTAATGAACACAAAAATCGTGAGATTAATTCATTTTCTTCTAAAGTTTTAGGCACCATGTTGTGCACAATATACTCTAGATTATATTGAACTTGTGTAAGCTCGTAGTAGAATAGATGCATCATTTTTCTCAAGGTATGTAAGCAAATCATTTGATTATGTTAATTCTTGAGCAATTTAAAAATTAAATTACTAAAACGCTGAAAAAGAGAATTAGTGCAAGTGATGGTTAAAGGATATAAGAATATACGAAATACGTTAACAAGTGAGTTTCATTAAGTCTTCAATTTTAGTTTTTCGAGGGACCTTGTGGGGATGGGGTAGGGGTTCCCGTTGAGATGTACATGCGAGGAAGTTATGTTAAAAACAATCTCTCATATCAAAGAATTGGTGCAATGTGGAGTAGTAAACATATTTTAGATGAAGATGAGTTCAATTGAATACATTAACAGGCTTCAACTCAAGTTTCTTTTTGGCGATCTCCCACAAATAGTATAGATCCCAGGGTTAAAAGTGAGGCATCGTTATTGTTGCGGTCCTAACACACAACAAAGTGAAATTTAATTTGAAATTTGTGATGCGGAAGGGTAACTGTATTAATTGTTGAGATACACATATAAGTCGTGTAAAAAAAAAGTCCCACAATGGAGATGGAGAATTGGTGTGAGGATGAACAATTAATATATCATAGTTTATTCATACTTTATTAGTTTCGGGTTTTGAGTAAAGAAGAATTCAACTGGAAATACTAACGAGTTCAAACTATAACTTTCTCTTCTATTGCACAGTTCCAGCAATTTCTTTGTATTCACCTTGTCACTTGTCCTGGATCCTTGAAGTCCTACTCAAGTCGGTTCCAAATCAAATCGAGTATAATCTCGAGTCATAATCAAATCAGCCGGAAGAAAACCTTTCCATTAGCTCTTACCTTGATATGCATGCACTTTCATTGGAATCCGTCATGGTCGCAATCACATCACATCCTCAGTGATGCAAAAGGAAAGTTACAATAAGTGGTATATGCTATGATGAAAATCTCACATTCTAGATGTCTTTCGTGTTCCTCTTTGCTACGTTCAATATTAGTTTAGATATCCATTTCTTTCTATGCTTAAAATAAATCTGAAGATCACTGGCTTCAGCTACCATTCTAACCTCCAGAGAGGATGTCACTTTGATGGATAGAGCGTCGACAAAGTTTCATCTCGGCTGTTGACATTGCACTTGGAATTTGCATAAGAAAACCTCATTGACCGAGTGACACAGCTCGCCGTGAGACAGATATATAGTATACCAGGTTATTTATAAGGACTCGTAGAATAAGACATTTGCCAATTGCGCTCTGAAAACACGGCCTCAACATTCTCATGAGAGCTACACCACTGTTATCAAATTCTTTGCAGAGATCTACTTGGGCGGATTTCGACTTCTTTTGACTTTCCTGTTCTTACGTTGTAGCAGTGACCATGACTTCAATCCACCCACAACCAGGAAACGCCGCAAAGCAAGGAGCAAACTTTGAATTGCACATAACCTTTGAGAAGCCAAAGTTGCACAGACCATGTACGTACTATACATCTGGCTCGTAAGCCTTTCGACTTGCACGCCATTTACTTCCACTGCCGACCTAGAAGAAATCTTTGACATTTGGATCACCCTAGATCAAAGGTCACAACTTCGAGAAAGATCATGTCGCCTGTTAAATAGCTCGTTCTCTAGTTAGACAGTTTATTTTCGTGCTATCTCTCGTGTATCTGTCTTAATTCTTCAAGGACCCTCATCGACAGATTTGCACGGTCAGTACTGGTCTCCTCCGCCGCACAAGCAGAAGCCCAAGAGCTCCTTGAAACCCTAAAGGACTTCGTCTCCAGAAAACACGAACCCCTCTTACTCGAGTCAAGTAGCCTCGAGTTGACCAGTACTTTGCAGAACACCAATCAGTTTACTTGGTAAGTACGTGTGCTCATCGCCAAATGCAGTGATTTGTTACTCTAATTTTAGGCATTCATCTACTTTGTTACTTTAGAGAGGTTAACATGTTTGTAGACTGGATTGCAAAAACCCAAAGGAAGAAAATTATTTCACGAAATTGGTGTCCCCTCTCCCGCAAGCCCTTTGAATCTACTATATATAGCAGCCCCGTTCGTGGGCCTCTTCGTCTTTCCTTAGCAAATGAATAAATTAATTTTTGACAAGAAAACAAACACCTGTTTTCGTATTGCAGAGATTTGTAAGGACTTCTCTAGTCCCCCTAGAAGGGTTGTTATATTCCGCCACAGCCAAATGCAATGTCTAGTAATATTAGTACGAAACGTGATATCCTAAGAGCTTCTTTATAAGTGCCTGCAGTCTAGTGATTCGTGATCCGACTCAGTCAAATCCTAAGTAACAATTTGTCGAGGGATTGCAAAAGTATTCGAGGACCAACCATGGAATTGCTTTGTGAGAACAGGGTTTACCTGCACACCTGTCTGATTTGGAACATCAAAATCAAGCAAGGAGAAAAGAAAGGCAGAAATCAAGTTGCCTGAAAAGAAGGAAATACTTGGTAGCTAGTACTCACCCATCCACCTGCTTGTCTCATCTCGATCGTGCATATCACCTTCATCCATCGCGCACGTTCGAGCTTTGACTCATTTGAACACAGTTATGTCACATGTGAAAGCAGCCTCGGTTGTAGCGGGGAACTTTGAAAAGTAACGTGCCGGACTTTTCTTGATAGCACTGAGACGAGAAGCGTATCGTCGTTGAACCCAGTGAGATACAACCATGTTCCATCAGTTCCGAAATCGATCGTGTTGACCCCCCTTCGATTCCTTGTACGATGTTGAGCCGTGACGTTTTAGAGTTCACGGGCTAAAAGCTCCAGCTACAGAAGCAAAGACAGTGTCGCCTCGATTGCGTTTACTTTCCGTTCGATTCCTAAAGGTACACAGGCCCTAGAAAGATGGAGATGAGGATGGACAAAGGGAGAAACATGTTGATTCCCCTTTATTGTACAAGTGTCCTTGTCCCGTTACCCCTCACGTGTGGAATAGCAACAAAAGGAATTCCAATTGATTGGGAAACGGACAAATCGCATGATTGCTTCGGCGTAAAGAATCCCTCTCTCCTAAACATAACATCGACGTAAGGACACGTTCACCTGGGCCTGGCGGACAGCTCACATCACCCCTCCTCCATAACTAATTTCTTCCCCCTTTTTTTTTAAATATTTTTCTTGAATGTCCCATAATTTTGTTTTTAGTTCAAGTCCAATAACAATTCAAGTAATACTCATATTGATCTGCATAATAAAAAAGAAAGGGTATGCTCCTGAAGGAGAAAACATTCCGTCGTTGATTGATTAAATCTGGTAATTTAATTGGGAAATGAATTTGAATTTAATCAAGTCTTACACCAAATAAAAGATGAATGGATGTGAAGTCGCGATTTCCGGTATCAATTGACAATCAATTAGTCTCGATCGAGCTTTCTGGTCTTTCTATGCTAGTGGCACTGGCTTTCTCTTTCTAGTCCTCACCAAACGTAGCTATGTAGACTCTTTTATTAGTAAAAAGGGTAGGAAGAGCAGCCGGGGTCGATGATCCCTCTTAGGCATTATTATAGGAGTTTCACACCAGGACCGACTACCGTCGGCGTGTCCAAATCCTCCACGTTGGCTCATTGGGATGGAAGCCCAAGGGAAAATATGGTGCATGAAAATTTTAATCCCTAGTTGCTTCAAAGCCCATAAACACTTAGCTCCCCCTATGATGGACCGAATCTATGCTATTGTTGGGGATTTGACCAAACGACAAAGCTAATTCAACAGTAGACTGGGAAATGAAGCCCATCAAAGCTTGCAATCAGCAAAAATAGGGTCAAAAGAAGATCTGGATCCTTCAAATTACAGAAACGCATGAGTGTTGCGAAGCAAAGGGACAGTTGTGCAAAAGAGCTGGAGACATCTCAAACATGGACCATTTGGACCTTTCCTGTGAGTCCCCCACCCAAAAAAAAAAAACAACCAAAATAAAAATAATAATAAGGCTTTCACACCATGCATAAGCTTTAAGCACTAAGTGTCACGCCCCGAACCTCGAGCGCGCCAACATCCCACCATGGTCATGTAAATGCGACATTCCCAGGTAGTGTCGCCAACCCTATTGAATTATTATTGCGCAAGCGGAACGTATTATAAAACCCCTAACAATGAAATACGGGATAGAAAAGCAGGAAGCAAACCACAACATAACACTTTCATAATTCAACAGAATTACAAACAGAGGTCTACGGCCAAAAGTCTACAAAAGACCGACTCTTAAAAAGGAACTGTCCTACGACCTACAAGTCGGACACATTCTTCAATCCTCATGACTTCACCTCTGCAACTCCTCAAGGTCAACCAAAGCTATCTAGCCACTCCGTCCACCAGGGACCTGAAATTGTAATCCCCAAACCGGGATGAGACAATGTCTCAGCAAGTTCAACCCCCTAAACCCCTATTAGAAAGAAAATACACCTCGGGTGGCCTAGCCACATCACACAGAAGACTTACCTCGCCTCAGTTCCTTCCTGCAGGTTAGCACAATTCAAATCACTCAATCACAGATAGTAATAGGAACTTAAACAACCGGAAGGCATTCACTTTCATATAACCAACAACCGCGGGGGTCCTGATTATAAGACCAAATCGTTATGACACGTCACATTCCATGCCACACAATTCCGTCTCATAATTCGACACATCAACAACACTCAACATGCATTCCAATTATTATTCATTGCCACACAAGGGCATAGCCTGCTCGCAGTTCGGCTATTTACTGGCATATAGCCAGGCATCGCCTCCCCACCTTGGAGCACGGCTTCGTCAGTATGTCGACGGCATTCCCGAAGGAGCATGGGCCCAGAATCTACTGAGACCCGCAACCACCGCGTGGGCATCCCATATAGGGGCAAGTCCGGCTCAACAGCCCAGGACGATTCCTCTTAATTATCACATAGCCAAATCATACTCGGCTCCAGGACACTTTGCATTTCACTCAACGCTTCCACTTAAAATAGTGATCCCGGCCATTTTTCTTCATATTAAAAATATTCCAGAAATTACTCACGTGTGTGGGGGCACGCTAATTTTGAACCAGAAAGCCAATATCTCACTTTTTCAAACCCCACTATTTAATATAATATTGAAAATCCAATTTTTGCATTAAAACCCGACACTTGGGTTTTTATGAATAAAATCTCTATTTATCACAATCAACACTCAATTTGCCACATCCATTCATCAAATTCAAATTCTAAATGCACAAAGAGCGATCAGCATGAAATTCGAGAATTTAGGGTCCCAAAATAATTTTCCGGAATTTATTAAATAATTAAATTTATTCCGAAAATTAACTAAATAATAATATCCATATTTTTCACAATCCACACTCAATTTATAATATCCAATCATCAATTTCAAAATCTGACTACACAAAGAAGCGATCAGCACAAAATTCGAGAATTTAGGATCCTAACAAAATTTCCGAATTTAATAAATAATTAAATTTATTCCGAAAATAATTAAATAATAATATTTTAATAATTTCGAATAATAATATTATTAAATTATTTAATAATTTCGGAATATTTAAATAAATCAAAAGTAAATTCCTCAATGTCACATCAAAGCTTATATTAATATAATCACTCACTTAGCCTTAAATTAAACACAATTTAAGTTAATCAAACACCTTAATATAATCTACACTTAAATAAATTAAACTAACCATCTAATAACACTTAACATAAACTAAGCACCCATAAAGCATCATTAACCCTCTAATCAAGGTTTAGTGAGCTAAACTCACCTGATTAACGAACCGAGCGGACCAAAACGACGAGGATGTCAAGGGGATCGACTTTTCTCAAGGCGGGCCGAGCATCCAGGCTCGGCAAGGCGACCAAAACGAGCCAAACACCCGCTGCCATACCCATTTTTGCAGCTACTGATTTGGGGCCGAGAAGAGCGGATCCGGCATCGAAATGGGCGGAGGAACGGCGGAGGAAGGAGGCGGTAGCTCGAACGGTGGCACACGGCGGCCAGGTGGGCCTCCGGCGGCCTTGACAACGACGAACGGGTGGTTGGACGGTGGAGGGACGACGGCTGGGTGGCGGACGAAGCAAGGACGAGAGGGGCGGAGCAGCTCGCGTGCAGACGGGCGACGACGGTGACGGGCTCCGGCGGCGAGGGAGCTAGCGGCCGAGCGGCGTGCGTCGCGCGAGGGCTTCTCCAGCCTACTGCTGGGTTTCGAACAACACAAAGAAGGAGAAGAAGTCGACGGCAGCTAGAGGGAAAGAGGGAGGCGGAGGTCCAAGCGGCGAGGCGCGACTGCGACGGCGTGTGGCGTGAGGCGGCGACGGCTCCGGCTGCAGCTGCGACGGCTGCTGCCTTCCGGTTGCTGGGTTTTGAAGCTGGAGAAGAAGATGGAGATGGAGAGTGGTCGCACGGGAGAGAGGAAGAAGAGAGGGAGGAGAGAGAAGGAGGGGGTCATTTCTTTTTTTCTTTTTCCTCTTTCTTTAATCCAACTAAATGCCCCACCATGATGTCATGCTCCACTAACTTCAAATCTCCCACAACAATCTTCAATGGGTCCAATTCCATCTTCCGTCGTGGCATGAATTCTTGTACAACAAATTCTTCAATTCCACTTGATTCTCTTCCAATTGAATCAAATTGAAGTCCATAAAATTAATCCAACGTCACCACACTTCAATTCACATTTTCACTTGTCCATAGAACCAACTTAAGTCCCAAAAGCACGACCAAAGGCGAGCCTACTAATTTCTCGAGCCAAATTAGCCATTTCTTGATTATTTTGCTGAAAAACTCGGTTTGCATAAAAAATCTTCTAAAGATGAGTCAATATTCCTAAAATGATTTGTGACACACCCAGACTTTCAATTTCTGAATTCGATCTCAATTCCACGGTTAATTTCACTTTGGCACGATACTAGCGCGGCCCAACCTACCGGGTAACCTTTAGGAATTCTCATGCATTTGACATGTGGTTGATCATCTCAAGCCTCAATGTACATCTTTGAAACATTGGCGACTTTCAGTTGTCGGGGTAATCTCAAGGTTTCAAATACGAACACAGGGTACCCAATCGATAGAAAAGTCGGTCCAGTGCCAATCGACAAGAATTGTGCAATCTGGTAGAATCACCCACACCTGATCACATGCCTCTGTCGAGTCGACCTATCTCCGATCTCTAATCGATTTTTAATTGTGCCGTAATGACCCTTGTAGATTAGCTCGGTCGAAAGATCGCTTTCTGGTCAAATTCTCGAATATGATGCATTAGAATTTCTTAACGACTTCACCCGATAAACTAGTTTTCACGTAAGTGGCCGACTCAAGGAAAAGAACTATATGCGTGCCAACAAAATACCCGTCTCAATTTATTGAAAATAAAATTGAAAAATCGGGATGTCACACTAAGGGTGCATTTGGTTGGATTTTTTGGGAAAGCCATTGGGAAAATACAAAGGACTTTAGATTGAAGGGACTTTTCATAATGCAAATTGTATTTGGTAAATTACAATTTAAAAGTCCATTGTGAAGTACCTTTGAGCAAAATAGTGTTTGGGGAAATTACATTTACATCGGACTTTTGTGATAAAAAAATTATCAAAAAAATAAAAATAAAAAAGAATTGATCGGTAAGGGCAAGCGGCCGCTGGCGATCGAAATTTGTCGTCGGCAGCTGACATCTAACTCAAGCAGCCCTAGAGACGACTAGAGAGGGCTGCCCGGGGTTGAGCGACCCCCAAAGACTACCAGCAAAGGCTACCCGAGATCGGGCGACCTTCGACAACCCCGCCAACCCCCGAAGACCATCGGCAAAGCCAGCCCAAGGTTGCATGACGCCACCGCAACCTCTGACGACCCCGAATCTGGGGCAACGAGGTCGCGCAACGCCATCGCGACCTCCGGTGACCCTTGATCTGGGGTGGCGAGGTCGCGCCACGTTGCCTCAACCTCCAGCGACCTCGAATCTGGGGCGGCGAGGTCGTGCGGCACCGCCTCGACCTCCAACAACCCTGTCGTGACCTAGATCTAGTGCGTCGAGGTCGCCGGACGCCGCCTCGACCTCCGGCGACCCCAGATTTGGGGCAATGAGGTTGCGCAATGCCTCCTCGACCTTCGGCGATGCCGCCGTGACCCAGATCCGATGGCGGCGAGGTCGCATGACCCATATCGAGGGCAGCAAGGTCCTCCTACGACCGTCTCGCCCCAAATTTGGGTCGTGGCGACCCAAACCTCGCCACGACCTAGATGGCGTGTCGATCGCGCCACCCCCCGGCG
Organism: Eucalyptus virginea; assembly: GCA_014182375.1. Lineage (NCBI taxonomy): Eukaryota > Viridiplantae > Streptophyta > Magnoliopsida > Myrtales > Myrtaceae > Eucalyptus > Eucalyptus virginea. Next base: position 13,836,928 of record CM024524.1, on the reverse strand, counting down.
TCGATCGTTTGGGCGACGTTTGCCGACGACTGCCTACCCGCGATTGCTTGCCCTTCGCCGGCGAGATCGCAGAGAAGAAGAAAAAGATGAATAGTGAGGGCAAAACTAGAAAAACGAAAAATCAACGAGGATAATTTGGGAAGATAAATTTTTTTTAGCCCCTCAACTCAGCATTCTCGGCATGCTAAAAGCCCAAGGCAGGTTGGAAGCCCAAGGCAGCCTCCAACCTGCCTTGGGCTTTCAGTCTTGTGAAGATTGACATTTTGTAAAGGGAGTTTGAAAATTTTTTGCCAAACACCCCATCCTTGGCCCAAGGATCTTTGGGGCTTCAAAGTAGTCTTGAGAAGCTACTCCCAAACGCACCTCAAGGCCATTGCCCATGTTTCCACTTGTGGATTGCTATAGCTTTTTAGGTGAAAACCCTCATTGCATTATGATGATATTTGCATTTTACTATGATATAAACCTCGTACATTAACGATACCACTGAAGTTGAAAAACAAAAAGCGACAATTACCCCTACGCCCCTATCGAAACTTGCATTCTCGCTAATCACGAATGACTGGTGTTTCTCGGGGAGAAATTATACGTTGCATCCTTCGCTATACACGAAAGTCTACTTTGTATGAAATTATGAAGGTAGAAGCCCACCAGGAGCATTTACAAAAAAGAAAGAATAATAGTATAAATGATTTATAAATTTCAATCAAATATACAGTGTTATCCATAAACTTTTATATTATGCAATGTAGTCTCAGAATTTTGGTTCAATGTGCAACTTTATCCTTAAAATTTTAATTTATTCAATATACTCAATAGTAAATATTCATTAAATCCATAAATTATATGAAAATATTTAAAAATTTATGGACCACCTTAGATCAAGATTTATAAATCATAATTAGCAAATCAAAAATTCATAAACGATAATGTCATTAGATCACAATTTAGAGATCAATTGCATCAATTTTTCCTTCGAAAATTTAAAACCCGTAGCGAAATTAAATTGTGATTTAAGTCCTAAAATTTTGAATAAAATTATAGGAGGCGATACAAATTTGAGATTTACGGTAGGCTTTAGTTCCCGCTCTAACCCTCAACTCCTCCGACCGAGCACGGCGGAAGTCTTCCCTCCCTGTTCAGCCCAACCTCGTCGGTCCCATTGACCGCCACCGCCACCGCCGCCGCCGCCACATCGACGCCGAAAATCAAGAACCGCCTCTTCGATCCACCGCCCACAAACCCACATTCATTTCTCGTCTCCCTTGGACGCGAAGCTTTCGATTCGTCTCCTCTCCTCATCAGCCGCACAAAACGCCGCATCCCATGTCGGCGCTCGAGCTCACGCGTCCCTAGGTCCCCCTGTATATACACACCATCGCGGCTCCGTCGCTTTACCTCACGCGATGCGCCGTCTAGTTCGTGCCAATCCATACCGTTCGCGAGTGGCAGGGCCGGCTTCCCGCCGAATTGAAGTTCTCTTCTTTTGCTCGATGGGGGAGATGAAGTTGAGTGTCGGCGGTGGCGGTGAGTGGTCTTGGCGAAGGAAGGACCCGAATTCTCGCGGCGGTTCTGGGGTACGTCCTGACCCTGTGGGTAGATTCTCTTTCTTGTGAAAATTCGTCCTTGTTCTTTTCTGTCGCAAGCGGTTCTTGAATGTGTAATTAGCTGACGTGGGTTCGATGAAAGTTTTCGTGAAAGGGTTGTTCGGACTTATTTGTGATGCTTAGTTATGCTACTGAAGTTCTGAGGTAGTATTAGGTCGTGAACTTGCGGTGCATTCTCCTGTTTTTCTTGTTTCTTGATTTGAAGTGTTGACTGGTGAGGGCATTACCATCCACCTCTAAGTATAGTACAGAACCTTCTTCTTGTGTTGCAGAATTAAATGGAGCAGAACATGTTCTGAATTGCTATTTACTGTATGCTTTCAAATCTTTGGGAGGGAGTCTGTCTTCTCGACCATCGGTAGTTTCAATTCAAGTTCAGACCGACAGTATCGGTGCAGCAAGTGTCTTTTTGACTATTCGGACTTATCATGGTGTTCTTTGCTAACTTCATTAACAGGTTGGGGATGATGGAGGTTCTTCTGGACTTTCTTCTGCGCCTGCGGGCAGTGATACACAAAATGGGGGGCGGAATTCACGGATAATGATGTTCGGTGATGTTCCTGTTGATCTTGAGGCAACCCCAAATAATCCATTATTCTTCACTTCATCATTCAACTGCAATGAGAGTCCTGGGAAAAGAAGAGCTGCGCAAGAGAGGGACATGGGTGCAGATAGCCAGAGATCACCAGAGTATTGTGAGGTAAGGGCTGCACCAGAAGTTGTCCGCAAGAAAGAGTTGGCTCCATATGACTCCGATACTCATAGGAGAAGTGATGGTGTAGTCAACTTCATCAAGAAGAAAACTCAAGTAGACCTAAGGAATCAAGAGACGCCTAGGTCTGATGATTCAATTCAAGTTGAGAAGCTGCATACTTTTATTGGTTTGAAGAATACTACGAGCTTAAGTGCTTCCCATTTTGTGAATAAGAGGAAACCGTTTGATATTGGTCTTCCTCGAAGGAGACAATTGGACTTTGCAGAAACTTTTGATTACATAGAGGATTGTGAACAAACTTATGAAGCGGTACAATTGGTGGAACAGGAAAGCCAAGTGTTAAGGCCTGGAATGGTTCTGCTGAAGAACTACATCACCCTCAGAGAACAGATAATTTCACATTCGTTCAGTACAAAAACTTTTATTTTATTTTGCTTTAGTTTAATTCCTGGTTGAAACATTCGGCCAACGGAACATTTTCATTTTGATACTCATTGTTTCAAAGTATGGAACGTCGTTGATAGATATTAAGTAGTTGACATTGTCCAAGATTACAAAGGATATTCATCATTGTAATCTCGAACCCTGCTTGTACTTTCTTCACATTTTTGTCATGTTATTAGTCATGTTTAATATCTCAAATATCTTGACATAGACTGCTGGGTCTTAGCTTTTTATCTCGCAGTAGCAGTTTTGTCCCATTTCATTCTATCTTATGGTACATATAACAAAATATTGCAGATTGAAATTACAAGAAAGTGGAGAGAGATTGGCATTGGTCCAGGGGAGTTTTACCAACCGGTCTACCAGGATGGAGCAAAGCTCCATTTGCAGATGATGTGTCTTGGTCTCGATTGGGATCCAAACACAAGAAAGTATGAACGACAGAGACGAGTTGATGGTTGCACCGCAACTGATATTCCTAATGAGTTTATTCTAGCAGTCAAAAGGGCAATGGGGGATGCACAAGACCTTGTGAAGAAGTGTGACAGAAGAAGTAATCTCAGTAATGATCTCCCAACAATGTCTCCAAACATATGCATCGTCAATTTCTATACTACCAGTGGGCGACTTGGGCTTCACCAGGTCAGTGACGAAGTAACTATATCCTTTGCTCTTCCATATAAGTGATTTTGATTTTTCGGATCTTAGATCAGTTGGTGATTTGAATAGTTTCCTCAGCGTTTGTCTTCTTCCAGTATTTCAATTCTCTTATTCAATCTGCATTTCTCGTATTCATTTTTTGGTAAATTGCGTATGTCAAATGGCACGAAAACTTGTGAATCCTGAAGTCAGTTTGGTCTTGAAGTCCTGTGCTCAGTACAGAAATCATTGTTCTCGTACATGGTTCTGTTTGAGAACTTCTTGCAATTGCTGCTGAATTCTTTCTTTTGCTACACTTACTGTTTTGGATTAAGGAGCAAAACAGAACTTATTTCATGTGTTTCGTGTTTAGTTATTTCATTTGATGCAGGGGTTGTTTGGGAAAATTCTCACCAGATTAGTCACTCTTCTATGTGGCAGGATCGCGACGAGAGCCGGGAGAGTCTGCGAAAGGGATTACCCGTTGTCTCATTTTCCATTGGCGTTTCAGCCGAGTTTTTGTTTGGAGATCACAGGGATGTGGACAGGGCAGAGAGGGTCGTGCTGCAATCGGACGATGTGGTAATATTCGGTGGCGTGTCGAGAATGGTGTTTCATGGCATATCGTCTGTCATCCCTAACTCCGCTCCCAAGGCATTGGTCGATGAGTCCGGGCTTCGCCCCGGACGCCTTAACCTCACCCTTCGACAGTTCTGAGTTTTGGTGGACATGTCTGCTATCTGGTTAAAAATGTATTGAAGTGCAAGCGCTGATGTATATGTAAATGTCGTGAGTCGCTATGCTGATTGTCCTTGATTATTATCATTTTTTGATTGTTCTTTGTAAAATCTTGTCAAAGAAGCAATCAACTTCATTAAAAACCAAAAACGTGCAGCGCAACATAAATCAACTTATGATTTTATTTGTAGTATGGCAACAAATTGGTTTATTAAATCACTGGGAAAGTTTCTAACGCAACCATCGTTTTGGAAAGTCTCACGACTCTATTTATGATCAATATTCTATAATGGGGTGAGTAGGATCGCCCGTGCTGCCCAACTGCATTGTTTAATTGCTCATTCAGTATCAGTGCAAGGGAATCTATTATATTCTATAAGTAAAGTTGCAATTAAGAGAATTTTTAATATACTACTCGCGTGGCACTTTACTTCTGTGATCGTCGCATGGCAAATTACGTTGCGTAATTGTGTCGCAATGTCCATATCCAATCAATTAGCTACTGATTTGTTAGTCTCAGACATCTTATTAAATTTAAAAGGAAGGTCTTTCAAATGAATTTGACTAATAAAGTAGACAAAGAAGAAAATACATATATTGCAATAATTTTTTCGAGAATCCACTTAATTTAGAATCGAGACATATTTGAGAACGAATCAGATGAGAGATAAGTTCACTAGCTTAGGTTTGTTAGTTTATTATTCGTCAATTATCCAATTATGTAAATCAAAATCAACAGCCAAATTTGAATATGTGACGAAACTTGTAGTATTCAAACTCTTCTTTTTTTCCCCCAAAAAAAAAAAACTCTTCTTTTTAAATTTTTCCATTATACAAGTACCAAAATCTATTTTTTCCTAGTAGGTCTATTTTAGCAAAACTTTAGGTCTAAACTTTCAGTCGCATTTTGAACATCCGATTCGACAAATACGTCTACTGGGTATTTTCTACACTAAATGGATAACAAACCCCAGACTGTATAACGAAAAAAATTATCGATACTAACAACGAAAAGGAGTATAAACCCATGTCGAAGTACATCGATCAATACATGTCCGCGCAAAGTCCAAGCTACAGAACTAGGTGCTACATAAATCTTTATCAGATAGCAATGCTTCATTATCATAGTTACCAGAATGCAATTCGATCAACCCCCTCCTGCGAAGGGCCAGAAAAGCCAACTTCTCGAGAGTTCTTTTTGGGTGTTCATTTCTCTTTGGTGATATTTCTCTTCAGCATGTGACCAGAATCGGCAGGATAAGTTGCGCCACGTACTCCATGCATCACCGCAGCAAGCGGGCAAAGCAAAGATAAGATTCCCTCTCTCACGCTGTCTCCCCCAAATTATGCAGACAAATTCGTCTTCTAGCTTCAGCTGTCATCGTTCGGGTAGGTGAGTGGGACCTCTCGTGGCCATTTAACGTGCATTATCGGTTTGTCAAGCGTCCATCAGATCATTATCAGCTGGTGTTCTCTTCCGGGACTGCATCGCCATCGATCTCCATTAAAGAATGGGGTCGTGCGTTCTTGGGTGGGAGACTGGGAGTTCATGCGATTAAAAGTGATTCGTCAGCTTTTCAAAGAGATCTTTTAGGTGGTTCTTGCTTTCGACTTGCAGCAAACGTTTCTGTTGCAAAGCACGAGGGACGTTCTTGTCCTCCGAATGGCATATTCCTCGGACGAAACACCTAGGCATTTGAGTAAGGAAATGGCTCACTTGTCACGCCACTAAGGTGGGATAGAGCCAGGTTGTTTTACCCTAACAATCGGGTCCAAGCATGCTCAGACAATGGAAACCCACGCCTAGGCAACATCTTAGCTTTTTGCTTTTTAAGGGATTACATATATTTTTATATTCTATATTGAATATCTTGTAAATCAACAAAATGGACCACCAATAGGAAACAGGCCAAAAGCGGACCCAATTGGGAGTAGCATATCATGAGATGATTATTCCTAATATGATAGTTTAATTGTTAGTTGTTATGCAAGTCCTTATGAAGATTTTTTTTATTCAATGGTGGTTTTTTTCTTTTTTCAGGTGAAGAATTATAATCGTGGAATGCTATAAAGGAATTATCTCGAAATGAGAGAAGTTCGGTCCTTCAAAGAAACTCCAAAATCATAAAACCCAAATTTTATGCACCCCATTTATGTGATACCATTTCTCTGAAATTTATCTCGATATGAGAGAAGTTCAATTCTTCTCGTAAATAAATTGATGAGAATCGACAAAGACCAGGAATGGTCCTTTATTACATTTTGGTCAAGAAAATAAGTAACAAAGAATTTAAATGTATGAAAACTGGTAATAATCATGTTTGGCCATAAAAAACGCAATAAAGTAAAGATAGAAGATAAACTTGTTGCGTTCTTTGATTAATTAGGAGTTGTACATTAAATACACTTGAGGTATAGATAACCCTCTATCAACTTTATATACAAACGGTTATTGAATTTGGAAAAAGAAATAACTTGCCAATTGTATCGATTGTTACGATAAGTTACATAATCTCCTATTATCTGGTAATACCAATATATAAGAAATTATAAAATCCTAGATTAGTGCCAATACATATCACCATCCTGCGGTAATATTTGTCTGTCAATCGCTTGCTGCTGTCGATGATTTTGCCGATTAACTTCTCAAGTCTTGATGAAGGCTCTCATCGATTCCCTTCAAGCTATCGATTGTTCTGTTTATCATTGACCAAACTCTCCTCTCATTGACTAAATCTAATATTTGTCAATAATAACCAAAAATTGATCATTCTTGTTTGTGTCAACCGAGACCATGTGACTCCGAACCTCCAATCAATAGGACCGATTGCATATCAGCATGTTACACCTTTCTTTTTGTGAGTGAATATTAACATAGAGCGAGAGAAGGATAAAGGTCGAGTTGAGCTCATGGAAGAAAGACAAGTCAGCAATAGAGTGAGAGAAGGATAAAGGGCGAGTTGAGCTTATGGAAGAAGGACAAGTCGGCAAATTTTAGGTCCAAACCGAGCCTGCAAATAGTAAATTTTCCTATCTTTTGAGGGCTCTAGGGTTTGGGCAACCAAAACCAAATAGATTTTCATTTATTTATATATTGTAATGAAGCCAACAAAAGCAATCAGTTGTTTAGGTTTGGAGTCTCCCAAAAGAGAATGTCTCCTATCATATAAAACCCCATCATGTAAAGGGAAACAAGACGTGGAAATCCTACGCGGCAAACACAACATAAAGGAGTGACCTCTAATCAACACACGATGTCGAAGTTTGAACCATTTTCGTCCTTTTATCAAGAGATTTTTTCATTGTACACTGCACTTCCCTTTGTTCTTTAGTGGACTATGAAATTAATGACAACACGAGATAAATCTATTGGACAACCGAGGTTGTATTATTGCCATCTACTTACCGCTAACCTCAGCCACACCTTAAATAAATACTTCATTATGAGCTTTGTTTGTTGATGAAAAGGTTTGTTTGTGGAGAACTCTCCAGGAGAAGACGCCACTTCTAAAGTTAAGTTGGACCCCACTGAAACTTTTTCCGATTACCTTGTCACCTTGTCCTCATTCACAAAGTAGCTCTCTCTCTCGTTCTAAAGAATGGGTAGATGCATCTTTAGGGTTTCATCGGACCGGAAATTTCAGCTAGGTACATCGAGATTAAGGATTTAAAAATGAGCCACGTCCTTGCAATTAGTTAATGCTTCTAGTCCAATCAGAGAGATGATTATTGAAATGATCGGAGCTCACCTTATTGTAGTTTCAAACGCCATTATTGGGTTATGTTGATTTTTACTAGGTTGACATTAGGGCTTCTGAATTGTTAGTTCATGAAGTCCCAAGACTCATCCATGTTGGCGGATGCAATGCAAGTTTTGAAGGCTCTTATCAATGTTGGCTTTCATGAAATATTTATGTTTCTACAAACATCAGAAGTGAAGATACAGAAGCTAAACTTAGCCAAACCAAACTTCATTATATGTTAGCCAAGATCTAAGTGGATAGATTATTTCGTAATAGATCGTGCGATGCTAAGATGAGTGGTAGTAAATATTATAGGTTTTCATGAAACTTTTTGATGTGGCGCGCACAATCTGAAATTAATTGAATCGAACTCCCTTAGATGCGCCATACTATGGGGATGCTAATGTCTTCCACTAGATAGTGGAGGACGAGTTGTATCATCCGACACTTGACACGACAAATCGCAAGATGATTTCCTCTATGGCAATGTCGTCGCTTTTATTATACAATCATAACAACTATATGAAATGATAAGTATATCTCACTAATTATCTTACACGCGTTAATTACTAAATCATATTCTACCCGTCCATGTACCTTTAGGAACAGTCCATCACAAAGGGCAGATGATATTATGTTATGTCCTTTAGGAACAGTCCGTGTTTTACTTGGCTGTATTTAAGGACTATTTCATGGGCAAATGGAGCCTTCTTATATAATGAAGATATGCATTCTCGTGATGAAAATGGTCTATCACTACCACCACCGATGCTTTTTTGTAAACACTAGATGTGCGTGGAATTACAAGGACAAGCCCCTCAACCTCGAGGTGCCAAGTTTACTCCTCGAACTATGACTAGTCAGGCCGATAGCGATGAATGCAAGTTGTGCACGATATAAAAACCCTGGAAAAAAGTGGGGAAAGAAACAGAACAATTGCACAAACACCGACCTTGATTTTTTAAAGTACATCTAAAAAGGAGCATGCACTAAAGCAAATAGATTTATCTCTCTTGAATCATTAGGTGCTATTGCCAGAAACCCAAAAAAAAAAAAAAAAAAAAAAAAAAACATTAAGTGCTGTGTACTTGGTCAAAGCCTTTTTTTATTTAACCGTGATATATAAGTGTAGGAAATTCGATTATCTAGAGGTTGGCATCATTCTTTACAAGTCTCATGAACTGATCCAAATTATTCACATATACAAGTGATCCTAACCAAAAAATTTTTGCTTGCAATAAGTAAAATTTGAACCGACAATCTTCAGTTCCTAAGCTATACCCAGGGGGTTGGCTTGGCCAAAGTTAATGGCATCATATGTGTTCTATGATAAAACACAGTAATTTTCTTTTGGCACGTCAATAAAGGGCCAAACTTAATGAGAGTTGCTGAATGTAAAGCGACTCCCCCACTAAGAAATATGACAAAATTCCACCAGCTTTTGTATAGCGTGTGGTCCAGAAGACGGAGAAATATGGACTTTGACATGAATTAAATGCGAAACACGAGTGCTACTCGCATCTCCCTTCACTGAAATATCATCAACATCATCCCAAACATCAGCCACCTGAACCTGCCTTTTCTTACCGACCAAAAAAAAAAAGAAGAAGAAGAACCTGCCTTTTCTTCATTTTTTTTTCCTCCACGAGAAAAAGGTGACCCACGAGTCCACGGATCCGCTTTGGAGTTATGGTTTAAGCGAGGTAACCGGTCGGAGACAATCAAGGTTCCCTATCTGCTCGGGTTCTGGGTTTTCAAGGCCGACCTGTGATCCCGGGCGCAAAACACTCCAAAGGCTTTATGATTTTCATTTGCCAGGGTTACAACGAAACCTAAATCCCCGCATCCATACTTGAATGGCCACGACAAGTATTTCGCATCCTCGATATTGCGTATGATCATTCATTACGTCTTTAAATGAGTCACTCGTGTTAGGGGGTGTTGTTTCCCGAGCTGATTAGGCTAATTTAGGTCTTTTCTTGATGGATTTGTGATGGGTTGTTAGGTAGCCACACCCCTTCTCGCTCCCATTTCTAGTTTGTGAGGTTACAATCCGGACTGGTCCCTAAGCCTCTCTTCCCCCCAACCCGGCTGAACGCCTTGGTCGGCGTAGGGATTGTCGATGGATTCGTGTGCCTCGAGTAGATAACGTGTGGGATTCAAGCGAAGACCACCACCAGATCGCTTCACTTCTAGGGTTTGGATAATATGTGTGCACGGTAATTACCAGTGAGAGAGACATTTTATAACCCCTACGTCTGCACCCGATACTAGGGACGGAAAGGAGCCTCGCCATGAGTCATTTACGTCACGATATCTTCTATCCTCGTCGCAGGAACACTCGTGCCCTCACGATTTGACAATGTTTTGCGATCGTATAAAGACTGTGCGAGACTTACTTAGCGGCCCAACAAATTTAGAGCAGAGTGATGCGGGATCTTGTTAACGCGCGTCAAACTCCGTCCTCAAAATTCATCCTTGTAAGGAGAAAGACCCTAAAGATTTTATTATCCTATCCTCCTACCTCATCCAAAGTCCGACCACCAAAACCCAATTGTGCAACTTCCCAATTCTCAGAATTCTTTATCATATAAATAATAGCTCGGTCGGACCATACTTTAGTAAAGAACATTAATTCAAAGTACAATGATTACCTGAAATGCAATCGATCCGAGGGGCGCAAACCACTTGTCATTTTATTTCTAAGTGACCAAGCGCATCACGAAGTCAATTCCCTCTTTGCTTCTTCAATGGACTCGTAGGTGTTTTCAGTTTGGAAGAACTTGACTAATATCCACCCTCTCTTTGGATGTATAGCCTAATTTGCAAAATAAAAAAAATGGTAATAAAATAAATCACAAGTTGAAGGAAGGGCCATAATGCTAGCAAATGTCAAATTTTAGACTACATATTATGATAGATACTACCTTGATTAAGATGAGGTATAGATGTCACACCAGTGATGCTCTTTTCTTCTCGAAAGCTCCGCCTTATATTATTAGAACCGAAGCAGGAAGGTCCGATCTTACTATATATCATATTTTTGTAGCTTTATAGCATGCGTTGTTAAAAGTAAACGCACGGTGTCCAGATGCACATCCCTTATGCATACGCTTGCTTTTATCATGCTGATTAATCAGCTTAGTTTATCGAGATTGAAAATGTAAACAGAGAAGCAAGCAAAGAAATTGGTGACATTATTGTGATTATTTTTTGGTTATGTGCTTTTAGGCATTTCGTTGTTAAATATATTAACACGATGTAAGATAGTCCCCTGCACTCAATCCCCGTCTTATCCGTATCTATCGTGAAAAGTCAACGTGTGACAATGTGACAAATTTGTCCCGTCCCATTTGTATCCATTGTGTAAAGTCACAATATGACAATGTGACACATTTGAAACAATCCCCATCTCATTTATATCTATCGTATAAAGTTACAGTGTGACAATATGACACATCTTGAAAACTCGATCCCTAGTCTATTCGTATCCATCGTCCATCTTATAAAATCATAGTGTGACACTGTGACACATTTGGGAAATGCTGTAGTGTAAACATACCAACCTTAGACCTTAGGATTTGAGTTGCAGCGAATTAACATAGTTCGAACGAACATTTTTCGGTGCGTGGGACTCTTACTGTAACAACCGAGGGAGGAGTCGAGGATGATTGGCCTTCTCTGTCGTTTTGGCTATTAAAAAAAAAAAAAGAACATTCATTATAAAAAAGCAGACCCTCGCTGATGATGACGGCCCTTGCAGCCGGCGGAGGTCTCTGGGAGCGAAGGGAAATAGAACAAAGAAGGAAAAAAAATCAAAAAATTTATAAATAAGAAATTTGTAACTGCAATTTTTGATTAAAATTAGCCGAAAGAATTACACAGACAAATAGTCAAAAATTTATGACTAGATTGATCAAAATGGAAGATACATAACTGATTTGGTACTCATTCAATAAATTTATATGACTTTTTGAAAAATTTTGCCATTTTAGAATAAGGCAAGTCAAATCTTGTTAATTGTGGCGATTCCATTAAGAATTTTAAAAGCATACCTAAGAATTTATTTGGCAATACCATTTAAGGAAAATGATATATACCATCGATTGTGATTTTTGAACTTTTAGTCTGTTCAATGCCATTTTTAAACTTTAGCTGAATGTGCAAAATTAGCTCCCGAAATTGTGGTACGCATTCAATGTAGTTCCTAGATCATATGAAATATTCGATTTTACGTCTAATTTTGAATTAATGGAAGGATGGTATTGAGTATTTTCATATAATTCAAGAGCCTCAAAATTCAAGACCATTTGTGTCGTTGTCCTTTCAGTGGCAAGGCAATCGAAAGACGTCACTGGTGCACGAGGCGGATCTTCTCTCTCTCTCTCTATATAAACCGTCCTTCTTCCACCTCTGATCTCCAGATCAGCACTCTCTCTCTCCGTCTCTGCGCTTGGATCCACGCGAGCCCCATACATACCCCCCATACCCCCCCGCATTCTCGGAATCTCTCCCTTCCTCCTGTGACGCTATAGAGAGAGATAGAGAGAGAGAGAGAGAGAGAGAGAGAGAGAGAGGGAGAAAGCCTGAAAGAGAAGTCGCGCGGAGAAAGGCAGGAAGAAACAGAGCGTTTCCTTTCTGTTCCAGGGGAAGGAAGGAGGATCTCCGCCCGAAGGCAGAAAGGGAAAAGCGAAAAAGAAAAAGGAGAAAGATGATGCAGAGAGGGATCGCCAGGACCACCCGAAGGGCATTATCGGGATCTTCCTCCTCCTCGTCCCGCCACCACCAACGGCCCCGCTTCGTCTCCTCCTCTGAGGCCGCCCAGAAGGTGGAGCGGGAGAATGATCTGCCCAGAATGCCCCCCTTCGACTACTCCCCTCCGCCCTACTCCGGCCCCTCCGCGGCCGAGATCCTCGCCAAGCGCCAGCAGTACCTCAGCCCCTCCATGCACTGCTTTTACCAAAATCCCGTCAGTCCCCTCTCCTCTCTCTGTCTCTCTGTGGTGTCGTTTTGTCCCTTTACCGTCAAAATCTTGTCTTTTCGTCTCGTTATCATCGATTGATGAAAATAAAATTGACCCAAGATTGCTTCGGCATTCATCGGAAACGGGTCTTGCGAAAAACTCGTTCTTTTTACGTGGATTCGTGTTTTCTTGGGGTCCGATCGGTCGATTCCTGATGGGTGGCGATTTCTTTCTTTCTTTCTTTCCGCGCAGCTGAACGTGGTGGAAGGGAAGATGCAGTACCTGTTCGACGATACCGGCAGGAGGTACCTGGACGGGTTCGGCGGGATCGCCACCGTGTCCTGCGGCCACTGCCACCCGGACGTGGTCGCCGCCATCGTCGACCAGACCCGCCGCATCCAGCACTCCACCATCCTCTATCTGAACCCCGCCATCGCCAACTTCGCCGAGGCCCTCGCCTCCAAGCTTCCTGGCGATCTCAACGTAATGAGAGCACGACAATCCTTAAACTTTTTTATGCGAACGCTGCCCAAAGATATCGATTTTAATTGATCGCCAACATGTTCCCGCCAACCCCACTTCGATTTTATTTAGTTCTGCAAAAATCGAAGATCGGGATTCTCACTGCGCGCTTGAACGTTTTGAGTAATTGTTGAGTTTTATCCTTTCTCTTTGGCCGTGTGGCGTTTGTAGGTGGTGTTTTTCACGAACTCAGGGACGGAGGCCAACGAGCTGGCGATGATGATCGCGAGGCTGTACACCGGTAGCCACGACATAATATCGCTGAGGAATGCGTACCACGGGAACGCTGCCGGGACCATGGGCGCCACGGCCTCGAGCAACTGGAAGTTTAACGTCATACAGGTAAACATACATACATGCGTACATACGCCTTAGTAGATTGTGATGACGATAATGACACATGCACATGGTGGTCGGGCTATACTCTCTATAGTTACGAGGATAAGAAGAAGGAAAAAGGGTTTGCTTTTTGTTTATCTCCGGTTTGGGTCTGGTGTATCTCATTCTCTGATTCGATTCGCACCACGAGTGTGGACCCAAGAGTCAGTACAGATATTTGTGGTCAAGATTTTGACTTGGGGTGATGTGGTGGTGCAACCTGTTGATACCCATTTGCATTGGATAGCGCAATTCCACCTAACCCTGCTTGTGCTTTGTCAAGAAAAGAAAGAAAAAGAAGATTGGTCTAAGGATTCTTTCAGCATCCTCTAACTCGCATGTACAGTTCGGTTTTACCAGAAGCATGCATTGAATCTCTAGGGCTTTTCGGGTTTCTCTCTTGGTTTTCCGTGCAAGATCTTATCCTATTGACTGTTTTCTGTGTATGTTCGTTGTTGAATCCGTTGATGGTGGATTGCAATTGCTAGTGAAAACTTAGACAATTCCCTCTCTCTCTCGTTTCTGTTATCATTTTTTTTCTAGCTGTAAGTCTACTGAAAGGGATGTCGAACTCTTGGTTACGAATGTTGTCATTGCTGCAATTCTGAAATGAGACGAAATAATGATGGCCATTAGCTTGTTGTTTGCATACCTTAAATGTATGGATGTAAAAATTGTAGTACGCTGGTTCATGTGTATTGAATCAACCGATGAACTGGCTTCTTGAATCATGTCCTGTTGACAGAGTGGAATTCATCACGCCTTAAACCCAGACCCCTACAGAGGTGTTTTCGGTTCAGATGGAGAGAAGTATGCCAAAGATGTCCAAGACCTCATCAATTTTGGCACTTGTGGCAATGTGGCTGGTTTCATGTCTGAATCTATACAGGTAAGTCATTTCCCATGGTCTTTGCTTAATGTTAACCCAATACACTCACACGTCTATAGGGCATTACCTATCTATGTCAATTGATTTGTCGTAAACAAATATCTGGATCAATTTGGTGAAAAATCATTGCTTCGTTTAACTTGCTAATTGATCACAGGGCGTGGGAGGCATTATTGAATTGGCCCCAGGTTACTTGCCCGCTGTATATAACAGCATCAGGAAAGCTGGTGGCCTTTGTATTGCTGATGAAGTTCAAGCTGGATTCGCTCGCACTGGGAGTCACTTTTGGAGTTTTGAATCCCAGGGGGTTGTGCCAGACATTGTCACAATGGCAAAGGTATTTATCACATCTGCTCTTTGCTCTGCACAATTTTTTTATTGGCCGATATTACAGTTTCTGCGCTTCAAATTGGTCCTCAATTTGCTATCGTGGGATTGCTTGGCAAAATAACAAAACTGAAAGTTCTATTTTCTTTTATCCCCTGTGGTTATGTATGCTTTGAGCACCTGTAATTCAGCTTCATGTAGGCATATCCAGTCCCATGTCTGTGTCTTATCTCAGTCTCGAATCTTGGTCATTATTAGCCTAACTGTTCATTTTTATTTACTGTAGGCCATTGGAAATGGTATTCCTCTCGGAGCGGTGGTGACTACTCCCAAAATTGCAGAGGTGCTGACCCGTCGCAATTATTTCAATACCTTTGGTGGCAACCCGGTCTGCACTGCTGCCGGGCTAGCTGTGTTGAATGTGATCGAGAAAGATAAACTTCAGGAGAACGCCCATGTTGTGGGGTCCCATCTGAAAAACAGACTGACATTGCTCATGGACAAATACGAAAGTAAACCTTCTTCCTTGAATCCGTTTTACCTAGATGCTCTTCATGTTCCACATGTTAGATTTTGCATATCATGATGCGCATGCCCTTGTGCCTCGGTGTTGTTCGTTGCCTGTGGTTAGCTGACTATATTCAACTAAACATATACAGTAAATATGTTTATGTGATATCGTGTCAATCTGTCTACGATATCAACTCTGTAATAGGGATTTCAGCCATTATGAATGTTCTCGATTATAGTTGATTGATCATGCTCTTCTGCCGATGTAGTTATTGGGGATGTGAGGGGTCAGGGGCTGATGCTTGGAGTCGAACTTGTTTCTGATCGCAAGTTGAAAACTCCCGCAAGTGCTGAAACTCTACATGTGATGGACCAAATGAAAGGTGTGGATTTCCTTCCTTCCTCCATCTTATTTACTTAGTCGATTGTAATGGAAACTTGAGTTTACCATCTTATAAATCCTGCAAAATTCTTACAGAGATGGGTGTACTGATCGGCAAAGGAGGGTACTATGGAAATGTGTTTCGAATCACGCCGCCTCTGTGCATCACCAAAGAAGATGCAGGTATGCCTTTATGTTTTTGTTTTCGCATTGTTGGAATCCAAGGGGACTTTTAAATAAGATATATTGTTTGATGACCCTCTAACGAGTAATTTTCATTTTCATGTGCAGATTTCCTGGTGGACGTGATGGATCATACGCTGTCAAAGATGTAGAGTGCCTGAAAATGTAAATCTTTACATAAGCATCTGCGTAATCTGTCACGGATTGATCTTTCTACTGCTGTATATTGGTATGCATGCTTCTGGTTATTCCCGTTGTTATCATACATAGGGTCTGCACATTCGACTGGCAGCTGGCCCATCCAGTGGTGAGTCAACAACTCGTTGTCTCTCTGAACCAATAAAAAAAAAAAGCTCTGATGTTGTTTCTTTTCTTCCTTCCTGTTCGTTTTGGCACATTGAGGTGGAAGCAGTATGGATACAATCTGTTTTGTGTTGATGTTTGTTTCGAAAGAGCCCTAGAGAACCTTTTTAGACTTTGCAGTCTAGTTTTGCTTCGTGGGCTAAGTCTCGCCAGTATCGTCGACTAAAAAGTCGTGCTTCGGGTCAACAACTTGTTGTCTCTCTTTTAAGCAATTCTTTCCTCTGGCAAAATACTCGTTGGATGCAGTTTGACACCAAAGATGATATTCAACTGATTCTGTCACGTATGCAAAATATTTTCCAAAGGTTCGTGGAAACCTGCAGAAATTAAAAAGCTTGCTTTTGCAATAAGTGTCCGAACTCAAAGCACACTGTTTTAACCAAGGGAATGAGCGAATTCGAGCGAGAAACTCATCACTTGATTTTCGATTAATCTGTAATACTCTGGAGGAAAAGGGAATACGTGCTTGATTCACCAGGCCCTTCATATTGAAGAAAAGTGACCGATCAGCTAGGACTCGAACTCGAGCTTGTATTTGGTAACAGAAAAATGCTTGAAACAGAGCACCGACATCGTTCCGCTCAGTTCTATTGCTCAAGGGCCCATCGCAAAATGGGGCTGGAAATCGTGGAGGGGCAAGATGAGATTTGTTCTTTGAGGCAATACAGCTGATGCATCTAGATTTTTGACATGTTCCTTCTTTTCTGTATAAGCTGATGTTGCTCAAAATGATTATTTGCTCGTGGAACATTACAAGTTTTTCAATATATATGGCCGATCATCTCTTTGAAATCTCAAGAGTCACTTTCTTGTGGAAGAAAGATTTTTGTTGATTCTCATGATTATATCACAAGTTGTTGATGTTGACATATGGAACTTCCCCTTGAAGTATGGTTGAGTAACCTTTGATATGTCTGATTTTTCAAAAGCTGTCTGATCTTAAATTATGTCTTGATGTGAACTGTGCCCTTCTGCTCAAGAATATGCCTCAGGATAATTGCATATCTTCTAAAATATATCTAGCTATATAATTCCTTAATTTGCTTATCTGAATGACATTACATATGAAAATTCTTTTGACCATTAAAGTTGTAACCAGAACCCACGCAACCCACGGATACGATACTAGTTTCTTGATAAAACTTCATTCTTCAATGGAATCTTGATTTTTTCCAATCTTTTGTAGGAGAGCTGAGAAATTATTTAAGGCAATATGTTGTTACACTATCGATGAGGACAAAACAAGAATATGCACAAGATACATAATCTATGAACGGAGATATGGAGAATCTTCAAATCTTCTCTAATGGTTAGACCGACAATCGATCCAATAAAACCAAAAGAGATAAAGGAAAAAGCTAAAACCCGAGTAACACTTTATTTCATTAAAGCGAATTCACAAAAAGAAAAAACAGGAAAGAACATTTCTCTCCCCACTTAGATGTTACATGTGTTTTTATCTCTTTTGCCCGCTAGTTTTCATCAAACTAAAACAATGGTTTGCATACTTGTCAAATCTGAAAAGTTAGGAATGCGTCTCAACCTCTTTTGGGAGTGACCAACCACGAGCAGTGGACATGGGATGAGACAATGAGCAACGATGTGCGGCCCCCTTGGACATGGCTGAACATAAAGGACAAATCATGAAAAGCAAACAAAGTGGTTAATAATTCGGGGGTTTTTAACTTTGTAATGGCTAGCTGATCGAAGGGGAATGAGGTCACGACAGCTACGTCACCTCCTGTATGGCTTTGCTTTGTCCTTGGAAGTATATGTTAAAAGCTAATCATATTGGCCTACATTCAGAAAAATAATCCAAAGAAGTCCTAAATTTATAGTACAATAATCGATTCAATCCTATATTATACAATTTGATTAACTCAATCCTAAATCTTATGACAATTTGTTAATTTTGATCGGAATTCACTGAGATAGAAGTTGGTTGTTTAATGTGGTACGACTAGAATTAACATGGACGATTTATGTAAAATTTTATGAAATTTTTTTCCCGTTTTCTTTCTTTTTTCTTTATTTTTCACTCATTTCACTACTTTGGTTACCAAGTCTCAGCAATGGCCAGTGAGGTCAATCCACAGGCAAGGACCACCCTCTAGCAAACCTCGCCCTTAGTAGTCAATAGTGGCCGATGGAGAGATATAAAAAAAAGGAAAAAAGGGGAAAATATTTTTAAAAATTACAAAAATCATCAACATGAGTATTAATTGTGTCACATACTGCCTCTACATCAACAATTTTTGATAAAAATAGGTTGAAAAGGCTACATTGGCAAATGGTCAAAAAATTTAACATTAAATTGATCAAATTATAAAGTATAGGACTAGATTGACTGAGATACAATAGATTTAAGATTTTTTTAGTAATTTTTTCGCTTGAACACTTTATCTCCCAGAATTCTTTATGCTAACTTTTGGCAGATTTGGCGACTAGTCTCCCTCCTAAGTGTCTTAGCTATTGCTGATTATAGTGCCAAATCATGGAACAATATTGAGGAAGTTCTCTAGCTGAGATCATCTCAATGTTCATAGCCCGATAATTTTTGACACATATGAAGTAATCCCTATCTAGCCATATCACGAACTCATCATCCATAAATCCTAAAAGTTGATAAAATGACATTCTATTTTACTTTTTGTTAAGAAAAATAATACATGATTTTTTTTTAATCAAAAGTGTCAATAAATATATGATAACTGTGAAACTTTTTTAACTAGTCATGCGTCACTGAGTTATGAATTTGCAATTGAAATCTTTTGATGTTAATTGAGTGAGTTGCCATTTTATTTTTGGCTTTCACTATTGGGTAGAAAATTTACCGATATTGTTAACATGAAGCTACCGCAAGCATTTGGAATGTTACCATCTTTGATTGGAATTTATTAATATTTAGTATCAAAGTATTACCAACGTGTATTTGAATTTTATCGGTGTCAAGTATTTGTTTAACTCTAAATTTGATCGGTACTGTTAATCTCGTACATGAGTTGGTAATTGATAGATCAAACTGTATATTGGTAAATTTTGAATTTAAGCTGATGATGCATTAACAGGTAACCAATTCAAACTCTAGGAATTAAGGGATATTTACTGAGGTGTTTATGTATTGGTATCAAAGATGATCGGTCCGTTAATAAGGAAAACCTAGAATTTGGCACTACAATTATTTTCTTACAAACAAAGCGCATACGGTTTCTAAGTTAATCCTACTCATTAATTCCAGAAATTATACAAATGTGGGTACACTTAATTTGCTCATTCTATAATGTATATAATGCTTTTTTTTTTTATGACCCAGGGAACCCCGCACGGCCGACAGCCGGAAGTAAACCACTGGAAGCGACACGTACTAGCCATCACACACGTGCCACCGGGTAAGTTGCTAAGAGTTTCAAAGCTAGCCTTCCTGCAACAGGAGCTTCGAACACTAGACCTCCTCAATAGAAGTCTAGCGCCTACCCAGCTGAGCCACCGCGGCGGGTGGTTATATAATGCTTCTTCGTATAGGTAAAATGGTGGGAAGAGGAGATCAACGCTCCAATGGTCACCTTCTCTTGGCATTATCATGAAATTTCACGCCCATTACGGAATGTTTAGTTTGAGTTATACCAATTATCCAAAAATCCGAGGTTGGCGAGCTAGTTATCGCACTCACTAGATGCTCATAGTAAGGGTATCTCTTCACTCAAGGCGTACTGTATTTACACAAATCGTGTAGAGGTTCTCTCACAACATGAATCGAATTTGTGGCCTTGTAGAAGACACAAAGCTGATAGCCCTATCATTGACCAATTACCTTGGTGTTAAACTCTATAATGTACGCGGGTGAGTGCCTGTCAATGAATCTTACACAAGATAATATCTTCTATCTTTGGACCCCAAGGTAGCTCAATCTCGGTTGAGGATTCTCTTACAATTTGTGCACGTGACCAAATTGCTTGTTTACCCACCCTTTAGCGAGGAACGATACGTGTGTATCTATATTGAATATGGCATAGAGGGAATCCGTCGTACTTGGTTGCAATTTGTTGATATCTCTCCCAAGCAAAGTAAATGCAAATGATGTTTTAGCACGAATGAAAATGCATTTGGCATTTTCTTGTTTATATAACTTCATTCACCAAGTCGATAAAATATCATCTAAGCATCAAGAGCGAGTATGGTATCATGTTTAGTTCCAATTTGAGTTACTTACCAAGTTAGGAATACAAATGTTCAGAATCCATGTGGGTCAATTTCAAGCAATACGGCTATATATGTTGAACTAGAAGCCTAACCTCATCGAGAAAGCAATAGTCGAGAAAAAACAACTTTATTCCTAAGAATGATTTTAATATTTAGAAATATCATCCCGTTCACTATCGGGATAAACAATTACTCCTTGAACAAAGTTGAAATGCTAACGTTTATGCAAATTTTACTATTAATAGTTATGTCCAATTTGTCGACTGATGAATCTTTCCGTTCTAATGTGAACAAGAATAAAAATACCAACGATCATATGAAGTCAATATAAATAAATATATTTATTTCGTTGGTGGATGATTCTATCCGTTTATGATGCTTATTGTATCAAAAGTGCTTTTGATAAAGCAGTCATTTTTTTAGAGTATAAGGTGAGGTGAAGTTTACTCCAAGCAAATGGGTGGAAGAAGTCCCAAATGTAGTGGTCAAAATAAATAATATCGAGGAAAAAATACAGAGGAGAGACCAGAGATTGCATTGCATAAAATAAATATAGCACTATATCCCGTCCACACCAAATCCACCAAAATGTATTCCATCTAACCCTAACTTCTTTTTCTGGGGGCCACTTTCCATACCAGCAGGTCCAGCACTTTCAAATTTGTTACTTTCGTCACTAGACTTGCATAAAAAGAGATACAATTCGAACCGCGAATATATTGATTGAATAATTAAGCATTTCGTTTTGGATACACGTTTCATTGCAAAATACGGCATTTTCCGTTTGATTATCGCCGGTGGCCACTCACCATAACGTGGGTGGAGTCTCCTTTCTGTGGACTCGGATGAGGCAATTTGGCACATTCACGAGATTAGTCGTGTTGGAAAAGCTTATATGGTAATATTTTTATAAAGAATCGTTGTCGGTCAATGAACTATAAATTTTGCCCACTAACAAAATTTGAAGGAAAAAGAAAAATAGAATTTTGATGAAAAGGAATGGTAGATATTCGGTCTAATTCGTATTTATTTTTCAACGTGATTCTTAATTTTGCAATCTTTGTAATCTTGTGATTGGATTGGTAGGGTTTGTTTTTTTTTGTTTTTCAAGTCAAATCCCTTCTCCTCTAATTTCAATTGGTCGAGGTCATCATGTCAATTAATGTTGTCCACGAATCTCATGCCAAAGAAAAATAAGAAAACGGTCGGAGTATCTATTAAATGAAAGTTATTCGGAATCCGTTTAATTTCAATTATATTATAGAAAATCGTGGCACCAACAGTACAGACCGATTTATTCATAACGTAGTCATCCTTTTTGCATCAAACTTCTTGTCAGCTTTCAGCGACCTGATGGCATAAACCGCAAAGCTCCTACATCAATTTTTTTATTTCCATACGTGAAAAATGCGAAGCAAAGCAAAATATATGCGAAAATATTCACATAGAAGATCCTTACAGCCCCCCCAAAAAAAAAAAAGGTGTCACGTGAAAAGGGAAATAATAAGCAAAATTATAAATCTCGTCGAAGGAAAGGGGGAAATGTATAAAAAAATCAAAAGAGGGGGAGAAAAAGAGGAAATTTTGCTCAAAGCAAATATTCTCTCTCTCTCTCCTCTCTAAAATCCCAAAATTCGGAGGAGAGAGAAAGTGTAAGGGAGAGAGAGAGAGAGAGGCAGCTTCCTCCCCCTTCCTTTTTCCCATTTCCTTTTTCGCCTCGCCTCGCCTCGCTTCGCTTCTTCTCTTCTGCTGCCGCCACCGTAGACAGTCCCCCCTCGACGCGCGCACGCGCCTCCTCCTCCTCCGCCGCCGCCGCCGCCTCCTCCGCCGCCGCCGCCGCCGCCTGGTGAAGAAGCCATTGCCGTCGCTTCCCTCTCGCCGCTTCGCTCCTCCTGTTCAAGTTCCCTTTTTTCTTCTCCTTTTCCGGGGAAAAGGCTCCATCTTTGTCGCTCCCTACCCCCCCCCCCCTTCTCTCTCTAGGGTTCTTCGAGCTGGATTCTCTATCCTTCCGCCTGCGCATCTCCCTGCGCCGCTGGTTCAGCGGCTTCGTCGATTAGGCCCCCTTTCCCGTCTTCCGCCTGAACCCTAAGCCTCCTCTCGCCGTCCTCTTGATTGGGTAGCTCCGGTTTTTTTTTTTTTTTTTTTTTTTTTTTCGATTTTTGGGGTTTTATGGTTGGTGTCATCGAGGGGGATTGGTTTCCAAATTGATGGCATTGGGCGATTTGATGGCGTCCCGGTTCTCTCAGTCGTCGGTGTCCGTGGGGTCGAATCACCTGGACCACTACGTCCCTTCCTCCAGCAACGAAGATGGCGATTTCGGCACCAGCAACCTCTCCTACTTGCCGCAGAATGTCGTCTTCTGCGAGCTCCGGCACGAGGCCTTCGAGGCCTGCGTGCCCTGCGGCCCCTCCGAGAGCGGCTTGGTCTCGAAATGGCGGCCCAAGGACCGGGTATCCCTTCCGGCGTCCCTTCTCTCTTTCTTCTTTTCTCTGTCCTTTGGCTTGCCTGATGATGATCCATCTTGTTAGCTTGTGAATAACTGCGGGCTGTGTCTTCTCGCCGACTTGCTTTTTTTTTTTCTTGTTCACATTACTGCCCGCTGAACTGGTTCTTGTTGTGATTCAAGTCGAGTGATTTGCATTTCACAGGATTATGTATGTAGAGTTGTATTCCATTTTTTGATGGGTAAGAGATGGCCAGGGCAAAGAGGGATGGATTATCTTTTGATAACTAAGGCTTATGAGTATTCTCTGATGGCACAAAACATTTTATTCGATGTGAATGTGTGAGATGGTGAGGAATTTTTGTTGGCATTTTGCGTGTGACCTCCATTTCTAGTGAGGACAATTGGGGATTTGGGGAAGCTAAGCCTAACATTTAATTCTACTAGAACTGGCTGCCACATGGGCCTTGCCTTACCCTGGCTAACTCACCGGATTTGTTCTCAACGTACTCTTTTCTGAACTTTAATTTCTGCACGTAGTGATCTTCTGAAGTTAGCTGAGAAGTCGTCTGGCGATCAAACTTCCAATTGTAGACTGCTTTCTGTCATTATCATTTTTAATCTATGCAGGTAATAGATTTGCTAATTATGCACCTGCAAAATGGTTCATTTGTTTGGATGTTCTGCTTGGAGTAGAGAAGTATTATTGTGCATTGTCCTCAAGCTCTCCTGCCGTTCATTCCAGTTTTTGATGGGTTCAAGTTGCCTGGAATGTTTGTTGTGCTTATATAATTGATTCCACACAAATCCAAATATACACACGCGTGGGAATTGATTGATTCAAGAAACATCTGCCTATGAGGCATGCAACTTGTGGGATATGTTATTGCATATCCTGATGGCAGAGTTGCAATATACTATGGCATAGATTTACATAGGTATCAATTTCAGTTTTAAAATGGTAATTCAATAAAGCTCTTTAGCTCTAATACATGCAGCAGGGGTAGCAAATGACTATTATGCCTATAAAACCTTCCATTTTCTTGGAGGATTTTTTTGGCTTTTCTAGTCGAACAAATTTCCCTAGTCATTCTGCTTTGAAGCGATAGTCTTGGATTGGGAAATCCATTGGCAAAAAGAAAGCAATTGTTGTAATAGCAGGGTCAATTGTGTTTAACTGGAGCTTTTAAGAAGTGCAAGTAAATTGAAATTTCAGCTGCCTCATGTGATATGAACAGGAAAAGCTAATCCTTATCTAACAAATTATTTGCTAAGAAACCAATGGCTTTCATAACAGTGAATATAGTGATATTAGAACTATTTATCTCCTGTTAATGAAATGGTATTAATATTTTACAAGTGATAAGGGTTAAATTACATTGAGGAGAAGAACTGTTATCCTCTGATATTGTTTGTGTATGTCTGTATTTTTTTTTTCCTTTTGAGTTTGTTGGGTTGGTGGGTCACAGTGCTCGTGTTTCCTGAGCCCCAACTTCTGGTGTTGCATTTGCTCTTAGTTCCTAACGAGGTGCATGACACAATAGCAAATGGGCTGTTTAAAGTGAAAAGCTGAGAATCATTCATTTGGTTTTGATTGAAACAGTGATATGTCTACTTTATTACTTTAAGTATGATATAATCCACATCAGTCAAAGTAAAGTTATTGCAAAAAAATGCTCATATAAGGTGTTGTGCTCTCTTAAGGTGTAGAGATGAAACCATCTCTTTGTGGCATGGATTATTATCATGAAGTCATTGCTACGATTAGTCTTATCTTGTTAAGATATTCTTGCTCGAATGGCTTCTCTCTCTCTCTCTCTCTCTTTGTTAGAGGAATGGCTTCTTTCCTAAAGTAAAGGTGATATTCTTCGTGTCTCATTTCTTTGGGAGATACAGCAGTGTCTGTGCATTTTTCAAACGTGTCCAATTGTGCTTTTTACAGACCACTCTATTTTATTTTATTTTCATTTAATTCCTTGAAGTTGGTCGTTGAGAAAGTAGTCTAAGGAAACTCATTAATTAGAATTGTAAATTTTATAGAGGTAGAATTTAAAGTAAGAGATGATGCTAGTCTGGCAAATGAGATGTTTCTAATGGTTTGTTCTTGCTCTGCAGATGAAAACCGGATGTGTAGCTATTGTCTTATGTTTAAACATAAGTGTTGATCCACCTGATGTAATAAAGATATCTCCTTGTGCCAGAATGGAATGCTGGATAGGTAGATCATTTTCTTCATGCTTGGAATTCTTTTCTGTTTTTACAGCATCTACTTGCTTTGCGAAATTTTTGCATGGTATTCTTCTTTGTGGACGTATGTTGTTTTCTTAAATTGAGAATAGATGCTTCTTTTTCCAATATCTGGACGTACTTCATTGCATATGATCCTTGGCTCAATCTTAATTTTTAATCAATTTAAATCAGAGTTTTTGATTGGATAATTATCGAACTATCTCTTTATTCAGTAATTTTGAATTGCTCCTTTTCCGTCTTACTAATGGCAAGCACCTGAATATTATAGTTGGAGTTTTTACTTATAATAACATTTTTTACTTATTACATTCTCTTGGATTTATTTCCCTTGTTAGATCCATTTTCCATGCAACCTCGAAAAGCTATTGAATCAATTGGAGAAGCTTTGAAAAAACAGTATGAAAGGTGGCAGCCAAAGGTGAGATTTCTTAAATCCTTTTTAAATGATTATCTTTTGATTTGTTTTCTGGAGTTCATATCACCAAATTCTTGCAATCCGAGCAGGCTTCATATAAGGAGAAACTTGATCCTACCGTTGATGAAGTAAAGAAACTCTGTACGACGTGTCGCAGATATGCCAAGTCCGAGAGAGTTTTGTTTCATTACAATGGTCACGGTGTGCCAAAGCCAACTGCAAATGGTGAAATCTGGGTCTTCAACAAGGTAATATTTTATTTTCTTGGCTCTTTTTGGTATTTTGTTGAATTTATGCTTTGGCTGGACTGGCTATCGTAATTAATAGTCACATTTGATTAAATTTCTTTTCCATGTTTTATTGTGCCCAATTTGCAGAGTTATACACAGTATATCCCCCTGCCGATCAGTGAACTCGATTCTTGGTTGAAGACACCATCGATATATGTCTTCGATTGCTCTGCTGCTGGTTTGATAGTCAATGCATTTATAGAGGTACTCAAAGATGGGTATGCTTTCAGCTGTGATTGTTAATACAAATTTAACCATCTTGAGAGTGATTTAATGTTTGTCATATATTTTTGGACTTTGCAAATAACTGCGCATTTGTAATTCTATGGTAGCTTAATGACTGGGGTGCTGCTAGCACCAGTGGATCCACAAGGGATTGCATTATTCTGGCGGCCTGTGAAGCGCATGAGACCCTCCCTCAGAGTGCTGATTTTCCTGCTGATGTCTTTACATCTTGCCTCACCACACCCATTAAGATGGCTTTAAGATGGTGAAACCTAGTTCCTTAAATATTACTGTTTTGAATTTGATCTCACTCATTTTTGTGCCTTTAACAGCTTATGTCATTAGCCTTCAAATATGTGTTGTATCTGGGTTTTTTCATGTGATGGCGCGCTTCGTTGGTTTATTTTAACGTAGCAGTGAATAGTTGTTTTCAACAATGGCTTGAAATAGGTATATATTGCATTTTCTAGAACCCCGGGACATGCTCCAGTTTATATGTGCTGGGTTTTCCATAGGTATTTCAGTAAATAGAATGATCTTTGGGCAAGTGATGCATGTGCATGCTCTGCTCTTCTTTGCTGTGATGTGGAGGTTCTTATGCTTAAGTTTATATGAGTGATATAGCTTTCTTGAAAATAATTTGTAGTTAGAGATGTTCTGCTTAGCTTCCTCTATTATTAATATGAGAAATATGTTGATGAAGCTTGGCTATATAATCCATCTGAAATTGGTTAATTTGACATTTATTCTGAGAATACTCCTGTTCTCAAATTTTGGCTGTCAGGTTCTGTACTAGATCACTATTACGGGAGTCCCTTGATCATTCTCTGATTGATAAAATTCCTGGTCGCCCAAACGATCGCAAGACGCCTCTGGGAGAACTGAATTGGATATTTACTGCAGTGACTGACACTATTGCTTGGAATGTCCTCCCTCATGGTAGCACACTATTTACTTTTTGTACTTAATTGTGCAGCTTTTTTAATTTTCTTATTTTAATCAATTGCGTTTTCATTTGTGACTAGTCAATATTTGATTGTTGTGCTGCAGATCTGTTTCAAAGATTGTTCAGACAAGACCTTTTGGTAGCCAGCTTGTTTCGAAATTTTTTACTTGCTGAAAGAATTATGCGTTCAGCAAACTGTTCACCAATATCTCACCCGGCACTGCCACCAACGCATCAGCATCATATGTGGTACTGCAATTTCTTTCATCATCAAGTGGTTTCACGTGAAGATTTATTACTGATTTTCTTCTCGTTGGTATGTAGGGATGCATGGGACATGGCTGCCGAAATCTGTCTATCGCAGCTTCCATCTTTGGTGGAGGATTCTGGTGCAGAATTCCAGGTTCAAACTTTTACTTTTTTCCTTTCAAATTACTTGATCTCACTCATGGTTTGTCCTCAAGTAACACTGTTTGGCATTCTTTCAGCCAAGCCCTTTTTTCACCGAACAGCTAACAGCATTTGAGGTATGGCTTGATCATGGGTCTGAAAATAAAAAACCACCAGAGCAGCTGCCTATTGTTCTTCAGGTATGATATGGCTTGTCGTAGTTTGCAGTCATCTTTTGACCATGTCACAGTTATAGTTCTCTTGCTCTACCATTCTTCACTTTTTCTTGTTTACTTTTAAGCCGTTCAAATGGTTAGTATAACGCGATCTTATCAAGTTTAAGCTTGCTTGTTCAAGTTGTGCTGTCAGTCCATCAGTTCGTGTAATTGAGGAATCTATGCATATTCTTAGGTTCTGCTCAGCCAGAGTCATCGATTTCGGGCACTTGTTCTCCTTGGAAGGTTCCTTGACATGGGACCTTGGGCTGTGGATCTGGTAATAATGGTGCTGTTGATTTTGCGTTTTACGTTCGACATACATCCTACTAATTTAAGTGTACTTTTCAAAAAAACTTCCTCATAGGCCTTGTCAGTTGGAATATTTCCATATGTCCTAAAGCTGTTGCAGACCACAACTCCAGAACTGCGGCAGATTCTTGTATTTATTTGGACAAAAATTCTTGCCCTTGACAAGGTAATGATGATAGTAAATGTTGTTGAACTGCATAACATTAGACATGTTTGGCTGGCATTGCTATAAATTGATCTTGTTGCATGTGTGTAAAGTGTTGGAGTGCACTGCTTGATCCCTCGCATTCTTTTGTGGAGATTGGATGGTACTGGGAGGTGTTTGGGGCCACAGCATTATCCACTTTTTTAGATGAATCTCGATTTGACAATTGTGTCTCTGGTTGTCCAGATTCAAAAGAGTATTTTTTCTCATGGATGTGCTAACTTAATTTATTGAGACTGTTTTCATCCTAAGAGGAAATAATGATGCTTTTTATCTTAGTTCATTATATACATCAATTGAATTGCCATAGTGGAAGTTGAGTGTGATCCGTGAAGTAAATCTTTTGGAACCATATTTATTAAGCACTAAATAGTGATGGTACAAAATGTGAATATATGGTCCTTTGGAGAGAGATATATTTTGTTTAGGGGAAAGGGACCATATATTGAGTAAAAGGAAAAAAAGAATTTGATTCTAGTTCGTTGACTATTTGAGTATAAGCAAAAGATATGGGTCTAATTCAATGACTATTTGAGAGTATGTTGCTTTCATTAGGAATTCCTCAATGATTTAGTGGTGTGTTATTCTGAATGGCCTTTATGTTTTTGCTTGTGCAATGATAGTCATGTCAGGTGGATTTAGTAAAGGATGGAGGGCACGCATACTTTATCAGGTTTCTTGACGGTATGGAAGCGTATCCTGAGCAGCGTGCAATGGCTGCCTTTGTTTTGGCTGTCATTGTGGATGGCCATCGAAGGGGTCAAGAAGCATGTATCGAAGCAGGTCTTATCCATGTCTGCTTGAGGCACCTACAGGGTCCAAATGCAAATGACACGCAGACTGATCCGTTGTTCCTTCAGTGGCTCTCTCTTTGTCTGGGAAAGGTTTGGGAGGATTTTACCGAGGCCCAAATGATTGGATTGGAGGCAAATGCCCCTGCTATATTTGATCCTCTATTGTCCGAGCCCCAACCTGAGGTCTATAATTTAGCTTTATCATTTAAATCTTGTCAAAATAATTCCTTCCTGTTGTATGATGTTAAGGAAATTAGTTTTATCAATTCTCTATTGTAAACTTCAGGTCAGGGCTTCTGCTGTTTTTGCACTGGGCACCTTGCTTGATGTTGGGTTTGACTCAAATACAGAGAGTGTTATTGGAGATGAAGAGTATGATGATGATGAAAAGACTAGGACTGAGATTAGCATTGTCAAAAGCCTCTTGAGTGTTGTTTCAGATGGCAGCCCACTGGTGAGGGCAGAGGTCGCTGTAGGTTTGTGATCTGCCTTTTATGTTTTATGCGGTGTGTTCCTTTGTTTTGTGTTCTAAGATTCTATTTAAGACAGCATAAAGATGACACACTGTATTCAACCAATCTCTTGGTACAGTCTGGGGTAAGTTGGTCGTAGAACTTCTAAATCAATTCATGTTACAGTCAGATTGATCATATTCTGCTTCTGAGCTTTAGATATGTGTCTCCTGAGAACTTTCATTTGAACAAAACTCTATTTTTTGCCATAAAGTTTGACAATTTCATGCAAACATATTGTTATACAGTTTCTATTAAACGAACTCATATAAAAAAGATATTGTTCCATTATAGTGTGGATGTAATTAATAGCTGTTCATATATGCTACTATTTGGGAAAAGTGTTATGCCTCATGCTTGAATTATTCTTGCTGTTTTCTCTTTCAAAACTGTTCTCCTTATGACTTTAGAAGGCACTCTAGCTTTAAGACTCCGTTCGTTTCACCGAAAATGAATGATTTGAAGAGCATCTTCTTAAAATTGATGGATTGTATCGCTTGAAATAATTAGTCAATGAAAATATTTTCATATCGATAATAATTTATGTCTGAACATTTTCATGAATGATGAAAATATTTTTTTTATTCATTTATTTTTGTAAGCGATACAATCCATCGTTTTTAGGAAAATGTTTTCCAAATTATTCATTTTCTGCGAAATAAATAGAGCCTAGTTTTTCTTGAGTTACCGGCCGTTGTCATTGGCTGCGCCTTTGGTAATATTAAATGTTATGTTTCTTCACGTGTGCTTGGTACCATCTTGTTTGATCAGTTGGGAGAAACTATGCTTTAACAAGTATTTGTTTCTGGTCTCTCAATCGGTGGAACTTTAAGTTGTATGTCATGGGCATTAGTTGGGTGTACGTATCCAGGCTATGGTGTTACTGTTGGGAGTGCAACTTTTTAGTCATTATCTTGCACATGTTAATGCTTAAATGCATGTAATAAGATGCATACTAAAGCATTTGGAAGCATTATGGTGTTTTGCTTATGTGTCAGGTATGCTGTAGCATCTATAAGCTTTCTCAAAATCTTCAATAAATTTAACTGATCCATCTGAATTATTCTATTACCAACTTCTAGTCTATTAAGCTAAAATTAGGTCCATTTTGGTTACTTCATGATCTGCTATTACTTTCTATTTGGCAATGTGACCGAAGTTGATGGGAAGACAACTGTTCAAAGTGATCTGCCATGATGCTTTACCCTAGGACTACCAACTCATGCTTGTGCTCCATTGTTTTCTGGGTTGTAGCTAACAAATGACACGTGTTAAGGAAGTTCAAAGGATATTGTGTTTTATATGTTCCATAAATCATACTTTTCCCTTTTAACCACCCTTTTCTCTTCCAGCTATGCTCCCAAATGGGAGGTCTACAGTTTAGATAAAATTTGTTTTAATGGGGACTTTCCTGTATTTCTGTGGATTATATTTCTTTACCAGACTGAATCTGAATTTTTTAATTTTACAGCCCTGGGACGGTTTGCTTTTGGTCACAACAAGCACCTTAAGGCGATTGCTGCTGCCTGCTGGAAACCTCAGTCTAATTCTTTGCTGACTTCTTTTCCTTCACTGGCACAAATAAAAGGCACGGGTAGTGGATGTAATACCCCAAACCAGCTTGGAAGTATTGTTTCATCTCAAATTGGTCCCATACTTAGAGTTGGCAATGATAACACAACGGTTCGGGATGGTAGGGTCTCATCTAGCAGCCCTCTTGTTGCATCTGGAGTTATGCATGGATCTCCATTATCGGATGATTCATCTCAGCATTCTGATTCTGCAATAGCCCCTGATGGTGTGAGCAATGGTGTTGCCCACAGTTTCATGCCAAAACCACTTGATAATGCTATGTATTCCCAGTGCGTATTGGCTATGTGCACTTTGGCAAAGGATCCATCACCACGGATAGCAAGTGTTGGCAGACGTGTGCTTTCTATTATTGGTATTGAGCAAGTGGTAGCAAAATCTTTAAAAACCTCTGGCAATAGTGTGCGGCCTGGTGAAACTATAGCAGGAGCCTCTAGTCTTGCTGGTCTTGCGCGGTCCTCCTCATTTTTCGAGATGCACACGACAGGTTATTTATACTTAGCTCCAAGTCTCAAAGAG
Organism: Eucalyptus virginea; assembly: GCA_014182375.1. Taxonomy (NCBI): domain Eukaryota; kingdom Viridiplantae; phylum Streptophyta; class Magnoliopsida; order Myrtales; family Myrtaceae; genus Eucalyptus; species Eucalyptus virginea. Next base: position 13,805,219 of record CM024524.1, on the reverse strand, counting down.
AAATTAAGTGCTCCTGTTCTTTTTTGATTACTTGTAATGGACCCCACTTTTTGTTGTATGGTTGCATTTATTTTCTATAGTTGCGAGTTTGATAGTTTGTCTTCCTTTCTTTAAATCTGCTATACCTTCCTTGATATTAAGCTATCATCTGCAGGTCAGTTGCCATTAACATTCAGAACTCCTCCTGTTAGCCCTCCTCGGCCAAGTTATTTAGCAGGAATGAGAAGAGTTTACTCTTTGGAGTTCAGGCCATATTTGATGAGTTCTCCGGAATCTGGCTTAGCTGATGCTGTTTTAGCTTCTGGAGGAACTACAGGGCCTCCAGAACGCAGTTTCCTTCCGCAATCGACTATCTATAATTGGAGTTGTGGCCATTTCTCCAAGCCAATTCTTACTGCAGCTGATGATTGTGAAGAAATATCAGCTAGAAGGGAGGAGAGGGAGAAATTGGCACTTGAGCACATCACTAAATGCCAACACTCTTGTGAGTCTTCAACATTTTTCTTATGTTCTTCTGTGTCATAAAATGAGTCCCTTGCCTTTTTTTAGTGTCTTCTCATTTACTCTCGACTTTCAGCTGTCTGTAAGCTCAATAACCAAATTGCCAGCTGGGACACCAGATTTGAGACGGGGACGAAAGCAGCCTTGTTGCAACCATTTTCTCCTGTTGTGATTGCTGCAGATGAGAATGAACGCATTAGGTATACCATGTTCCGTATAATGATTTCACTCATCAGGGTTTGCAGTAGCTATACCATTTCCAAAGTATTTTTCGAGCTCAGCAAGCCAGTTTGAAGATTCTGTCAGACGTGGAATTTCCATGCAGATTCTCTAAGAGCACTTCAAATGCAATTCTAGGCATCATCTATTTTAAGTTTTTAAATTTTCTATCTGAAAATGATCATTAAAGTCAGCCAACTCTGCTCAATGTGGACAGTTCATGTGTTTATACCTAAATAATGTGTTTTCCTGATAATTTATTTTCCAGGATATGGAATTATGAGGATGCTGCGCTTCTAAACAGCTTTGATAATCACGACTTCCCGGATAAGGGCATATCTAAGCTGTGCCTTCTGAATGAGCTCGATGACAGTTTGCTCCTTGTCGCTTCAAGTAATTATTCTTTTTTAGTTGGTTATGATGGCTGAAAAGAGTTTACATTTTACATTGTAATGGAGAGGAAAATTTCATCTTGTGTAGGTGATGGAAATATTCGAATATGGAGAGATTATTCTTTGAAAGGCAAGCAAAGGCTTGTCACAGCATTCTCTTCTATTCAAGGACATAAACCAGGCGTTCGGAGTTTGAATGCAGTGGTGGACTGGCAACAGCAGTCTGGATATCTGGTACTAACTTAGAATGTCCATAGTAGTATTTTCTTGGTGGATTTTCTGATTTTATGTTACCCAACGCTAGACATTATTTGTAACAATTTTTTGTCTGTATAACCAGTATTCTTCGGGTGAGATATCCTCCATCATGGTCTGGGATCTTGATAAGGAGCAGCTTGTCCATTCTATTACAACCGCTTCAGAATGTAGTGTCTCGGCATTGGTGAGTTCTCCCTTGTCCAAAATCTGTCTAAATTGTTGAAGTAAAAGACGTTTGGATCTATGTACTTGCCAGATTTGCTGTTCTCTTCAACTTTCAGAAACTGTACTCTTCAGTTTTGGTAGTAATGTGACTAAACATTCACCATTGAGACTTGTCAATAGAGTGGAAATGGTTAAATTCAAACACGTTACTTATGGTGCTTTTAATTTATTGCCTCACTTTTTGTTTTCTTCTCAATTGATTGAGTATGCTATCTGAAGTTCCTGCACACTTTAGTCTCCCTGAAAAACCGTTTGTGCTGGTAATCTCTATATTTGTCTCTTGAAACTTGTGGCTTTGTATGGACATGTCACTGTAGGTTTCTTAATGGATACTAAGACTGATAGTGGACTGCTTTTCTGTCCTTGCGCTGTAGTCTGTGTTCTTCAATGCATTGGAAACATTCTGCTATTGAGAGAGGAAAGATTTGAGGTGGATAGATGTAATATGGTCTTGTCTGCAGTCTCTCATTGTTGACATTCCTGTTCATTGTGGCATGTTGTCTGTGATGTCATCTTTGCATCGAGTTCTGTACACTTAGCTACTAATCCTTGAAAATTTGTTTTGCTGATGTTGTCACTCAGTATGGTTGTGTTTTACATAAGAATCTGCCTGTTTTACCCTCCTTTTGTGATGTCATCTTTGCATCGAGTTCTGTACACTTAGCAACTAATCCTTGAAAATTTGTTTTGCTGATGTTGTCACTCAGTATGGTTGTGTTTTACATAAGAATCTGCCTGTTTTACCCTCCTTTTGTGCATTGTTTCGCTTGCATGGTCTCTTCTTATTTATTTTCTGACTTGGTATATGTAAACTCTGTTACATATATAGTCTGCCTCCCAAGTGCGTGGGGATCTTCATGCTGCAGGATTTGTGGATGGATCAGTCAGAATTTATGATGTACGGGCACCTGAAATGTATGTATCATTGTTGTAGCATAATGCAAACATTTATCTCAATTTTGCCATACTGCTTTCTGAGCATTAATCTTCCTTAAGATGTGTATTAATGCACTTCACTTGATAAACTCACCTGTCTTTGACTAGTGTGGTCATATTCATTTTAGGGCTGGCAATTCGTGTTAGCATGTCATAATCATGCGTGTAATTCTTGTCAATGCACGTTGGTCTAAAATTTGTTAAATTAGATTCTACATTCTAAATTTTAATTTGTGTCAATTGGTGTCAACATATACAGCTAGCATGTGGAGCAGGTCTTATCATATTTGTGTTTTCTCTCTGGAATTCGTTTTTCCCTCATTTTATAACTGGTTGTGTCCAGCATTACCATCTTCTTACTATGTCTCTCTTTAGATGTTGAGTATCATGCATTGCCTGGCATAACCTGCTTGGTTTTTAGGCTTGTTTCTGCTATGCAACCGCACACTAAGGAAGTAGAGAGGGTTGTGGGAATTGGCTTTCAACCAGGACTTGACTCAACGAAGGTAACTGGATTATCCATCAATATCTTTCTGCCAGCCTTATGTATGTATTTTTTTTCCCCTCTTCTCTTAACCCTTTTCCTCCTTTCTTGAAGCATAAGTTGTTGCTATTTGGAATGTGAGGAGTTATTTATATATTAGAATAAAGGCGATTCAAGACCCTTAGTTTATTTTTGGTCTTTCTGCAACAATTGAAGGGTAGCCATACTGCGTTTGCACGGATAAGAAAAAGACTCGTGAATTTGCTTATTTGTGTCCTCGCATGAATTGGGATGTTTTGCTCTCTTAATGCTCTTCTCCCTTCTCTTTTGTCCATTGATGATTGGATGGATGGTCGTATGTCATGTGATTGTGGCTATATTTAAAAGAAGCATTGCTATTTGAATGCTCTAATTGAAATTATTTTCAGATTGTCAGTGCCTCACAGGCTGGAGAGATTCAGTTCCTTGATGTCAGATACAATGGGGGACCGTACCTAACTATAAATGCTCACAGAGGATGTCTTACTGCCTTAGCTGTCCATAGGCATGCTCCAATCATTGCTAGTGGCTCAGCTGAACAGCGCATTAAAGTCTTTAGCCTTGATGGTCAACCCCTTGGCACTATTCGTTACTACCCCACTTTCATGGCCCAGAAAATTGGTTCAGTTAGCTGCCTGACTTTCCATCCCTACCAAGTGCTACTTGCTGCTGGAGCTGCTGATGCTTGTGTATCAATATATGCCGATGAAAATGCACAAGGAAGATAAATGCACATTCTTTCTCTTTTGGGTGGCACTGCAGGTGCTTGAGTTTGGTGGATGTGTCACTGATGCTGCTGCTCTTTCGGTGCAAATTGATGATCAAACAGTCACATCTCTGTACAGAGAGTCTCCCGGAGGTTCACTTTGAAAATCCCGACTTATCTCGGTTCTCATGTAGACTCGTCGGGTGTGGAGTCACGTGCTACGTATTCTTTAGCCTCATGGAGTGTCAAAGATGGTCAGCGTCCTGCATATGATGGGGGCTTTGGCAAATAATCTGTTATACCAGTAAATCCCTGTAAATATTCCTCTCTTCTTTTTCATCTTTTCCTCCTTGTGTGTCCATTTTTTCCTCTTATTAATCTTCTTCTTCTCTTTAATCTGTAAAAGCAATGAAATGTGATGATTCTAATTTAGTTGCTGCAAAATGAAATGGGTGGTTTGCTCCTATCAATTGGGGGCTTTAACTCGCTTATCTTCCTCCTGTTTGTGTCATTCTCATTGTCTAAGCTCGATGTGATGACACGGTCTCCACCTGGTAAAAGATCGAAGAAATTATTCTGTTTGACCTTTTGCTACTCCTGCTTCGGCCTGGATTTCTCTATACGTGGGTGGTGTACATCTGCTGGTTAGCATCTTGATATATCATTCATAAGAAAGCAATTTTTCTTCTATGAATCAGTATTAATTGCGCTGGTAAGTTAGATGGGCATGTTATGTTCAACTTATCTGATCGTCCTGGTTCTTTTTTGTGCATGTGTGATGTGTGACTGATGTTTTCAACCACAAATACAAAAATGCGACTGATGTTAGGTCGTCATGCTCGAAAATGCTTGCATCCGGCAAAAAAAACATTGCTTCAAATGGTCGGGAAGTCTTGTAATTTGAAGTTGCTCTGGCAATGGCAACGCTTGTGTAAATAGATGGTTTTAGGCTGTTGCAACTCCATGCCATATTGAGTCTCCTCTTGGCTTAAGGTTCAGCTTCTGCCCCTCGATCTGTCTTGTTATATATCTGCATATCTTATGAACGTCCAGGCATCTAATATTGTCGATGCACCAATACGCAGGAGAAAAGCATTTGATGTGCCACTTGCATGACTGACGCGACGCATTCAGCTTTGCGACATAGCTGCTAAGTGTTTAAAGCTTGTGGAAAGAATTCTTTCATTGAGGAAATGCAAATTGCACCTGATCGATAAAATGAAGATGGAAAAAGGCTAAGGGTGACTACAAGAAAAGGAGTGCTTTCCAGCAAACGTGTCATTCATTAATCTCTTCGAGGATCACCACAAGGGCAACAATGAGAGCATAATCTACATTCGGATACACCGTTATGCTGAACGTGTCCTTTCCGAGTGCAATGTTTTGCGCCTTGTGATCCTTATGCATCTACGGAAAGGCGAAAACAGTTAGCAAGCGTCGCGTAATCTTTGGACATCACACAAAATTACGAATCTGCTAACTGAAAAAAGAACAGAGGAGAACCCTTTCAACTCCAAGCTTACTTGAGCAATGACTATAGTGCCATTTCCGGCATATATGGTGCATGATCGTTCCAGCCAGTTCCCTTTGACCTTAAAGTCGCAAGCTTCTTCTTTGGTGTTGGCTGCTAGGAACACATCTATCTCTGTCCCATGAATTCGCATTAGCGACGACTTCTTGGCCATGAATATTAGGTCGTCGTAGCACGAGCTGTCACCGCTGTAAGCTTGCCATCTCCGATGAACAGTCAAAATCTGATCAACGACACAATTGAAACTGTAACTATTTGGCATTAATAAAAAGAAGGAAAAATCATCGACTATTGCTGAGTTGACGATCATCAAATATTACTATTGTGTCAAAATATAATGAGATTTTGTGATTCGTACATATTTTGGAGATAACAATGAGGTGATGCTCAGACAATGCATTGGATAAATTAACGAACTTGAGTATCAACCAAAAACGTTGTTTACAAAGGAAAAGTCGAACAGGTGCTAAACTTCAATGATAATCGACCTTTTGTTGGAGGGAAACGACGGCATTGCTCGCGGCATCGTTCAAGATGAGGTGTTCGTGGACGCTAACGGACGAACCCTTAACTCTGAACACGATGTTGCCACTGACATCCGTGACCAAAAGACCGACTCCGGGGGTGGCATCGTGTTTCCTCGCGACGACGAGTTCGACCACATAAGGCGTGCAGAATTTCCGGCTCACGACCGCCACCGGGTTCGCTAAGGGAGGGTAGGTTGTCTCGGAGGCCATAATCAGAGACCGATCGTCCATTTTTCTCTTTTCGTGTTCGAAGGTCGCAAGGGAATCGAGCGATGGCGTTTGAGCCTTTCCTTTTTGAGGAACTCGTGCTTCTAGCAGTTTCTTGATCTGTTCTGGGTCGCCAATATTGCGGTCCTAACACATTGGTGTCGCGTTCGGGATGCGATAAGGATGTTTGCTCTCACTTTTAATTTCATACCTATCCGTCTTTTGATCTTCGAGATGTCTTTTTAAAGTAAAGCATACGTGTTTGCAGAGATTCAAGGTCGAACGTGAGTCTATATTAAGGCTCTTTTTGTTGCCACTACAGCAAATTCCAATGAAATAGTAGTATGTTTCTGAATGACGAATCTTGCATTTAAATTTCTGAACATTTCTCAATTGATATTCATTTTGACACGATCATGGTCACATACCCCCAAACAATTATTCATTACCAATGCATACACACCATACGATGCTACCTCCAAAAAAAGGCCGAGGGCTTTGGATCAAGCGTCCCCGCTGTCGTCCTTGTTGATTCCGTCCAGAATCACGATGATCGCGGCGATGAATGCGTAGTCGACATTCGGGTACACCGTCACCATGAACTTGTCCTTCCCGAGCAAGACACTCTGGACCGAGTGCTTCTTGTGCATCTGCGATTTCAAAAAATGAATCAGTCATGCTCAAGACTCCGGTAAGTTCGTCCACGCCGGATCTAACTTAACAATCACTCCATGTGTATCTGGCTGACTAAAGAAGTAACGAGATCTTGAAAAAGTCAAACCGTGTTAAACAACGACTAACACTATATTGCTGAGTGATAATTTGATGGATGACTTACTTGGGCAACGATGTTGTTGGATTCTCCGGCGTAAACGGCGCAGGATCGTTCGAGCCAGCTTCCTTCGACCCTGAAATCGCAGACGTGCTCGTTGGTGGTGTTGGTGGACAGGAACACGTGGAGTTTAGTCTTCAACTGGATCATCGAAGAGCGCTTCACCGTGAAGATCAGATCTTTCGGGTCCGTGCTCTCTCCTCTGAAAGCTTGCCATCGATCGTGCGCGCTCATGATCTGCGAACGATAAAACACCGCACGAAGAAGGATAAACGTCGAAGATTTCGACTCCCGAGTGCTGCGAAAGAATGGAATACAAAGCGACAGGCAAAGCAAATACATATGTCCATCAAACCTTCTCGGTCAGGGTCACGAGCGGGTTCCCGGCGGCATCGACCAGGACGCGGCGGTCGTGGATGCTGAAGAAGCGCCCTTTGACCTTGAACAGGATGTTGTCGTTGGCATCGGTGACGACGAAGCTGCCGTCCGTCAAGGACATCACTTTCCTCACGATCGCGAGGTCCACCACCTGCGGAACGCAGTACTGGGGTCCGAGGATCGCCGCCGGCTGCGGCATCGTGCTAGCCGCCGGCTGCGACATCATCCTATCCTGTATGCGTGTGGATGTGAGAGACAGAGAGAGGTGTTCTGAAGCGACGCTGATGAATCCGATCCGACGATGATATGAGGACTTTTTATAGTTGGAAAAAGGACAGGGAAGTTGACCGCGTAGCGTACGCAGCGCGGTGGACGCAACGCGGTGGTCTCGTCTGAAGCCAGTGAAGTTGCGGTCTTTTGCGCTTTGTTTGTTCGTCAACATTTTCATTCAATTGCCAAAACTTTGGTAGGAAGGAAGAAACTTAGGTTGTGTCGGGATAAAATTCGAATATGATATAATTTATGCTATCTTAAATTTGGTGCTTACTCAAGACAAGATTAAATCGGATATAAGGAGGATATAGATAGGATACAATTATCCCACGATAAAAATTGATAAATGTGGATAGGATTTTTATATCTATAATAAAAATTTATCTTTCTCGAATAACAAACTTATTAAATTAACAAAATTGAAATTATATTTCGATATAAATAATATTTGAATTCTAATTTAAGAAATTAAAAATAAATAAATAAAAATTTATTTTTCATTAATCTTATTTTAATTTATATATTCAACTTTAATTCTATCTTATAATAAACATTCAATCTATAAATTAAATATTTATATTTATTATATATTTTAGGTATTTTTGTATTTTAGGTATGTTAGTACAATTTACTATTTGATAAAATTTTATTAAAGAATGATGAATGGGGAAAAAATAAATAATAAAGAAAATAATATAACAAAGAGGAAAAAAAAAAAAATAAAAAAAAAAATTAAAAAATAGTGTTACGAGAGGTTTTCATCTAAGAAGATTGACACACAACACGACACGTCGACACGTCATTTTTCAAAAATAGATAATTTCAACACGTTATGACACGTTATATATTAAATGAATATTTTTTATTTTTAATTAATTTGATTTCAAATTCACAAATAAGTAAATAATAAAAAAGAGCTTATAATGAATTTACACTAATAATATTAATAAATCTATTTATAGGAAATTTGAAAGATATATCTAGAGTTAATGTGCATCATATTTGAAAACATACTTCTAACTTTAATAAAAATTATTAATGAAACTAACGACTTAAAAAAATTAGAATCAATTTATTCATATAAATCTAATATATTCTATAACGATTAAAATTTATTATTATTTAATTTTCAGTATTTTAATTTTTTGAAACCACTTTTTTTCCAACAAAAAGAAATCGTTCCCCCAAGTCCCCTTTCCCCCAAAAACAAAAACCGCCGCCCCCAAACCCCTCCTCTCCCCCACGCACCAAAACCTCCCAAAACCGCCATCCCCAAAACCCCTCCCCCAGACACAAAAACCGCCATCCCTCCAAAAGCCCCCTCCCAGAAACCACCATCCCTCCCTCCTTCGCAGCTGCAGCCGCAGCCTTCGGTCCTCCATTGCGCATCGCAGTCACGGCCCTCCTCCTTGCAGTTGTGGCCACGCCATCGCCTCCGCAGCCTCGCCTATGCTCGCTCGCTCTTGCATCCACCTTCCATGGCCTTCTTTAACAATTTTCTTTACCTTCGCGCCTGCAGACCCGCCCTTGAAACCACCATGATTCTCGCAATTTCCGGACGCGCGAGTTGAAGCGTATTGGAAATAGTTGACCGCGTGTCGAAAAATATCCGACACGTGTTGATCGCGTGTCCGAATGTGTCCGAGCGTGTCGGCGTGTCCGACACGACACGGAAGCTCCTAGAATGCGTCCATGTGCATCATAGGTTTTCACCATCTCCGTTTATGAATATTTATGTTCATTTACAATTATATACCGTTTATATTAAAAAAATGCACATAATATGATGTGAACATATCCGACTTTAATATTGCGATTCATCAAACAATAGACATGATTGAACATATCCGACTTTAATATTGCGATTCATCAAACAATAGACAGGATATAAAAAAATATCAGGATTTCATATTATATCCTATCTAGTCATATCCCGATTAGAAATCCGGACGACCAAGCATAGTTATCATCTAAAGCCGTCCGAATGAATCGGACCAACATACATAACATGGAATATGCGGAAGAATTTCCCAATCAATCATGTAATTTTGCGGAAATTGTCAATGTAATTTTTTAAACATTTGCGGAAAATTCTGATATAGTCATTCCAATTAATTGCCGTAGTATCTAGTCATCATCGGTTATATGACGTTGATAGCAATTGGTTGGAAGATTACATGAGAATTTCGTATAAAGATTTAGGATCATATTAATAAGATTAGAAAGTTTAAGACTAAATTGACATTTGCATAATAAGTGTATAATTGAATATGTAATTTTTCACTTAAATTTACACGAGCTTCCCCTTTAGAAAAAAAAAAAAACACACAAGCCCTTTATGCAAGTTTTTGTATCCATGATGTGTTGTTCAAACCAATCTGTTAATATACCTGTGTGAGTTGTGTTAAATAAATCTCACATCAAAAAATTGATGTGGTGTGGAGCAGTTAATATATGTAAATTGGCCTATAACTTATTAGCTTAAGTTTTTCAATGAAGCTGAGTTCAACTAGATGTATAGAGAGACACGGACTTGGGCTCTCACTTGATGATTTTCCTAGATGTAGGTATTGGGTTTTTGCTGCGCGTTTGCAACGTAATCCATGTATCTTTTAGTAAGTGTGATAAAAAGAGTTAGATGGAGAGTATCCAAAAAAGAACTTTGAGTCTAAGTTCGATCAAATTATGTAGCAAGTTAGACTCATCTTCAGTCATAAGTCAAATCTACAGATTCATTAGATACATGTAAGCCTCATTTCTCATCAGATTTGTCTTAAAGAATCTCTCAAGTTATGGTAGAAGAACATATTCATAAGCTCAACAAGGATGTCGAAAAGTCTAATCGAAAAGTCCGGAGCAACAGGTGAAATTGGATTGTACGGATATAAGACTCTTTAAACATGTTAGATGAACTGAAAGACGATAGGGGATGCTAAGTACAGTCAATACGCCCTTTTTTCCAAGTAACTCGGATGAAAGGCTCGGGTAAGGGGATCTTCGAAAGTTGCATTTTCATCATTGTAATCTTTGAAGCGAAAGCGTACATGAGAAACTTTAGTAAATTCATCAAAAACGAGATCAAATCAGCGTGGTCTAATCAACTTCAGTCAGATAGTGATTACCAAGGATCAAAGGAGAACCCCAAAAGCTTTTTTTTTTTTGGTGAGAACCCCAAAAGTTCATAATTTCTAAAATCTTGAACTGACTTGCAGGATCTCCAAAACGAAAAGATGTCGATTTATTAGCATCTACAGTTGATGCGCTTCTAGTAAATTAACGTGTGAAACCGATCATTCCTCATAACTCTGCCCATCGAAAAAAGTGCTCGGCACTTCCAAAGTATCACGTCCCCGTCTACCCAACTAATCGCGGAGCACCAGCTGCCACGAACTCCCTCGACCCCATCCTGAAAATTGGAAAAAGATAGCCGGGTGTCGCTAGGGGATAAGCCAAGCATGCTGCAGCAGCATCTAAAAGGACTAGAAAAAGATCGAAACGCGTGGAGAAGAGGCTCATTCCACGTGCAAAGTGGACTGAGATATTTTTGACTGCTCGACATGGGATGTTAAGCGCGAGTTTGCAAGGTGTTCTTATCATGTCGTATAGATCTTGGATATCTTCCGTGGATTTCGTCTTTTATCGACGACGATTCCCGTCGTGAAAAACAGGCAAAGGTCCACTCGAGAAACGGTCCCTCTGCACCACTATCTTGCTGAGAAAAGTCGACGGGCCACGGGCCACGGGCACGGGCTCGGGCTCGACGACGACGCGACGACGCTAGTGCGTCCAGATATTTTTCAATCGACTTGTGGCCCTACGCATTTGTAAGAAAAGTAAGTACAGTCGGTCTTCCCGGCCAATTGCCGGCCAATTGCCGCCGGATTTTCCTTGCCGTCTGGTTTGCTTATGGACCGTTTCGCACTGGCAAATTCCATGATGGTGTCGAGATGTTTTCGTACTTATTTGCCACGACTGTTGTGTCGCGAGCCCGTGATTGGGGGTGGAGTAAAGTGGGGGATGGATTTGATTGTCATTTTGGAAAAAGGATGAGAATGTGCGGTTATCCCAATGGGGATTTGATATTGTCCGGAAAAAAAGGGAAGAAAGTGGAAGAGAGTTGGCAGGATGTCCCATTCAGATTGTAAATGAATAATCATATAAATAGTTCATGAAACTTTTAGTTCAAGATATAATGTTGCTCTTAAAATTTTTCTGGATTATCATATCCTTGAATTCAATCTAAGTTTCAAGATTAAATTGAATATGTATCAGAAGGTTAAGAATTACATTGAACGAATTAAAAATTTAAGGACGGCATTGCACATTGTGTCAAAATTCAAAACCATATTAAATAAATTAAAAGTTCATTTACTATATTGCACATTTAGCCAATTTTTTAGGACTATTCGTACCATTTTCCCTAATAATAATTGAAGCACATTGAGGAGGAGCCATTTGTTTCAAGTTAAAACTCAAAGCACAATGATAACCGGATACGTAACCATATTACTTTAATTCAAATTGAATAGTTTAAAATCTAATTACATTGTGTACAATTAGTCGAGAACTTCCTGAAAAATTTTCCCCTTGCTCAACTATCTAAACGTTAGAGCTATCAACTTTTGCCATCAATAACTGCCTGCAGAAATTTTGCCTCCATTATCGTCGGGATTTATCATTCGCATCGATAGAATATCGGGAGCTCCTCTCAATCTGGGTGTATCAAGAAAAGAATTGATCTCAGGAGCTCGAGTTATACTGAGAAACCATGGTCTATTCTAAAAAGCGTTTAACCAACTTTCACTTAGCGGGCTAATAGGTCGATGCAACACAATCCCAAAAGACTAGTTTACGAATTTACCGTGCGTCACAAACCAAGCCCACATAATAGAAGTTGGGCTTTTATCCTATCATGCATCAAACGATATATAGGGTATTGAAAATTGCATCCCATCTCATTTTTATCACATAATTCGAGCAACCGAATGCAACCATAAAGTATTGGGCTAGGCCCGATAACTCAAAGTGATCAAAACGTGGGTTTCGGAATGTGCCCATTGGTTGTGGCCGCAAATGGGATTGGGTTGTACCAAGTAATGGGCTAGGCCCAATAAGTGTATACTCCCTCGGATCCAAGCTTCGTATTGCTTCCGGCTTTTGTGGATCTTCTCAGCTCCTTTGCCTTTACTCAAAACATGTGGAACGGAAACATTTAATTCATCTATTCTTCTCATAATACAGGATGTCGATCGAGCCCATCCACGTTTATTGAGTAAGGCTCCATGCAGAATGGTAAGCATGACCTTAAGACTACACTGGCTGGTAGGTTTGGTGTTTCGAACACGAGATCTACCGCATTCGGGTCGAGCATTTGGCACGGTACAAAGCACAACTTGCCATTGCATCACAATACTTAACCGAAAATTTGTTTTATAGGTTACGGAATGCAGGATACATGGTGAGGTCTAATCTTTATGCCCGAGACCGACTCCAAGCTTCATAGATCAAAGACGAAATCCGAACATATCATGAAATAAACGGGGTGGTTCTGTCCCATGTATTCTAATTTCTCCTCTGGACACCGTTGGTGGGGACTTTCTAGACTGCATGATATAGGGTTAGTCTGATCTTATGACGGAGACCCACTCTATGCATGATGGGGACCTTCTAAACTGCACATAATAGTTTTCATGTCGTTAAATGCTCGACATAGGAGCTAGGCAATTGATAAACCATCACCTTTTTATTGTTGTCACCAAGTTAGTAAAGTAAATTGATCAATTATAAAGAGAACGGAAAAGGATTTTCCGAGCAATGCGGGACAGCAATGTAGGTAAAACAAGTCTTTTGAAATACAACATTATGCAACTCGAATTATGTAGACACCGACCATCTTGAGTTCATCTAATACATCTGGAATCTGATTGAAAGGAGTGATAACTTAATTTAGAGCATTATGAATAAGATTTTCGGCATATGGATTGTTACGAGCTCTGCAAACGAAATTTTAGGTACCATTGTATTTCAATGGATGAATTACTAAAGGCTTAGTTGTTTTGATGAACTTAAAAGGTCATTCATCCCACTTGCTGATCACTAGATGTACAACATATTAGATTTCATGAACTTTATTGAAAGTTTTCTCTGGTCCATTTATAATTTCTGTGATTTTGTTCACGTCGAACTATTTTTGGTAACGCATGTTAAAATTAATGTCTTAAGTTTAAGGTCGAAATCCAACATGAATGGGATATGAATTTGGTGATTGACCAAGTTGGACGTAAGGTTTATTAACATAAATTATTTGTGGGTTTGTCATTTTTGCTTTGTTGATGCGCGGTTGATCTCTCGGGACTGTGGGATTCTCATGCGATTGCTGGGGAATGATCCATGAATTTATTGTCTTTCAAGGAATTGCCAACAATTAAACACCGTGTGAGCTATTAGATATAATAGAAATATCAATGGTGTTTGAATGGCTTGATTTACAATGAAATTTTGTGTTGCTCCTTCCATGAAATAGATCACATCAGCTGAATCACATAAATTTGACGTTGGAACTATTTTCTTATTTGTTCTATTACCGTGTTCAATTGCTTGTTATCATACCAACACTTATTAGTGAGCTTTTATACTATCTCATCGAAAATGATGAAATACTTTGCAAATTAATGATCTCGTCCAATCGATAAAGGTCTTAAATGTTCTTTGTTATTTCCTGGACAAGAAATGTAAATGGCAAGAAAATTAAAGGTGGAAAAACGGGGAACAATCTTTGCCAGCGATGTATATGGTACTGGAAATGTAATATACACCGGAAAGAAAAGATGAACAACTTATGTTCTTGATTAGATTGGGGGTCCCTTCTACAATTACATTTCGTGTGTTACGAAGATATTAAACATGCTCTAACTAGCTCCTAATAGATAGTGACACTTTACAAATGGTTATAGCATCCGAGATTATCGATTCCGCTATATGACTATTACATTACCTCTACTTATTTGATGGTTACGTCATGTGCTTCTCTACAATTAACCAGGTTGGTTTAAATTCTTCGACTCTTCACTCCAGCACTCAAGTCATTTTCGTTGATATCGCTGTCGACTAGCACTGACCATACTTTGTCGACTTACTACTCCAACATTCAAGTGATTTTCTGCCTCCGTCCACATCTTAACCGGCTCTTGCAATGCTGATAGAGCCATTGGCCGATCACTTGGCCATTTTTCCGTGTCGTCGCATAGCAATATCAATCATAATTTGGACTTCATAACATTGTTACATGCTCAATTTCGCTTGCATGATTGCGTGTCTTAATTCGAAAGATGAAAAATTCTATGGATCGTTGTATCTATCACCGCAAATGGATTTACCGATTATTATTTATCGAAAACCAGTACAATGGCAGGAAAATGCCCACGGAATGCACAGGTTTACCCATTAACTTAATGTGATCCGTTCTAGATAAGCAGGCAGCAAAGCGTGGAATTTCTGATTTTCTACTCAGAAGACAACCCCCTTTTCTCCTCTAAGTGGGTTTAGTTGATCGGTCATTCACCTAAATTTTAATTAATTAATCAACTTGATCCCTTCAAGGGTCATCGTTATTTGCTTATTTTTTCAACAATAATCTCATGCATAGAGCAATTAGGCGTTGGCAAGTGGAGGCATTATCTTGACCAATCAATCAACCCTCGACGATCTTGTCTTTAGTCAGTTTTCCTAGATTTGGACCTGTCGAACGCGTGGACCATTGATGGCCGCGCTCTGGTGTGGTCCATAGACAAAAAGTCCAGTGTAAGAAATTTCAAGGCATTACCGTCATGAAATGGAATGTGAAACGCCTGACACCCCGCGTCTCATGAATTGCTCAACATGTGAGGTTGCTAAATGAAGGTGGGAGCAATGTCTAAGGTGAATTCGAGGGGAGAGTGCCCAATTATAGTTCGGCCCGTGAAACTCATCTATGTATCACCAATTGTACAATGCTCAAATATCTCATCTCGACCTATGTTGAGCTTCATGGTCGCGAGATGTGGGAAGCCAAATAATTTTCATGACTCGGGGTCTAGTATAATTAGTGTGGTTGTAAGTGCAAACTTGGAAATCACCTGTGGATGTCTATTATAATTTAGAAATGGGACAACATGTTTGATCACGGAGCTTAAAAAGAGATTTAAGAAAACAGGCAAAAAGCGCCATCAAACTATCAGTAGGGGTACGGCCAAAAAAAAAAAAACTATCAGTAGGGGCACAGGAATTAGACAAAGGTCGATGTCATCCATTGCATAATCTTGATATAATTAGTGTCCTCTAATCAACCCAGGTAAGGATATCCTTCATAATCTTTCTTTGTTCTTTTCCACTGATAAGAGACAAAAAGATGTGTTAAATCGTCCTGTCAATCACTTGGATGGTGCTGCTTGTCCCATCCCATAGAGCATTGGAGATCGATTAGACAGCTCCAATAGAGATTTCTTCGCTATGACGGTCGTATCATGCGTATACACAACGAAAATCGAACTAAAAATGGCAAACTTAATTAGCTTGGAGGCCGATTGATTCAGGATACAATACAGGCGTTCGACAATTTAGAAATATAAACGATTAAATGGCACGTCACGTAATCTATCATAACCATTAGCAAGAAACTTTAGCAGTCTTTGCACACCTAGCATTAGGTCTAATCTCAACTAATCGCATTTTTGCACTTTCTGTAATGATCAGAGTAGAATTCTATCATTCCGTGTACAAAAGGCCAAAAAAGGGATTTTAATCCTTGAGGCAAATTGTTATGAGTGTTGCTTATATCAAAAAACTGTTGGCAAAGATAAATGAAGAGTGATTTTGTTCTAAGTATGCTATTAACGACTCAAAATTCTTTTAATGGAATCCCCAACTTGTTTTGTAGTTTGCAGACTACCAATTTTTGGACCAACTTACCTTTTCTCTTTTTACTCAACTCATTAAAGTTTCGAATTCACTAACTCTCCCGTGAAATTACCAATTTAAATTAGAGCAGCTTATCAACTTTTAGTGGTTTAATTACCAACAAGTTTTGAGTTACCAATTTTCATTGGAGTTACATGTTAATGGTCAAATATTATTCTATTGAATAAAATTATTTATTTATTTAATTAGTGCCATTTACCAAGTTTTTCTTTAACAAATAAATGTTTTTCTTTTCAGCCTTTTAAGAAATCTATTACCACGGAAAAAAAAAAATGATCCTTTTCTTTAAATGGAGACTCGTGCTTGGACAAGAAAAGTATCACTTTTGGGGTGCTTGAAAGCTATATCCCAGTTGGAACATTTTCAAAGGACGGGGTCAACCACAGGTCTAAATCACGTCTCTGTATTAGAATCCGTTGTTTCAGACACGGATGGCACTGATTTTCCTTAATCTAATCTAGGACTAATTCAAATCTACCACGTCGATGTCCCTGCTCATCCTGGAGCCCTTATGGTAGAAAATTTTGCGTTAAAAACCCTAAAGAACATCACCCACTTGCCAAATTCAATCGACCTATGATTGACAATTACAGGCAAGCTGAAAGAGAGAGAGAGATATATATAGAGAGAGAGAGAGAGAGAGAGAGAGAGATCCCAATCATTTACCCATAATGGAGGTATCTCTCAGTGAAGTCTTAGAATTCGTACAAATTATCAGGCAACGATGGCTTCAATTCAAACAATCTTTTTGGGACCATGATGTTACGGGAGTAAAATTCTGATGGGTCCCCGACTCCAATAATTTAATTTCTAAATCGAGATCTTAGGCTTAAGAAATCTGCATTAAGATCTGTCTCCACCATTTCTAGGAAGTGTTCCGTTTTTCTGCGATTCGTTCAGTGGATTAGTGTGTCTAATGGCGACTTCACCTACTTCTCCATTGCTTTCTCTCTCTCTCTCTCTCTTTTGCCCTTCCACGACCATCCCAACATCAACTCATCAACCACTCGATGGCCATGTTCTTGAACTTCTCTGTTTATCTCTTTTGTTTTCTTCTGGAAGGTGATGTGCGTTCTGAGTTGACGTGTCTGAGGTAATGCTCCGTGGTGTGATCAAAAGGGCAATCTCTAGTGTATCTTGCTTTTCTAATGGCCGGGCTATTCCCGATCTTTAAGTGTGATTTGATAATAATACTTTCCTAAGTTACATCGCTGTCGGGGGGATCAGTGGAATTCCAGGTAATTTGGGCATATTCAGACACAATCGTTAGACACACGAGACTAGTTAATTGTGTCCAATCCAAGCCCTGTACAGAGAATGGAAGGTGGCTGACTGAATTGTACCTTGGATCAATTTGCGCGAAATTATGTTAAGAATGGCTTTTACACACTGAACGTGAGAATTTTCGGATCAAAAACTAACATTCATTACGATGAACGGGGAAGTTTAGGCCGTGTTAGGTAACCATTTTATTTCAAGGAACAATTTTTCCTTAGAAATAATTTTTTTTATATTTTGTTTCCGGGAACAATTTCTGAATTTTTGAAAGCATTTAGTAACTGTTAAAATTTCTATTCCTAGGATAGAAATGCGTTTGGTAAGATTTTTAAATTGTCTTGTTTCTTTTAATTTTTTAATTCTTTTATTATATTTTTCTCTTCTTTTTTTTTTTCCTTTTCCTTTTTCCTTTTCTCTTCTTCTTCCTCCTTTGTGGCTAGTTGCTAGCCACGGCAGTGGTTGGCAATTGGTTGGGCAATGTTCGGTGAGCTCACTGAAGCCTTGCGATGGCCTGATGTTGGTGAGGCCGAGCCTCACCCACTAATGACGAGGCTGGGCGCCTCCCATGTGGCTTGGTGTTGCTGAGGGCTAGCGACACTCCAGCGAGGTCGTCCGCCCTCGTCTGGATGGTCACTTGCCATGGTCAAGGCCAATGACGGGCCAAAACAAAGAAGAAGAAAAGGAAAGAGAAGAAGAGGAAAGAGAAGAAAAGAGGAGAAAATAAAAAAATTAGACTTGATTCCATGAATTACTTTCGAGAACAAGAAGCAATTTTTTTTTTGTTTCTTGATTATGTTCTAAATATATTCTCGAAACAAACAAAAAAATGGATTTTTGTTCATGGGAACAAAAAATTTACCAAATAGATTTCTGTTCTTCTTTTGTTTCCGGAAATAAAAGAATAAAATTAGTTGTTCTCAGAAGTGTTACCAAATAGGCCCTTATTGTCTTTCAAAAGTAGGTGTGGTTTTGATTCTAGGATGGATATGCTTGAGCAGGAAATGAATGTGTGTGCCAACGCAACGCGGGGACAATCTTCGCTTCTTTACTTTTCACTAAGGATATTGAAACGACCTTTTTAAGCTGAGTCTATTTGATCATAAGTTATATGCATGTAATTGGTGCCTGACTTGGGTGGAAGGTCGAGAAAATTACCCAATAGAAAATATCATATTTGGTAGCCATAGCTAGACTAATTCTATGGCTGAGTTAATAAGTAGAGTCGACCACGATACATCGGGATTCGTGTCGTAATTGTTGTTTTAGTAAGTCCTAAGCATATGATGTATCATATTGAATAGGATGTGGCAAAGCAAAATAAAGGGAGAGAGATTCCAACATGATTGATTTCTTGTTAGCCCAACCGCAATTCATTTACATTTACGTCTAAAACACTCCTCTTTTCTCATAATCCAAATTGTGGACGGAAGGAAGAAAGTAGATTCTTCGATTGTATCTATTTTTTTGCCATGCGAACGTGAGAATAGACCGCACCATCTAAAACTTCGAGATGAAAGTCTTGAAATTGACAGGCAAAAAGACAAAATTGTCAAAATAGCATCTCAATGGGAGCTAGACGTGTCGCATTTACCGTCGGCTCCGTCGTTTAAGTAGATCTTACACGGTTGATTTTCCCTTTATGATGTGTACAGTGATCATTATATTCCAGATTATTCTTCATATTCTATGGTTTGGAGTGTAATTAGGACAAGAGTTTTGAGTAATTGATTGGATCTTCTTGTCCTGTCTTGGCAATTATTTACTGATGAAAAGAAAGTGGTGGCATTCTTGTTGTCAAGCGGTCATGGTGAATGGTGGGTGACGGAAACTTCAGGAATGAGAGGCGACGACAAAGGTGGATTGACGAGGTGGGGAAAAGAGAAAATTATACAGGCTCAATTTATAAATTATGTTTCTAGTAATAAATGAAAAGATAAAGGCGTTGGAATGAAGAGAAATATATCCTTTACAGTGGGATCCGTACGAGCCCTGCTAATCTTTTGGCACGTGATTGTCTTAGTCGGAAATCCTCGAGGAGGGCGGTAAAGATGTAGATTGGTGATAATGGCGTAAAAGGTGAGGGCTTGGAGGCGCCGAATAAGATGGTTTTTCCACGTAAGGTGTATAGGAAAAAGAATCGTACAAATTCAATATTTAATGGGACAGACAGAACTGACCACTCATTATAGATTTATTTGAGCTGAATGTTTTCTTGTGAGACTCGACCATGAACCCATCGTCTCCTTACATCTCCTTATACAATCATGGACTTCACAATCGTATAACTTTGGACAGCCATCAAATTCATATACGTGTGTACTGGACGTCTTCTTGCATTGGGAAAACAGGCAGGATTTTGTTCGTAGCTGGGGTCCGATGTATAAAAGAATGGAGTGAGAATGGTCCTCGGCATGTTTGTGACGAGCTGTCTTGCCTGAGGACACGTCCTTTGGCGGTCCCCAGCTAAACCCGCACGCCACCTAAGCTTCCATTAACCTCACCTCTCTTCTCTGTGTCCTGAATGCTCCATCAACTCTTTCTTTCTCTTATAAAACCCTAGCAAACTTTGCCGCATGAATCATCTCTCTCCCTCTCCCTCCCCCCTCCCTCTCTCTCCCTCTCTCTCTCTCTCTCTCTCTCTCTCTCTCTCTCAGAGCACTTGGAGCGATACGTGGCGTGGCTTGAAGTGTGCGACGAGCATGATGGAGAAGCAGGGCACGTGCATTACTAACTCACGCAACAAGCCATGGAGGAACCCTTGTCGAAGACGTTAGTTACATGGCCCAACGGCATGGTCGCATCGCCGGGTGGAGTTTGTGACGTCGCCAGCTCGTGCGCACGGTAACTTTTGAGCTCATAATCATCTCTCCTCAGGGTGATGAGTTAGTTTTTCATGTGCCCCGTCTTCCCCATCGTGGACGCCGCACATAAATTTATGGTCGCAGCTTCTTCTGCAACAGACAACTAGCTCATCTCAGAAACATCCGGTGAGTCATTCGCATCAACCCGTAATCAGTCCATTTCAATGATTGGCGATGTGGGAGGAAATATAAAGATAGCTGCAACTGCAAGCAACGATTTTTCTAATTCTTTCTGCCTTGGGCTTGTCGGCCTCGTTATTAGACAGATCGCTTTGAAAACGCCGTCGCAGTGAGGCTTACAATGAGGTTATAAGAGGACCACCGTTGAACGAGATTCAGAACAGCATCATATTTTATAGGCAACATTAAAGAACTTTGATCTAAACAGAGATGCTATGCTAATCCCGCTTGAAGTGAACGTAAAGCAGGAGGCATGGACAGACTTTAAGAGAGTTCAGGAACTACTTTACCTGTTGACCATTACCAAAACCTCAGATATTTTGGAGAATGCATGGATGATTTTCTCAAATTGGTTTTTGTCCATAGATGAGGAAGAGTGGATTTCATGGGCCATCCAAGCTTATCTATATAAGATAGGTTATCTAATCATAAAGAAAAGGAAAGAAGATGACCGCACTAACAAATCTTGAGAACAGTATGATGTCAGATTAATTCTCTTGTTCAACAAAACAGAAAAACGCAATCGCATAATAGATTAGAGAATGGTAATATGCGAGTTTATTTTTATCTTGTTGCAATCCTCTTCTGGCTTTGCTTGGAGAATTGATTGTTAAGCAGGCTTCAATAATCCTCTTGCAAAGTAGTGCTACTTCTCACGAGCTCTCATAAGCAATACTGATTGCAACTTAGGCTTTGTATGTTTCGCGAAAAATGGATAATTTGAAAAACATTTTGCAAAAAATAATTGCTAGTTTTGTTAAAATAATCAACTATTGAAAAATGTTTTCATTATAAAAAATAATATATATCCAAATATTTTCGCTAGCAATGAAAATATTTTTGTTCATTTATTTTTGTAAACAACATAAACCATTTGTTTTCATAAAAATATTTCAAATTACTCATTTTCTTTGAGACAAACAAAACGGAAAGTAATCTTACCTTTACCAAAAAAAAAAAAAAAAAAAAAAAAAAAAAAAGCAAAACAGAAAGTAAAGAAATATCAAAATCTACACCAACATAAAATACGAAAAGAAAGATAACAATAAATCAATTCAAGCACTCTATAAGTTTAGGGTAGAAATGAAATAGAACCCAAAGTATAAGAAGAAAGTACATGATAGAATTGGAATTAGACTTAAAGTTGGAGGTTTTTTTATGAGATAAAAGGTAAAATTGGAACAAAAGGTAAAGCCGGAGGTTTTTCAAAACATCAAGCCTAATTTATAGTTGAAAACAAGTGCCGCTTTTTCGGAAAGTACGAGAAAGACGACATCGGTGAAGATCTAAATGTCAACCTATCTTTTGACTTATGGGTTATCTTAGGACAAGAAAGCTCGGACGCACTTTAAACGCGCGAATCTCGTGCTCGTGAAATATCGCCAACCAATCTGCAACCCCAGATTATCTGTATCTAACGCAAAAGCATACGATCCATTGAATTGTGCGGGTCCCAAATGATCCGGCAGCTAGAGTGTATGTGGACCCCGTCTCGGCTCCCACTTCTCGGCTTTGGGCCCCATCATTGGAGGAAGAACGAGGCGAATTTAAAGGAGGTGGGGTGGCGTTTCTGTGTTTGAATTTTGAAAGAGGTGCGCTCGCTTCACTCTGTTTCAGTAGTTAGCCTTTCTTTATATGTCCTGCGGCTTTCCGCGCTTGAAGTTCTTGAATGGATGAGCGGGTCTCTGTGTTCTTCTTGAGCCGACCCCTGAGTCGCAATTCAGCACATCCCCCAGTAAGTTCGTTCGGCTGGTTCTCTAAGCTTTCAGGGTCTTCTTTTTCTTGATCCTTCTTGCTTGCTCTGTCGTTCGCTGAATGTGCATGGGGGCTTCTGCTGAGCTTGTTCCTTCTTAAAGAAAATGAAGTCTCAGCATTTGACGCGTTCTTGCTATGGAACGAGCTCAGATTTGTCAATACTTTAGGGAAATCAGAGCATTTGACACTTTCTTTCTTCTTGTTGAAGTAAGAAGTGAGAGCATGTAAACTTCAAATTTTTCTGCTATCGTTCTAATGGTTTTAAGGCAACCCTTGAGGCATTCATTTGGTTCCTTATTTCCCGGCTTCCTTTTTTTCTTCTGGTTTGGGAGTGTCCTTGATTTTTCTCGTTAGAAAATGTTAACAAGATTTCGTAAGTTGAATTTTAGAACACATTTAGCAGCTGTTAAGGCGGTTACTTTCGTAGAGTATATATCGTCTATATTCGTCCATATAACATTGTAGATCTCTTTGAGGAAGTGTTTACCTTGAAATGTGTGGATGAGCAAGATGATGATTGCTGGTCAAATAGATAATAATTAATTCTTCATTTTTGCTATGAAACCTCGGCTGTCCAAGTTCTGCTTTCTCTCAATCTAAGCTACTTTGGTTGAACTAGTAAAGGAGTGATCTTGTCCTGTAGATATGTACCTCTCGAATTGTTTGCAGAATGCAAAATTTCTTGAACACAATTGTCTTAAGAATCATAGTTGGACTGGGTCGCCGACATCACCCTCCATTAATTAGGGTGCCCTTGGCATGACTTATGATTATCATTCGACAATTTACATCTAAAGTTCAATTTTCATTATAATGTCGTGTTAAGATGGATTTTGGCCATTGCTCATCAGTGTAATCTGCATATGGTCTTGCGATCCTAGAGTGCAGAAGAGACTTAGCATATAAAGTGCACTGCCAAATTGTCAGTTGGAGAGTTTCCTAGTTTTAGGGTGAAATGGCTTCAAGAATTGAAGCTGATGCAGCCAGAGTTCAGGAAGGACTGCATTCGAATGCGACACCGAAAGATTGTCAGGTCAACGGACAAAGGGCCTTGCACATTTCAACTTCCAGAAAGGGACTACTAAGTGATAAAATTCCTAAGAGACGAGGCTTCTTTCCCTTTCCCACCCCCAGCACATTCGGCCTTCTCAAGTTTGGTTCAGCAACCAATTTAGCATCCCCATCGACAAAATTCAGGAAAGTATCCGATGAAAGAGATGAAGAATCATGTTCTGCCCCTTCTTCGACCAGCCAAGGTCTCCGGCAGCGTCTCGGTTTGGTCATTTCTAATAAGTTGGATTGGAGATCTCTTGTGAAAATGTGCTTAGAATACGCAAACGACCCTTTCAACGCTGTCCTCCTTTTATGGATAAGTTGTGTTGCTATATCGGGAGCTATTCTTTTTCTAGTCATGACAGGGATGTTAAACAGCTTGTTGCCGAAAAAATCACAGAGAAATGCATGGTTTGAGGTTAACAATCAAATCCTCAATGCTTTGTTTACACTCATGAGCCTGTACCAGCATCCTAAACGGTTCCACCACCTTGTTCTCTTGTGTAGGTGGAGACTAAAGGATGTGTCTGCACTTAGGAAAGTCTATTGTAAGAGTGGCACCGTTAAACCCCGAGAGCGGATCCATATGATGGTGGTGGTTATGTTGCTTCACGTGAACTGTTTTGCTCAGTATGCCCTGTGTGGCCTCAACTTGGGTTATGAAAGATCCGAGCGTCCTGCAATTGGAGTGGGTGTGTGCCTCTCTGTCGCAATTGCTTCTCCTGCAATTGCTGGGTTGTATGCCATCCTTAGCCCTTTAGGAAAAGAGTACGTTTTAGAAGTTGATGAGGAAGCACAAGATGGAGATTTGACTTCCAGTTCTGCTCAGCCGGGCGACCTTAGAAGGAAGTCAATAGAGAAGAGATTGTCATTTGCTTCCAAGAATGAGCACGGGATCATTGAGTATACGCCCGAATGGAGAGGGGGGTTATTCGATCTGTGTGACAATTCAGCAGTTGCGTATCTCTCTCTCTTTTGTAGCTTTTGCATCTTCGGTTGGAATATGGAAAGGCTCGGGTTTGGGAACATGTATGTCCACATTGCCACTTTCCTCCTTTTCTGCATTGCTCCTTTCTGGGTCTTTGGCCTTGCCGCCATTAATATTGATGACGAGATAGTGAGGGAGGCCTTGGGATTTACTGGCATTGTCCTCTGTGTTTTTGGTCTGCTCTATGGTGGTTTCTGGAGGATTCAGATGAGGAAGAGGTTTAATTTGCCAGCAGATCAGTTTTGCTGTGGGAAACCGGCAATTGCGGATTGTGTGAGATGGCTTTTCTGTTGCTGGTGCTCTCTTGCTCAGGAAGTGAGGACCGCCGATTTCTACGATATCGTGGAAGACAAGTTTTGCAGGAAACAAACGCGAGATTGCAGACAAGCCACAGTTTCTCATCTACCTTGTGAAGATGTAGCTGCTCAGAAGGAATCCAGCTCGTGTTCTCCAAACCAGAACAGCTATGGAGGCTTGCTTGGTGTTGGAAACTTGCAGAGTCCAGGTAGAATTTCAAATGACAGGTTTAATTCGGAAATGCAGCTTGCCGAGCTAGTGGAAGAAAGCAAGCTAATGAAGCCGCCTTCAACTTCATTAATGGAAAGGGAAGGCATGTAGTAAAGATTAGACATACAGGCGTGGAGTGAAGAACCCGGCACTGCTTAAAGTCTACTCTCTAGATATTTCCCTTCTAATCCGTGCGTCTTTCGCATCCTTCATTTTTTTCAAGAGTGATTTTGTATCCATTACCTTTCCAACGCCGCAAATGGATGTCGACACACAATGCTTCAATGCTGTATTACACCTTTTGAACTATGAACCGCCCTCATTAGACTGCGATAATACTTGAAGCAGGAACTTCACCGGACGGTTTGTGATCAATTTGTCCTGATTTATCTGTCCCGTTTTTCCCCTGCTTCTGCTTTGGCTAAGTCCTTTTGGTTCATCTGATCATTTACTGCTCAACTATAATAAAATTTAATTTTCTTGGAGATCAGAAGCTACCCTTTTGCATATCAGACCCCAGACTCCCTTGTGGAACTGTGATGTTTCTAGTTGTTGCAAATCTTATAATGTAAGCACTGTAAATTAGCTTTACCAATGACATTGCAGCCTCTCCTTCGAGCTTCCACATGACGGCGTGCCTTAGTTCCCCACTTTAGTCAAATGTCCGTTGCCAACATCACCAACTCGAAACTATTGCAGACTATCTTAACCAATTCCAGAGGATCGCTCTCTTGTCATTAGATATTCTCGTGAATGGATGGTCGCAGAAGACGCTGATAATTTCCCACTGTTACCTGCGAAGCCTCTCGTACGTACAATGTCTGTACACAACATCCTAACTGAGCCCAGTAGCAACGCTTCGGCCGGCTGAGATTGGACCAAAGGGGACAAATGCCCAGTCCTTTTGAAGCACTCTTAAAGAACGGCTCTCCGGGCATCCTTCAGCACCCAAGAGAATTTTCGTCTTCCAAATTGTCTTTGTTTCTATATTTCGATATCCCACGAGCAAATACATTTGACTATATATAAGCTCACCAAACGCCCTACAAAGCCCATGAACTGGTTTAATCAAGGCATTTTGACCTGCGTAGGTGCCATCATTGAGAGCAGTATGCACGGCATTAATTGGACTCCGAAACATTCAATTCCTGATCTTCAGTAGTTTAATTAGGTAGACTGTATGTCATTTCGAAATTTACAGTGTTCTTGGAGCTGAAGAAAATTATCGGATATAAATCCCCAAGCGATGATTCGTCCTTTATAACAAAGGAACGTTTGGCTCAATTAGAACATTGTACATTCCTTGAAGTTTAAAACACCATTAATCGTGTGTAGATCCCTCTCTTAACATCAATAGCCCCTTTAATTTCAATAATGAAATAAGACCATAATATGATTAGTTGTAATGTAACAAAGCTGTCATAGTTATTAGACTGTTTTATTTAAACAATGTAATATCCATTACACTGCTTGGTTTTATAAGTAGCTTATGTAATAAACGGTATAATATAATCAGGACTCCTAAAATACCCCTTAAAATTAAAACTACAGGGAGTATAATTATTTTCACTTTAAATGTCAATCATGAGTTTAATACACTGTATATACTATCTAACATTACAAATTGCTATATAAAGTATTCATTCATTTTTATTAATTTACTTATAGCTAGAATCGAATTCTAAGCACGAAAGATGTGATTTGATTGAAAATAAATATTACATTATACAAATTATCACTATAATAGCCAATCATGCATGTAATACCCGATATACATTACCAATATTTTACAATTTAATTAGAGATTTTATCTATTATATAATATCAAATGTTTATGAATAAATTTTAAAGCTAATCGCATAAGATGGGATCGTATTATAAATGATATATGATAATTATAATTAAAATAATAATTTTATGACGTACTTGATATATATTACTAACCATATAATATCAAGTAAAAATTTACATAATCATACCTAATGTAAACAACTAATTCTATGCTAATTGTTACATTATGAATTAATTAAATATTATTTAGTATCAGATCAATGACCGAGATAGTATTAATCATATGATAATGGATGTTTTATGTCAATATAATTATAATTGGTGTTATCGCTACATATAATGTATAAATATAGTCATAATCAATACAATCCCAATTACAATTAACATAATCTAATATTGTAGGGTGAGTAGGAGAAAAATTATAGGGATATTTAGAGGGAAAAGCACCAAAAAAGTCATAAACATATTGCATTGGTACCAATTCAGTCCTAAACTTTTCAATTGGATCAATTCAGTTCTAAACCTTTTTACATCAGTACCAATTTAGTCCAGCCGGCCAATTTTGGCCTGCCGGCGTTGACGTGGACATCGGCCGGTGACCGGACGCTAACGTGACAATTTTTTTAATGTTTTATTATTATTATTTTGAATTTTTATTAATTTTTTCTTTTTTCTTTTTCTTTTCTTTTTTCTTTTTTTTTTCTTCCTTCTTCCTCCTTGGACTGTTCCAGCAGCTGGCGAGGGCTTCGCGGCCCTCGCTCAGCCTCACCCACAACTCGCCCTGGCCTTGTTGCGGGCAATGGCTGCCTTCGCCCCCGGCAAGGCCTGGCGAGGGCCTCATTGGCCTCGCCGGTCGCGAGCAAGGCCGCCTTCGCCCGCGGCCTTGGGAGAGGCCGACCAGGGCTGCGAAGCCCTCGCTAGCCACCGGCGAGCCTCACGGAGGCTTGCGGCCACCGCCGAACAGTTCGGAAGAAGGAAGAAAAGGAAAAAAAAAAAAAAAGGAAAAGAAAAAGGAAAAAATTAATAAAAAATAAAATAAAAATTCAAAAAATAATAAAAAAAATTAAAAAATTACCACACAAGCATCCGGCACCGGCCGATGTCTACGTCAGCGTCGGCAGGCCAAAATTGGCTGAATGGACTTAATTTGTACCAATGTAATAAGACTGGATTGGTCAAATTGAAAAGTTTTGGACTGAATTTGTACCAATCTGATATGTTTAGGACTTTTTTGGTACTTTTCCTGATATTTAGATAACGGCAACTACAGCTATACTGTAATGGCTATTTAGCAGGGTGATCATGTAGCTGCTATTTTGGCCTTAAAATTACTAAAAAAAGTTATAAATTTTTTGCACTTGTACCAATTCAACCTTAAACCTTTTTATTATACCAATTGAGTTCATTCGGCCAATTTTAATCGGAAGTCGCTGGTGTAGATGCTAATAGTGTCATGTAATATGGCCGGCGTTGACGTGAACTGGCCCCTGCCCGTGATTGGCAAGGTTCAACTGGCCCTCGTTGAGCTTGGAGGAAAAATAAATTATAAAAATAATCCATGTTAATGTCGACCGTATTAGCAAGATGGCTGTCATCAATGATAACAATTTCTAGTTAAAATTAGATGAATGGATTTAATTGGTAAAATGTAAAAATGTTTAGAATTCAATTGGCACAATTAAAAGATTTAGAATTGAGTTGGCACAAATGCAATAGGTTTAATACTTTTTTAGTAATTTTCCCAATTGGGTGGCTCTTGCTTGATGGGAAGAGCCAAGCACATGGCCAACTTAATGGAGTTTCTACACACAATAGAGAGCGATCAAATATGCTCCCACTTGCCTTTCATTGTTGCTCTAATTTAACAAAGGCAATGTACATCCATATGGATATACTTCAAAAGAACCACGCTAGTTGGAATTAAAAGTATGTACTGAGATTGGGGAGAGTCTAACAATTGGTCAGCACCTCTTCCCATCATGTGGCGACCTGGCTTTTTTAATAATTCCGACGGCCCTCAAGCTTGTCGCTCGTGATAGATTCTTTATGGCTAACTCGTGACGGGAGCCCCGCCCGATTCGCAATAAAACGTGAAGAGGAGTGTTGAATATGATCACACGTCACCTAAACAGCAATCATAACGTACTTTACGTCCATATAATCTCCCTCCACGTGATAATTCAAGCTTTCTGGTCAAACACCGTATCGAGGACATCGATGCTGGCGGGCCGAGTCGACGACGATAGGTAGCGATTTCCTTTCTAAAGAAAACCCACCTTTTATGTTTTGCGAAAGTCACATGTCGAGGATAAACTATGTACTTTAGACTGCAAAACTCTGGCTCCAGCTCGCATTCATGCGAACCCCTAAAAAGATGATTTTTCTTTTTTTAAAATTATTGCTTGGAAGATTGGCATGAGCTAGACCACAGCTGGTTTTCGGTTCCATGATTAGTTAGATTCGCAAGTTTGAGAAGCCCGAAATACGCGGAGGGGTCGAAGATTTTCGTTACTCGGTAGTAGTATTTTAATTAGTTTCGTTAGATATTTATTTGTCTAAGATGAATCTAATTCCCCTCCTAGGTCTATGGAGGACTTGGACGATGTAGAACGCACGAAATACGCCGAAGGGGGGGAGATTTTTGGTACTTTATATCATTATTTTAGAGATTTCTCAAGTTCAATTGTCTAAGGAAAAGACAAATAACTCCCACCTAGTCGTATGGGGGCTTCGATATTGTGAAGCTTTAGCTCTTTGACTTTTTAGCAAGCGAGCATTATTGGGTGCTTTCGGCTTTGTTGGCACACTTTGATGAAATGCTGATATTGGCAAAACTGAAAGCCAAAGTTAAGATATTTGACGATTTTTTGTTGGCACACTTTAATGAAATGCTGATATTGGCAAAACTGAAAGCCTAAAACGGGTGGAGACTTATCTTGAGGTTTTTCACAAATTAGGTTCCAAGATAAATGCATTTTTTTTTCAAATGACCCCACTAATAATTTCATATTCCAATTTTGCCATTGCAACTATTCAACTCCTCTTTAGCAGATATAATTTGTGATGGTTGAGGGGTTGGACAGATAGTGGCGAGGGGTCAGCTGGGGTCGCACGACACTATCGTCGCGTCGCTAAGGTCACTTGATTGTATCGCTCACTCGATTGTATCGCTAGGGTCACATGACGTTAGAGCCCAAATCTATTGCTTGGCTTGCGTGATGTCAGAGTATAGATTTGGCTTCTTTAAGGTCGTGCGACGTTGATGTCACCTTGCTTAGGATCAGGTGACCCTAATGGCCTTCGCCTATGGTCTCACCAACCATGAGATGACCTTCTCCAACGTTTGATCTGGCCCTTGTACGGCTTCAACTTCATCTCCAAGTTCGTGTCGTAGTTCAGGACCTAAATCTATCTCTTTAGAGATGGTCGCCAGGGTCTGAGGACCTCCTCCGGCACAGATCTGGCCCTTGTACGTCTTCGACTTCATCTCTGGTACAGATGAGGGTCGAGGCCCCTCGGTTGTAATCGTGGTGTTGCTCTGCTCATCGAGACTCTCCTTGACCCCTACTTGCTGTGGTCGTCGACATCACCGGTCGTCAAGTTGGTTGAGATGGGGGCTACTGCTGGTCGCGCGATTAGGCTGAGGAGTTGGTGAAGCTGAAGCAGAAATTGGCGTTGCAGGTGCTAGAGTTTGGAGCAATTTTCTTCTGTTTTTTCCTCCTCCTTTTTTCACTTCGAAGTTGCTTGCGAAAAATGTACCCAAATTGAGGGCAACCAAATGGCATTTGTTACCTTGAGCCATTTGAGAAAATGACTTTGCGTTTCCCTAAAGTTTAACCAATCATCGTTGTCTGCATCTGCTTTCTACATTGGTACGGAAAATAGAATTTGTGGAACATGCTCCAGCACATACTCACTTTGAATTTATTATAACTTTTGTATCCCCCTCTCCCCCTCCCCCCCAAAAAAGAAATAAAGAAATAAAGATAGAAAGAAGAGGTCGGTTGACCAAGTATGCGGTCCTATGCCATTATGACATGATACTTTAGACCCCTAAAAATATTCTAACTTATTGTGATCTTCAAAATGCACTAAGATAAAGTTATATAATTAAATGCATGATATCATGTAATACATCAGTCGGTGTATCGAACAATTATCGGATACCGTAATACTAGAGCCTAAGAAAATCTGCTCTCAAACTCCCGCATACCCGCTTTAAGTGTCACAAACATGTCAGAAAATAAAAGGCGAAGATAAAGTTGATGCTTGAGAAGAGCAAAGACACCATTAGAATTGTACAATCGAAGTTTCCAATTACAAAAGAAAACGGCAATCAACAAAAGGAAAAAAAAAGAGGCAAAAAGATTAGAAAAGAAAATTCTACAAACCAACACAATTTCTGGAAGTGGTGATACCCCCATCGACAACCAAGTTGTGGCCACTGACGTACATGGACTCGTCGCTAGCGAGATACAAAGCGGCCTCGGCAACGTCCTTCGCCCTTAGCGTCGGCCCCCTCAGGTTGGCAAGGCTTCCCACGAACTCCTCCATCTTCTTCACTTCCTGCTCGCACGGCACCCCGAAACTCATGCATTCATCTCCTCCGTCGTCGCTGTCTCCATCGCCGCCGCCCCACGCATTGACCAGCATCGACGTTGCCACCCCGAACGGCGAGATGCAGTTGACCCTGATTCCGTGCTGGCCCAGCTCGCACGCCGCGTTCTTCGTGAGCCCCACAATGGCGTGCTTTGATGCCGTGTAGGCGTGTGGGCCGAGGCCCCCAAGGACCCCGGCCACGCTGGCCGTCGAGATGATGCACCCTCTTCCCCGGGGGATCATGGCCCCAGCCGCGTGCTTCATCCCCAGGGCTGTGCCCCGGACGTTCACGCGCATGACACGGTCGAACTCCTCGGCGTCGAAGTTCAGGATGCTCTTGCTCTTGCCGGACTGGCTCCCCAGGACCCCGGCATTGTTGAAGAGGATGTCGAGGTGGCCGTAGCGGGAGATGGTCGAGCTCACCATGTTCTCCACGTCGGGTTCCGAGCTCACGTCGCAGTGGACGTAGGTGACGCAGTAGTTCGGGGCCAGTGAGCTCGCGAGGGCTTCCCCAAGGACATCCTCGACGTCCGCCACGACGACCTTGGCACCATGTCTAGCGAAGAGCCGCACGGCGGCCTCTCCTATTCCTCTGGCACCGCCCGTGACGATGGCCACTTTGCCCTCCAACCTGTGCATACAAAAATGGGAAATGAGGGGAGCTGATTCATGTAGAGATGAACTAGGACTACAGCTGAAAAAGGAGAAGGATCTACCTCCGGTGGTAATTAGCGCCATTACTGTGGCTTTCTCTTTCCGAGAAAGGAAGCCCTTGAAGAAGCTTCTCAGACATCACTTGGCCAGTCATTTTACAGAGAGAGAGAGAGAGAGAGAGAAGGGGGGGGAGAGAGAGTGGATGGTTCGGAAAGAGAAATGAGTCTAGGGTTTTTATAAGCGATGCAAGAAGGTTCTCAAGAAGCTGTCCTCCGCTCTGCATATTAATTTACTCTCGCCTTGTCCCTTCAACAACCCAACCTCTCCCATTAAATTTTAAGTTCTTGCTTTTATGGAAGGAAGCAAGAGGAGGAGGATGTGCTTTGACCCAAGTGCTTCTTCGATGTTTCCGAAGGAAATATGGCTAAAGCTGTGCTTCCATGGCAGGATGTGCTTTAATCAAGGTGCTCATTATGTTTCACCGAGACGGGAGGTAAAGAAACACAGTCGGAAACCTCATTCACGAGGGGCGAGATAAAGAAATTTTATGTGAAATTTCACATGACTTTGTATACGCGTAACGAAAACTGTATGAAGCACGTGGCACCGAGCGGGCAAACCCTTTTCCGATCCGCCAACGTTTTTTCGGAGGACTACTTGCTTCGAGCGCACCAATGAAAGCTAAATAGAAAATGGGAAAAGCACACGTCGAAATATCGCGGTATTCGATAAAAACATGCGTACCTAGAAACCCACCAAATGATAGAAGAAATCAGACATTTTCGAAATACGATGATCTAAGTACGCTCTTTAGTATTTAGTATTTTCCTCTTCTTCTTTTTTTCTGTCCTAAATCTCGACATATCAAGTGTAGGCCTCGATGCAGGATTTTTCAAAGTCGAAACAGTGGATGTCCAAAGCTCCATGACACATGACTCGGGGGAATCGAGAGATCTCGGATCGCGCATAATCTGTTCAATAAAACTGCCACTTGTACTAGATGAAGCCGGCTGTCTATTTTTCTACTATTTATTCGATTATTCTATTCATATTCGACGACTCGGGGTTCTTGCTCCTTTTATTTTAGTGAACTTCTCTCGTTCGGCTCATTGCATTTCTATAATCTGAACGTGGACAAGGTGACTTAGATTTGTAGGTGGATTTAGTGGGTTTTTGCTCGTCAGTGAGTAAGCAGAGAGGCCTTTTGGTCGTAATAATTAATTGGTACGGGATGCTTGTGAATTACATCCGGCGAAAATCAAGAGTGCTTCGGGAGTGCAACATATAATTAGATTTGTTTATTATTTGCCGGATTGGGTGATAAGTTTGTGAGGAACTGTGATGGCTAAACACCATGCGAATCGTTAGGTATGATTAAGATTGTAAATCTTAAAAGTGTTTGAGTGATTTGGGTGTAGTTATAATTTATATTGTATCGCTTGATTTATAATTGGGTCATCTACTTATCTCCCTATGGAACAAGTTGTGTTGATCGAATCATTTAAATTTGATATCCGATTTAATTTTTTATTCTGTTTATTATTATGATCATTTTGTTTTTTTTTTTTTTTTTTTTTTTTTAAAGAAGAATATTCACGGATTCTGAAGCTATGTAAGTTGTCGTGACCGGTCTTATTGGCCAATCGACTGCTACACTTTGCACGGATTACATTATTAATTTGAGCTGGCAAAATGAGAGGTTGTGTTGTCTAGATTAAACTAGCTTCATTTATTAGCCACAGTATTCAACCTTATTCTCTTTTTGGGTGGGTGGTCCATGCTCTGTGTATTCAAGTTGATAGTTCTAGCTAGCTCGTCATTGAGACGTCATCAAGAACATCATCTCCTGCATTGGATTATTCAAATTGAATATGGTAGGAATACCGAAAAAGATGCTAACAAAATCTACACATCAAGTCATTTTGAGACAGATCGCCTCAGATGTTTCAGCATGTGAGCAAGACCCTTTTGGCTTCCATGTTTATTTTATTGATACTTGCAGCCGGCAAGATGTAATTGATTTCAAATATCCAGAAATCTTTTGATAAATAAATCTTTCTATGGTCATCTTAGTATCCTTAATGTTTCGTCTTTAATCATTTCTTTTATTGGTAAAAGGTAGGGGAGTGGCCAACACCCTTAACATAATGTTTGGTTTGAGTCATAATTACTGCGCACTACCGACAACTTAAAGGTTCGAGAATAGGGAGCACGTCGATGCAGCCACATGGAAATGCTCCGCAACGCAACAAGACATTTCCATTCATCTAATAGACTTAACGGCTTCCTTTTGTTTTGTTCTGTGGATACTCCTACAGACTTGCAACTTGTCTCCATTTCTTTATAGTCAAGATTAGAATTTCAGAAAGAAAGAAATAAATAAAGGGCATACATATCCATCGTTTTCGTTGCCATCCAGAAATACCAGCTATCCTTTTTCTGGTCGAAGGTGTATGTTCGGAATTAATTCCAGAAAAATAAGTTATGGAGTCAAGGGTTGACCCTAGAGCTCTCCAACTATATTGGAGAATTTTGAGCATTATGGATAATGGTTGCAACTAGTTTCGGAGAATATTAAAGAAGAATTACATCGGAGTTAGTCACAGACACCTCGACTTACTCTATGAAAAGTGCATTGGAGCTGGAGTCGGAGCTGGAGTCGGAGCTGGTTCCATCCCCTTCACGTAGGTGCGTTCTCTCCTTACCAGTCAAATTTTATGTGCCGCTCATAATCCAGCTTGCATGCGATTTAAGAGATGGTGTTGAAATATTGTATATAGTTTCGCTCCACTTGTTAGATTGAACTTTTAAAATGATAGGCAGCAATATCACAAATCCTCACATTGTATCAAAATAAAAACTTTCGAATTCAAATCTCATAAATTCATTTTTTCGCGTTTTAGTAGTAGTAAAATATTTAAATATTAAACAATGCATTCATTCAATAACTTAAATTTTTGAGTTAAATTTTCTAACATATTACACCTTGAATTCAATGTAGTTTCGTTTCATATCTTTGAATTCAGTATAAATTCCATGCCGATGCAAATCACTGCTCTTCACGATTAGATTCATAGTTTTATCATTCCGTCCAAACCCCATTCGCACACTTTGTCGTCAAGTATGAATCACCAAGCGATCTCGATCGCTTTCCAATTGTCCAAAGTTTGGATTGTCTTTGGCGCCGAAGGCCGCAAAGTGATTTCTGCCGACAGCTCTGCAGAGTCGACCTGGAAGAATCCCCGTAGTTTTTCGAATTTTCTGCCGACAGCTCTGCAGAGTAAACCTAATGGACTTGCCACGAGCTTGTTTTTTCTGCCTACAAGTTTTGGCTTGAGGAAGTCAACATGCCATCAACATCATAAAAATAGGCGTGTGATTTTAACTTGTCCTCAGATTGTTATCAAGGAAGATTTCTAAAGTACACTCATGAAGTTGTCTTGTACGAATAAATAAACTCATTTATTAGAATTATATATATATATATAACAAAAAAAAGTGTCATCATCCGCCATGTCATGCCTCAGGCAGGTTGCCAGAGGAAAATACACATCTATTCTCGCGAGCTGGGACGGTGGCCAGCATAACTACTCCCTTCGAATATTATTATTAAGTTATCATAATATTTAACTATTAAATTACGTATTCATCTAACAATTTAAATTTTAAGAATAATTAATAGTAATCTCACAAAATCTCATAAAATGATATTATATTCGTTAGAGGACGTTCTATTTGAACCATAACTGTTTGTTTCATTGGTACAAATCTGAAGTCATAGTCACGCTAATGTGCTAGAAATTAGAGTCTTCCAATAGGAGATGGCAGATCTCGCTCACGAATGACTCAAAGTTGGAAGACAACTTGATCTCTTTATCACTAGGCCAATACATTCGGCGGTGGAAATAGAATTCAATATCCAAAGAACATGTACGAATCTCCCTCATTTAGGACATCTTCATTCATTCCAAATTACAAGTTATCTTTATCAATTCTCATTGAGATAAAATAAATGGCACCGTGGATATGTCGACATTTATGGTTCCTCTCTAACGGCATGTTATGAAGTATAAAATGCCATGTGTTATGCATGAATTCTATACTCATATGTAGTGTTTGGATTACTTTATCCCTTTTTTTTTCCATAAATACAGAAAATGGTGTCAAATTGGTGCTGAGTTATTTTTGTTACTTAATAGCTTTTAAATGAGATTATGTCCTATGTTTATGATGAATAATAAATGATTTACGCATCAGCAGGCATGATATAGTATTTCGCATTCTCGATCAACATATGTAAATTTTTTAAAAAGTTCAAGACATAATTAAGACGGGCAAAATAAAGGATAAACAAGCTTGGAAAAATTAAAGTTTGAGGAGGAATATTTCTAAGGGTGAAGGAGAAATTGTGATTTTTTGGGTATGCTCATAACTTGCTCTTCAAGATCCTCATGGCTATATAAAATAAACCAAAGATTGAGTGGGTAAGCTTCTGATTCTGCGTGCAAATTATAAGATTAATTAACTTTGGACAAGATAAGATTATTTGGGCCACCCTGTTGCTGCAGTGAGGACAACAAAGTACAGTTAAGCTGTATTTTAATTAATTTTTGTGGATTTTGATGCAAAGCAAATCTCCATTAAACCGCATCATTATAAGGTAACCTATAACCCTATAACTGAGAGTATTACTTAGATCCTCGATGTATGGTTATAAGGTAATCTCAATAAGTTTTAGCCTAAAAAAAAAAAGAAGGAAAAAAAGGTAACCTCACCAAGCAGCAAGAGCCTATTGACTCCAAGTTGTACTAGACAATCCTAGTGGATTAACAAAACTGCATTCTTTATTTTAACACACCAATATCCATACATCTAACCCCTCGCCCCAAGTTTCCCTATGTATATTTGTCTTCCCCATAAATAAGGAATACCCTCTAATTGCTTTACATCTCCAAAGCCTTGACGTTCAAATTGAATCGGGATGAAGCAGTCTAAGAACTTACTTAGGTCCAAGGGTAACAAACGCCTTCATGAAACAAGTATATCTATACTTTACTCCCTACACTGCAATTAGGTCATCATATGACATACGAGAAAATTGACAAATCAATCATTCAATCATAATTCTAAACTTTTTAATTTTATTAACTTAATCTTGAACATTTGCACGAAATTGCAATAAAATCCCTCAACGACATGCACCAACAAATAATAATAGAAGTAGGAGATGTGAAATATATAAAAAAAAATTGGCGCCATTTTTTAACCACCATTTTCCCAAAAGACAGGAATTCATAGTGCAGGCAATGTACTAAGTTATTAATCACCATTATTAATCTCCGTGGTTAAAAGAAAAATTAAGTCAACTTGGCTACATGACGACGTGTCTTTCGGCCTGGTGCTTAGAGTCCAAAAAGAGGATGAAAGCAAAAAACTCAATTATTGCACTATTTAAATTATCAACTTGGTTTTGACCCAAAAAATAATTATCAACTTGGTGGTATTTTATACGTCCCAGTTGGGTAGACCTTCTTCAATCTCGATTCTTTTAATTTTCAATTCATCTAAATAATTATTTTTCCACATCGGGAAT
Source organism: Eucalyptus virginea (assembly GCA_014182375.1). Taxonomy (NCBI): domain Eukaryota; kingdom Viridiplantae; phylum Streptophyta; class Magnoliopsida; order Myrtales; family Myrtaceae; genus Eucalyptus; species Eucalyptus virginea. The sequence goes on along the minus strand of CM024524.1, from coordinate 13,767,497 downwards.
AACGGATTGCCCCAACATTTTTTTATTTATTTAATTAGATGGTCTGTTTGCTTTCGAATAAAAGAGGGGGTCCAATCATGATATTGCATATCTGATCAGGTTAGTTGTGCAATCATCTAAATTGGACCGCCCACGATAAATCAAATATGCATCTTAGACAAGTTGTCTATTGATAAAATCTTAATCAGCTGTGAGAACAATCGACGGGCTTGTTAATGTGGATGTTTGGTTTGATATGCATGCTTAATACCCACTAATTTAATCACATTATTTTGTAAACTAACGTTGTAAATCAATCTATCTACTATTGTATACCGGACATTAATTTAAGGGTGTGTTCATCTCGTGGAAAAATGAATGATTTGGATAACATATTGCTTAAAAACAATTGCTTGTATTGTTTAAGAAAATAAATTAACAAAAAAATATTTTCACTATCTACAAGAATGTTAGCCAAAAATTGTTATCAATAATGAAAGTAATTTTTTTTTTTACTAATTATTTCAAGTAATACAAGTGATCATTTTTTGAAATTTTTTTTTCACATCATTCATTTTTGGTGAAATAAATCGAAGCCCAAATTGAAATGGTTTGATTGAAAGGAGAAGAATTTGAATTCTAAACAAGTGTAGAATTTTCTCTTAGATTTCGCGGCTCTTTTTCTCCTTTCTTTTTCCCTACTTGCTACTTCAGGGCCGAGTGAGGTAAGGCTTCGCGTGATGGTTTTCAGTTGATTAAGTATTTCCCACAGCAATTTCAAATGGCAAGGCCCAATCTTTTGAAGGGCCTCTTTGTCTGGCCCAAATGAGTATTTGCTGACTACTGCATGTGCACCGAGTAAATCTCTATACCCAATTACATTGGAAGGCCTTAATTAGGTATGGTAAACACAATGTAATCCACCTAATCGAGAGCTTAATGCACGGATCGCAAGCCTTTAAAATGAGCCTCATTGAAATGATTGGTCCCGCTTCCATGTCTGATTAAGAAATTTGTCGAGTTGGGTCCTGATCCTGAAACCACTATATAAAGCGCGGCTTTTATATGTAGAGATTTTAACTAAACCAATAACACAACGGGTTCTAATAACGAAATTTTAGCAGTTTCGAATTGACTTCTTGTTATGCATCTCTCATTTTTCTTCTAAGCTTTGAGGTTCGGTTCCAAACAAGATGTAATCAACCTAACTACGGCATGCTTGTTGTAAAGAAAAGGTGGTCTATAATTCTTTATTTTCCTTTTAGTCAAAACGGCATTAAAAACGTATTTTTCACACAATGAATAAGCGTTAGCATATGAAAACAAGGGAAATTATTTTCATTTTTCTTAATGACAAATCAAAAGCCAGAAAAAAAAAAACAAAATAAGATAATTTTTGACCCTTTCATCCCAACCTGAAAGGCAAATTTCATTGTTAATATATATGTATATATATGCATTCGGAAATTTCCATTTATCAAAATAATCTAATTTCAATGTACCAAACATGCTTTCGAGAATACCAAAAACCAAAAATATGCAATTGCTTTGAAGAGTTTCATTTTGACAAAAAAAAAAAAAAATGAAAGATGAAAACACAGATATTCACGAATGAAGCAAGGCCTGGTGTTAGGTTCAACATCAACCACCCCACGCGGATGCCCAGCGACTTCTCATAATTACGAAACTCGAATCCACACCATCAATGCGTGGAAGGAAAACCCTAATTCAGCTCGTATACATTATCCAGACACCACCCGTCGGTCCAATTCACGGAGTTTTGGTGCACCCTTCTTAGCCTGTTGCTTTAAGTTTTAGGGATGAAAGTCTTGCCTCGTGTTGTTCATGATTCATAATGTTAAAAGCTGGCAATGATTTCTTCACCCAGCAATGAAGCCTTAAAAGTCTGTTTGGTCTGGCTTATAGCAAAATGGGATGCCCGGGGCGAGGACAATGCCATGTCGGACGAGACGACCCCACCAGTCGGGAATTTTAAGGTAAATGTACCTATATTAAAGTTTTTCCTAGGAAAGAAAAGGGGATGGGGGGGTCTACCTTTAGGGGCTTGAATGATGAAATATTATATATTTTTTTTTCTAAGTGCGCGTATAATCATGTCAACGGCAGGCATTAAGAGTAGTTGGAGTTGATGTTTCTTTTGCTTCTCTTTCTCGGGGAGGGCGAAGGTAGTGGGAGTGGCCTTCATTGATACTACACCCGAACGCGAAGCAAGGTCCATTTCGTCCCCATCGAGCGAATGCTTTGAAGCAAAGACTCCATGATTATCTCCACCATTATCTTGTACAAATAGTGCACTTAACCATTTAACAACAATGTCATAAGAAATATTAATGCTGACTTAGAGTACATTATTGAGGTGGTTAAATCTACCCCGATGGTTATCAATGTGAATTCGAGATTCTGGGGATATATGACTCTGATCGGGAGTACAGGTATATGTTTCTTTCCAGTTCCTTATGCAGTGAGCTGTGATTCACCATCGATAAAGATTATAAGCGATAGGTTAGTTTATATACTATAATCAAAAACCGAAGCCAATAATTTTTTATCCATGTTGAATTGTCCTTTGGTGCTAATTCATTGAAGGTGTTTTCCTTCTTATTTTTAGAGTGTACATGTATTTGTTAATCTCATGTTATTTTATTAAGAACCACGCGAGTCATGGAAATTTTTTAATAGGCAATCATTTTCTCTTAAAACCATCACTCCTTTCTTTTCCTTTTTTGGTTGTACGACCATAAGGCGTAACAGAGCTAGCCTGCGGTTATGTTGCAGTGCCATAAGATGTGCTAGCTCTGCAGAACTTTTCACCCACCCCTACTCACTCCAAGCGCAGGTGGCTATCATACCAGCTTACCCGGCGGTAGTCAAGGCATGCAAGCGCAGAATCTACCTTCTCCATCATAGCGCTCCCTAATTCTCTATCTATCTTTGTCTTCCTAACAGAGAGGGAATACGGAGGACAGCGCGAGATCTCTCACCCCAGGGCAGATCTCCTACCTATTTCCTCCTTGAGCCTTTTAAGGAGTTGCTTAGGTCCGATTGGTGAGATGATATGCTGATGTTCTTTATTTGGGTGGGTTTCTAGAACCTGTAAATCGGGAATATATTAAAAGTAGGGGAGGCAAAAAGGCTTTTCCCGGCTTGGGGAGATAAGAAGTTATGAGCTGACAAATCCACTTTTCCTTGGAATCTTCCAAATATAAAAGGCCGCGCTCCAAAGAATCGGCTGAAGACGGCGAACCTAAAAAAGATGGGAAGCTTCTTTCTTGATCATGTGGGATTGTCACCAAAAAGGACGAACATCATTACAAAATTCCGAAAAAACCATTACAATCATGTGTTACATCCAATAGCTACTCATCATCAAGTTTTCTAGTATTTGCTTGCAGATTGAAAAACAAAATGATGAAACTTGATTACTAGATATTGGTAACTCGAAAATCTTGACAGTGAATATAGAAGTGTTTGTTAAGTTTAGTAAGTAACTTGTTTGTGATAGATGAAGTTAATCACACGAGCATATAAAATATATGAACGTGTATCGTGATTTATTAAAATGAATCTTCTAAGTTATGTTAGAATGTTTGATTTGATCCTTTAGAATGAATATTATCAGCAATTTTTATACTGTAAAAAGTCATGACATGTGCAAAGATGTGTGACTTGCAAACATTAATAGTTAGCAACGACAAGACAATGACCATGGTGGTGTGGCTATATAAACTTATGTATACTTGCACCTTATCAAATGCTAACTTCCACACAGGCACGCTACGGGCATATAATTATTTTTATGTGCTTTTTGGTGAATTTTTTTTTTCCAAAAATGAAACTAGATGTATGTATCACAGGTTGATCAATCTACCATTTTCATATCCGTGTGGCCTTAGGAATATCTTCTTAAGTTAGACTTACTTGCTTACACTCACAATGACCATAGAGAGAATTCTAGAGAGAGAAGCTCTGTATTGTATTTTACCTATGAGATAGATACAAATGAGAGAAGGAAACCCTATATATATATAATAATATAAGGCTTTTCGTAGCTGTACATCTCTTCATGATCTAACAATAGAGATTACATCTCCCAATCTATCGAACTATCCTCATTTAATACAAAAGTGTACAATTAGAGTATCGCTCACCCCTAGAAGCATTCTATAATACTTGAGAAAATACTTGGACTCAGGAGATAGTCGAGGGTTACTCGTTCATGGATCAGTCATGGTTCTTCGTACATAAACTCTTTGGATTGTGTTGCTTCCTTGGACTGTGACATATGCCTAAAACTACTTGTATAAATGTGAGAAATGCGCTTCATAATAATAATAATAATAATAATAATAATAATAATAATAATAATATTTACAAATTATTGGAGTATGGAAACATTAAATGCAACCTTAGAAAGTGAAAGCAGTGGAATTTTGAAGAATAATATAACCGGTTGTGGTGGGAGAAGTTGCGGAGGAAATGATTACATTCACTATGTGTGTTTGCCGGTAAACTACGATGGTAATAACATGTCAACTTCTAGATTAATTGCATGATTATTATAGTAATATATATCGTGTTTATGAAGACTCATATATAATATTTAATCATGATCTTTGGCTGAAAAAATCAGTGACCATGATCCATAATCATTTGTGTTATCTTTGCATTATTGACTTATAACAATAGCAAAGTCAATTTTTTTATAAAAATATAGGGTTTTGTTTTCTATATCCACTCTTTACAAATGCTTTTATATATATATATATATATTCTAAAAAGTGTTCTAGCGATCATAGATTGATTGTTATTCAATTAATGGGAGAAGGACACTAGAAATGCTTTAACTTGTGTATGACGCTCACGTTAATGTCACAATTTTTCATCGGCTGCATGGTAACGATTCTGTTTTTCCCAATTTCTGTTCTTTTGTTTTCTGGAACAAAGAAAGAACATAAATCAGTTTGGTAAAATTTTTGTTCCCGAGAACAAAAAATCTATTTTTCTGTTCTTGGGAACGGATTTGGAACAAAAAAAAAAAAAAAAAAAGCTTCTTGTTCCCGGGAACAATTTCTAGTAATAAGCTAATTTTTTTCTTTTGTTTTTCTTGCTTGCTGCGGCCTTAGGTGGCTGCTTGCCAACTGCTGGCCACCTCCGATCGGCTGCAGCCACCAACGGCCGACCGCCACCCCACCGGTGGCAACCATCGTTGCCATTGCCGTCTGATCGTTGTCCTTGCCACTCACAGCCCATTGGCCACCCCCAACCGCTGATGACCGCCATTGACCACTGTTGTCACTGTTGCAAGACTGCTAGCTGTCGTCACCGCCCACTGACTGTTGCCATCGGCAGCCGACCGTCATCGCACTATCGTCGCCCACAGCCCACCGGCCGTCGCCTCCGCGGCCGCCCGTCCGCTTTGGCGACTAGCCACCGACGGTCGGTGGCAGCCGCGGGAGGCGACGACTGGTGGGTTGTGGGCGACAATCGTGCGGCGACGGTTGGTGGCCGGCGACGATGGCCGACGGTCCGTGAATAAGAATAAAAAACAAATAGATACAAAAAATAAAAAACCGTACCAAACGCATTTCTATTCTTTTTCTATTTCAAGAATAGAAATTTTGTATAGTTACCAAACACCTTATTTTACTTAGAAATTGTTCCCTGGAGTAGAAATAGAAAAGAACTATTTTTTAAAAGAAACTATTCTCTAGCCAAGAAGCGTTACTATGCGCACCCTTAAGTGCCACTTAAAAAGAAAAAAAACTATTACTTAAGTGCCAACTTTGATTTGGATCACCAGAAATATGACTAACGATATTTTATTAATTTTTTAATCCAATGTGACTTGCAAGCATGCCCAATCAATACATAATCTCTAAACGATATCATGTAGCAAGTTAAAGTGTGATTACTTCAATGCTAGTCGTTGTAAGAAAAAAAAAAGATCACTTCAATGTCAATTATTTTTGAAAAGTGATTATTTCAGTACCAATTTTAATGAAAAAGTGATCACTTCAGTGCAAAAAAAAAAACCTAAACGACATCGTATAGCAAGTTAAGAAGTGATCACTTTAATGTTAGTCATTCTTAAAAAATGATCACTTTAGTGCCAATCGTTGTTAAAAAGTGATCATTTCAGTATAAAAAAAAAAACGCCACCTCATATAAAATTTTTAATTATAAAAGCTGTGTAATTTCTATAGTCGGAATTTTTCGTTAGAGGCATTTAAGTGATCTTTTTTATTTGATTTTGGCACTTAAGTGAGCCGGTGAAAAGTTATAGGATTAAAGTGAGTGTCGTACACAAGTTAAGGTACTTCTGATGTCCTTCTCCCTTCAACTAGCTATATGCATATGTCTCTTCATTGAGTCTATCTAATAACAACTTTACTATAACATCACAGGGCGTCTAGTCTTATGGCTTGCAATGCTTTAAAAAGAGGAGTTCAACCAAGTACTGACCAGCCCACCGGTCCGGTTCACACCGCTATACCATTCGATGGCCAAAATCAGCCTTGCCAGTCAAATTGTCACGGTTTGAGCTGGATTGACTCTAACCAGCTCAACTATGGGCAAATACTTGTTAAGTTCCACACTACACTTTATATTAAGTTATATTTCAAGCCCGTCCGGTTTTTCAATTGAACCACTTATGATTCACCTTGTCGGGATGGCCTCCAGCACGGTTTCTAAAACATTGGTGGCTTGGAGATTGGGAGATTGCAAACATGCTAGGTTCTAACAGAAAGCAGCCGACAAAGAAAAAAGAAGAAATTTTTTTATATGAGAGTCAAACGTGTTGTGTGCGTCTTCTTGTATGATCTCATGATGATGATACCATACTTGTAGCATTTAGATCTCGTGGAATTATTTCGTTGACTATATCTAATTGCAAATTCAATTTTCCTGTTTTTCTCGCAAATTCAACCGATCACTATTCAAAAGAATTGACGGGATTTGTAACAGAGTCAACTCAATTCCCACAATGTTTCTCATTCTAGTGATATATCTTCATAATTTTTAGGGAAAAAGAAGAAGAAGCTAGCATAGTGTCAAAATAGGGAAACATAGAAAAGTGAGGCCTATTAACGAAGGACAAATGATGCTATTTGGATATGCACATGTCTAGCAAAATTATTACCAAAGAAATATCTAACAATCTCATGAGACAGATGTTACTATTCGGGACCTCTTGTTCACCATCTAGACAACCTTATAACTCAAGGCAAAAATAAAAAGAGAAAAATCGGGTCCCGCTAGTTGATGAAGATTCCCAGAGGGGGCGATATTCTGGTGTTCTTGCCAGCTTATGCACAGGGTTGTAAATTTTATTAGGTGAAGTCTAACCTTAGCCGCCAAGCTCTACTCATAAATTATAATATGGTTGCTACATAAATGATCATAATGTACCAACCATACCAAAATAACTAGAATGATTAATCACTATTTTGGTAGATCGAGTCATACATTGCGAATTTGAGATATTGTGCTGGAATGAGGGAAGATATTTGTCACTCGACATTCTACATTGTAGGCTTGTTTATAGCTCGATTCCTCCTATTTTACAGTGATTTTGTGTTCGTCAAGAGATTCTGATCGAAAAGTAGTTAGAAAAAAAAGTCCGAAAAAGAAAGTCTAACGATGAAATATCATCTTTCAAAGTTTTGCCCTTTCAAACTCTTTGCAACAGGACAAATATCAAGAGACCTGTGATTCCTTCTATTTTCTTGTAATTCCATGTTTGCTAAGAGATTTGCATAAAAAAGTTATAGGAAATCAAAGAAACGGATCAATCGAATTAACTCCTAAAGTGAAGAGATATTCTCTCCCGAAATTTTTTCCTTGGATAGTCCTTGCATATATGATGGAAGACATGCTCTAGTAGTGTATAATATTTGTTTAAAGAGATAAACATCAATAAAAATGAAAAAAAAAAAATCTCATCTTCACACGTTAGATCTGAATTCTACGTCGTGATCATTTTTAAAATTGTTTTTTATTGATTTCTATTGGCTGTCCATGATATTTGGTAAGGTCATTTGGTGCATATTGGGTCAAACTTGGAATGGAGCAACGTATAAGATATAAATGCGTTGAAACATCGACGCTCATGTTTTATGGAAGCGTCGTCATATTTATTTTTCTTCCGTAGCTTTGGACTGTCTCAAAAGTGGCATCTAACATATGCCAAAACTAGAGAGAGATGTCATATTGAGTTGGTCGGAGTAGGTTAAGCTCAAGAAATTAGCGGCGTAGTAGCTTTAGAAAAGAGATTTTGGATCAATTTCATAGTGAGGTCATTACTAATTAAATTGTTTCCTCATTTAAATATTAATAAGCACACGCTCATCTTATAGTTTTAATAAATATATATTTATATTTATATATAATTTAGATATATGAATGCAGAGATTGAATTAACTAACAGCCCGTGGAATGATCAGGTATTATCTGCACTTGGACCAAGAGATCCAATAGTTCATGTGATGTGACCTCATATGGTCCGGTGCACCTAACATTTTTCCACATTGAAGAACTCCACAAATCATCTGAATCGATTAAGATCATGTCTTTGACTTGCATAGTTAGCCATTACCCCTAACTGCTTAGCACACAATTAGTTAGATCTTCAACTAAAAACCCCTAAAACCAAATGGCAATCAATAGTGCCAACCTTGGGAGGTTTAAAAGACTATTTAAACTTTAAAAATAAGGTAATTACACACTCAAATTTTAACTTGGCATCAAAGTCAAATGCTTCGAATCACATTCTTTGCATCTCCCTTTAACCGATTTGTGCACTCCTCTTCTTTAAACATCTTATGATCATTTTATCCAAATTTGTGCGAGAGAGAGACCTACGAATGTTGTAATTCTAGTGTTCTATTTTGGTGGAGAAAGTTAGAAACACCCCCTTCCCCACCGACACTGCTAGGTTGCACAGATTTTTTTTATAACCCAGGCATACGGGCATAAAGACCAAGTCACCTATAAGCCCATTTAGTACCTTATAAGCTCCATAAGTCTGTTAAGTCTAGTCATTTGCCTCATGCAGTTGGCACTCACTCAAAGCAATTTGCATGCAATTATGAGATTTGAAGAGATAGAATTCCAATTTCTATGTCGGAAATCTGCCAGCGTTGCAACCAATTGTGCAATCCCAACTTAAAATCTTTAAACCGAAGACCGAAAGGGAAAGGACCACGGATCGTGGGCACCCCTTGCGCCCTCCATTGTAACCCACGGCCACTTGATTTTCAATATAGACTCCTTGAAACCTTCAGGACATCCAATTCTGGTGTCCCAAATCATCGCGACAGGTCGCGGGTGTTTTCGCTATCAGACACTAATGTTAAAAACTACTCTCCAACCTTAACCAATGACGCTTTTAAGGAGGTCTGACACCAACTTCAAAAGTTGCTACGAAGTGCTGGCATAAAGTTGGAATTGAGAACCGATAGCTCTTCATAAATGCTTTCTACAATTTTCCTTTCTTGCTATATTAGTAATGCGGAAATGTTACAGTTCGTTGGTATTTGTGTTCTAGCTACTAGAATAGAAGGCCGCGAAGATAAAAATGGAAACTGCAAAAATCGATTTCCTTAAACATTGTAAACCGGTCATTTAGCAACAATGCACCAATCTTTCGAAATCGACTGCGTTCAGGCCGGAGTTTTATTGCCAATAAGGATTTGAACCACATGGAATTGGCTTAATGAGTAGGGAATAAGCGTATGTACGGATTAGTTGCATGTGATACGTTTCTTTTTTCTTGTTGCTAGATGGGAATGGCTTGATGTACGGAGCATAGACAGACCACCCACTTGGACTCTCTCGTCTTACTTTACGGACAAAATTAGCGGCGTCTTACTTTCGGTTAGTCAAAATGAAGTTAGAATTCAGACAATACTGATGCAACATTGTGAAAACCACGGGAGGCACAACTCATGCCGGGAAGTTCATTCAAGGGATATTCACATTAGGAGTTCTTGAACTTTTACTTATTGTTAAATGTCATCCGTAAATTTTTCTCTCAATGTTACCTCTGAACTTTTTAAATATTGATTCAAATTGGTCTTTTCTATTAATGGTTAATAAATTTTGTGAATGTACCCGTTGAAGTAAGTGACTTGCCATGTTTTTTTTTTTTTGGCTGAATTTCGTCCTTGAATATTATTTGTTTATTCAATTTTGTCCTGAAACTTTTATATTTTGATTCTCCTCTAATAACCTTCAATTGAGCATGGTGAGGGTCATCGAAAATCTTCATGATTGACCCTTGTTTAGGACTGGTAATGATCTACGCTATATTTAGACAAGACATATACATTGACGCAATAATGTGTTTATATAAGCATGATAGTGAGATATAAATAGACATGTTAAGTATGGATCAACCCTATTACTGGTGACAATGTGCTTAAACTCATTTTAGTTGAAACGATTAAAAATGTCCGTTTCGTTCGCACGATATGCTAAGGTACAAATAAAAATACCCATAACCTATAAAGATAAGTTGAATATTTTCATGTAGAGAATGAAAGTAATTTAGGAACAGAATTGGATGAATAAAGAAAGCAGAATGATAAATTGAATGGGAATATTGACAAGTTATGAACTAAGCAGAATATATTGTCTATGATGGCAGATTCTAGCCAATTAATTGAACGGAAGTACCGTGTTGAATCATTTTTCAAAAGTTCAGCAACGACATCAAATAAAAAGGAAAAAGAAAAGTTCATGAACCAAATCGAATATGAAGAAAAAGAAAAAGTGTTTTTATGGAAAAAAAGGAAAAATCAAAAAGAGAGAAAGAAAAAAGAAAAGAAGAGAAAAGGAAGGGAAGGGACAAGATGAGCGCACCATGAACGCCACAATGCCCACTCTCTGCATATTAAGTACGGATCGACCCTTTAATTAGTGACAATACACTTACACTTCAATTTAGTTCAAACAACTAAAAACGTCCATTGCGTTAATGCGATATGTTTACAAATAGACATGCACGACCTATAAAGACTAGTGAGTATTTTCCATGTAGAGAATAAAAGCAGTTTAGGGACAAAATTAAATGAACAAACAAAGCATTTAAGGATAAATTGACCGAAAATATTGATAAGTCAAACGAACTAAGTGGAATATTTCATCCACGACGGCAAATTCCCGCCGATGAATTGAACGGAAGTACCGCACCGAGCCACTTTTCAAAAGTTTAACAACAACATTAAATAAAATAAAATAAAATTAAAAGAGAGGAAAATTCATGAACGGGCATTGAACATGGAGGAAAAAAAAAGTATTTTAATGGCAAAAACGAAAAAGAAGGCAAAATCAAAAAAAAAAAAAGAGTAAAAAAAAAAAGGGAAAAGACAACGGAGGAGGGACAAGACGAGCGCACCATGAACGCCACGATGCGCGCTCTCCGTATTTGGCTACTGCCCCCACACGCTCACCGCTTTACTTCGTTCCTTATTCCACAATCCTCCACACTCGCAACTAATCTATCTTTAATTAATAACTAATCTATCTTAAATTAATCAATCGGATTAATTACAGTTGAAAAAAAAGAAATATTTTTATCTCGTTCCTAATTATCGCGAGCGCTTTACAAAAAAAATAAATAATCGACGTCGCCCCCTCGTCTCTTCCTCTTCACAAACAAACCCAAAAAGCAGCTGCGGAACTCTCTTCTGACCGGACGACGCCCACTGTGCATATTCATTATTCATTCATTTCGTCCTTTTTCGGCTCCCCCGAAACGGCCCGTCCCAAATCTCAGCCAGCGAGCGGGCGAGCGAGCGAGCGAGCGAGCTCGCCATGGAAATGTAGCGAGAGGGAGAGAGAGAGGCGAAGCGACATCGCGGAGAGTTGGCGATCGGCGGCGGCGGCGGCGGCGGCGGGAGGAGGAGGCGGAGGACTGAGCCGGGGGCGGGAGAGTCGGGAGCGGCGTCGCGAGAGGAGGAAGAGAAGAAGAAGAGGAGGAGGGAAGGGAGTGGAAATGCCGCTGACGAGGTACCAGATAAGGAACGAGTACGGGCTGGCCGATCCGGAGCTGTACCGGGCCGCCGATAAGGATGATCCCGAGGCCCTCCTGGAGGGCGTCGCCATGGCCGGCCTCGTCGGCGTCCTCCGCCAGCTCGGCGACCTAGCTGAGTCAGTCTCTCTCTCTCTCTCTCTCTCTCTCTCTCTCTCTCTCTCTCTTGCTCACTAGAATTGCGTTGGTTGAGGGAATGCGGAGTCGTCGTCGCTGTTGTGCCGGAGTCGTCGGGCGCGATTGTGGGATTTGATCTGAACTCTTTCCCGATTCGGGAGCTGGTTTGGTAGAGAATTCGGTTTTTCTTTAGCGTCGGGCTGCAGATTTAGTCGTCTGGCTGGTCGTAGGTTGGGGAATGGGCGCTAGATTCGTGTCTCATTCGTCTTGCTCGCGCTCTCCGTTTGTTGAAGAAGCTTGATTGTGGTTTGGCCTGAAGAAGAAGCGGCTTTTGATCGAGATGGTGTCTGAAGTAGAATTTGAGCGAGCTAGTGTGGTCGCAGGGGTTAGGAACTTTCGGAACCGTGTTTGGAAGTACCAGATTTAGGAGAGAGTTTCCAGCGATGATGCTTAAGGGAGCTGGATTTTAGGGAAAACCGTGTGTATCTTGAGGCTTGAGCTAGGAAACGACTAGTTGAGGTTGGTAATGCCTCTCTGATTAACAGACTTTGGGAACTTGTAGATGGTAATTGGAAGCTAGTTGTTACACTGTTGTCACAGCATATAGTAACACCAACATGCAAGTACTGATGTGGCTTCTTTTCCATCGTTTGAATTTCTTTATAATCATCTCTTAGCGTTGATGTGATGTCAGCCAAATTGGGCTTTTCTCTTCACCAATTCAGAACTCCTTCACAAGCATGGTTTTCTGATGGCTGTGTTGCAGTTGGATATCTTGACCATTTTCCATCATGTTTACATTATTATCGCGCGTCTGGTTACTTTTCCTTTGCTGCTGTATGTTCTGATAGAGAACTGCACAATTTTTTGTTCATTGTGGTTGACAAGATTTGCTGCTGAGATATTCCACGACTTGCATGAAGAGGTTTTAGCCACAGCTTCGAGAGGCCATAGTCTCATGGCACGTGTTCAACAGCTGGAGGTAGAATTCCCTCTAATTGAGAAGGCATTGCTGTCCCAAACAAATCATCTGTCCTTTTTTTCAAATCCAGGTTAGATGATCCTCTTGAATAATCTTAGCATGGGCTCTTGTTATTTGTGTTGTCATCTTTAAGGGATTGACTGCACAGTCACTTCATATATATATATGTTTCCTCAACACAAAATTTATTCTTGTAACATGGTTGTTGGTGATCTTGTTTCTGGAGAAATGATGAAGGCTCAGTTATTAGTATTTAGTGACATACGCGAAGGGGGATTAGCTGGCTAATAATTAAACCACCAGATCCTATAAAATTTTCTGAAGTACCTTTGCAATAGAAATTGAGTATGCCCTCTATATGACTATCTTAAGTTGTGTATCCCATTGCAATCGGACCATTGGTTTAGACTATAGTGACTTCCTTTAACTGAACTCCTACTTATTGCACTGTTGCTGCCAGACAGTTTTCCTTGCATTATAGTATGGAGTGTCAGGGCTAGAAGGGTAGGATATTTGCTTTGAAGCAGAAATGGATATCTTATTTAGCTTCTTCAATGTTGGAATGAGACTACAAACATATTAATTTTTTGTGCTTAGTTTTTATAGGACTCATCTTTATCCTAAAAGTCTCCTTTTCGGTCGGTCAAAAAAAGCTCTTTTTTTTTTTTTTATAAATTGAAGACTACCTTGGAATTTAAGAATTTGCAAACTCACACATGGATATGGCGGTTTGCATGTGTCCATGTGGATTGTCAGGTCAAAGGTTCAGATACCTCGCGTTATAAAAAATTTGCAAACTTAAGTAGCTTGGTCGTGCATAATTTAATCATCAATAGTAACTATCCCCATATAACATCCTTTTAACTGTTCCTCTGGTTTTTTAATCTCGGTGAAGATGTTGCCCAGAGCGACATGTTGAGACAAAGATGTTAGGCAAATCTGAGGCAGGTGGATCTGTACTGTTTTTCAGTAACGCTTTATCATGTATATACTTCTTATGAGTCTGTTCACATCCTTCACATATGTCAATTTATCATGGCATAAGAGCCATCTATTTCAACTGCCGCAGCTTGCAACCTTAGATGTTTAAGGGACCCACTTCACAAACTGAATTCCGATTAATGCATATGGTGACATATGTTATGTTTCAAGGACTAGTCATACTATCCTTCTTTCTCCTTCCCCAGATGATTGTACCTTTAAAGAGTCGGATGATATTAAGTTTGTCACTAAGCATATGTAGAGATTAAATAACTGATAAAAGTAGTAGTTGCAACTCCCTATACTTTGTGAAATTTACTGGACCCTCGTTGTTTGGAACATCTGTATTCTGTTGTAGTAACAGAGCCTTCTCACTCCATTTTGAGGTGTTTTATTTTTCACGTCTCCAACTGAATGAGTGAGAATATTTGTTATCAGCTGACTGGGTTGATCTGTCATTCAGAAGATAAAAGAACTGGGGTAACATTTTGGCTGGGGGCCAAGTGTAGTTTCAAAACCAAGGATTGTCTCTGATAATTTTACCAAAACATAGGGCCACTGTAGCGACTGTACCTCTCCCTGAAAAAAATTCTTGGAAGTTATCCTCATGGTTTTTGCTTGTTGCTTTATAGGTGTTGATTGGCATCCTAATATGCGTTCACAGCAGAATATGATTGCACAAGGAGACTTGCCTCGCTTTATCATGGACTCTTATGAAGAATGTAGAGGGCCACCACGGCTATTTCTTCTGGACAAGTATGACAATATGATCAGAAACAAATGTTGAGATGGCATTCTTTTAGCAGAAGTGAAGAATCTTATGATGTATTCTTGGATTTCCTTAGGTTTGATGTTGCTGGTGCTGGGGCTTGCTTAACGCGTTACACCGATCCGTCATTCTTTAGAGTGGAAGCTTCAGTAGACGAAGTTCAGAGGGAAAGAAAAGTGCGCAGGTTTAAGGTATGTGACTAATTGAATTCCTTTCGACAATTTCAATACCTACTACCAACTTGTGTAAGAAAATTATTAATTGTTTCATTTGCGGATCAACACAAAAGGCTCACTACTATAATTTGGAAATAGGATTCTCAAAGTGCATGGCTGCATGCTCTGAATATGCGAAGAATTTTCACGTCTTGCATTTTGGGATGATTAACATCAAGGCGGAGGTGCCGCTGGAGTCCTTCAGGAAGGCTTAGCTGTGAAAATATTATCAAATTTGTGGCAATGACTATTAAGACGTAAATTCCTGGTTAATAAAGTCAACTAAATATCACTTACTATAGAATCAGAATTTTCAATATCCCAATTCATTATCCAATTCGACAGTTGTCTATGATCTCTTCTTTGGGCATGGATGGCCATATATCTAGTATTTTCTTGGTTCCTTGAATGGCATTAAGTTTGACACCTACTGTGTGAGGTCCTTATGGGAGTACAGGCACATGTCAGGAGCAACCAATCTCCTTCAATGTGTTAAGATTCTACCTTGTGTTTATTTTTCTCCGGAGCAAACCTTAACAAGAAATGCAAAAGCCAAAACTGCAACACTATAATTCAGTCATCGGTTCATTAAATCAGCACTAGCCAAGTTTACTTGGTCAGACCTGGTTGTGGTTGGTGGTTTGCATTCTAGGCTTGGTCTGACATTAGTAATTATGGCTATAGGATTTACTTCTGGAGCTGGTCATTGTAACAGTACTAAAATCTTGAGACTGAGCTTGAAACTGATTATTAAGGAAATGGTGCATGTAAGGGGACTAATACATGGGGAGGGAGGGGAGGTGTGGGCGGTGTTCGTACCCCAAAGAGGTGATTAGATGAGCCAGGCTGGAGATATGATGATGGTTGACAATTATTTTATTATTAGATTAAAGCATCTTTTCTATGTGAAAATCACGATGACTAAACTTCTATAGCATTGGCAATAGTTGACTTGGAAGTCCAAGCTCATCGTTTTGCGATCAACCCACTGAACAAGTTATATCATTAGCCTAGTTTGTATTGGGGGATTGGCCTGTGAATGTGCGCTCAGGGTGAATTCTTTTGCTTTTCCATCCATGTACAAACACAAAGTTAGAAGGTCAGAAGGAAGAGGAATGCCAAATAAATATTGCAAGCCTAAAAGATAAGAAGATGTCTTGCTGACTTTCATTTGCCATTATGCTGTACCTTTCTCAGAATCATTCTCATCTAAATCCTCCCTAGGGGAGGGAGGGCAGGAAGGTTTGCTTGGTGGAATTCCCTCCAAGATGCCTGATAAACTCAGGCTCAGGAGGCCTCCCTTCACCTCTTGAAGAGCATGGAAATAAGTTCTTGCAGTTGTAAAATGAAAGTTAGAAAAATCTGCTGGCTCGATTTAACTGAATTTCTATATTTAGAACCGTAACAAGTTACACTTAATTCAATAAGTATACCTTTATTATCAGTTGATTATTTTGTCAAAGAAGATTTTTATACAGCTCAAGTGAAGAAAGCCAGTTGGCTTGTGGCCACCTGTGCCACTAGCTTGATTAATTGTTTAGACACAGAGAATGATAGATTCATTCATGTTGGCAATTGGCAGCCTTGTTCGTTAGAGTGGCTATTGTTGTGCAGCACTACTCTACTTCGTATCCATAAATAGGGACAGCATTCAACTTTTTTTAATTATTTTAGGGCAAATCATGCATGACGACTCCAAATGTCGGCAGTATTATACGTTTGCCCCCAAACTTTCAACTGTTACACATTACCCCCAACTTTCATTTTGTTACAGCCATTAATTGTCTGTTATGTTTTTTCTTTTTCTTTTTCTTTTTTTGGGGTACGTGTATTAACCCTTAAGTTCAGAATGCTTTTGTGTAATTTTCCCTTATTTCCAAAATCTCCTTGTGATGGAGGCTCCTCCATTTAGGGAAATTCAGTTCCTCTTTATGTGGATTTCCTTCTGAACTGCGAAGATGATTCTAATAGTACTTTTCTCTGAACCTTGTAGAAGAAAGGAATGCGCGGTAGAAATGGAGAAACGCCAGAGATTTTACCAGTGTCACATGCCAAGTGAGTCTGAAACTACAAAATTCTAGAGAACTGCTCTTCCCTATTTTGCAGAGATCCCTTTTCCCTGATGCATGTCATGGTAACCTCATTTTCTTTGCATATAACAGACTGCAGCAGTTGTTTATGGAGGAGAGCATTGCAAATAGTTATAGTAACCCTTCACGTCTCGTGAAATTAAAGAAAAGGCAGTTTAACGAACCTCCATTTTGTTCAAGAAATGGGAAAAGTTATATGGGGAAGTTTGTGGAGACTCCTTCACCTGAGAGTAAAACAGTGCATGAAGTTTCCATTGCTCCACCATCCTTAAGATGGACAACGGATTATGAATCAGACAATGAAGTAGTTGATGTCAATATGGTAAGTCCAAACAAAAATCTATCAATAGAGAAGGGGAGCACTTTAACATCCATTACAGAAGCACTCTTGCCAGAACCGTCCCTTGAACATTTGGATGGGATGGTCGTTAATGGGAAGGAAATGGAGGAGCCTGAGCCACCTCATGATAATGAGACATATGGAAGTCCTAATCTTTATGAGGCTGAGAAAAAGGAGTTGGTTGATGCAGAAGCCAAGATGGATTGTGGCATGGATGTTTGCCGTTCTGATGAGATGACCAGTGAGGTAGAGAATTACATGGATGCCCTTGCTACCATGGAATCTGAAGCTGAAACGGACAATGAATACAGAGCTAAAAATGACAAGGGTTTCTTGAATGATGAAAAAGATGAGACAGATTCTGACATGAATGAAGAGCACCTGGAACTTCAAGCTCAATATTCAGACTCTCAATCTCTAGGCTATTCTGCCTCGGAAGATGGAAACACTTCTCTCATTAAAGGAAGTTCGAGCTTTACTTATTCTGATAGTCAAAGCAACTTGGTTGATAATATAGCTTCTGATGGTGAGGGAATTGCTATGGCATTCCCATCTACCGAAACTTCTGCCTCTCATCATGAGAACATAACCTGTGACCAGCTTCCTGCACATGGGGGAACTAGAGAAATAGAAGACTCCCGTGAGCCTGTTGTGCCCAAACATATGGGCACAGAGGATGATGAAATTAGTTATCTCAGGGAAGCAGCTACAGATTTACGTTCTATTGATATGAATGCTAAGCTTTCATCTTCAGCTCATGGACAAAGTCTACAAGTTGAATCAGAAGCAGAAGGGTCTGACCAAAAAGAGTCGGAGGTAGACAGGATCAGAGCTGTTCTTTCTGATTCTGCTTCTCAGAACCAGGATGGTGCTTTCTACCCCATTACTTCTGAAAGCAATCCAATCTTTCAGTCAGTAGATGCAGATCCAAAAGTCTCATCTGATGATTTAATGCATTCTTCGACTGTCCTTGAGTTGCCCCATGAACATGAAAGTAACATTACCTATAAGCATGAAGAATTGCGTGATGAATATGAAGGTGTGGATCACACTGGAACTGTGACTAGTGGAAAGATCACTTCCTGGCATTCAAATATGACATTCCCAGAAGATCAGTTCAAGTTTTCAGTAATGGCAGAATCGTCTGGATATTCAGATCTTCGATCACTGCCTGATAGCTCAGTTGCTTCTCCTGCATGTAATCTGGATATGGCAAACCTGCATGCTACGAATTCTGAAGTTCATCCTTTGGCAGCTGGTTTGGTGAACTTGGAAAATGCAATTGTCATAGAAGATGAGCAACAGACTCATATCACTAAACAACAATCTTTTGATTACACGTATGATGCTCCATTACATGAACAAAATGCACTAGAAGTAGATGTTCAGCCTTTACAGGAAAATGTCAATTTTGGAAAGAATGAACCCCCTCTGGATTTTGATGATGCTGTCCAAGTTTCCTGGACCATGGAAGCAGTGGAAGGAGATGCTGGTCCTCTTAACGTCCCAGGCAATAGTTCAACCCTTAATGAGAATACAAATATGCATGATGTGGGGACTGAACGAGCTTCAATAGATCAGTTGCTACTCGCTGCTCCTGCTATCACCACTACTGATGACAATGCCTGCCCTAGTGTAGATCCAGCTGCAGATATAGTACGGGGCTCATGTGCAGATTCACAGGAACCACCGCTTGACATTGATAATTTGCCTCAGAAAGAGTTCGAGTCAGATGAGGAAGTTTCTCCAGGATGTAATAAAGAGTCGAACTTGCTTGAGGAAGCAAGAGATGCAAAAGTTGCTTACGCAGAAGGTAACCCTATCCCGAATGATCTGGTCTCTCATCAG
The DNA here is from genome assembly GCA_014182375.1 of Eucalyptus virginea. Lineage (NCBI taxonomy): Eukaryota > Viridiplantae > Streptophyta > Magnoliopsida > Myrtales > Myrtaceae > Eucalyptus > Eucalyptus virginea. Next base: position 13,748,121 of record CM024524.1, on the reverse strand, counting down.
GAATCTGAAGTGGAAACTGAGATGCCTGGCCTGTCTTTTATGGAGAAATCTCTGAGCAGACATCCTTCAGATGATGCGACAATAGGTTCAGGATATGCAGAGCTAGGCAGCGAGGAGCTTGAACCAAAACCTTCCTCTCAAGGTCCTCTTCCGTGGAGCAGTGAAGATATCTTGTCGTCTTTGCATGTTTATCACCAAGTAGACCAAGGAGAAACTTCAGAGCAGTTGTTGGATGTGCCACCGCATGAGCTTGATTTAAATCTATCACGCGAAGATGAAGTTAGTCCTCAGACAATTAATCCTGAATCTGAAAAACTGCGATCAGCAGATCTCGTGGTTCAGGAGAACATTCTTTCTAGCAGACCGGGATCTCCTTTAGAGTGTCCTTCGAAGTTTCAAAATGAAAGATCTGATGCAGAGTGTCTGCAGGGCGATGAAACAAGAAGCCAATCATCAACTCTTCTGTCTGGACAACTACAATCTTCAGACAGTATAGGCAAAGAAAAATATTCAGCTTTTGAATCATGTCCAGAAGATCAACCAACCCAGCATTCTATCTCAGAATCCTTACAAGAGCCAGCTAGCCAGGAAGTTGACGGTATTAGTCCTGTAGGGGCTTCTTTACATACTGATATTGCTACTTCTCCACAGGCCTCTGTTGTGGCTGAAACTATTCAGGAGGATGATCCCAATTTGGCACCTCTACCTCCTCCTGAATGGACGATAGTAAAGGATCATCACGTTTCTCGTGCTTCACAGAGCGAAGTAATTCAAGATGGGCAGGTCTCCTTCCAATTGTTACAAAAGTCACCGGCTGAAGAAAATCCACAACTTCAGTTGTCATCATCAGAGGGAGGATTGATGTGGCCTCATCACACATTTCTGACCGTGGAAAATGAGAAGTTACACACTGAAGAGCGAGAGGATAAATTGGCACTGCCCAGTCCATTATCTTCTCTTACTCAAGTGCCAGATGGTAATTCAGTTATTCGGGATAACAGTTCTGTAATGGAAGCTGCAGAAGTACCGAAGCACTTCTCAACATCTGTGTCTGAACATGCTTTCCTTGATTTGGGAACAGGAGTGGTGCAGTCTGATTCAAACAGTCTCCCACCTCATCCAGTTGTTGAAGACAAACCAAATAGAGATGACCTTGTTTCTTCAAAGGGAGAAGTTACTCAATATATTGAGTCAACTTCGTCTGTTCCAAAGGATAAGGATCAGCAGAGTGAGAAATCAGATGGCAATTCAGTTAGTCGGGATAACAGTTCTGTAATGGAAGCTGCAGAAGTACCGAAGCACTTCTCAACAACTGTGTCTGAACATGCTTTCCTTGATTTGGGAAGAGGAGTGGTGCAATCTGATTCAAACAGTCTCCCACCTCATCCAGTTGTTGAAGACAAACCAAATAGAGATGACCTTGTTTCTTCAAAGGGAGAAGTTACTCAATATATTGAGTCAACTTCGTCTGTTCCAAAGGATAAGGGTAAGCAGAGTGAGAAATCAGATGGCAATTCAGTTATTCGGGATAACAGGTCTGTAATGGAAGCTGCAGAAGTACTGAAGCACTTCTCAACAACTGTGTCTGAACATGCTTTCCTTGATTTGGGAAGAGGAGTGGTGCAATCTGATTCAAACAGTCTCCCACCTCATCCAGTTGTTGAAGACAAACCAAATAGAGATGACCTTGTTTCTTCAAAGGGAGAAGTTACTCAATATATTGAGTCAACTTCATTTGTTTCGAAGGATAAGGGTCAGCAGAATGAGAAATCAGAAGCACAGCATGATAATTCTCATAATGCATCTGGGCCATCAGAAATGAAGCAAGATGAGCATCTCCAACATGATCTGCCTCATTTAGATGGAGAAAGAGCATTGGAAGCATCTTCAGATCTACCAGAAAATGAAGTCGTACAATCAAATGGAAAATCAATGAGTAATATTCCTCGCCCACCAAAACGTCTCATAGAGGCTGTTGCTGCTCATGATAGAAGCATGGTAATGTTGGTTCTGGCTAGACTTCTTATTTTTTCATCAGTGTCTACTATGTTTTCTTTGCGAGTTCAACTCTTATTGTCTGCATGCTTTACATTGTATGAACCTTATTTGCAGTTGAGGAAGGTTCCTGAAAGAATAAAGCCTCCAATTGAACCAAGAATAAATGAAAGAGATTCGTTGCTGGAGCAAATACGAACAAAGGTTCAGATTCATTATCCAAATTTTATGCACCTATTTTTTCTAGATATGGTCTTGCTAGCTTTCTAACATCATAACAAATTCCCATTATGTTCCTATATAAGCTGTCTCTAATCAGAAGCACAGTATATAGTGTCGCTGAATTTTGTTTTGCTTTTTTATTTTATTTTATTTTATTTTTTCTCTTTTCCAGTCATTCAACTTGAAGCCTGCTGTTGCCACCCGGCCAAGTATTCAGGGTCCTAAAACTAACTTGAGGGTTAATGCTATTTTGGAGAAGGCTAATGCCATTCGCCAGGTCCCTCCCTCTCATCTCTCTCTCTCTCTCTCTCTCTGCACGCGAGTATCTTTCTCCCAACTCTCCCCTCTTTCTAGTAGTAATTAGAAGTCATGATTGTGACAGGCATTTGCTGGAAGTGATGAAGATGATGAAGATAGTTGGAGTGACTCCTGAGAATGTTCGCTTCCTCGTGCAAGATTTTACTGCCGCATCTTCGTTGCAGAGGAAAATTGCCTATTTTGCCCTGATTTCTTGTTCCTTCGTGCATGTATAAATATTCCCCCCCACACACCCACCCAAAAGAAAATGTTACAAGGGTTTCACGTCCTCTCCTTCCTCGCACCAGAAAGTGGAGCAAGAGCATATAGACTTCTCAAAAGCGGCATGTAAGTGCTGTATCGGTGCATTTATGTACTTGTGTTAGTATATATATGTGTTGTTGATGTATAGCGTGCCATAAATTTTGATACGTAGTGTTTCTCATGTGACATTACAAAGTTCTATATAGTGGAATGATGATTTAGCCCTCTGTCCGTATAATATCCTAGTTTCCTCTTTAAATGCAACGATGAACTCACTAATGTCGCCCATCATATATCTTCCGAATAGCTCAATTGCTTCCTCTTTAGGCTTTTTATTCATAGCTTTCTTCTTTTTTCGGCCTCTGAAGAATGCGATGCTTGCACACTATTTCAGCGAGTGGAACCAACGCACTGCTGCTTTAGCACAGCACGTTGTATGCCTCAGACCGATGACATTGTCTTTTGCAGTGCTGTTCCTTGTTATCTACTGTTATTTTAGCATATGGACCTTTTCGGAATTTTCTTCCCTCGTTATGTAACTGATGTATGACTTTAGTCTTTTGAATTAATGCATTTCCCTTCTAGAACCGAAAAAAAAAAAAAAAAAACAAAACAAAACAAGTGGAGCAGTTGTCGAGAGTAGGTGCTTTTAGCCTAGGACGTTTATCTGCATCTAATTTATGATTTGTCTGTAGAAGAGGCGATTAGCCGAAAATGCAGAAGCGTCGTATACGGATAAATGGAACATGAAACGGGGAAGCCACCGTATCCCACCCCTTTATCTATGTACAAATGTGTTCATGCTTGATGCATCAACTATATACAATTCAGTGGAAAAAGAAAGTACACAGTGATTTTATAGCGCTGCTGATGTGACATGTATTTAGATGCTCATGTCCAATTATAAATTAAGGTTAATATCACAAAAAATTTTAAATTGGTACATTTATGACAGATTTAGTTTAAATTAATTTTTTACCATAAAAAAACCTAAATTGATATACATATGACAAATTTATTCCAAACTAATTTTTTGACTATCAAAAACTTTAAATTAGTACATTTATGACAAATTTATTTTTCTTTAGTTTCCATTGAATTAAATTAATACCATAAAAAAATAAATTGATTGAGGGTATAAAACCTCCAATTAGTACTCTCGTCAATTGTCTAGTGATAACAGTAAAATTTAACGAAAATTAATGTAAGGTAAATTTATTATAGGTGTATCGGTTTAGGGTTTTGGTAGTATTAACCTTTTAAATTAAGACGTGGATATTGATTTGAAATAAAAAAAAATAACAATCTAATTTTAAAAATCCCCAAGGCTAGCCATCTCTCTTGTCCTCTATCGCTATTCATAGTCGCGGGTATGTGGGATAATATTTTTGTTCTCATGAATAATTTTTATGTAGAAACAATTTTTTTCAAGGTGGGGATAGAGGGAGTACTAAAACTTAGCACTGGAGGCACTTAAAATGCCAAAAGTTCCAAAATATATATTTAAATGCTAAAATCGGAAAAAAATAGAATACTTAAGTGTCGACTTGGCATTTTCGGACAAATTTTTTACTAACATGATAATTCTTTTAAAATTAATTATTCATGTAAACACCAATAGTATGCTAAATGATGTTGTTTTTAGAACTTAAGTGATCACTTTTTGCAAAAAACCTAGTATTTAAGTATTCACTTTTAATCACGAGTAGGACTTAAGTGATCATTTATATCATAACTTAAGACTTAAGTGATCATTTTTTAATCACGGCTGGCACTTCAATGAACATGGAAGACAATGTTATTTTAGACAATGATTGCTGAGTTGATTTTCTAGCAAGCCACATAAACCACTTATATTATTAAAATATGCTATGTTAGATTTTTTATTACTCATTAGATTTTGCACTTAAGTATCCCATTTTTTTTTTTAAATAAATGGTACTTAATTGTACCTTTTGAGATTTTTGACATTAAATTATTCACTCGTGCCAAGTTTTGATACTCCTAGTATGCTTTCCCCAATTTTTTCTATTTCTATTCCTAAACGAGTTTCCAAATATTTGAAAGGCATTTGATAATTGTACAAAATTTTGTTTTTGAAATATAAATGCGTTTGGTATGACCCCAAATATTTTTGTGATTTCGAATTTTTTTAATTTTTAATATTTTTTTTTTTTTTTTTTCATTTTTTTTTTTTAATTTTTTTATTCTTCGTCTAGCCAATCTTGATTGGCAACCAAATGAGAGTCGGTGAGGTCACACCTTGACCATGGTCAACCGACGACCAGCTAAGAAGAAGAAGAGGAGGAGGAGAAAAGGAAGAAAAAAAAAAAAAAAAAAGAAAAGAGAAAAGGCTCCTTTCTCAAGTTGTTCCCCTGAACAAATAAGTAATTTTTTTTTTAATTTTTATTCAAATCTATTATCGGGAACAAAAAATCTACACTAACAGAATTCTATTCCATTTTTATTCCAAGGAACAAGGAACCAAAAAAAAAAAAAAACAGAGAAATGCAAAGAGGAGATCGAGGTGGAAGTTCTTTGATCTCAAGGCTCAGGTTGACAGCGATGAGGAAGAGGACAACGGCGAGGACGATATGTGAAAAAAGTGTATCTTTCCTCCACTGGTGTCATTCTTGTTGTGGTATATTTTGTCGTTCGTGGTGGCTATCAGGTTTCGGATGTGTTCTATGTCAATTTGGCTGTCGAGCTTGCTGAAATTTGGGCCGGGAAGACGAGCAGGAAAAGTACTAGAATCAGGCAAGTGCGAATGAAGACACTGTTCAATTGGTGGCAGTCGGTAAATTATTGTCATATAGATTGAGGAAGTTCCGTTTCTTTAAAATGATTTTGATAGGGGAGACTTATTTCTAGAACAAGTGGGCTTCATTGTTTCTAGAGTATTTCTTCCGAAAAAAATTGGGTTAATGTGCAATATTTGCCTAATAGGGCGCTATACCTTGGCGGATAGAAGATAATGATGCTGAGTGTAGGTCACATGAGGTTGGTCTGTCGGCTCACTGCTCCAGTGTATGTGGACTGGATTTTATTGTGCGACGGAGGGTACCTTCCGTGGTCATATTATGCCCGAGTTTGCAGTTGAAGCGCTGAAGTAGTGATCTTTTAACAAATGTGTAACCGCTCTTTTGAATAGACCTTTTATATAGTAGCTTCTGAATTAGTCACTTGTGTAGTGGAAACTCCAAAAGAATTGAGAGTGTCGGGGACACTTGAAACATCGTGTCTATTTTTTTTTTTTTGAAGAAGAAGACATAGTGTTATGCCTATCTATCGTCATTTCCATTTAGTTTCTTAATTAAAGAAAGATTGTTAGAAGTGTCGAGAAGCTTAAGTACACTAAAGCCATGCGCCCTCTCTTCCATCTTCTTGATATCAGCCATAGTCATGTTGTTGGGATAATTCCCATTCAAGGCTTTAACTAAATCTTCCCAATGTAATAATGCTTTCATCTTAATCCTCCATAGCCCAAAATTATTTTGGCCATCAAATGGTGCTGCTTTGAACTTGATAGATGCCATCTTGAACAAAAAAGATCACAATTCCTTGGCTCTGATGCCAATTTGTTGTGGAAAAATGTCAAAAGATGCACCAATCAAAGCATAAGTAGCAAAAGATGAAAGGAAAATCGAAATCACATGAGATGCAAAATTTTCATGGAAAACCCAAAACGAAGAAAAAAAAAACCATGGGGAGAGAGGTTTCACTCTCTTTAACAACAAGTATAAGAATACATTCCAAAAGCTATTTTAATCATAAACCTTTTGTATTTGTGTCAATTGAGTTCATTTAACCAATTTTAGACATTGCTAACTTGAGTGTTGGTTGTCCTATGAGATAAGTTACAAGAGATACGATTATTTGATGTGGATATTTATAATAATATTTTAATTTATTATTTTTTCCAAAAATTTTAATTTTTATTAGTTTTTCTTTTTCCTTGTTTTCTTTTCTTTTTGCTTTGGTTGGCGAGGGCCAACAACCTTAGTCGACCATCACCAATTGCCTTTGAGGGTTAGTGGCTCTTGCCCCCTAGATCCGAGCAAGAGCCACTGACCCTCACTGGTGCTTGGCAAGGGCTTCACTACCCTTGCCTGGTGGTTGGTGAGCTCTAGTGACCATCAAGAAAAATAAAAGAAAAATTAATGAAAAAAAAAAATTTTGAAAAATTTGATTAAAAATGTCCATGCCAATGTCAATCATGTTATATAGGATGGCCAAAGTTGATTTATATCCTAAATTAGCCAAATAGACTCAATTAGCACAAATACAAAATGTTTATGACTAAATTAGTACTAATGTAATATATTTATGACTTTTATGATACTTTTCTCGTAATTTCGAAGAAGGTGCCCTTCAGATTCCTCTCGTTCAGTAGATTAATAGGATGAGTGTCGAAGACAGCATATTCATGGGTCACTCACAAGAACAGCAACACCCCAATCCCATCAAGAGTTTCTCATTTTATCAGAATCCGTAATATTTAGTTAGGCTGGGGTCTGTAAATTCCTCGCGCACAAATTGAATGCACGACCATAAGAAAAATGCATACCATTGTGTACACATTCGAATGCGGAAATCATGGCATCGACATTTCCAAGTTTCAGGTATGGAGCCTATCTTATTATAATCGGCTCCTAGTTTTTGAAACCTATAACCTACCGTATTGCCTAGAACTAGTTCTAGAACCTACACTATTTTCCGAACCAATTCTAGGTGTCTACCCGAGAACATTTTTTTTCCCTTTTTAGGTTCATTTTTTAAAAAAAAATAAAATAATATAAGTAACAAAATGGTTTAAAGTTAAAGATAAACAACAAAAATCTCTATTTGCCAAAAACAAAAATTCATAAGATGAACACGTACCCATGTGCAATTACAAATGATAACAAGTTAAAGCATGTAGTCATGTGTTTATAAACAATATGAAGATACCACATTGAGCATGACATTTTCATGTCAAAGTTTTTTGTGTTTTTTAGAAACTCTAATAACTTTTTATATGCTCAGTTTAAAAGTATCTCACCAATAGTTACCAAAGAAGACAAATTCTTTGATATAGTAAATATAGGGACTTGATATATATTTTAGACTAACAAAATTAAAAAGGAAAATTCACTAAGAAAGTAAGCTTTTGAGGTAGGAGGAACAAAAAATAGATAATTTGTTATAAGAGCAACGATGCAGAAGAGATTAGTTTTTATTTTAATAATAGCAATAAGTTCAAATTTTACCAAAACCCATAAACAAAAATAATCACACGGCCATCCTACTTATGACAATTTGATATGCAAAAATAGAAAACCCTAAAAAAAAAGGAAAGAAAACAAATTTGGAGCCACCACTTTTGATCGCAATTGAAACTAAGAACAATATTGTCTCTTTATGAAAATGGGAGTAGATTTAGTTATATAAGGAGTGAAAATAATGTCACCCAAAAGAAACTTTTTAGCTTATAAAACCAATTACTAAACAGGCCCGATCAGTCTGATTCTCGAGTGGATATTCACTTGGAACTGGACCAACTTCAGCTGATTCCAAAATTTTGGAACCAGTTTTGATGGAAACCGATTCCGAACTTGTTTGTCAGGCAGTCCAATTTGATTCTCAAGTAGAACCAATTGGTTGCACACCTCTCTTGCGGAGATGCTACTTCCACTTGTTCATTCACTGGGGCTTCCCTGCTTTCCATGCGATAGCAGCTAAAAGCCCAAAGAGAACCCCATTGAATTAGGCCATCAAAATATTACAAACTCAAACTCTAGCAGATTAGTTTCTATTTCCATTTTAAATGAAGGGAAAGTTTAGTGTTAAAAAGTAAAGTGTCATACCTTTGCAATGCATCACCAGACCAACGGTGCCTGACATATTTTGATTTTTTTTTTTCTGAAAGAAAGAAAAAAAATGCTGACTTGTGTTTTATCCGATGCCTAAAGCACAATTAAAAGTCTTCAGCTTTTGCTTTGATGGACAATGCCATTTTGGTGGGTATTTATACACCAAACTCAAAGTAGAGAAGCAACTTTCCCTCAAAGCAAACAAAAATAGGAAGATTGTGCAAGATCTATTTACGAGGAACGGTTATTTAGACTTTTCAATGGGCCTTATTATGAGAAGGAAAGATACAATGAGCCATGTGAAAACCAGTTCCTTATTTTAAATTCCGTCGTTTTACTGCAGCATTTCTTCAAAATGACAGATCAAAATGTTAAAGTCCGCCCATCATCATTTATCATATCGGCGCGTCGATTAAAATGGGCAATTTATAGGAATTATTAGATAACTATATAAGATAACATATTAATTAAGATATATGCAAAAACCTTGAGAGAAACAAAAAATCAACAAAATTATCAAATATCTCTAATATAAGAAATCATCTTAGAGAAATTCCTAATTGTCTCTAACATTGATAGAAATGTCCATTCTATTAGAATTGGGCCTCATTTTGGAGAAACTCTAGTTTGGTTAAACGTGTAGAGGAAATCACATAGTTGATTTTCAAGATTGCATAATCACATGGTTCATAAACCTTACCTTTGATAATAAACCCTGGTATCCTAGATGAAAGGTACAAAAATTTGACTTAGTGACCCTCTTAATAATTGGATGAAAAGTGAAGAAAAGAAAATGAAGGTTCTTGCACTCGCTGCCCAATCTATGTACTAGCAAGGACCACTTTTGTGATTATTAGCGGGCACTCTTCACTCGTCTGGTTGCCATAACTATAAATGTCCTGAAAAAGTAGGTGTGAAAGAAGATGAAGAATTTGTCGATGGAATGAAATGTTTGATAATTTAGAGATCTAATATAAAAACCCTGAAAAAACTATAAGATTTCGAAAAGTATTGCGACCTTTAAAATGTATTCAAGGACACTCAACTTATACTTTTAACAAAGATAGAATCTTCTTGAGAACATGTTTGTTTGTGACTTTTAGAAGCAAAAAAGAATTCGGTCATATTTTATAGCATTATACAATTTGAAAAAAAAAAATTACATACAGATTTACGTGTTGAAAAGATTTCAAATATTTCAAGTGAAAAGCTAAAATTATGAGCCACAAAATTTAAAAAGAAAAGAAAAAGTCATTTTATACACACTCATGAACAGCTAACGTGACAATTTTTATCATTTAAAATTTAGAGATAAAATTAATTGTGTGGAAAAATGCGCCCTAGGACTCACCAACATCGAATCCAGGGCGCCGCGGCAGTGTCGTCGGCGTCGCGCCTAGGCCATCAATAGATCTGTGGAAGGTAGCTCTTCCACATATTTGGAGATGCGGAGTGGAGGTCGTGGTGGCTCATCCACAGAACCAGCAATGGTAGCTAGTGTTCCGCCATGGATGGCGGCTCGTCTTTAAATCTGTGAACAAACCAATGATCCCTTCCTCAATTTCTTCGTCCAAGAAGAAATTAGCAGAAAAAATCTTCTTGGAACCTTTCCCACAAACATCTAAATCCAGATTTGATCTGCGGAGAGTAGTGTAGCCGCTTCATGTACGTCGCTCGTGGCTAAGGCTCCAAATTTTCCGGATCGAGATCTAGAGTCTTAGCCGCGAGCCGTGATTGAGGTGTTTAGATGATGCCGACGACGAAGCCTTGGCTGCGAGTGCCTAGATTTCCAAAATTGGACCTGGTTGTTGCTTCGAACCTGGCCAAGGGTTTAGATTAGGCCCGAAGCACCAAAGATGGCCGCTGATGCTGCGGTCGATGGCCGGCTAGTGATGTTGCTATTATGGCCGATGGAAGAAGTTTTAATTATTATTATTATTATTATTATTATTATTATTATTATTATTATTATTATTATATTTAATTCGACAGGACGTGATCAATCCATGAATGAATATGAGTTAAAAATGCGTGCCACATTAACTGTAGATGTAGTGTGATGGAATCACTCAATATTTCCTTCAGTTGAAAACTCTTTGCAATATGGAGACTTGTTGGACACATTTGACATCTAAACTCACTGGGACAAAGATAATTCTTAACGTGACATCGCAAGAGAGCTCAAATTTTACTCAAAACTGTTGGTTGAATTCAACTTGACTAAAAGATTTGTGTCAATATATTATGGTAGACTTCTGGCCCCAAAAAAAGGGGGAACTCAGTGAATTAATTGCTGCACTTAACTCCATTCATTGTCTGCGATGCGAGCCCATCTCGCCTCGCCCCTCGGATGTAAGACTTTTAACCGTCAAAGCAAACCAAGAAACACTGTGCCCCAGAAAGACAGAAGAAAGGTAAGGCAGCACCTTAGCTTTTGGAGAATGGATTGGTACGATCTATGTGTGCATCAGTTCCTTTGGCTTTCCTTCGGCTTTTGGCGTTGCTAAATAAGAATTTTCTTCTCCATTCGAACATAGGTCGTGCTCCTTCCTCCTCAGCCTCACCGCTCAGCCTGCGTCCAGTGGCCCGACTAGAAGAGTTGTGCTGCCACGGAATTGATCAAGTCTTCCTCTCGAAGCTGAAGAGAATCAGTTGCTAGATCTTACACGAGTAACTTGGTCAGACGATGTAATCATTTGATTTGATAGTGTTTCTGTAGCCAATTCATACGCCACTTCACCAGTAATGTCTACACAGACAAGGGCCATCAATGAAACAATGGATCCAGTTGGTATCCCTAACAATAATCTCTCTATGCGTGATGTTAGTAATAAGCTTGAGTGCCTGATGACGATCAAACTCGGAGGTTCTTCACCATTCAATGACTGCCTTTGGGCCCGTTCATAACTTTGGACTTGGAAGATGTTCAAGACGGTTGAAGAGCCATGCAGGGGTGTATAGCAATGAAGTTCGAATTTTCCCCGGCGAAGCAATTGTGAGTTGGCTTAAATGTGAAGTGAAGGTGGAGATTTTTGAAAATATCTCGAGTTTGAATCTAAAAGGAAAAATTGCTTAATAAAAGTTGGTTTCCCAGTTTGAGATCCTAAAAGGGTTAAAAGGAGAACTTGTTTTTCATTTCCAGCAAGAAAGGACCGATTATTCAGCCAAAAACATTTCCAAGTTATATTAATAGGGAGAATAACATATCCAGGAGAAAAATAAATGGTTAGAGGAAAAATGAGAGGAAAAAAAAAAGAACTTCTATTTCTTGACAAGAAAGGAGAGTCCTCTTCAAATAAATAACCCGTCCGACCGGTCTTGATTACTATCCCTTGGCCTTTTTGTTTTTACCATTTGGGAAAGAAGCAGCAGCAGCAGCAGAACTTGCTATACACGAAAACAACAGACGAATTTGGTCGAAAGGGTCCCATTTCGCCTGTGGTGCATCGTGAGTTCTGCACAGATTTCCATTTCCAATTGATGGGGCTTTACTCATAGTCACACCATCATTACGACTTGCAAGGATTTAAGGACGAGAGTGAAGTGCAAGGATGATGAAACAATTGAAACATGGGTGTGTCGAAGAGTGAGCGGCAGGCAATGTGGTAAAGTAAAATAAAGAGGAAAGGCTTTTGAAAATGGAAAAGTTACAGATAAGAGGGGCAAAACGAGGGGCATTGATTCTGACCCGTGAGCTTTCGTACGTTAAAAAGACAAAAAAGATGATAGTTACGAGGTCAAGGTCTCTGTCTCGAGCTCAGGCTTTTTCTAAAAGCAAGCTTTTGCTTTTTGCCCTGCTTTTTGGAAGGCGCCTGTCTCCCCGATTCAAGGTCCAACATGAAATGATATACGAACCACGTAAATACTAAAGACTTAACGGAGCCACTTCTCCGTAAGGACAAGATCAGTAATCATCAGCTTCTCTCAAGCAAAATGTCGTTCCTGAGATTCTGGACAATTTATACGTCTTTTGTAATTATGCTGAGCCGAGACCGGCTTATGTAAAGATGGCGTCTCGTTATGTGGTGGATCCCAGGTTGGATGTTTAGAATTTGTAGTGTAAATGTGAAATGATACGAGGATCTTCTAGCGGCATTGTTGCATGAAACTAGCCACCATAACCCATCAAAGTTCTTTGCGTCTTTCTTTGCGTCTTTCTTCACGTAACACTCCCTGAAGCAATGTGCTATTCCTGTTTTAGATATTATACAGTCTCTGAGACCCTGAAATGGATTCTGGACGCCTCATACGTCTTTCGTAATTAGCCGAAACCGGCCTATGAAAAGATGGTGTCTCGTCATGTGGTGGATCCCAGGTTGGATCTTTAGAATTTGTAAAGCAGATGTGAAATGATGCAAAGATCTTTCACAGCATTATTTTACGAAACTGGCCGTAATAACTCATCAAACCTGTCTTTCTTCACGTAACAATTCCATTCGTCTTCCTCACTCTGTCACTGCACTCTCAAATTGAACGCCATGTCCAACCAAGTGTCAAATCGCCTGGTGGTCGACAAGGCCATCAGGGATGACAATTCGGTGATTTTTCTTCATCCGGAGACCATGAAGAAGCTCCAGCTCTTCCCCTGTGACACCATCCTGGTCAAGGTTGTGAATTTATGCCTTTCGGAGATCAGTTTGATTATTTAGTTCTCGTTTCGGTTATTTGTGGGTGTTTCATGTTCCAAAATTGTTTTGGATTGGCCTATTGTGATCCGCTTTGAGTGTATTATTTTTTGAGCTTGGAGTAGCTTTTTGTTGTCGCGTGGGGTCTGGATTTTAGAACTTTTGTTTTGTTTGTTTTTTTTCTTCTTTTTGTTTTTTGAGCTTTGAGATTGATATGTGGTTGGATTGCAAGCCTAGAAGCTCTGCTTACCGACTTTGTGATATTATGTGAACTTCTGCAGACTGTGGTTCCATTCTGTTGTTTGCTTTACGCCATGTCTTTGCTGCATTCGTGCATGTGTGAGACGATTGATGCAAAAGATCCCTTTTAGCTTCGACATCCATAGTTTCTACGCCATCATGCTGAACGTTAACTCTCATAACTTGATTTTACTAAGCCAAAGGATGTCTCTCTGAGTACTTGTGTAACAATCGGTCTCACGAGGGAAGGGAGCAGTTGCTGGACGAGGAGCGCCTCCTAACAGGCCTTTAGGATGCTGAAGGGAGTTGGAAAGAACCAAACTGTGCACCAAACAAGAAGAGAGCGATTTTGATATACATTATATGTCTATGTGAAATCTGAAATTAACTCATGAAAGCCCTTTTGACGAAACGACAATGCTTAAAATTGTCAACGGACAAAACTGTGAGGCTCAGAATGGGAAGGACCAAAGCAGACAATACCTCAGTGAGTCAATCCAGGGATGTCACAACGTATGCACACGCATACGTGATAGCGTTGTCTCCATCTCTTTGCTGTAAAGAACGGCTTTTTCAGTAGCATGACAATATAGATTTCAGATTGGAGGCGATGCATTGTGGTGGTCTTGAAACGCTATCTTCTTGTGTACAGGGGAAGAAAAGGAAAAATACCGTTTGCATTGTAGATGCTGATGACACATGCGAGGCGCCAAAGATAGGAATGAACGAAGTGGTGAGATCAAACCTGAGGGTTAGAGTGGGAGATGTTGTTTCTGTGCATCACTGTGCTGATGTCAAGTACGGAAAGCGTGTTCACATACTTCCCGTGGATGACACCATTGAAGGGATTACTGAAGATCTCTTTGACGCATACTTGAAGCGTGAGTTTCCCTTTTCTAAGGACTTGTAATGAATAACTGAACGTTTCCCTCTCATTTATGCAGATGTAGGAAATACTGTTTTGCTCCCTTCTTTAGCTATTGGTCCTATGTGATGTCAGTGCCTTCTGCAGTTGTTCTTCTAAATCAAGCCTGCCATTTGATTGTATTGTAATGCTGCGATTTATATTTTGAAGATGTGTTACGAACCCTTTTTCTTTTTCATGGAATTTATGTCAATGCTGTGTGTAACGATAAGTTCATATTAAATTGAACACTTGATGAAGTAAAAGAATCCATGAATGGGGATAACAAAAACAAAAAGACAGCATAAATCTGCCTGTGGATTTATTTCTACTCTTCATGCTTTTGCCAGTTCCTAAGTAATGATGATTAGCATCTTCAAATTTTTGTTTTATATCTGGCTTGTGGCCCGTGTTAGGTGGGCTCATTGATCATTCTTATCTTTTTGAAATGTTATCCCGTTGCAAAGTGTTCGTGCTTTGAAGTGCAATCACTTTCCTATAGGATTGGCTACATTTTGTTGGTACTTATTGGATGGCTCTGCTTGCTCCTAATATTTTTTGGTAACAAATTCCAGTGAATTCTAAAGTTGCTCATGAACCAGACCATACCAAAACACTGGTTTGCTTGGGTTGATTATGGACTATTCCAGTGTTTATGTTTCGTATAGCACTTCTCTGACAGTACTTTTCTCCATACTATCTATGAGAGGATGTAACTTCCTAAAAGTGATCGACTCGCATATGCCTTCTGATACCGGGTAAAGCACACTAAAAGATCCGTGAACTACTGTTAGCGTTTGCAGGGGATGCCAGCGCTAATTTTCTTGTCCTAACCATTACACCATTGACTGCATAATCATGTTTGTTTGAGCACAAACACTAACATAGCTCACTTCTTTTTGCAAAGATGATCCTTGGATTGGATGGACAACTTACTAACGTGATGGATTTACTCTCTGTAGCTTACTTCCTAGAGACATATCGCCCTGTAAGGAAAGGTGATCTCTTCCTTGTTAGAGGAGAAATGAGAAGCGTCGAGTTCAAGGTTATTGAGACCGATCCTGCCGAATATTGTATTGTTGCCCCAGATACAGAGATCTACCGTGAGGGAGAACCTGTGAAGAGGAAGGGTGAGAATGGATTAGATGAGGTTGGTTATGATGATGTTGGGGGTGTTGGGAAGCAAATGGCTCAAATTAGGGAGCTCGTAGAGCTGCCATTGAAACATCCACAGTTATTTGAATCAATTGGTGTGAAACCGCCTCAAGGAACCCTGCTGTATGGACCTCCTGGATCTGGGAAAACCCTACTTACTAGGGCAGTTGCAAATGAAAATGTTGCCTTCTTTTTCTGTATCAATGGACCAGAGATAATGTCAAAGGTGGCTGGTGAAACTGAAAGCAATCTCAGGAAAGCTTTTGAGGAAGCAGAGAAATATGCACCTTCCATCATCTTTATTGATGATATCGATTCAATTGCTCCGAAGCCAGAGAAGACTCAAGGAGAAATTGAGAGGAGGATCGTTTCTCAGCTGCTAAAACTCATGGATGGTTTGAATTCTCATGCCCATGTCATAGTTATCGGAGCTACTAACCAACCAAACAGCATTGACCCAGCTTTGAGAAGATTTGGGAGATTTGACACGGAAATAGAGGTAGGAATTCCAGACGAAGTTGGGCGCCTTGAAGTCCTCCGCATCCATACAAAGAAGATGAAGCTTGCTGAAGATGTACAGGACTGCTCTTTTTGTTTCCCAAGCAGTTTGTTGTCCTTTTCCCCTTGATTCTAATAATTTAATTGAATGTTATGCAGGTTGATCTGGAAAGAATTGCTAAGGACACTCATGGCTATGTTGGTGCTGATCTGGCTGCTCTCTGCACTAAAGCTGCACTTCAGTGCATCAGAGAGAATTCGGATGTCATTGACTTGAAAGACGAGCCGATAGACGCGGAGATACTCAACTCTATGGTGGTAACAAATAAGCACTTCCAAACTGCTCTCGGAGCAAGCAACCCTTCTGCTCTCCCAGAGACAGTAAGTATATTTAATACGGTGCTGCTCCATAGTATTATTCTCCTGCCTCTGAGTTTGAATCTAAACCCTAACACTTTTTGGTCACTCAGGTGTCTGAACTGCCAGAAGAGAGCTGCGAAGGTACTGAAGGTCTTGAGAGTGTTAAAAGGGAGCTTCGAAAGTTACGGTTATTTGTGGTCTTTTGTTCTCTGTGTATGCTTCTATCATTTGTGAGGTCTTGAGAATGTTAAAATATGTTATGTGTCACTTTTTCCGTCGGTCGAGTGTGGTAATGCATAGGTAGATTTGGGACCACGTGGACCGTGTCCGTGTTTACCATGTGACAATGAGGGGCTTGCATGAATTGTTTCTGAGCCTGTGCCGAATTTGTCATTTACCCTTTAACTAGCCATATCCAGAGATTAATATTCGTCGAAGTTATTACTACGGTTATGCATGCCAAAGACATCGATTGAGCAAGCGAACCCCTATTAAGATAAGTTATTACCTTATATCTGAAAAACCGGTTCAACAGTCAACACTCGACCATTATGCAGTCATTCACGAACACCTTGCTTTACATGATTGCGTTGTGGTAAACAGATAAGCCAACATCTATGAAGGCAAATGGTGAAATCCAAGTGTTTAGTCATTATTCAAATTGCAAGATGCGAAGTCTTGATTTTCGAACATATTGCTTGCATCACAAGATGTAAAAGCGTGGTCTCTGTGGAAAGGAGAGGGGTTTCCAGTTTCTTTCTTTCGCTATATCAAGAATCCTCTGTAGTTACCTCAATAGGATTTTGCATCACCATAAGATGTACCGTCATACAATATGATAGTAGATTATCAGTTTGAAGTTAAACAGTCTGATCCAATCATTAACGGAGTGACTTGAAAAATTAAGATAAAACAAGCATGAAATCAGTATTCAGTAACTAGCATGATGTATACTCTGTGATATTTGGAGGGTAGAAAGAACTAGGCAAAAATGAAAGTAATTTTAAACAAGTGATGATTTCTCATGAAGGATGAGACATTGTTCATGGTCCTACCAACAGCTCATGCAAAAACCTGAGCTACGATCACAGACAAGTAATCCGTGCCGCATGCAAATCTCACTGTCACTCTTCACATTCAATTCGCATGCATATCTTACACGTAAATTGATGAAACCATCTGCACAAATCTTGCCAATCGCCCTCTGCGTGTCAATCTGATTGTGAGGTTAACCCCGCACTTCAAGCCATGGTGCTCCTGTGCATCATCAAAGGGGAGATCCCGCTGCAAATCGAGGTCACGCACTTTGACACTATCCTCCACACGAAGGAGATGGTCCAAGACGTAATTGGCGGGGATATTGGGAAGCAGACCTTGGTGCACAACGAGCAGGCGCTGCTCGACGATGAGGAGATGCAGCTCTGCATCTTCGTCGGGAACTCTGCAATCGTGACGCTTTGTTTGGCTCTGCTGCTCAAGGGGACAAAGATTGCCATCCGGCTCGAGTCCTCCCTGAGGCCGGGCTTCATGGGGACCCAGGAGATGTACTAAAATCGAGAAGCGATGGGGTCTTGGGAACTGCTCCATTGCTCTCTACTGCCTCGACGCTCAAATGAATGAAGGCCCGCCGCTCTCTGCATATTATGTCTCTGATGGAACTGAGATTGATGTTCAAGTCACCTTATTTGAGGAAGGTCGTTAATACGGTTGGAACATTGATGTTGGGCGAATCGGAAGGATAGGAAGTGGATAAGGGGTGCTTGAAAAAATCTAACGATCCTAACTATTCTAGTCTTCCAAATGGACCAAAACCAAACCGATATGGAGATAATTGAACAAATGCATCTATAAAACCAGTCGAATAATGATTCAGCAGAAACTCGAGTTTTGAGCCTCTTGAAACGTTGCATTTCTTAGCCTTTCTTTGCATCTCTCTCTCTCTCTCTCTCTCTACTCTATCTATGCAGATACTCAATTCTGTGCATCTACAAACATATGGCCATGCATTACACTAACCATCCAACAAGAGGAGAGACACAGACATACCCCGGATTCCTTGAATTTTGAACTAAATGGTCGATGGAGTCTGCAAGGAACTTGCTTTCTTCTTCTTCCTCTGCTCCTCCGTTCCCTCGAAGAGTTCTCTTCAGAAACTCTCTCCCCTCCGCCTCTTCAGGTACTGCGTAGTTTTAGTGAGCTAATGCGCGTCTGTTCGTCTGGGCTCTAAACTTGCGTGTGAAGCTTCCACATTTTCCCTCAAAACCTTCCCTCAAGACTGTCCTGTCCTTGATGTTACTTTTCATGGAGTTAAAGATACGGTCGATACACACTACAGGAAAACAAAATTGCTATCTTTACTGCTCATGGACGCGGATCGGCTGTCCCCTTCCATCGGCTGAGCTGCTGTCTCCAAGGAAAGGGACGCTGACATGTGTCCGACCGAAAGCTTCAAGAGAGAAAGCATGCTGTGGCTGGGAAAAGGCAGGCTTTACATGTGAGCTTCAATTAATTTTTTAGGCCATATTTGGTTACCCATCTCCAGTGGCCCAATCTTGTAATAACAAAGAAACAAGGTAATAAATGCTGCGTTTGATATCTCGACCTTTGGATGGTATAATGATGGGATTTATAGCATCTTATACAATGTCTGATAAATGTCCGAATAGAAAGTAGATGTAACACAAATTGTTCTTTCTCCCTCCTCCACCTCTGCGCTATTGTCATTAATTTGATGTCACCGCTGCTTTCTGCTGGCACCCGTCAAGCGGCCATTGGCATTGCTTCACCTTCCCTTCCACGACCACCTCCTCACTAGGTCCCCCCCTTCTCTCTCTTTCGTGCGCGCCTGCGTGCAAGTCTCTTCCCCCACAACCCACCCCTCTTTCTGGTACCTCGACTTTTGAAGAAATGGATTGCTAGGATCTACCTGTGCATTGGCCTTTCCGGCCTAAGAGAACATAAAAAGTGTGAGTTTTAGTTCCTTCGCCTTTTGGTGTTACTAAATGAGAGTTTTTGTCTATTTTTGAACATAGGTTTTGCCCTTTCTCCTCAGCCTTGCCACTAAACCAACGTCCAGTGGACCAACTAGAAGGGTTGTTGCCGCAATATTAATCAAGTCTTTCTCTCGAGGCTGAAGAGAATTAGTTGCTAAGAGATCTTACACAAATAATGTATCAAACACCGTAACCATTTGATTCAATAGTGTTTCTGTAGCCAATTCATATGCCATTTCACCAGTAATCTCTACACGAACAAGAACTATCGATGAAACAGTGGAATCGGTTATTATCCCTAACAATGATCTCTCTAAGGGTGATCTTAGCAATAAGCTCAAGTGCCTAATGTCAATCACCGCATACTTGGAGGTTCTTCACCACTCGAGTGGCTGCATTTGGGTCCATGCATAACTTTGGACTTAGACAATGTCTGTGATGGTTGAAGAGCCATGCCATGGTGTCTAAAGTTCAAATTTTCCAACAAAGAGATTATGAGTTGGCTTAAACATCAAATAAAGGTGGAGATTTTTGAGAATATCTTTAGAGTTTGAACCCAAAAGGAAAAATTTCTTAATGAAAGTAGTTCAACCAAAAGCACTTCCAAGTTATATTAATAGGGAGGATAATGGTTCGAGGAAAAAAGACAAAGAAAAAAACTTTTATTTATGCACAGGAAAGGAAAGTCATTTTTTAATAAAGAGAAATGAATGCGTGACATTCTTTAATCTATTGTGATAATAACAATATATTATGAACCATAAATAAATTAAATTAATAAATAATTATAATTTTTTGTGGATTATAAATTATTGTGGGGCCCACTTTTTTGAAAATTTGTGACTCATAGTGAGTTATTTTTCTCACGGTAGCCCAAATACTATTATACAAGCAAAGCCTTATGTAAAATATGGGTTGAAAAGTCAAAGGTAGAAAGAAGAAAAAGAAAAAAGAAAAAAGAAAAAAAGGAAAGAAAATGAGGAGTTGAACTAGAAGAAGAGGAAAAGAGGGACTTTAGCTTTATAAGAGAGAAGGGGAGAGAGAGCTTGGGGAGAAAAAGAAACAAAAAGGAAAAGGAGAAAGGAAAGAAAGGGAAAGAGACGAAAGGAAAAAGAGAGAGGAGTTTTGTGTGAGCACGTCACGGGGGCCTCGCCAAGCCGAATCGACTCTATTTTGCAATGTCGGTAAATGATTCAAGCCCCTAATCTTCTATTCAAAGGAATTACCGAAATTATGGTTGTAAATTCGGTTTTAGGTGAATTATGACTCATTGCAGTTAATTGAGAAGTTTTCGAACAATGAATATATATATAAAAATGATAGTTTAGGGTGTTGTGGATCCGTAGAATTTTATGGATCTCAATTTCAAATTACGGTTTGCCTAAAACAAAATTTCGAATTTCGTCACACGTGCTGGTCAAGTTCCGAACAATAACTTTCGAGGCTGAATTTTAGCTGTTTTCGGTATGATTTTGGGGTGGCTAAGTTGAACTTGTGGTGGTATATTGAAATGGCTTTTCTATGACTATATGCTTGCTTGAAATGGGGTTCTGTGGAGGAAGTTACGGTGCGAAGAAGTTTAGCGCACAAGTTGTGCATATCGTACAACAATAGGTTTCTGCTATAAGCAAGCTTTTGTTATGGTGCGTAAGTGTCGTTCTATTGACGAATAGATGTAGTGTGGTCAAGTCATTTATTAAAAATCGTTTACTCAGTCTTTTGATATCATTTTTCAATTAATTATTAATAATTCAAATGCGTCGGCTCGAGTAATCAGCATAGATTGGTTTTCAGGTGAGTGATATCATTTCTTCTGTGTTTTAAACTCATATTTTGAAAAACATTATGGATTAAGTATGTTGTGAGTTGATAAATAATATCTTTTGTTTTGTAAAATAATCAAGCCTTGACTACTATTTGTTGTTTAAATGAGAAGTCATCGTTTGACTTCAGCTTAAATGATTGCTTATAAGTAGTTTGTGAAACCTTTTATGAAAGAATCTTGAAATGTTTATGATTTATGAATGTGGTTTTGAAAGGCGCTTTGATATCTATATAGTGAATTGGTTTATAAAATGGATACCGAATTGTTTTGGGAAACTCATTGTGAATATGAAATTATTTTTGGATTTAGTTGTGGATTATTGGAGATTGAGATTATGGTTTATGGTCAATGTATCTGAGACCAATTAAGGTGTGTGTGAGTATGCGCATAATAGTTTAAGATATCATTGTGGGCCGAGCCACCGGCTAATAATAGGTAGAGACCTAATCAATGGGGGGAATCTTAGTCGTCTTATTACTAGGCGTTATGTCGTGATTATGATTTGAAATTGAGTAAAAGATTGGTCAATAGATAAACCATCAATGCGTGGTTTCATATGAGATAGATTAATGGAATAGACCATTGATGTGTGGCAAGAAATTAATCAATGGAATGAACCATTGGTGTTTGCTTGTTATTATCTTGAATGTTTATTCTTTGAACATATTATATTAAAGTAAGAAATATTTCATTTTGGTCTAGAATGTTTGTTAAATTTATAGATTTGACGAAAGTGAGTTATGTTTGTGTTCCAAAAGTGCATAGCGATTGCTTGATCCGCTTAGAAAAATGTTTTACTTGCTAAGTCATGGTAACTCATTCCTTTCTTCTTATCATGTTTTTCAAGTGCCTTAGTTAGTGATCGATAAAATGATAGCATTATCGCGAGAATTATTGAGAGTTGGATATTTGGAGTATAGTTTGAGGTTGCATCCTTTAGTGAAAGGACAATTGTGTTACTCCCTCATCTATATAGGATTTCAGGTGTGACACCTTCAAATAAATAACCCATGTAACCGGTCTTCGGTCCCATTTCGCCTGAGGTGCATCGTGAGTTCTGTACAGGTTTCCATTTCCTATTCTTGGGGCTCTACTCATGGTTACACCATCATTTGCAAGGATTTCAAGATGAGGGTGAAGTGCAAGGATGATGAAACATGGGGGTGTCAAAGAGCGAGTGGCAAGTGGTGTGGTAAAAGTTAAAGAAAGGGTAAGTCTTTGAAAATGGAAAAGTTGCAGGGAGAAGGACCAAAACGAGGGACATTGACTCTGACCCGAGGAGCTTTCCTGTGTAAAAAAATGACAAAATCATGATAGTTACGAGGTCATCGTCTCTGTCTAGAGCTCTGGCTATTTCTAAAAGCAAGCTTTTGCCTTTTCTTTTGCTTTTACGAAAGCTAATCCTCGATTTAAGGTTAGAATGGAATTTGGTACGAACCTAGTAAATACCTAGACTTAACGGAGCTCCTTTTCGTAGGGATGAGATCTGTAATCATCACCTCCCCTGAAGCAAAATGTGATTCCTATTCCAGATATTATACTATCTCTAAGATCCCAAAATAGATTCCGGACGCCTCCGGCTTATGTAAAGATGGCATCTCATCATGTGGTGGATCCTGAAAGGGCTAGTAATATCACCTAGAGGGAGGTGAATAGGTGAGAAAAAAAAAATTCGCAGGGTTCAGTAGAAGTAATTTGCTTATAGAAAATTTCAAACTAAGAGCAACTTCAACATTTAACAGTTTCAAACAAAATCAAGGAGTTTAGACCTAAACAGTTAATTAAAACTATGAATCAAAATAAAGGAGTTGAGGGAAGAGAATAAGAACACAAGTTTTATAGTAGTTTGGCTTAGATCTAGTTTACGTCCACTCTCCCGCGCTGACAACCTACTGGCTGGATTCTACTAAAAATCAAAAGAGATTTTACAACTTGATGATCTCGACTTCACTATGAAGAGTCTCTACTAGTTTCTCACAAAGTCTCACTATGAGTTTCTCTCTTTTGTATACAACTTTGTCCTCAGTGAATGAAACAATAAGGAACTAGAAAACTTCAGACTTTGAAATTTTTCTTTCATGCACACTATCGAACAACTAGAGAGTCCGCCTTAAATACTCATTCATGCCTTCTCGACCGTTTGCACTTTCCAAAGGAATTCTTCAAATCTACCAATTAGACAGAATCAATTAAGGAGATCTCAAGTCGTTTGAAGATTGTGATGAAAACCCGCCAATCATGTTCGCCCATACAATCAGGATTTGGTTTTCATAAATAGAACTTTCCAAGTTTGCTTGCCTTCCAAAAGATTTGATTATCGGAATTGATTCCAATAAGGTTAATCAATCATGTGTTGGTAATTTGTTTATAAAACAAATGAATAGGTGTCTTGTCTCACATCGAAAAGATGTGAGTGCACACGTGGACGAGATTTGGCACTAACCAATGATCATTATTTTTATTTATTGAAAAAATTCCGATTTATTTCTATAAAAAAATTAATTATAAAGTCTTATTGAAACAGTGCAACTGTTCACGAAAAGTTATGGTTATTTTTATTTTATATTTATTTAATTCCGAATTTTTATGTCTTTTCAACGTAACGTAAAAGACGTACTTGTTCACGAAAGGTTGCCTTTATTCTTTTTGCAACCTTTTGAAGGGTTGCCTCTATTCAAAAGAAAAAGATAAATACGTTTGTCTTGAGATCAAACATATATTTTCTTTCATTGTTTAACAGCCATTATTTTCCAATTGTTTCCCATGAGAGATCCTGGAGAAATACTAGAATTGCTATCTAGTATTTTCATTTGAGACTTTGTTGTATCTTGGAGGAAATTTGCCGGTGACCATTAGCAAACGTTGTGGGGCAAATAAATCCTTAAAGAAAGTGATATCATGCCTCAAAGTCCGACTTGAAGTACTCTAAAGATCCGACTTCATTGTTCTACCCAATTCGAAATCATATTTTCCCAACAATTTTAAGGATTTATTTTCTACAACAATGAAGTTGGAGTTAATCAAAGTCAAGTTTTGTCGGGCACATTCGTCTTCTTTGTCGCCAGTGCAATTTTGCTCGAATCGAGAACTAGGGCAGAGGGCTTTGGTGGAACTTCGGATCGTATTGATGTGGCAGGGACAGTTCAGTTATTTCTGGCAAATCTCTTGACAATCATCACTCATCACCGTTGGCCATAGTTTCAAAGAAGCACCGAGTGTTCTGTTCTGCACTGCTTCGTGGCTGAGAGCCTGAAGCGATTGGATCTCAATTGAGACCTTTCTGTTGGCCGTAACTCCGATAGTCAATGTTAACCGAAGCCTTTGTAACTTGCACTCGATCTCATGGATCAGAGTCTCGGCATCCTTGGCATTGTTTTATGAGATGAGATGCCGTCTCGTGTGATATGTCCACGATGGATTTCGTATAGTGAGCAAGAGCCTCGTTCATCACCTTTTGCTCTGGGAAATAAGCGTCGTAATTCAAGACTCCGCCATCATTGTCTTCAAAGCATGACGACGTTGGTGAAGCAGCAGCGTCCATAGGAGGGTCGAACTCCTGAAGAGAATGCGCCGTTGAGGACCGTGAATAAGAGAGGATTTTTTGGAGTGGGCAGCAGAAGACGACGGTGGAAGAAAGAGGCCAAAGTGGCAAAAGGGAGAGTTGAAGTGGTTCACTTTGAGTCCACCTCGGTCTAGTTGGCTGAGATTGTGGGCTTGTGTGAGGAGGAAGGACAGAGAGAGAGAAAGTTCGCAGGAAGGAGAGTCTGGCACGAAGTAAAAGAGAGAAAAGAAGAGAGTTCGCGGGTCAAGCGAGGCGTCCTATCACAGCGAATTTGTTTTTATCCTTATGGGCTTTACTCAGTGAATAACGCGCTGGAGAAAAGACGAAAAAAAAAAAAAAAAAAAAAAAAAAAGAGCCTCCCGATGTTCTCTCGTTCGCAGTTCCACCGTTTGATGAAAAACTTGAAGATGTACGAGAAAAGCTTGACAAGGAGGCATTCGTCGTTCAAGGTCGTTATTTGTCCCAGCCACAAGCCCGTGATTGTCATCAATTTCAAGGACGTAGCGAAGCAGTTTGCTGACTAGGAAATATCATCCATGGTCCTCACGAAGACACTTGTTTCCAAGTCGAACACTTTGCTTTCCGAGTGCTCCACACCACAGTTCTCCGCCGGATCACTTATCTGCACCTTCGAATTGACGCGCTCTCCCAAAGAATCAACAACAAATGCTGACAGACTCTCGGATACGTGACTACCTCCTTGGCATTCAAATGCCATAAAAAGAATTCGAATTCCCGAAAACCAGCAACTGGAGGATTGTCTACCTTCATGGCTGGTTTGTTCAATGTGATTATCACTGAGAACAGTTTCAAAGTGATGGATATGTGTCTCCATCTTAAAGTTGTCCGAGCAATTATTTGGAGACGCCCCATGCCTAAACCGCAGCCGTGACTCGGCATCGAGATCACACCCACAACTGCTCCTCAGCGAACAGACACGACGCTTCACCGTACCCACGCCATCGCTACTGGGTCTCACCCCATGCCACTCCCTGTTTTTTGGGTTTGCGCCAGCGAGCTTTCATTGTTTTGCAGGTCCGTGGACGGACTCAGCGAAGTGTTGCAGTGGTTTCTGGCGAATTTGACATATGGCGTTGACACGTTGGTTCTCCAAGGAGGGATGGAGACCTTGCCATTCTGCCGTCCCCCAATTTCGTCAATTGACGTGATCCATCTTTAAGTGTCCCATATGAAACGTCACTCCTGCATCATGAATTTCTGGCCACGAAGGGTGATTTTGGAACTGCAATTCGCTCTTGTGCTGCGTGACATTGGCATTGCCTGAGACAGGGTGAGATGAGAGCAAGAGATCTCCATTCCGTTGTCTCTGTCTCTATGGTCTCATTGGTTGATTCATTCGAAGGAGAGAGAAGGAAATGGAGATGGTGGTGATCTATCAGTGAATTTTGGGAATTTTCCTCACTTCTCTGGTGGGCCTTGTCCTACTTTACGTCCTGCACCGGAGGAATGGTGACGTGAGAATGAAGGTTCAGAAGGAAGACGGAAATCATGTCATTATCCATGACCCGTCACCGAATGATACTGCGAATGGCAATTGCTCATCGGAAAATGCCTTTGACGCTACTAGTGTAATCATCATTAGCATCAGAGTTGCCGATTGCGCTCTTGCGCACACCCTCAGCAAGGTATGTGATTTCATTGTTTGAAATTTAGGAAGAAAATGATCATATCAACTGTGATAATATTCTCGATTATTTGCTTCATTGCATTTATTATTTCATTGGTCTTGAGTTGGACCTTTGACAAGTTGAGTTGGACTGAGTCGCTCATCGTTGTCGAAAGTTGCTAATCTCATCAAAATCGTCGAGTTTGATGTGGCCTATTAAATAAAATTCGGATTGGCTGTGGGGCAAGCAAGAAAATGGCGATCAAAGCTTCCTCCAATGCAGGTTCTTGTTTCTAATCAAATTGAAGTTCATGAGTGTTTCATGCATGATTAGCCAGTGGTGACATCCTGGGTATGTTTCTTTTATTGAGACATTTGTCTGCACATATTTATGTTCTTGCGCCTCTATAGGAGGATCTTTGTTGTGGATGGAATTTGTGTATGTACAGGGGATAAATCAATTAGTAAGGGTAAATTGAAGGGTTTGTCTCTGAGATATCAATTGCGCCATGGGATTTTTACTTCTGCGTATGGTAGTTTCTAACCTTTATTGAGAAAGAAAAATTGAAACTTTAAAATGCAAAATTCAGGTATTGTCAATTTATGGATGAATTTGTTGCAAAAGAAAAATGACAATTTTGTGGATTTGATCAATAGGAATGAATGATTTGACAATGCTATCTATATATAGATACAAAGGTTTTCCCTTATCTAATATCATTTATTTTGATGCATCCATATCTATCTTGATTTGAGGTGAACAAACTGGACTTTGACGCTAGCAACTAGAAAGAGTTTGTGGCATGTGTCGAACCACCATTTAGGTTGGTTATGTTAGAGCAAACTCTATAGTTTATGTCCAATGTTCAATGAAGGGTGTTCCTTGTTTGGTTCTGATGTATTCCATTTGTTGTCCTTGCCCCTCATAGATTTGATTCTATGGAATAGCATAAATGAGCCAAGAGAGTAGAATTGCATTGATTTACTATTTTGATGTATGTATTTCATCGATGATGAAAATTTGATGATGCATAATTTCGATTAATTACCTCTTGGAATATTCTTGAAGTGGGGTTATGTCCAAAGGGGACTTTGGAACTAATATGACTGGAATCATTGAGATTAAGAAGTATTTGACTTTCATTTTCAAAATGAAAGATTTGGGTGAAACAGATACTATCTTAAGTATTAAAATTAGAAAAAATAGTGGGGGTTATTCTTTAAGCCAAAGTGATGACATGGAAAAGATGTTAAATAAATTTAAACATCTTGGCTTCAAAGAAATGCGTACTTTATTTGATTCGGTATTAAATTAAATTATAATACTAGTAGAGCAGTAGCACAATTTAAATATGTTAGTGCTATAAGGTCTTTAATGTATGCGATGCATTAAACTAGACTTGATTTTGTGCAAGTTGAGTAAGTATACTAGTAATCCAAATATAGAACATTTGAGAGTTATTTTATTGTTCTATAATAATTCAGCAATATTAGAAAAATATACTGATGCTAGTTGGATTACGAGTGTGTAAGATAAACAATCCACTAATGGATTAATGTTCACATTACATGAATGTGTTGTTTCTTGGACGAGCAAGAAACAAATATACATAACTTACTTAATGATAGAATCTAAATTTGTTGCTTTAACAACAAATGGGAAAGAGGCTAATGACCTAGGAATTTGTTGTTGGATATCAAATTATAGCCTAGTCCTACGCCTCTTATTTCTATCCACTGTGGTAGTTAGGCTACTTTAGTAAGAGCCTATAATAGCACCTATAATGGTTAAGTCTAGACATATTAGTCTAAGACATGAATATGTGAGACAATTGATTAAAGATGGTACCATAACAATTGTCTATGTAAGGTCAAGTAATAATCTTGCCGATCTTTTGACGAAGGTTTTACTAAGAGACATGGTAATAATGATCTCATAAGAAACGGGGCTGAAACCCTTTAATTGAAATCACCAATAATGGTAACCCGACCTTTTTCTAGAACATTATTAGTTACAAGGTTTAATGGGTAAGAACAAGTTATTGAATGTGATTGTTTAATATTGACGTAGCCCTGATATGAGAAGTCAGTATCGTCTGTTACGTTTTGAAGGTTGAATTGAATTCTTAATGAAGTATAGTACAAATTTGTAATGTGTTAATAGTAACAGAAGCACATTGTAGATACTTCACCTATATGAGCTTAGAAGTGGTGCCGCTTCTTACAAAAGTTAGGGTTGCTTTCTAGAGAGCTCATGAAACAGGATCAAGCACAATGCCATAATAGTGCGGAGTAATATAGAACTTCTCGCTGAAACAAGAGGTTAGTGTATGTGTAGTATGTCCGGTTCTATTACATAAAAGTACAAGTTTAAAGCCGAGCTACTTGTCACTTTGATAGAGCTTTGATATATTTGCACTAAGTAAATGTTTAACTTGAAAGAGACCTTTATGTATGTATATTAATCTCATGGAAATTTTGGCCGTATATTTCTAACGTTTTACTTTTTGTTTTTGTTTTATAAACAAAAGTGGGGGATTGTTGGTAATTTGTTTATAAAACAAATGAATAGGTGCCTTGTCCCACACCGAAAAGATGTGAGTGCGCACGTGGACGAGATTTGGCACTAACCAATGATTATTATTTTTATTTATTGAAAAAATTCGGATTTATTTCTATAAAAAAAATTAATTATAAAGTCTTATTGAAACAGTGTAACTGTTCACGAAAAGTTATGGTTATTTTTATTTTATATTTATTTAATTTCAAATTTTTATGTCTTTTCAACGTAACGTAAAAGACGTACTTGTTCACGAAAGGTTGCCTTTATTCTTTTTTGCAACCTTCAAAAGTTGCCTCTATTCAAAAGAAAAAGATAAATACGTTTGTCTTGAGATCAAACATATATTTTCTTTCATTGTTTAACAGCCATTATTTTCCAATTGTTTCCCATGAGAGATTCTGGAGAAATACTAGAATTGCTATCTAGTATTTTCATTTGAGACTTTGTTGTATCCTGGAGGAAATTTGCCGGTGACCATTAGCAACGTTGTGGGGCAAATAAATCCTTAAAGAAAGTGATATCATGTCTCAAAGTCCGACTTGAAGTACTCTAAAGATCCGACTTCATTGTTCTATCCAATTTGAAATCATATTTTCCCAATATCATGTAGGTGTTATATCCAGCCATAGAGTCATTCATAAGTCATACGAGTCGAATCTTTGAAGAAATAAAAATAATCTCGCATTTAGATAAGTTTTCATATTTCAATCTGGACAAAACTGTCAGTGTGGGCAAACTTTGAACTTAAAGTCTGGCGGTCTTCAGACTTCGACACTAAAGTCTAGAAGTCTTGAGATAGACTTTGAAAAGGTTTTGTCAATTTCAAAACACAATTAAGAAGTTTTCTTCAACAGATCCTAGGTTGGATCTTTTGAATTTGTAACGTAGACGTCAAATGATGCGAGGATCTTTAACTACGTTATTGTATGAAACTACCCGGGATAACCCATCAAACTTGTCTTTCTTCACGTAACACTCCTGAAGCAACATGAGATTCCTGTTTTCGATATTATACGATCTCTGAGATCCCGAAATCAATTCTGGATGCCTCATACGTCTTTTGTAATTATGCTGAGCTGAAACTGGCTTATGTAAAGATGGCGATCATGTGGTGGATCCCATGTTGGATCTTTAGAATCTGTAAAGCAGAGGTGAAATCATACTGAGCATCTTTCACAGCACTATTGCACGGAAATAGCCGGGATAACTCATCAAACCCGTGTTTCTTCACGGAACGATTCCATTCATCTTCCTCACTCTCTGTCGCCATACTCTCAAATTGAACGCCATGTCCAACCGAGCTTGTAATTGCCTGGTCGTCGATGAGGTCGTCAACGATGACAATTCTGTGGTGTCCCTCCACCCGGAGACCATGGAGAAGCTCCAGCTCTTCCGCGGCGACACCATCCTAGTCAAGGTTTGTGGGGTTCACGCCTTTCGCAGATCAGTTCGGTTATGAGTTTGACGTTTGGGTGATTTGTGGGTGTGTTGTGTTCTAGGGTTGCGTTGGATTGGCGTATCGTGATCCATTTTTTGAGTGTGGAATTTATTAGAGCTTTGAGTAGAGTTTTGTGGTCATGTCATGTCTGGATTTTAGTAGCAATTTTTTTTTGAGTTTTGAGGTCGATATGTGGGTAATTTGAAACCTGGAACCTCTGATCGTGGATTTCGTGATATTATCTGAGCTTCTGCAGATTTTAATGTGGTTCGATTCTACTGTTTTCTATACACTGTCGTTCCCTGCAATAAATGTATGTGTGAGGCGATTGATGCAAAAGATCTCTTTTTTAGCTCCGGCAGTCAGTTTTGATGCTATAATGCTCAATGTCAACCTCATGACTTCATTTTATTAAGTCGCGACTGAGCAATGCAAGCTTAGTTAGTTACATTACTCATGGTGATTGAACATCTTTCATGATAGAATTCTCTCTCTCTCTCTCTCTCTCTCTCTCTCTCTCTCTCTCACGCACACACACACACACAGAGTACTTGTGCACTTGCACACGTGATGGCGTTGTCCCGCAATGTCTGCATCTCTCTGATGTAAAGGACAGTTTTTTTTTTATAGCATGACACTATAGGTTTCAGATTGTATGCAATGATTTGTGGTGGTCTTAAAACGCTGTCTTCTTTTATCCAGGGGAAGAAAAGGAAAGATACCGTTTGCATTGCACTTGCTGATGAAACATGCAAGGAGCCAAAGATTAGGATGAACGAAGTGGTGAGATCAAACCTGAGGGTTAGGCTGGGAGATGTTGTTTCAGTGCATCAGTGTCCTGATGTCAAGTATGGAAAGCGGGTTCACATACTTCCGGTCGATGACACCATCGAAGGGATTACTGGAAATCTCTTTGATGCATTCTTGAAGCGTGAGTTTCTCTATTCTAGGGACTTTATAACTGCCCGGTTCCCTCTCGTTCATGTTGATGCAGAAAATACTGTTTTGCTCCCTTCTTTAGCTATAGGTCCTACGTGATCAGTGTCTTCTGAAGTCATGTTTTTTAAAATCAAACCTACCATCTGATTGTATCGTAGTGCTGCGATTTTTATGTTGAAGATGTATTATGAACCCTTTTTTGTTCATGGAATTTACGTTAATGCTTTGTGTAACGATGACTGCATATTAAATTAAACACTCAATGAAGCGAAAAATTCATGAAGAGGGATAACAAAAATGAAAAGACAATATAAATCTGCCTGTGAATTTATTTTTTCTCTTCATGCTTTCGTCAGTTCCTAAGTAACGATGATTAGCATCTTCAAATTTTTTTTTTTTTTAATATCCAGGATTGTGGCTCGTGTTAGGTGGGCTCACTGATCATTTTGATCCTTTTTAAGTGTGATCCCATTGCAAAGTGTTTGTGCTTTGAAGTGCAATCACTTTCCTATAAGCCTGGTTACATCTAGTTAGAACTTATTGGATGGCTCTGCTTGGTCCTAATGTTTTTCGGTAACAAAATCCAGTGAAGACTAAAGTTGCTGTGCTGATTAACCAGACCATACCAAAACACTGGTTTGCTTGGGTTGAATATGGATTATTTCAGTGTTTATGTTTTGCAGAGCACTTCTCTTACAGAACTTTTCTCCATACTATCTATGAGAGGTTGTTCCTTTCCGAAAGTGATGGACTAGTATATGCTTTCTGATACCAGGTAAAGAATGCTAAAAGATCTGCGACCTACTGCTAGCCTTTGCAAGGGATGCCGATGCTTATTTTCTTGTTGAACCACTACACCATTGACTGCATAATCATGTTAGTTTGAGCACAAACACTAACATAGCTCACTTCTTTTTGCAAAGATGATCCTTGGATTGGATGGACAACTTACTAACGCGATCGATTCACTCTCTGTAGCTTACTTCCTGGAGGCATATCGCCCTGTAAGGAAAGGTGATCTCTTCCTTGTTAGAGGAGGAATGAGAAGTGTGGAGTTCAAGGTTATCGAGACGGATCCTGCCAAGTATTGTGTTGTTGGCCCAGATACAGAGATCTTCTCCGAGGGAAAACCTGTGAGGAGGGAGGATGAGAATGGATTAGATGAGGTTGGTTATGGTGATGTTGGTGGTGTTGGGAAGCAAATGGCTCAAATTAGGGAGCTGGTAGAGCTGCCATTGAGACATCCACATTTATTCGAATCAATTGGTATGAAACTGCCTAAAGGAGCCCTGCTGTATGGACCTCCTGGATCTGGGAAAACCCTCATTGCTAGGGCTGTTGCAAATGAAACTGCTGTCTTCTCTTTCTGTATCAATGGACCAGAGATCATGTCAAAGTGGGCTGGTGAAAGTGAAAGCAATCTCAGGAAAGCTTTTGAGGAAGCAGAGAAATATGCACCTTCCATCATCTTTATTGATGAGATCGATTCAATTGCTCCAAAGCGAGAGAAGACTCATGGAGAGGTTGAGAGGAGGATCGTTTCTCAGCTGCTAACACTCATGGATGGTTTGCAATCTCGTGCCCATGTCATGGTTATTGGGGCTACTAACCGACCAAACGGTATTGACCCAGCTTTGAGAAGATCTGGGAGATTTGACAAGGAAATTGTTATTGGAATTCCAGATGAAGTTGGGCGCCTTGAAGTCCTCCACATTCATACAAAGAAGATGAAGCTTGCTGAAGATGTATAGGATTTCACTTTTTGTTTCCCAAGCACTTCATTGTAAGGGTATCTTCTTTTTCCCCTTGGTTCTCATAATTTAACTGGATGTTATGCAGGTTGATCTGGAAAGAATTGCTAAGAACACGCATGGCTATGTTGGTGCTGATCTTGCTGCTCTCTGCACTGAAGCTGCATTTCAGTGCATCAGAGAGAAGACGATGCATGCCATTGATTTGAAAGATGAGTCGATAGATGCAGAGATACTCAACTCTATGGCAGTAACAAATGAGCACTTCCAAACTGCTCTTGGAGCAAGCAAACCATCTGCTCTCCAGGAGACAGTAAGTATATTTAATACGGAGCTGTTCCATAGTATTATTCTCCTGCCCCTGAGTTTGAATCTAAACCCTACACTTTTTTATCACTCAGGTGGCTATAGTGCCAGAAGAGAGCCGGGAAGTTACTGAAGATCTTGAGAGTGTTAAAAAGGAGCTTCAAAAGTTACGGTTATTTGTGTTCTTTTGCTTTTTGTGTATACTTCTATCATTTGTGAAGTCTTGAGAATGTTAAAATATGTTATGTGCCACTTTTCACGTCGGTCGAGTGTATTATTGTATAGGTAGATTTGGGACCATGTGCACCGTGTTCGTGTTTGGCATGTGATGACGAGGGTCTTGCATGAAATTCACTTCTTCACATTATGCTACGGTGCTTAGTAAATTTTGTTTCTGAGCCCGTGCTGAATGCATCATTTAGCCTCTAACTAGCCATATCTGGAGATTAATACTTGTCGAAGTCATTACTATTGTTGTGTGTGGCCAAAGACAATGATCGAGCGAGCGGCTCCCTGTTAAGTCAAAACAGTTATTAGCTTCCATCTGAAAAACTGGTTTAACAAGTCAACACTCGACCATTATGCAGTCATCCTCGAACACCTTACTTTACATTATTGCGTTGTGGTAAACAGATAAACCAACATCTATGAAGGCAAATGGTGAAATCCAAGTTCCTGGTCGGTATTCAAATTGCAAGATGCAAAATCTTGATTTTTGAACATACTGCTTGCATCATAAGATGTGAAAGCGTGGTCTCTATGGAAAAGAGAGGGTTTCAAGTTTTTTCTTTCTTTCGCTATATCAAGAATCCTCAAATGAATGAAGACCTGCCACTCTCTGCATATTATGTCTTTGATGGAACTGCGATTGATGTTCAAGTCACCTTATTTAAGGAAGGTCGTTCATACGGTTGGAACATTGATTTTGGGTGAATAAAAGGATAGGAAGTGGATAAGGGGTGTTTAAAAGAATCTAACGATCCTAACTATTCTAGTCTTCCAAATGGACCCAAACCAAACCGATGTGGGGATAATTGAACAAATGCATCTATCAAACCAGTTGAATAATTATTCAGCAGAAACTCGAGTCTTGAGCCTCTTGAATTGTTGCATCTTTTCGCCTTTGTTTGCTTCTCTCTCTCTCTCTCTCTCTCTCTCGACTTTTTCTATGCAGACTTGTCATTCTGTCCATCTATAAACACGGCCGCGCATTACACTAAACATTCAACAAGGGGAGAAACACATACATTCCTTGGATTCCTTGAATTCCGAACTAAATGCTCGATGGAGTCTGCAAGGAACTTTCTTTCTTCTTCTTCCTCTGCTCCTCCGTTC
This sequence comes from Eucalyptus virginea, assembly GCA_014182375.1. Classification (NCBI taxonomy): domain Eukaryota; kingdom Viridiplantae; phylum Streptophyta; class Magnoliopsida; order Myrtales; family Myrtaceae; genus Eucalyptus; species Eucalyptus virginea. The sequence goes on along the minus strand of CM024524.1, from coordinate 13,713,370 downwards.
CCTCAAAGAGTCCTCTCTAGAAACTCTCTCCCCTTTACCTACTTCAGGCACTGCATGGTTTTAGTGAGCTAACGTGTTGTATGGGCTCTAGGGTGCATTTGATAATATTTCTATTTCGGAGAATAATTTCTTTTCAAAAATAGTTTTTTTTATCTTTTTATTTCTATTACTTGAAACAATTTCTAAGTTAAACACCACATTTGGTAACTATACAAAATTTCTATTTCCGAAAATAAAAAAAGAACAAAAATTTGTTTGGTACAACCCACAAATTTTTATGCGCAGTAATTTTTTTTTTAATTTGTAATTTTTTTTCTTTTCTCTTTTTCCTCTCTCCTTTCTCCTCCACTAGCTACCAGCAGTGGTGACGGTGACAGCAGCAGGCAACGGGCGACCGTCGGTAGCAGGCGACGAGTTTCCACTGACTGATTAGAAGAGAAAGAAGAAGAAGAAGAAGAAGAAGAAAAAAAAAACACTCATTTCTAAAAATTGTTCCCGAAAACAAGAAGATATTTTTTTTTCTCATTATTATTTATTTTACAAATCTATTCCCCCAGCCATTTTTTTATTCTAGGGAATATAAAAATTAATTGACATTATTTAACAAATTTTTGTTCTTTTTCTATTTTGAGGAATAAAAGAATAAAAGAATAAAGAAACAGAACGTTACTATGTAGATCCTAAACTTATGTGTGAAGCTTCTACTTTTTCTTTCGAAACCTTTCCTTAGGAGTGTCCTGTCCTTGATGTTACTTTAAGCGGAGTTAAAGATACGGTCAATACGCACTACAGGAAAACAAAGTTATTCTCTTTACTGCTCATGGACGCGGACCAGCCGTCCCCTTCCATCGGCCAATCTGCTGTGTCCAAGGAAAGGGACACTGACTGGTGTCCGACTGAAAGCTTCAAGAGAGAAAGCATGAAAACGCAAGCTCCACATGGAAGCTTCATTGAATTTTTTAGGCCTTAACCTATCTCCAGTGGACCAATGATGTAATAACAAGAAATCAAGTTAATAAATGCTGCGTTTGATCATCTCGACCTTTGGATAGTATAATGATGAATTTGTAACATCTTATACAATATTTGATAAATGTCCGAACATAAAGTAGATATAACAAAAATTCTTCTTTCTTCCCCCTCCACCTTGCCGCAATTGTCATCAATTTGACGTCACCGCTGCATTCTGCTGGCACCTGCCAGGTCGCCATTGGCAATTGCCTCACGTTGCCTTCCACCGCCACCTCCTCGCCAGGTCCCTCCTCTCCCTCCCTCCCTGTGCGCGCGCGTGGCTGTGTGCGAGTATCTTCTCACCCCCCCTCCAAAAAAAAGTGCGTATTAGTTCCTCTGGCTTTTGATGTTACTAAATGAGAGTTTCCGTCCGCTTTCGAACATGGGTTGTGCCCTTTCTCCTCAGCCTCGCCACTAAACCAACGTCCAATGGACCGACTAGAAGAGTAGTGTTGCCGCGAAATTGATCAAGTCTTTCTCTCAAGGCTGAAGAGAATCAGTTGCTAAGAGATCTTACACATGTCAGACACCGTAACATTAGAATCTTAGTGTTTCTGTAGCCAATTCATATGCCACTTCACCAGTAATCTCTACACGAGCAAGAGCCATCAATGAAACAATGAAATCGGTTATTATCCCTAACAATTATCTCTCTCTGGGTAATCTTAGAAATAAGCTTAAGTGCCTGATGACAATCACCGCATACTCGGAGGTTCTTCACCACTCGAATAACCACATTTGGGCCTGTGCTTATCAGACCAAATGCAACGGCCAGCTTCTCACTATGCCAACTCAGGTTATGCTCCTTCTCCTCTTCTTCTATGTCGAACAACACAAACTCCGTCGTAGGAACATAACCGCCTGCTTTCAATTCTTTAGCCAGTTCCTCAAGCTTTGCGTAGATTTCCTTTGACATGGGATGAGACTCATCTCCAACAAGGAATTCATGGACAATACCATCTACTTCAATCCAACTATATCCAGGTACTTTTTGGATCCCTTGATTATTCATTCTCGACCTAATGTCAGCTGCATCATCCCATCTACGGCTTGAGGAGTAAATATTGGATAAGAGAACGTAATTACCTGAATTCCAGGGTTCCAATTCAATCAGCTTCTTCAGTACATGTTCTGCCAGCTTGGTGTCTCGGTGGAGCCTACATCCACCAAGCAATGCGCCCCAAACAATGGTATTTGGTTCCATAGGCATATCTTTGATCAAATTTTGGGCCTCTTCCAAATGACCCGCACGGCCGAGGAGATCCACCATACATCCATAATGCTCTATTGTAGGAGGCAAAGAAAATACGTTAACCATGCTGTTGAAGTATTGCCGACCCTCATTTACCAGACCTGCGTGGGTGCATGCACAAAGCAAGCCCATGAATGTGTTCCCATCAGGCCGAACCCCAAGCTTCTCCACTTGGCCAAACAACCCGAATGCAGGTTTGACATGCCCATTCATGGCAAGGCCAGTTATGGCAGCATTCCAGACCACTCGATCCCTCTCTCTCATTTCTCTGAAAAATCCCCAGGCTCGAGCCACACTTCCGCATTTCGCATACATGTCAATCAATGCCGTGCCCAAGATGGGATTATCCAGAAACTCATTTCTGTCTATCAAGTTGCTGGCCCAGCAGCCAAACTCCAGCGCTCCCAATTGAGCGCAAGCATTGAGTAACCCAACCATGACATAACAATCAGGCCTTAAGTTCTCCCTCTGCATCTGGAAAAAGATGTTCAAAGCCTCTCTAGGGAGGCCGTGAGATGCATAACCTTGAACCATGATACTCCAGGGGACCACATCCTTTTCAGGCATCGTATCAAACAAGTAGCGCGCCTTCTCCATGTTCCCGCACTTGACATACATATCCAGTAATGAGGTAGCAACAAAAACATTCTTTTCCATGCCAATGTTTGTCACGTAGCTGTGTATCCACTCTCCACGGCGTGCATCCCCCATACGCGAACACGCAGACACCACTTTAACCAGGGTAAGACAATCCGGCCTGAGACCCATTTCCAACATCCTTGTAAATATAGCAACCGCATCCCCAAACCTCTCGAACTCGATAAATCCAGTTATCATCGCAGTCCACGAAACCACGTTCTTGTCGGGAATATCGTCAAACACCTTGTACGCGTCTTCAACATATCCGCATCTCGTGTAAAAGCAGAGCAACCCGGTCTGGACATAGACATCGAGGCCCACACCCATCTTCACCACGAGAGCGTGCATCCTCCGGCCGAGCTCGAACGCCGAAAGCCTCGCGCACGCCTTCAAGACGAAAGGCAGAGTGAAGTAATCGGGCAACAGACCGTCCCTCCGCATCGAGCGGTAGAAGTCCAGAGCCTCGCCGAAACGGTCGCTCGAGACCAAGCCGTGGATCATCGTGTTCCACAGATAGACGCCGGGTCGTCTGGCCTGGCGGAAGAGGAGGCCGGGGTAGCCCGCGGCGTTGGGGAAGTCGAAGGCGCGGCGCAGGACGGGGTTGAGGAGGGAGGGGTCCTGGTCGAGGCCATGGCGGAGGAGGGAGGCGTGGACCTGCTTGAGCTGGCCCGAGGAGGCGAGGCCGCGGAGGAGGAGGGTCTTGATCTCCGAGCTCTTGCCGCGGAGCGAGGCGGCGGCTGGACCGGCGGCGGCGGACATGTCATCATGGTACCGGAGACCGGGCTTGTCGGACGATGACGAAGCGCATCTCACCCTTTAATTTTCTTCAACCAACCAACGAAGTGTTTTGTCTGTTTCTGAGGTACAAGTCCCATATGATAAATAGGAAAGTTTATCCGTTGGTATTGTGGTCACCCTGTAATGGAATTTAAGGAAAGAGGATCCGCTATCTCCTTACCGTTTTTCTTGTTTGTTGGTGATGTTCTTGTCCCCTGGTCTTAGCAGGGAAGAGGAAAAGGAACGGGAAGAGGGTAGAATCAAAGTGGGTCGAAGCTGAAGAGGTCATGTCCGGTGCCTTCTCTCTTGCTCTTTTGCGGATGATTCTTTATTTTTTTGTAGAAGCAAAGGTGGATAGCTGTGGGTAGTGTCATGGACCGGATTCTTCCGAATCCTTGTGAGCTGAAGAATGGAGTTTTGCGGCATCATGGTGAAGAGTGAGTGATGCAGAAGTGTTAGATACAATTGCTTTGTAGGAATAGTGAATGTTCTAGGAGTTCCGGAGAGGAATGAATATCATCTTAAAGCTCTAAGAAACATAATTGGCCTCTTGTATACAAACTGGTCAGGAGCTTATGTCATTCAAGGTAAACTGAGCATGGTATGATTTGGTGCAAGAATGCAATTTGCTGTGCTGGCTTTAGGAACAATCTTTAGAAGGAAGGCTAGTCTTGTGTTCTCGGCTCACCAAGCACCGCATGAGCTATTTCGCACCAAAAATCTATCCCTTGTGACACCTGCAAATGAGTTTTCATAAGTCAAGCATTTTCTTAAGTTCCAATGCGCTTAGTGAAGTGAGAGAAGAGTTCAACAAAGTGGTTGATATTTAGGAAACTACAAAATCTTATCTAGGGTTGCTAATTGTGTGGTGTGAGAGGGAAGCGTTTTGTCAGAATTTCTCTGGTGATAAAACATTTTTCGTCGAAAGTAGTTCTATGGCTTCTAATTCAAAGAGACCGAGTTATGTGGTGATTCTGAACATGAAATATCCAAGCATGCATGCTCATTTTTTCCCCAAACCAACTATTTTGTCTTGTAATTGTGCCTCTACGTCCCTTTATGATTTCTCATTCCTTCAAAAGATCTTCGAACGGCACTTTGTTATTTGTATCGTTGCCAACATTCATATCAATCGTTTATTGATATCCCATTCCCGCGTATCAAAAATTGAGCATATATCACTAAGGTGCATCACTAGTGGCTGACCATGTGTCATCTTTTATGATCGTTGACAAGACACCACGCACGTGGTGATGTTCACGTGTTTTCCATGTGACTGTTCATGCTCACATGTCCCACATGTGCTTATTGATGATCCGACCATATTCAGATGTAAACAGAAGGTTATGAAGAAACTGGCAAGTTGGAAAGCTCTTTTTCAACACAGGAGGAAAGAGAGCCTTTCATTTTTTTAATCGCCACAGTTGGTGTGCAAATACCTTTGAGAAGGGTTAAACAGGATGTGCACCTATGGCCCTTTGGAGATATGAAATGCGGCAATTATATTGCGAAGTCTGCTTACCATCTGGCCCGCATAAAAAGATAGATTCGCAGCAGTGCGAGGCATCTACATAGCAAGGCATCGAGAAAATCTGTAAGGAAAGACTGTGAAATCCGGACTATCAATTAAAGATGAGATTCTTTCTATAAAGGATTTTGATGAGTACACCAACTCCTATCATTTAACTCTGTTCAGGAGGATGCTCAGTCGGTCTCGATGCCCTTATTCACGATTGTGAAAAGAATTATAGGAGCATGTCACTTCAAATGTATCTGCTTTTCAACTTCGGGCCTAAGTTGGTAAGGGAGAAGATGAGTTTCTTTCGCTAACCGGGTTGAGGAGATTGTGCAGAACGGAGGAGTTGGATAAAATTGGGAGACATTATTAGCTTACTAGCAAGATTTGGTTAACAAGGCCTCGGATGGCTGGCTTGATATGAAGAGAAGTGCTAATGCTGCAGCAGCAAATTCTTGTTCTTTTGTTCTGTTTCAAGTTGTTCTTCAATCTCTCCCGTTTATGTCATTGCATTTGATCACAGAGTAATGACTAGTTAAGGAAATTGGGGCGATGATGTCTCCCTTATAGTTTTTATTTTTCCCATTTATGGGATCTAGCTTGGCTCGGAGACTTACTTAGAAAATATGCAAGTGATGGCCTACATATTCGGTGGGTGCATTTCCTATTTCAACGTACATATGAATTTACATCAAATGTGAATTAACTCGAGGCAGCTTTAATAATATTTTAAAGAAGCGAAAATCAATTCGAATCAATTAAATCTCCAATTAATTTAGTTTTGAATTAATATAATAATTATCGAAAATCCTAATTAGTTCTAGTGATGAGATGGGACAAGATTCCTTTAATTTGGAGTGGATATATATCTAATCATATAATTAAATCAAATTCAAGTGAAAATCATGATTTTTAATCGGACAATATCTCTCTTTTTATGACAGCATAACATGGAAGAATTGGATTTAGTGGACTTATCTACTAGATATTATGTTTTCTATTATTTCCTACAAATCTCAAATTAATACCATAAATCTTGTTAAAAACAAAAAGTTCTAAAAGGAGAATTTTGCCTTTTCTTTCCTAACAAGAAACGACCAATTAATCAGCCAAAAGATTTCCCAAAGTGATCCACAATTGATAATAATAATAATAATAAATAAATAAATAAATAAGAAAAAACTTTTCTTTTCTGACAAGAAAGGAGAGTCGTTTCTCCGCAATAAATAACCCCATCGAACCCCCGTTCTTCTCTGCTTCACATCACCCCGTCCCCTCCTCTCGTCTTCCTCACTTCCTCCATCGCTGCAGCTCCCTCTCGAATCGGACCGCCATGGCCAGCCAAGCCGAATCCTCCGACCCGTAAGTTCAGATCTTTCCCCTCAAAATCCCGCCTTTCCTCTCACCCATCTCCGATTCCCCGGTGTTCTCTTCGGAAATCTGACGCTCCCCGATCGATTTGTTTTTCCTTTATTTTTATTTTTTTTGGTTTAATTTGTGGGTTTTGGATGCAGCAAGGGGACGAAGAGGGACTTCAGCACCGCGATCCTGGAGCGCAAGAAGGCCGCCAACCGCCTCGTCGTCGACGAGGCCGTCAACGACGACAATTCGGTGGTCTCCCTCCACCCGGAGACCATGGAGAAGCTCCAGCTCTTCCGCGGCGACACCATCCTCGTCAAGGTTCGTGGGGTTTCGCCCCCTTTCCGGGGGGATCAATTCGATTATGAGTTTCTCATTTGGGTGTGATTTGTGGGCGTGTCGTGTTCTAGGGTTGCTTCGGATTGGCGTGTCGTGATCCGTTTTTCGAGCGTGGAATTTGTTAGAGCTTCTCGAGTGGCGTTTTGGTCTGGAATTTAGTAGCACTTGTTTGAGCTTTGAGGTCGATATGTGGCTAATTTGAAACCTGGAACCTCTGATTGTGGATTTCGTGATATTATCCGAGCTTCTGCAGATTGTAATGCGGCTCGATTCTGCTGTTGTGTTTGCACTATGTCGTTGCCTGCATTCAATGGACGTGTGAGGCGATTGATGCAAAAGATCTATTTTTTAGCTCCAACAGTCATAGTTTCTATGCTATCATGCTCAATATTAACTCTTATGACTTGATTTTACTAAGTCGCAACTGAGCCATGTAAGCTACTTAGTTACATTACTCTTGGTGATCGAACATCTTTACATGTGATGGCATTGTCTCGCATTGTTTCCATCTCTCTGATGTAAAGGACAGTTGTTTTGGTAGCATGACAATATAGGTTTCAGATTGTAGGCAATGATTTGTGGTGGTCTTAAAATGCTATCTTCTTTTACCCAGGGGAAGAAAAGAAAAGATACTGTTTGCATTGCACTTGCTGATGACACATGCGACGAGCCAAAGATTAGGATGAACAAAGTGGTGAGACAAAACCTGAGGGTTAGGCTGGGAGATGTTGTTTCAGTGCATCAGTGTCCTGATGTCAAGTATGGAAAGCGGGTTCACATACTTCCTGTCGATGACACCATCGAAGGGATTACTGGAAATCTCTTTGATGCATTCTTGAAGCGTGAGTTTCCCTTTTCTAAGAACTTTTAATATATAACTGGACGGTTCCCTCTCATTTATGTTGATGTAGGAAATACTGTTTTGCTCACTTAGCTATTTTCCCTATGTGATCAGTGCCCTCTGTAGTCATGTTTTTTAAAATCAAACCTACCATCTGATTGTATTGTAGTGCTGAGATTTTTATCTTGAAGATGTATTATGTACCCATTTTTACATTCGTGGAATTGTGGTTAATATTGTATGCAAAAATTAATGCATATCACATTAAACACTTGACAGAGTAAGAAATCATAATTGGAATAACCAAAATAAATAAATAAAGATAACATAAATTTGCCTGTTTCTGTGAATTTTTTGGACTCTTTATGCTTTCCTAAGCAATGACAATTAGCATCTTTAATTTTTTTATATCCAGGTTTGTGGCCTGTGTTTGGTGGGTTTAATTCGTCATTTTTATCTTTTATAATTGTAATCCCATTAAAGTGTTTGTGCTTTGATTCGCAATCACTATCCTGGCTCTGCTTGTTCCTCTGTTTTTTGGGTCAACAAATCCAGTGAATACTAAGGTTGCCAGTGAACAAGACCATCCTGAAACGATGGTTTGTTTGCCTTGAATATGGAGATTTTCAATATTTATGTTTTGCAGAGTTCTCTTACAGAACTTTCCTCGATATATATCGATGAGACGACGTTACTTCCTAAAAGTGATAAGTTGACTCTTATATGCCTTCTGATATTGAGGTGAAAAGATCTATGGGCTGCTGCTAGCCTTCGTGAGGGATGCCAGTGCTTATTTTCTAGTCAAACAATTAAACCATTGATTGCATAAGCATGTTAGTTTGAGCACAGAAACTTAAATAGCTCACTTCTTTTTGCAAAGATGATCTGTGGACTGGATGGACAACTACTAACTTGTTGGATTCACTCTCTGTAGCTTACTTCCTGGAGGCATATCGCCCTGTGAGGAAAGGTGATCTCTTCCTTGTTAGAGGAGGAATGAGAAGTGTCGAGTTCAAGGTTATTGAGACCGATCCTGGCGAGTATTGTGTTGTTGCCCCAGATACAGAGATCTTCTGCGAGGGAGAACCTGTGAGGAGGGAGGATGAGAATAGATTAGATGAGGTTGGTTATGACGATGTTGGTGGTGTTAGGAAGCAAATGGCACAAATTAGGGAGCTGGTAGAGCTGCCATTGAGACATCCACAGTTATTCAAATCAATTGGTGTGAAACCACCGAAAGGAATCCTGCTGTTTGGACCTCCTGGATCTGGGAAAACCCTCATTGCTAGGGCAGTTGCGAATGAAACCGGTGCCTTCTTTTTCTGTATCAATGGACCAGAGATCATGTCAAAGTTGGCGGGTGAAAGTGAAAGCAATCTCAGGAAAGCTTTCGAGGAAGCCGAGAAAAATGCACCTTCCATCATCTTTATTGATGAGATCGATTCAATTGCTCCAAAGAGAGAGAAGACTCATGGAGAAGTCGAGAGGAGGATTGTTTCTCAGCTGCTAACGCTCATGGATGGTTTGAAATCTCGTGCCCATGTCATAGTTATTGGAGCTACTAACAGACCAAACAGTATTGACCCAGCTTTGAGAAGATTCGGAAGATTTGACAGGGAAATCGATATTGGAGTTCCTGATGAAGTTGGGCGCCTTGAAGTCCTCCGCATCCATACAAAGAACATGAAGCTTGCCGAAGATGTATAAGATTTTCCTTTTTGTTTCCTGAGCAGTTTGTTGTATGGGTATCTTCTTTTTCTGCTTAATTCTTATAATTCTATATAATGTTATGCAGGTTGATTTGGAAAGAATTGCTAAGGACACGCATGGCTATGTTGGTGCTGATCTGGCTGCTCTCTGCACTGAAGCTGCACTTCAGTGCATCAGAGAGAAGATGGATGTCATTGACTTGGAAGATGAGACGATAGATGCGGAGATACTCAACTCCATGGCAGTTACAAATGAGCACTTCCAGACTGCTCTTGGAACAAGCAACCCATCTGCTCTGCGTGAGACGGTAAGTATTTTTAACTTGTAGTTTATGTATTACTTTGAGCTGCTCCATGGTATTTTTCTCCTGCACCTTAGTTTGAATCTAATGCCTGCGACATTTATTCACGCAGGTGGTTGAAGTGCCGAATGTGAGCTGGCAAGATATTGGCGGTCTTGAGAATGTCAAAAGAGAGCTTCAAGAGGTATGTTACTTGTATTCTTTTGGTTTTTGTGTATGCTTTTGTGTGGTCTTAAATTTGGAATTTAATGCTTGCTTCATTTTTTACTGTGCAGACTGTTCAATATCCAGTGGAGCATCCTGAGAAGTTTGAGAAATTTGGAATGTCACCTTCTAAGGGAGTCCTTTTCTATGGACCTCCTGGATGTGGCAAAACTCTTCTGGCTAAAGCTATAGCCAATGAATGTCAGGCAAATTTTATCAGTGTGAAAGGCCCTGAGTTGCTTACTATGTGGTTTGGAGAGAGTGAGGCAAATGTACGTGAAATTTTTGACAAAGCCCGACAATCTGCCCCCTGCGTTCTATTTTTCGACGAGCTCGACTCAATTGCTACACAGGTTTGGTTTTCTTCATCCTCTGTATTGTTCTTGAATTGGATTTTGATAACCATCTAGGGATGGAAGTATTGTAATATTGATGAGAATGGTTGAATGCAGGCAATATTCTCTCATCCTTGAGTTAAAATGTATCCTCAAAAAAAGTTATAAATGAGAGACAATTCCATGTGCTTGATGTGATAAAACTAAATATTCATTAGTAGACTGGCAACCTAGAATTATATATAACATATGTATGATGTAAATGCTGCCCTTATGCTCATGTTAATGAACCACTTGTCGTCAATGGTATTATTATTTTCTGTGTGTTTCGTGTCTTTCTATGAATACCCATCACAAAGTAATCTGAGGTTTCGAAGTTGATATCTTCTGTTGCCGAAACAAGAGTGGGATTGGAGATTGCTGAATTGATTTAATAAGCAGTGTGGTTGATTTTTGTTAATCCTTGAATGAACACCTAATAAGACATAACTTGTTATGTACAAATGCCTTCGTTCGTTTTCCCTTGGTTTTTTTCTGAGATAAGTTGGGTTTTTAATTGTCTCATTGACTGAATATTTTGTAGTCCTGATTTTGCCTAGCAAGTGACTTCCACCTTATTTTCTTGGTTGCATTACATGCAGAGAGGAAGCAGTGTTGGTGATGCTGGGGGTGCTGCTGATAGGGTTTTGAACCAACTGCTCACTGAGATGGATGGGATGTCTGCAAAGAAAACTGTGTTCATCATTGGAGCCACCAACAGGCCAGACATTATAGACCCTGCACTTCTACGTCCAGGCCGTCTTGATCAGCTGATTTACATCCCTCTCCCTGATGAAGACTCTCGACATCAAATATTCAAGGCATGCTTGAGGAAATCTCCAGTCTCCAAAGATGTTGATCTGAGAGCTCTTGCTAAGTATACACAAGGTTTCAGTGGTGCTGATATCACAGAAATATGCCAACGTTCGTGCAAATATGCCATCAGAGAAAACATCGAGAAAGTACGATTCCTCTTATGTGATGTTTTACTGTCTCTGCTTTCAGTGACTTGAGGTATAATGCATGTGGGATGGGTGGGAGCCTTAGTAGAATCAAGGTTCCATCTTCATTCAATTCCATTATTTCTGTACCGTAGGGGGGGAATGACCATCTAGCTAGTGGTCTTAACATCTCAAGAATGATGCTGTCTATATCTTTTTTAGGATTCTTTTCACATTGCTTTTCTATTGCTTACATTTGAATGATCGCTATTTACATTTTCGCATCCTTTCCACATCTCCTAGACTGATTAGTTTCCTGTCTATATGTTTTTGGTACCAAATATAGCCTAGGAACTAAGCTTTTCCTCTTCTGTTGTGTGTTTTGCAGGATATTGAGAGGGAGAGAAGGAGAAGGGATAATCCTGAAGCCATGGAGGAGGACGTCGAGGATGAGGTGGCAGAGATCAAAGCCGCACATTTCGAGGAATCGATGAAGTATGCTCGCAGGAGTGTGAGTGATGCTGATATTAGGAAGTATCAAGCTTTTGCTCAGACACTCCAGCAGTCGAGAGGGTTCGGAAGCGAATTTCGCTTTGCAGATGCTGGCGCCGGTGCTGCAGGATCAGATCCTTTTGCAGCTTCTGCTGGTGGTGCCGATGACGACGACCTATATAGTTAATCAGATAATCTACTGTGTTTCCATTTCCATTTTAAACCTTTCTCCTTCCTGTTTATTACTGTATCCTATTGGAATTGTCTAATGGGAATGCCATGGCTTCATATTTGTTAAGACTTTACTCCAATCATTTTCGGGATCTGAACTTCTCGTGTTTCTCACATTATCAGCTAAGTGGCCATCCATTTGAAATCTGTACTGTCGTGATTTTTCTTCGTCGATACGTGTTCCTTTTTTTCCTCAGTCGAATGTGGAAATGTATGGGTAGGTCCCATGTGCACTCCTACGTAGGGGTGTGCATGATACGGTTCCCGACCTAAAACTAGGAACCGTCTAGAACCGATTCCAAAAAATTGGAACCGGGACGGCCTGCTAGTTGCAAGGATTCACCCAGGAACTGGACTGTCGATCCAGTCCGGTTCCCGGTGGATCCATAGAACCAGTCCAACCTCTCTGCCTTCTCCTTTTTGCCCTCCCCACATCTGCTTATTTTGGTTTTCTCGATCATGGTAGCTTTATTCTTCTCAACTACTTGCGCCACGGTGGTGTCTGCGGCGGCGGCGGCGGTCACAACCCTTGCTCCGCTTCTGTCTTGGCCACTACCACCATCTTTGCCACCACCTCTGCTGTCTCCCACTCCTTCCTCGAGACCGACAATGAAGAGGACAATTAGGACGATGGGCTGTTCTTAGACCTGGAGTTCGCCCGTCCCCGAAGACGAGGATGATGGGGAGAAGCTTGAGGAGGGAGAGGAGTAAGAGGGGAGGTAGAAGCTGGACAAGCCCAACAACGAAGAGGACGATAGTGACAATGAATGTGGAGGTGGTGACGAGGATGGCGAGGACGTGGAGAGAGAGTTTAAGTTCAAGGGAGGAAAACAAAATCAACTCGCTGTTTTGCCGAGTTCGCACTAAGACTCGAAGGGAAATGAGTAGATTCGAAGGTGAATCGGAGAGGAAGAGGGAGCTTGGGGAGATTTTGAACTGAGAGAAATGAGATGGAGTAGGAGAGTAGTGAATTGAGACAAGATGGTGATTGGAGCCTTAAATTTTAAATTTTTTAATTTTGAATTTTTTAATATTAAAAATTAATATATAATTATAATATAACCAGTCCAGTTTGAGTAGGCGGGTGGGCGGATCCGCCCATGGAACCGGGAATCGGACCGGTTCCCTTAAGAACCATCAATTACGGGCGGTTCCGGTCCGATTCCAGACAATCCAAGTGGATTCCGATTCTTTTGCACACCCCTATCCTACGTCTGTGTTTAGCATGTGGTAATAAGTGGCTTGCAAGAACTTCATCTCTTTAAATGTATACAAATTGCAAGACGCAAAAACTACTTGAAGGAATCAATGTTGGACTAATTGGATCGTTAGCATCAAAAAAGGGGTTTGAAGTTTGTTTCTTTCGCTAAAAGAAGAACGAAATCTGTATTCGGTAACTAGCATGATGCGAGCTCCGGGGAAATTGTGGAGGGAAGAAAGAACTAAGCAAAGATGAAACTAATTTGAAACCAGTGATGATCTCTCATGAAGGATGACGTTATTCATGATCCTACTACCAGCTGATCATGTAAAAGTCTGAGCTAGGATTTAGAAACAAGTAATTCATGCAACGTGCAAATTTCACCGTCACTCTTCCCATTCAATTTGCATGCGTATCTTATACATAATCCACGAAACCCTCTGTGCAAATCTTGCCAATCTCCCTCTACGAGTTGATCCGATCGCGAGGCCACTTCAGACCATGGTGCTCCTCTGCGTCGCTGGAGGAGAAATCACGCCGCTAATCGAGGTCTTTTACTTCGACACCGTCCTCAACCTGAAGGAGATGATTCGAGACGCCCTCGGCGTGGAGATTGGGAGACAGACCTTGGTGTACGACGAGCGGGCACTGCTTGATGATGAGGAGATCCGGCACTGCATCTTCGGCCAGGACCCCGCAACCGCGACACTTCACATGGCTCCATTGCCTGAGGGAACAAAGATTGCCGTCCAGCTCGAGTCCTCCCTGAAGCAGGGCTCTATGAGAACCCGAGAGACAGACTCCGTTGCCGACCTACGGGACAAAATCGAGAGGCGATGGGGTCTAAGGAACTGTTCAATCTCTCTCTTTCACCTCGGCACTCAGATGAATGAAGACTTGCCTCTCTCTGCATATTATGTAGTTGATGGAGCTAAAATTGACGTTCAAGTCACCTTCCTTGAGGAAGGTCGTTAATACGGTTGGAACATTGATGTTACTACGGGAGTGAACTTGGCATTACTTCCTTAAAGAACAGTAATTAAGAAATAAAGGGAGATATGCATCCCTACATCCCACTTACATTGTTAAATTTCTCGTCTCGCCGAGTTCACATTAATCAAGTTCCCGCTTTATAAATCTTCCAGGGTTAAATTGGAAAAGATATCACAGCAGCTGATTTTCCGATGCAATTAACTCGGTAAAGGAAGAAATGTAACGATCAACTAACTGTTCCTGCCTCTCACGTTAGCAATCATGCAAGTCCGTTACAAGGAAAGAGCAAGATTTCGTCGACTTGGGTTGAAAATAGTTTACCCTCCTAGGCATTCTCTCAGTGTATCTATCATCTTTGATATCTCAGAATACCATCAGCAAAAACTAGGGTTAATCAGTGCTCGAGCTTGCAGACAGTCGCAACCAATTTAAAGCAGCTTACCAACGATGAACTGTCCAACGCGGTAATCCAAATGCATCGAATAAGGATATTTTCTGAACCCATGTAGTTCGAGTTTGATGTTTTCTTAAACCTGTTTTAGTCGGGTTTTAAATTGTTTAAGCAACCCCCATACAATCCGTCCCCCCGAAGTACTAGTTATTAAATCTATTCATTCATGACAGTTAAAAGAAAGATAATATTCTATTTTTGCGGATAGTAACTTCCTCCTGTTATTGCCAATAAAGATCTACAGTCGAGAACCATATTTGCCAGAAGATGATGTTTCCCATTAGCACTTAAAATCATCAAAGGAACTACTTCGGAAAGAATCGACATTCACTTCCAGAAGACGAGTTCCTTCACTCCAGGCCAAGATGGGTCCTTGCTGCAGACTTTCGAGTTCAGATAACAAAATGTTCCCGTTAAGTCAGTAACCCGCCTTTCATCCTCATCTTAAACTAAACCCCCCGTGCTCAGTTCCCCAGGATTCGTTTTTGCACTACCATCGGTATTCGTTTTCAGTACACCTGAAGTTGGCTTCTGCAAACTTGAACCATATCAGAGTTCTCCGTTTGACTCTCAAGTTCAAGATGAGTCATCGGGTCATTACTTCTAGTCTCTGTAAAGGGATAATAACGGTATCCAGAATCTCCATAGTTCTCGTCTTCCTGAAAAGCCACAGAGAAGCAAGAAACAATGTTTTCTGGGACGAAACAACATTCATTTGAAGCCAAGCAGAGATGTTACCATCGAAAAAAAAGGAAGGCCAAAATGAATTATTTATCAAGCTTTCCTACACCTTCCTCGCCTTAGAGTGATCCGTCAAAGCACGATATGCATCTTTAGGTTCTTTTGTCATTGGTACAGCTCCAAAAATTAATTAATTTCCTGGTAATCTGAATCTGAAAACATGGGGAATGTGATTTAGTAAACATGAATTTCCAACAAATTTTGGAATATAAAACCCATGCGGAACATGCGCTAAGCACGCTAGTACATATGGTAAAACATACTTTTTGTTCATTGAATGCAATTAATGTCCTTCTCGTTTTCGTACTTACAACCTTGTTTTGTGAAGTTTGTTTACACAAATCTTGTCTTACCTAAGAGGGTTCTTGGCCATTCATGAGGTACAATAAAAGGATAATTATGTCCTTGTGTGTAACATCTAATGCACATAAAGTTGGAATTTACAAATCGATGAAACTCATTCTTATTCTAGTCTCTTTATCTATACTATCTAATATATCTAATCACTTGGATAATTATGTACTAGAAAATACAATTCTTGCACAATATAAAATGAGGTAGGGTGTCTAATTGCATTTTGTACAATAATTGAGGTGATTAAGTCCGTCAATGCCTTTCACTTAAAGATGCCTTGGAAAGTTGGTGACCTAGCCAGGATATATATATCCACACATACGCATGCTTAGTTATAATTGAATCTTTTGCTTTTGGGTTCGAGTCTTTAATAAATGCCCGATAGCTTTATTCCGAATCCTAAATAGATTCTGGTGATCAATATAGTAGTAAGAAATTAGAGTTTTTGTTTGATGAAGAGATAATGTGTTCAATAGGGCTAAGTCTTGGTAAACTCCAAACATATAGCAACACGTTATGGGTCACTTCCCTATCATGCTCTCCACTCGGCTGTCAAACTGATCTGATCTCTTTCACCCAATAGTTTTCATTAGATATTCCAATCAGAGCAATCAGAAATGCATCCCGGCTTCTTTTGAGAGTGACCAACCAGGATCGATGGACATGGGATGAGACGGTGCGCAACGATGAACGGCCCTTTGGACAATGGTCGAACATACAGACAGATCGTGGAGAATAAACTAATGCTACAGTGATTCAGGATTTTAAACTTTGTAATGCTTTGATGATCGAAGAGGAATGAGGTCACGACTGCTGCGTCACCTCGTGTGTATGCTGACTTCATGGAAACCTTGAGAACTGATGATCTCCCTCCTGAAGTGTCTGTAAGCAATCGCTGCTGATAAAAATGTCGTTTCGGCATGAACTAATTCGAGTTATTGACCAAGTCATGAATACATATTTCCCTTATCCTTGCAGCCAATTTCGAGCGATGCTGCTGTATAAATGTCGGACTATAAGACTAATCTCATTCAGGAAGCCATAGCTGGAAAAAGTACCGATGGAAATTGATCCTTGGAACTTTTGTGTTGTTCGCTAATGGAATATGGCTACACAACACAAAATCAAAATACTGACACGATATTTGAAATTTTATATTTAACAATTTTATCTGTTTTGCGGGTAGATGAATCTTTCCAATCTAATACCAACAAAATTAAAATGCTAACACATGTATAAAGCCAACATCAATAACTGTATTCATTTCGTCAACGGATAAAATCTTTTCGTTTGTAATGCTTTTCCATGTCAAAAGTGCTTTTGATAAAGCGATTAATTCTATATTCAAACGCCTTTTGGATATAAAAGTGAAAGTTTGCACCAGGGGAATTGGTGGAAGTAAGAAATGCATGCGTAAAATGTAATGGCAATACATACTTTTAATCACAGTATTTTCTACTTAATTTTTCAATGGAGAAGAAAAATTTACCTGCATATGTTCCATCTAGCCGTTACCTTTTTTCGGGCCACTTCCTACCGGTGTGGATGGAGTTCTTTTTGAGGTACGTGAACGGGTCGATTTGGTACGTCTATGAAATCAATCCGATCGAGAAATTAGAATACAAATATCATAAAAAAGATCACTTTACTTTTGTTGAATTATAATTTTGCCCAATTCATATTGTTTGATTTTGAATCTCACAGGAAGGTGGAAGGCAAATTTGTGCAAAAACTCCTAAATCTATCACATTTTTGTTATTTCAATTCTAAACATTTTAAAAATTTACCAATTGAATTCATCTAGCTAATTTTAGCTAAAAATTGCCAATGTGAATGCTATCTGTTCTACATGGCATGGTTAGCGCTAACATAAAAAATTTATATAATTTAAAAAAAATTTTTTTTTTTTTAATTTTCTTCCTTTTTTTCTTTTCTTTCTTTAATAATTTAAAAAAAAAAAAAAAAAAAAAAAAATCATTCTTTAAAAGAATTATAAAAAATATATATTCACATAAGCATTGATCATCTTGCATGGCATTACTAGCATCCGTGTTAGCAATTTTCAATTAAAACTGGCCAGATGAACTGAATTGACAAATTATTAAAAGATTTAAGACTCAATTGGTAAAATTGAAAATTTTAAAAATAAATTAACAAAAATGCAATAAGTTTATGATTTTTTGGACAATTTTCCTAAAGGTAAAAAAAAAAAAAAAAATTGTTTCATGAATTTGCACTAACCGTAAACTTACAGTCTAATGTAGATTAGTACATGGAGATTGGTGGAAATTTGGTGGATCAAGTAAGGGTGATCGATTTCCGATTTGGTCGATTCTACCTAGGAACGAGGGAACGGAGTGGTTGGTCTTGGGACCAGAATCAGTCACTTATTTAACATGAAGATGAAATTAAAAAAGAAAGAGGGTAAGAGATTTTGGCTTTTCTCCAACAAAAAGAAAGAGGTCCAACCAATCAATCAACGAAATCTTCCATGCTTTTTCTCCAGCAAAGGAATTAATTCCTCCAAACTACACGAAAAGGGGCAACAAATGTGGCAATAATCAAAGAGGGAAGCAAAGGAGATTGCCTCCATTTTATTTTTGCAACAAATTGGCAAGGGAATCTGGTCATGAGGAAAAAAAGTATACAGAAGGGATATCCTCTTTGAAAGCTAATGTGAAGGTCAGTCAACATCGAATGTATAAAAGGAAAATATGAATAAAAAGAAAGGGCGAAAGATTCCGGCACTAATTGGAACAAAGCAAGTTAGTGAGATCATTCATGACGCTTTCTTTTCTCTTTTTTGAAGAAATTAATATATATTATTCGGTTTGGAAATTGGATCGCTACTCTCGAAAACCGGACTCAATTGAGCTAGTCAAGTCCGCTTTGCTCACCCTTAGTAGAAATGTGGCAGTAATCGAAGAGGGAAGCAACGGAGATTACCAAGAGAATCTGGTCGTGAGGATAAAAAGTATATGGAAGGGATATTCTCTTTGAAAGATAACGAGAAAGTCAGCCAACACTGAAGGAATAAAAGGAAAATAAGAATAAAAAAGAGAGAGTGAAACATTTCGGCACTAATAAGAGCAAATCAAATCAGTGAGATCATTAATGCCACTTTCTTCCCTTCTTTTTCGAAAAATGAACATATAATATACATATTCAGTCCGCAAATTAGATCGACACTCCCGAGAACATATAATATACATATTCAGTCCACGAATTAGATTGACACTCCCGAGAGTCGGACTCAATTGGTTCGGTTAGTCCGTCTTGCTCACTCAATACAAATTTGTTGGATCAAGTGCATTTTATAATATTCAACGACTCCTTTATAGGAAAGTAATCAGAGTCCGTACGTAACGAAAGTTGCCGAAGATTTTTTTTTTTGGGTCTGAAAGTTGCCGAAGATTCGGCTAACTGTATTTTTCGATTGTCGGAATCGCGACACGATCGACGCCAGTCGATTTGTCCGCGACGGCATCGTTTCTTTCTCCTACCTTGGCTTCCGCCGCCGCCGCCGCCGCCGCCGCCGCCGCCGCCCGCCTCCGTCGCCCCGCCAAATCCATCGTTCTCTACTCCTTGTTTTCTCCTTCGTCTCGCTTGCTTAGTGTGTTTTCTCTCTCTTCTTCGAGAAAGCTCCGTCTCCTCCTCGCGCCGCCGGTCCAGTGGCTTCGCGTCGATGAGTCCATGCCTTCTCCATCTCCGCCTGGAGGCTCGCCTCCTCTCGTCGTTGCGGTGATTGGGTAGCGCCTTACTTTTTGTTCTCGGGGTATCATGGTTTTCGGGTTTGAAGGGTGGTGCTGTCGAGAGGGATTAGTTTCCAAATTGGTGGTGGCCTTGGGCGACGTGATGACGTCCCGGTTCTCTCAGTCGACGGCGTCCCTGGACCACCCCGGCCCGTCCTCCGGCAACGAGGACGGCGGTTGCGGCACGAGCGGCCCTTCGTACGCGCCGCAAAATGTCGTCTTGCGTGAGCTCCGGCGCGAGGCGTCCGAGGCCTGCGTGCCCTGCGGCCCCTCCGAGAGCGGCTTCGTCTCGAAATGGCGGCTTAAGAAACGGGTAAACTTTCTGGCGTTCGTTCTCTCTCCTTTTTTTCTTTTTTCACTCTGCTCGTTAGCTTGGTCGATGATGTTCGATGTCGTTAGTTTGTGATTAAGTGCTGGCGGACTGATGGACAAAACTTGCTTTTTTCTTCTTTGCACTGTGGCTGCTCGGGAGGTTTGTTGCCTGCTGAGCTGGTTTGTGTTGCAATAGTGACATGGTGCTATTTGGGTCGAGTGATTTGCATTCCTCATGATTATGTGTGTAAGTTGTGTTGCATTTTTTGATTGGTAAAAGAGATGGCTAGGGCAAAAGGGGGTGATTATTTCTTAATGATTAAGGGTTATGACTATTCTCTATGCTACAAAACACTAGATGTATATGCGTAACATATTGAGGAATTTTTGTTGGCATTCTTCTTGTAACCTCCATTTCTAATGGGGACCACTGGGGAGTTGGGGAAGCTAAGGACATTTGGTTCTACTAGGAACTGGCCCGCCTCTCTGTCTTACCCTGGCTAACTGACAGGAATTGTTCTCAATGTACTTCTCTGAACATTTAGTTATGGGTATGGCCTGATCTTCTGAAGTTAACTGGGAAGCCCTTTGGCAATCAAACTTCTGATTCTAGACTGCTTTCTGTCATTATTATCGTCAATCTATGCAGGTAATGCATTTGCCATATATGTACCTGTGAAATGGTTCTTTTGTTTGGATGTTCTGCTCGGTGTACAAAATTATTATGGTGCATTGACCTTAGACTTTCCTGCTATCCATCCAAGTTTTTGGTGGGTAAGAATGTGCTTTAATATCTTATTCCCCACAAATCCGAAAAAACAGGTAAGTGGGAATCGATCAATGCAAGAAGCATCTACCTATAAGGCATGCAACTTGTGGGATATGTATTCGGATATACTGATGGCAGAGCTGCAATTTTCTCTGGCATAGATTGGCATAGGTTTCAGTTATCAGTTTTAAAGCGATAAGTCAGTAAAACTCTTTAGCTCGATAACATGCAGCAGAGTCGTAAATGACTATAACTAGAAAATTAGAGAGCCTTTTAAAATGCTTTTAAAAGCTTGAATTGTCTTGGAGGATCTTTTTGGCTTATCTAGTTGAACAAATTTCTCTAGTCATTTTGCTTTGAAGCAATTGTCTTAAAAGTAGGGCGAATTGTGTTTAGCTGGAACTTTTAAGAAGAGTTAGTAAATTGAAATTTTGGCTGCCTGAAGTGATTTGGACAGGTGAAATTTTTATTTAGCAAATTATGTTCTAAAAAACTTATGGCTTTCATGGTAGTGGATATATTGATATAAGAACTATTTATCTCGTCCGGTTAATGAAATAGCTTTAATATATTTCAAGTGATAAGTGTTGAATTACATTCAGAAGAAGCACTCTTATCTTCTGATGTGGTTTTTTATGTCTATATTATTTTTCTTTCTAATTTATTGGGCTGGGGGATCCGCAGTGCTGGTGCTTCCTGAGTGCCAACTTCTGGTATTTTATTTACTCTGAGTTCCTCACAAGGTGCATGTCACAATGTTGAGCGGGCCATTAAAAGTGAAACACTGAGAGTCATTCATTTGGTTTTGAGGGGAACAGCGATTTGTCTACTTTATTACTTCAAGTATGACGTAATCCACATCAATCAAAGCTAAAGTTATTGCGGAAACAGTGTTCATATAAAGTGTTGCTCTATTTAAGGTGTAGAAATGAAAACATGTCTTTGTGGGATGATGTCGTATATTAGCACTACATTATTCTTATCTTGGTAAGAAATCCTTGCTTGAGCGGCTTTTTTCTCCGTGTGTTAGAGGAATGGCTTCTCTCTTTCTATCAAAGATAACATGAAATTCTGTGTGTCTCCTTCCGTTGAGAGATATACAGCAGCCTTTGTACATTTTGTTGCATGTGCAGTCATGCTATTTGCAGAGCGCTCTATTTTATTTTCATTTAATTCATTCATTAGAAGTTGGCTGTTGCAAAAGTAGTATAAGGAAATTCATTAGTAAGAATGTTAACTTTACAGAGGTAGAAATTAAAGAAAATGCCGATGCTAGTCTAGCGATGAGATGTTTCTAATGGTTTGTTGCTCTGCAGACTAAAACAGGATGTGTAGCTATTGTCTTATGTTTAAACATAAGTGTTGATCCACCTGATGTTATTAAGACATCTCCTTGTGCCAGAATGGAGTGCTGGATAGGTAGATCACTTCTTTCATGCTTTGGAATTCTTTTCTGCTTTTACGGTATCTCTTTGCCTTGCAAAATTGTTGCGTGATATATGTGCTTGCGTGTGCGCATGTACTTTAATTGAGAACAGATGCTTCTTTTATCTATATATGGATATACTTCATGGCATAGCATCCTTGTCTCAATCTTAATTTTACTTGATTGAAATCAGAGTTTTTTAATTGGATGATTTTCAAAATATCTCTTGATTCAGCAATTGTAGATTGCTCCTTTTCCATCTTATTGATGGCAGTCACATGGAGATTATATTTGGAGTTGACTTTTAATAACATGTTTAATCTTTTTCCTTTTTGTTGGATTTAATTCCCTTTTTAGATCCACTTTCAATGCAACCTCGAAAAGCTATTGAATTAATTGGAGAAGCTTTGAAGAAACAGTATGAAAGTTGGCATTTGAAGGTGAGATTTCTTTAACCCTTTTTAAACAATTTCCTTTTACTTTGTTTTCTGGTCTTCATTTACTACATTCTTGCAGTCCGAGCAGGCTTTTATGAGGAAGCTTGATCCTACCATTGACGAAGTAAAGAAACTGTGTATAGTGTGTCGCAGACATGCCAAGTCTGAGAGAGTTCTGTTTCATTACAATGGTCACGGTGTTCTAAAGCCAACTACAAACGGCGAAATCTGGGTTTTCAACAAGGTAATATATCTTATTTCTTTGCTCTTTTCGGCTTTTTGTTGAATCTAAATGTTGCATGGTTGGACTGCTACTTATGTGGTTTTAATTGTCACATTTGGTTGAGTTTCTTTTCAATGCTGTATTGTGCCATTTTTGCAGAGTTATACACAGTATATTCCCCTGCAGATCAGTGAACTTGATTCTTGGTTGAGGACGCCATCGATATATGTCTTTGATTGCTCTGCTGCTGGTTTGATAGTCAATGCATTTGTAAAGGTACTCAAAGATGGGCATGCTTTCAGCTGTTAATGTTATATCAAATCTAACCATCTGAGATTGTTTTAGTGTTTGTCATATATTTTTGGACTTCGCAATGACTAACATTTATGAATCCATGGTAGCTTAATGACTGGTGTGCTGCTCATACCAGTGAATCCACAAGGGATTGCATTATTCTGGCAGCCTGTGAAGCGCATCAGACCCTCCCTCAGAGTGCTGAATTTCCTGCTGATGTCTTTACGTCTTGCCTCACCACCCCCATTAAGATATTTTTAAGATGGTGAAACCTAGTTCCTTAAATATCAGTGTCTTGAATTTTATCTTATTCATTTTGTGCCTTTTAATGGTTTAAGTTAACAACCTGTACCTGGGTTTTTTGCATGTGATGGTGCTTCACACTTTGGTCTAGTCTAATGTAGCAGTGAAAAGTTGTTTTCAACAATGACTTGAAAGAGGTATATATTGCATTTTCTAAATCGAGGGGACATGCTCCAGTTTATATGTACTGGGTTTTCCATAGGTTCTTCAATAACAAGGATAATTCTTCACAAAGTGACACATATGCATGCTGCTGTTCTTCTTTGCTGTGGGTGTGGAGGTTCTTATGCTTAAGTTTGTATAAGTTATATAGCTTTCTCCACAATCATTTGTAGATAGAGATGTTCTGCTTAGCTTCCTCTATGTTGATAGGCCAAATAGATGATGAAGCTTGGCTACATGATCAAACTGAAATTGTTAGTTGACACAATTTAGTCTGAGAAAACTCTTGTTCTAAAAAATTTGGCTGTCAGGTTCCGTACCAGATCACTTCTATCGGAGTGCCTTGATTATTCTCTGATTGATAAAATTCCTGGTCGCCCAGATGATCGCAAGACGCCTCTGGGAGAACTGTACTGGATTTTAACTGCAGTGACTGACACTATTGCTTGGAATGTTCTCCCTCATGGTAGTAGTGTTATTCTTTGTACTCAAGTAGTGCAGTTTGTTTAATTTTCTTATTTTGATCAATTGCATATTCCTCTGCCTCTGGTCAATATTCAATTGGTGTGCTACAGATTTGTTTCAAAGGTTGTTCAGACAAGACCTTTTGGTTGCCAGCTTGTTCCGAAATTTTTTACTTGCTGAAAGAATCATGCGTTCAGCTAACTGTTCGCCAATATCTCACCCAGCACTGCCACTGACGCATCAGCATCATATGTGGTACTGCAATTGCTTTCGGGATCAAGTGGTTTCATGTTGTTGACAATTTACTACTGATTTTATTCTTGGTGTATCTAGGGATGCATGGGACATCGCTGCTGAAATCTGCCTTTCGCAGCTTCCGTCTTTGGTTGAAGATTCTCGTGCAGAATACACGGTTCATATTTTTACTCTGTACCTTCAAATTGCTTGATCTCACTCATGGTTTATCCTCAAGTAACATCGTTGGGTGTTCTTTCAGCCAAGCCCTTTTTTCACCGAACAGCTAACAGCATTTGAGGCATGGCTTGATCATGGGTCCGAGCATAAAAAACCACCAGAGCAGTTGCCTATTGTTCTTCAGGTGTGATATTGCTCTAGTCATATTTTGGAGTCATCTTGTGACCATGTCACACCTTTAGTCTTGCGTGTTCAAGTTGTGCTGTTGGTCCATAAGCCTGAGTGATTGAGATATCTCGTTGTGCTCTTAGGTTCTGCTTGGCCAGAATCATCGATTCCGGGCACTTGTTCTCCTCGCAAGGTTCCTCGACATGGGACCTTGGGCTGTGGATCTGGTAACAATGGTGGCTTTGATTTTGTGTTCTCCCTTTTGATATACTTCCTGCTACTTTTAACTGTAGTCTTTTGAAAAAACTTCCTCATAGGCCTTGTCAGTTGGGGTATTTCCATATGTCCTAAAGATGTTGTGCACCCCAACTCCAGAGCTGCAGCATATTCTTGTTTTTGTTTGGACAAAAATTCTTTCCCTAGACAAGGTAATGATGACAGCATGTGTTGTTTAACTGCAAAATGTAAAACATGGTTGGCTGGGATTGCTATATTTGGATCTTGTTCCATGTGTAGATAGTGTAGAGTGCACTTGGTCCATCACTTTTTTTTTTTGGGGGGGAGGGGGTGAATTGGATAGTTTTGGGGGTATATGGGGCCATAACAGTGTCCATATTTTAGATGAATCTGGATCGAGTCACTGGTTGGACAGACTCAACAAGGGCACGGCTTAGTGTCATTGTGGCTGTTTCTTCATCCCAAGAGGAAATATGGTGCTATGTATCTTATGTAATTTCCATAGTGGAAGTGGAAATGTCTGTTCTGTGCTTTGGACTCTGTTGCTCTATGATCCTAGAAGCAAATTTTGGGATTAGTTTTCATCAGGCACTACATAGCAACTATTACAAAATGTGAACATATGGTCCTTTGGGAAGGGATTCATCTATTTTAGGATGGAGGAAACATATATTGAGCGAAAGAAAACAAGAATATGGTTTGAATTCAATCACTATTTGCGAGTATGTTGCTTTTATTAGGAATTCCTTAATGATTAGTGATGTATTATTCTGAATGGCCTTCATTTTTTCACTTGTGCAACAATAGTCATGTCAGGTGGATTTAGTAAAATCTGGAGGCCACACATACTTCATCAGGTTTCTCGACAGTAGGGAAGCATATCCCGAGCATCGCGCAATGGCGGCCTTTGTTTTGGCCGTCATTGTGGATGGCCACCGTAGGGGTCAGGAAGCATGTGTCCAAGCAGGCCTTATCCATGTCTGCTTGAGGCACGTATGGAGTCCAAATCCAAAGGACACACGGACTGATCCGTTGTTCCTTCAGTGGCTTGCTCTTTGTCTGGGAAAGGTTTGGGAGGATTTTACAGAGGCCCAAATGATTGGTTGGGAGGCAAATGCCCCTGCTATATTTGATCCTCTATTATTCGAGCCCCAACCAGAGGTCTATACTTAGCTTTATCATCTCAATCTTGATGAAGATAATTCCTGCCTATTGTATTATGTAAATGACATTGGCTTTCTAAATTCTGTATTTTTTAACTTCAGGTAAGGGCTTCTGCTGTTTTTGCCCTGGGTACCCTGCTTGATGTTGGGTCTGACTCTAGTACAGATAGCGTTACTAGAGATGAAGAATACGATGATGATGAAAAGACTAGGACTGAGATTAGCATTATCAAAAGCCTCTTGGGTGTTGTTTCAGATAACAGCCCCCTGGTGAGGGCAGAAGTCGCTGTAGGTTTGTGATCTCCCCATATGTTGTATGCAGTTCTCCTTTCTTTTGTTTTCTGAGAATCTATTTAAGTCAGCAAAAGATGACACTGAATCCAACTAATTTCTTGATTTTGTCTGGGATGAAGTGGTCATGGAACTTCTTGATCACTTAATGTTAAAATCAGTTTGATCACGTCCTGCTTCTGATCTTTGGACTATGTGTGTCTTAAGAAATTTCAATTTTACAAAACTTTATTTCTCTACCTCTCGCCATATATTTGACAATTCCAGGCAAAGATGTACAGTGTCTATTAAAAAACTGTATAAAAAAGATATTGTTCCATTATAGTTGGATGTAATTAATTGCTTCACATATATGCTATTATTTTGGAAAAGTATTTTGCCTCGTGCTTGAATCACACTTGCTGCTTTCTGTTTCAACACCAATTTCCTTGTGATTTAAGAAAGTACACTAGCTTTAAAGTTTTCCTTGGCTTACTTGCCCATTCATTTTTCCTAGACATTGTTGATATCAGATGTTATGTTTCCTCATGGTTCTTAATGCCATCTTGTTCGATCAGTTCGGAGAAACTATGCTTTAATGAAAATATGTTTTTGTTTATTTCAATGAGTTGTATATCATGACCATTACTTTAGTATATGTATCCAGACTATGGTATTACTGTTGGTTGTAGTCATTATCTTGCGCATCTTAATGCTTTAATACATATATTAAGAACGATAATAAGGCTAAAATTATTGTTGTTACTTCATCATCTGCTATTCTCGTTTATTGGGTAACTTGACTGAAGATGACAGGTAGATGATTGTTCAAGGTGATCGGCCACAATGCTTCTACCTAGGACAACCAACTCATGCACTTGTGCCATTGTTTTCTGGGGCCGTAGCTTACAAATGACCCTTGTTAAGGAATTTCAATTACCACAAGAAAAAAGGGATTCCAAGCATATTGTGTTTTATATGTTCCGTGAAGCATACTTTCCATCATAACCACTTCTTCTTATCTCTTCCAGCTATGCTACTTAACAGGAGTTCTAATAGTAGTTTATCTTGTCTCTTAGATGAAATTTGGTCCAGTAATGTGCATGCAAAACATGTGCAAAAATGCTTAATTGGGGAGTTTCCTGCATTTCTCTGGATCATATTTCTTTACTGGACTGAATGACATTTTAATTTGACAGCAATGGGACGGTTTGCTTTTGGTCACAACAAGCACCTTAAGTCAATTGCTGCTGCCTGCTGGAAACCTCAGTCTAATTCTTTGCTGACTTCTTTACCTTCACTGGCACAAATAAAAGGCATGGGCAGTGGATGTACCCCAATCCAGCTTGGAAGTATTGTTTCATCTCATATGGGTCCCTTACCTAGATTTGGCAATGATAGTCCATGGTTTCGTGAAAGTAGGGTCTCATCTAGCAGCCCTCTTGTTGCTTCTGGAGTTATGCATGGATCTATATCATCAGATGATTCATCTGAGCACTCCGATTCTGCAATAGTCAATGATAGTGTGAGCAATGGCGTCACCAACAATTTCATGCCAAAACCACTTGATAAGGCTATTTATTCCCAGTGCATATCAGCTATGTGCACTTTGGCAAAGGATTCATCACCACGCATAGCAAGTCTTGGCAGGCGTGCGCTTTCCATTATTGGTTTTGAGCAAGTAGTGACAAAACCCTTAAAAAACTTTGACATTAGTGTGCAGTCTGGTGGAACAGTAGTAGGATGCCCTAGTGTTGCTGGTCTAGCACGGTCCACTTCATGGTTCGACATGCGTGCAATGGGTAATTTCTACTTAGCTCAAAGTCTTTCCTTCTCTCCACCCAAAAAAAAAAAAAAAAGAATAGAGAAAACAAAGTGCTTCTTCTCTGTGTTAATGACTTATAGCGGACCCCACTTTTTGTTGTCTGGTTGCATTTATTATCTTGAGTTGCAAGATTGGTAATTTGTCTTCCTTTGTTTAAATCCATTCCTTGATATTCGGCTATCATTTGCAGGTCGCTTTCCGTTAACATTTAGAACTCCTCCTGTTAGCCCTTCTCAGCCAAGTTATTTAGCAGGAATGCGAAGAGTTTGCTCTTTGGAGTCCAGGCCATATTTGATGAGTTCTCCGGGATCTGGCTTAGCTGATGCTATTTTAGCTTCTGGAGGAACTACAGGGGCTCCAGAGCGCAGTTTCCTTCTGCAATCGACTATTTATAATTGGAGTTGTCGCCACTTCTCCAAGCCATTGCTTACTGCAGCTGAGGATTCTGAAGAAATATCAGCTACAAAGGAAGAGGGAGATTTGCACTTGAGCACATGAAATGCCAATAACACTCTTGTGAGTCCTCGACAATTTCCTTCTATTCACCATGTCATAAAATGTGCATCCCCTTACCCTTTTTTAGTGTCTTCTCTTTTTCTTTCTTGACTTCCAGCTGCTGTAAGCTTAATAGCCAAATTGCTAGCTGGGATAACAGATTTGCAACGGGAACAAAAGCAGCCATGTTGCAACCATTTTCTCCTGTTGTGACATCTGCAGATGAGAATGAACGCATAATGTATAGCATGTTCTGTTAAATGATTTCATTCATCAGAGTTTGATAGTACTTTGGAGCTCAGCAGGGCAACTTCCATGTTTCTTTTTGAGTGTTTAACCACAGTTTGCATTTGAAGATTTTGTTGGATGTGGAATTTCCATCCACATTCTTCGAGAGCTCTTCAAGTGCAACTCTAGGCACGATCGTTGAAGTCAGCCGACTCTGCTGCATGTGGACATTTTATGCATTTATGCCTAAAATAAATGCCTAAAATATCCTGTTTTCAATAAAATAAATTTTGTTTGATGACCCTCTAATGAGCATTTTTTTTATTTTTTTATTTCCATGTGCAGATTCCATCGTGGATGGTGATGGATTATACGCCGTCGAAGATGTACATAAGTGTCTGAAAATGCAACACTGTACATAAGTGTCTGCCTCGTCTGTCACATATTGACCTCATTAGTGCTGTATCTAATGTACGCATGATTCTAGTTATTCCTCCTTTTGTCATACATAGGCTGGCTAGTGGATCGTATGGTGAGTCAACAACTCGATGTCTTCTGAACCAAAGGAAATAACCTCCGATGCTTGTTTCTGTTCTGCTCCCCTCAATTACTTCCTGTTGTTTTTGGAATTTGCAGTGTCTGAATCTCTAAGTAAAATGCTTTTAAAACAAGGGAATGAGATTCAGTGTCTGTCTCTGCTCTCTGCAGTCTCTAACATGAACCAAAGCCACCTCCACTAGTTTTACTCCAACACTTTCTAACTTCTCTTTAAAAATACCGTAATGTAGACCGGTAAGGTTAATTAGTATCAAACTTTCGGCTCCTAAACCGGAATTTTGAGTGCTGCAGCATTCGCGGATGGGGCCCGGATGTCTTTTTGTACCTTCGTGCTTGCAAAAGAAGAAAATGGAGTAGGGGGAGTCATGTACTCCTCTCCTTCGTCACACCAGAAACTGAAGCAGGAGTAATGGCCTTCTGTAGGATTGGATGCTATTACCGTGTTAGACTTGTATCTGACAAACGCATGAACCCTTCCGTAGGATGAAAGACCCGGTGACGATTGACAAATTTGACAAAGAAAAAGGATTTCTTACTCGATTCATTTTTTTTCGGGAAAAATGATTCAAAAAGTTTAAACCTATTGTGTTGATACCAATTCATCATAAACTTTTCAATCAACCAATTCAATCATAAACCTTTTATTATTAATACCAATTCAATTCATCCGGCCAATTTTGGCCGGCCGACACTAACGTGGACGTCGGCCGGATGACGTGGCATTTTTATGGTTTTTTATGATTTTTTAATTATTTATTAATTTTTTTCTTTTTTTTTTCTTTTTTTTTTTTTTTTTTTTTTTTTTTTTTTTGTGTCTTCTTCCTTGCGTTGGCCAGCGAGCCTCCGATGAGGCTCGCCGGCCACCGGGTGAGGGCCACGACCCTCACCGGCTTGCCCGGCCTCTCCCGGGGCGGCGGGCGGCCTTGGCCTCGCCGGCAAGGCGGCCGCTCGGGCGCAAGGCGGCTCGCCCACGCGGCCCCGGGCGCCGGCAGCCCGCCGGCGAGGCCGGCCTCGCCTCGCCGCCCAGTCTGGTTGAAGCCGCCTCGCTCGGGCGGGCCACGACCCTCGCCGGCGGGGGCGAGGGCCGGCGGCCTCACCCAAGGCCGCGCCAAGGGCCTCGCCCGGATCCAAGCGAAGCCTCCGCACCGGCGGCCCTAGGAGAGGCCGGGCAAGGGCTTCGCAGCCCTCACCGACCACCGCTAGGAAGAAAGAAAAAAATTAATAAAAAAAATTAAAAAATTAAAAAAATTAAAAATCATAAAAATTTCCACGTCGCATCCGCCACCAAACCCGACGTCCATGTCGGCGTCGGTCGGCCAAAATTGGCCGGATGGATTGAATTGGTACCAATAGTAAAAGGTTTAGGACTAAATTGGTTCAATTGAAAAGTTTAGAACTGAATTGGTACCAATGTAATAGGTTTAGTACTTTTTTGGTACTTTTCCCTTTTTTTTTCCTTTTGTTTTGTCGCATTAAATAACTCGATTATACATGTTTCGTGATACCATCAAGATTGTCGTGGCCGAAATGAAAACTTTTTCGAGTCGTTGTATGCATAAGCAACAGTACATGCTTTCAGTCTGTTGTATGGCTGGGCGAGGAACACGTCTTGCTCAAGCAAGCTCGTTGACTATTTTCGTTCGGCTCGATTCTGCCTCAAGTTCTGTTTGCTACGTGCAATGGTGGTAGCGACCAGCAAATCAAGAATGGAGTTGGAGGTGTTCCTAAGTTTCAAGGCGCCGGATACTCGGTTTGGCATGACTTTACTAGTTGCCTCCATGGTGAATTGGCGCAGAAAGGAATCCGGTTCTCAAAAAATTGACGAAGAGATCCCAGTCGGTCAGAACGATTGGTGGGAAGCTTTTGCAAGCCCTCGGCGACTCTCAAATCTATATACCGGCTTCCCCTCCAGTCTGTGTCGTCTCTGTGAGGCTGTGCATGTGGTAGATCGCACTTCAAAGTCAAAAGGGAAGGATATTCTCTCCATTTTCTTCAACGTAGAGACATGCTATTGAGCTTACGACCTTCCCCTAAAAGGATTGTGTATGTGGTATTTTAATCGACAGTGTATTAGCTTGCCCCGTGTAACCTCAAATACTTGGTTTACCATTGTGTACAACTAACGGCAAAGAAAAGGAAAAAGCTCGACTTCCGTGCACGCCAACATCGTTGGTCGCATTGTTGACTCTATATATTCATCCCTAACCCCAACCCTTTTTAGAGGCCTTCTTACGTTTCGTTTAGGATAGCTTTTGGTCAAATGTGAGTTTGATTCCAAAGTACCACTAATTACAAGAGGCTAATCTTGAAATAGAAGCCCTGGCATTGAGTAATCAAACGTTTTACTTCAAACGATCAGACTGAAGTTGTGCATGGAATGTGTGGTGACCCGTGTGGCTCGGAGCCTTGGAAATGGGAATCAGAACTGAACCGGCAGCTTCCTCTGCAAGTCTAGTTCAATGGTAGTTGCTGCAGAATCAACTGATGAAACTCGGATTTATCTAAGAACCAATTCCTTTCTTATACTATAGCCAATACTAATGAAACTAAAATCGATTAAGGTTCGCTTTTGGCCAGATTTGCTTGATTTATGATCATAGGTGTAAAGCTGAAAAGATCGTGTCTAGTGCTTTCTCACTTGTTCTCACGAGTGATTCTTTAGTTTTTGTACAAGCAAAGGTGGATGTTGCAGGAGGCTTAAGGAAGTGGTAGATTCTTATTGCAAAGTCTCTGGCCAGCAAAATCAATTTCCATCAGTAAAGCATTTTCTTAAGTTCCCATTTACCTAGGGAAGTAAGGGAAGAATTGAGCCCGGTGCCTGGTATTCTGGAAACTACAATACTTTGGACCATATCTGGGGTTGCCAACGGTGCCGGGTAAAATACCCACAAAAAAAAAAAAAAAAAAAAAAAAAAAAAAAAAAAAAGAAAGAAAGAAAAAAAAAGAAAGAGCTTTTGGGTTTTCTAAAAGTGAAGGTAATGAAGAAACTGGCAGGTTAGAGAAGTCTTCTTCGTCAAAGCTGTGAGGGAGATTCTTGCCGAATCAACTGTAACAGTGCCTACATATCCCATGGGAGTTTTTACATTTCATTGGAAAGAGTTGGAACTCGTTGACTGAAGCTAATAAGGATGATGGGGATCTGGGTTTGGAAACTCGCTCAGAGGCTGCAGACTCAACCTGATGCTCTGGGGCCAAGGGTGTCGAAAAGACTGCACTTTAAACTACTTCAACTTCGATTTGAAGCTAGGAAAGATGCATTCTCATTGGAAGGGGATGTCCTGATGAATGAAAGGGTTGATGTGACAACTGACAAGTGGAGATGGAGAATCTTCGAGCAAAGGTAGGATGACCAAGAGCTTCATCCTGGGCGAGGAGCACGAGTGGGAGACGACTTCGGTCATGGCCGACTCGACAGACGAAGATACCGGCGCCTGGAATCTCGGCCCCGGTTCGGGGAGCGATCGCTGAGCTCGAAGTTTCCTCAAAGAAGGCTCGAGGGACAGGAGGTGCAGCAATGGCGTTCGGAGAAAATGGGCAACTTTTACAGTTGAATAAGCCTGCGTGCCGTCTTGACCCGTTCAAGAAGTTGGGATTGACAGCGGTGCGAAGGCATGTGCTGCTTGGAATCTCGGCCCGATTCTCTCATTTGTTCAAAGTTCTTTCTCGGTCTTTCGCTTGTGTCATTTATATTTGACCACGTAGAGTAATGACAACGTAAGGAATCGGGAAAGGATGTCATAACTTCTTTTTTGGTTCTTTCAATTTATCGTGTATGCTTCCGTGCTAGAAATTTAATGAAAAATTATACAAATGATCATCTAATTTTAGAAACTACTACACTCTGGGTGACCATATTCCCTATTTCTACATAAATATGAAAATAAATTAATGCGCACCGATTGATTCCAAATAATTTGCAAATCTATTAAGCACTAAACAATTTCTTAAATGAAAATGAAAAATTGGCCCGAGTCAATTGTATTCCAATTAAGTAAATTCTAAATTAGCAATATAATCTTTGAGAATCCCAATTAATTAGAATAATGGGAAAGGATAATTTAATTTGTAGCAAGTCGTGTGAGGAGCATACCTCTAACCATGTTTCAAGATCAAACTCAATCAAAAATCTTATTTTAGGTCTTGTAGAGCCTTTTTTTTAATAAAATATTATTGATAAAGTTCGATTTATTTTACACGTCCAAATAACATGGCCTCAAAGCGCCTCCTAATTTAATTAATGTTCAATTTGCACAAAGGTCATAAATCAACCAAAATTTATATTTATCCACGAAAATTTAAATAAATAAATGGTTAATAAGATAAAAGGGCAAAAAAAAGAAAAAAACATTTCTTTGCAAACAAGAAAGGGAGAGTCCTCTCCGACTTAAGAACCCATCCACCCCGGCATTCTCTTCTTCACATCTCCCCTTCCTTACTCTCTCTCTCTTCTCCATCGCTGCAGCTCCCTCTCGAATCGGACCGCCATGGCCAGCCAAGCCGAATCCTCCGACCCGTAAGTCCAGATCTTTCGCCTCAAAATCCCGCCTTTCCCCTCACCCATCTCCGATTCCCCGGTGTTTCTCTTCCAAAATCTGACGCTCGCCCGATCGATTTGTTTTTCCTTTATTTTTTTTGGTTTAATTTGTGGGTCTTTGGATGCAGCAAGGGGACGAAGAGGGACTTCAGCACCGCGATCCTGGAGCGCAAGAAGGCCGCCAACCGCCTCGTCGTCGACGAGGCCATCAACGACGACAATTCCGTGGTCGCCCTCCACCCGGAGACCATGGAGAAGCTCCAGCTCTTCCGCGGCGACACCATCCTCGTCAAGGTTCGTGGGGGTTTCGCCGCCTTTCGGCGGGGGATCGATTCGGTTTTTTGGGTGATTTGCGGGCGTGCCGGGGTTCTAGGGTTGCTTTGGATTGGCCTCTTTGTGATCCGTTTTGGAGTGTGGAATCTCTTGAGCTTTGAGTGGCCTCCGTTTTAGTAGCACTTTTTTTTGTAGTTTCGAGGTCGATGTGTCGCTGGATTGAAACCTGGAGCCTCTGCTTGTGGATTTTGTGATATTATCTGAGCTTCTGTAGATTGTAATGAGGTTCGATCCTCTTGTTGTCTTTGCAATATGTTGTTTCCTGTATTCATGCACGCGTGAGACAATTGATGCGAAAGGTCTCTTTTTTAGCTCCGACGGCCGTAGTTTCCGTGCTATCATGCTCAATTTTTGCTCTTATGACTTGATTTTACTAAGTTGCAAGTGAGCCATGTAGGCTAGTTAGTCACATTACTCATGGTGATTGAACATCTTTTCGTGATAGAATTCTCCCTCTCTCTGTGTAAGTACTTTTGCACTTGCACATAATGGCATTGTCTTGCATTGTTTCCATCTCTCTGATGTAAAGGACAGTTGTTTTGGTAGGCAATGTAGATTTCAGATTGTATGCAATGATTTGTGGTGGTCTTAAAACGCTATCTTCTTTTATCCAGGGGAAGAAAAGGAAAGACACTGTCTGCATTGCTCTTGCTGACGACACATGCGACGAGCCAAAGATTAGGATGAACAAAGTGGTGAGACAAAACCTGAGGGTTAGACTGGGAGATGTCGTTTCAGTGCATCAGTGTCCTGATGTTAAGTATGGAAAGCGAGTTCACATACTTCCTGTGGATGACACCATTGAAGGGATTACTGGAAGTCTCTTTGATGCATTCTTGAAGCGTGAGTTTCGCTATTCTTACTACCTGCATGGTTCCCTCACATATATCTTGATGTAGGAGATACTATCTTGGTTCCTGCTTTGGCTATTGGTCCTATGTGCCTAATGCCTTCTGGACTTGTCATTTTTAGATCAAAACTACAAACCTAACCAAACCATCTGATTCTATAGCAGTCCTGCACTTGTATATCTTAAAGATAAAATCTTGGTTTATAAATCCCCCCCTTTTTTGTACTCGTGGGATTTCGGTAATATGCCATGTAAAAATAACTGCATATTAAATTAAAATACTTGATTGAGTAAGAATTCGTGGATGGTAATCTGAAATTTGAAACTTATTGGTGGACAATAATCAAAAGACATAACCCTATCTGTTTCCGTAAAATTTGTCCATTCTATGTATATGCTTTGCCAGATCCCATCAAACAACAATTTGCAGTTTCGTTTTTTCTTATATTTGGGCTTGTGGCCCATGTTAGTTGGGCTCGTTTCCTTTTTTTTTTTTTTTTTTAAATCTTTCCTAAATGTAGAACCATTGTGAAGTGTGTGCTTTGAACTGCAATCACTTTCCCATGAGCTTTGTTACATTTAGTTAGTACCTGATGAATATTGGGATGTATCAAATATTGGATGGCTCTTCTTGGTCCTCTGTTTATTAATCAAAATGCACTGAATACTAAAGTTGCCGGGGAGCCAGACCATACAAAAAAACTAGTTTGCTTGGTTTGAATATGGACTATGGTTTAGTGTTAATATCATGTAAAGCAGTTCGTGCAGAACTTCTCTTTTTAAATATCTACAGGACAAAACAACTTCCTAAAAGTGATATTTCGACTCATAATGCCTTCTGATATCGGGTAAAGCATGTAAATGGATCTGTGAGCTAGTGCTAGCCTTTGTGAGGGAAGCTGATGCTTATTATCTTGTCAAACAATTCCATTGACTGCAGAGTCATGTTAGTTGGAGCACAAACATTAAATTCTCACTCTTTTTTGCGAAGAGCATCTTTTCTTGGATAGGATGAATGTTTTTTTAACTCGATGGATTCATTCTCTGTAGCTTACTTTCTGGAGGCATATCGCCCTGTGAGGAAAGGTGATCTCTTCCTTGTTAGAGGAGGAATGAGAAGTGTCGAGTTCAAGGTTATTGAGACCGATCCTGGCGAGTATTGTGTTGTTGCCCCAGATACAGAGATCTTCTGCGAGGGAGAACCTGTGAGGAGGGAGGATGAAAATAGATTAGATGAGGTTGGTTATGATGATGTTGGTGGTGTTAGGAAGCAAATGGCTCAAATTAGGGAGCTGGTAGAGCTGCCATTGAGACATCCACAGTTATTCAAATCAATTGGTGTGAAACCACCGAAAGGAATCCTGCTGTATGGACCTCCTGGATCTGGGAAAACCCTCATTGCTAGGGCAGTTGCGAATGAAACCGGTGCCTTCTTTTTCTGTATCAATGGACCAGAGATCATGTCAAAGTTGGCGGGTGAAAGTGAAAGCAATCTCAGGAAAGCTTTCGAGGAAGCCGAGAAAAATGCACCTTCCATCATCTTTATTGATGAGATCGATTCAATTGCTCCAAAGCGAGAGAAGACTCATGGAGAGGTGGAGAGGAGGATTGTGTCTCAGCTGCTAACGCTCATGGATGGCTTGAAGTCCCGTGCCCATGTCATAGTTATCGGGGCTACTAACCGACCAAACAGTATTGACCCAGCTTTGAGAAGATTTGGAAGATTTGACAGGGAAATCGATATTGGAGTTCCTGATGAAGTTGGGCGCCTTGAAGTCCTCCGCATTCACACAAAGAACATGAAGCTTGCTGAAGATGTATAGGATTTTCTTTTTTGTTTCCTAACCAATTCGTTGTATGAATATCTTCTTTTTCCCCTCAGTTCCAATAATTCTGCTGAATGCTGTGCAGGTTGATCTGGAAAGAATTGCTAAGGACACGCATGGCTATGTTGGTGCTGATCTGGCTGCTCTCTGCACTGAAGCTGCACTTCAGTGCATCAGGGAGAAGATGGATGTAATTGACTTGGAAGATGAGACGATAGATGCGGAGATACTCAACTCCATGGCAGTTACAAATGAGCACTTCCACACTGCTCTTGGAACGAGCAACCCATCTGCTCTCCGTGAGACAGTAAGTATATGTGACGTGGACTTTATGCATAATATTGAGATGCTTACCAATTTTGAGCTGCGCCATGGCATTATTCTCCTGCCCGAGTTTGATTCTAATTCCTGCGTTTTTTTTTTTTTTTTTTTTTTTTCCACCAGGTGGTTGAAGTGCCAAATGTGAGCTGGCAAGATATTGGCGGTCTTGAGAATGTTAAGAGAGAGCTTCAAGAGGTATGGTTATTTGTGTTCCTTTTTTTTTTTTTTTTTTTTTTTTTTTTTGGGGGGGGTGTATGCTTCAATAATTTGAGGTCTTAAATTTGGAATTTAATGGCTGCTTCATTTTTTGTTGTACAGACTGTTCAATATCCAGTGGAGCATCCCGAGAAGTTTGAGAAATTTGGAATGTCACCTTCTAAGGGAGTCCTTTTCTATGGTCCTCCTGGATGTGGCAAAACTCTTCTGGCTAAAGCTATAGCTAATGAATGTCAGGCAAATTTTATCAGTGTGAAAGGCCCTGAGTTGCTTACTATGTGGTTCGGAGAGAGTGAGGCAAATGTCCGTGAAATTTTTGATAAGGCCCGACAATCTGCCCCTTGTGTTCTGTTTTTCGACGAACTTGACTCGATTGCTACACAGGTTTGTTTTTCTTCACGTGACTTTGGTACTTGGTTTGGATTGTGAAAACCATCTAGTAATGGAAGTAGTATTCCTGATTGTGATATCGATTAGACTACTTGATGCAAGCAAATTTCTTACCTCACTAAGTTAAAATGTATCCAAAATGTTATAAATGAGATACCATCTCATCTGCTTGATAATATAAATTTAAGTATTGGTGGTAGCAACCTAACATTCATTTCTAATACTCATAATATCAAGTGCTTCTTGGATGTGCAAGTAAATGACTACTTGCCGTTGATGGTAGTATTATTTTCCACTTGTTAATTTCTTCAAAATTTCGTGTCTTTCTAGCAACCCCCATAACAAAGTAATTTAAGGTTTTGAAGCCGATATTATTTGGTGCCAAATCAAGAGTTGAATTGAAGATTGTGCTACACGGGCTTCATAAGCAGTAGGTAGTTTGGTGGTTGTTGGTTATTAATCCTGGGAGGGACACATAATAAGACGGGCTTGTTATGTTCAAATGCCTCTGTTCTCTTTTTCTTTGGTTTCTCTTGACACGTGTTGGTTCCAGATATGTTGCTTGACGAGTGACTTGCACCTCATTATCTGGGTTGCGTTTCATGCAGAGAGGAAGCAGTGTGGGAGATGCTGGGGGTGCTGCTGATCGGGTTTTGAACCAACTTCTTACAGAGATGGATGGGATGTCTGCAAAGAAAACCGTGTTCATCATTGGAGCCACCAACAGGCCTGACATTATAGACCCTGCACTTCTACGTCCAGGGCGTCTTGATCAACTGATTTACATCCCTCTCCCTGATGAGGACTCCCGACATCAAATATTTAAGGCATGCTTGAGGAAATCTCCAGTCTCCAAAGATGTTGATCTGAGAGCTCTTGCTAAGTATACACAAGGATTTAGTGGTGCTGATATCACAGAAATATGCCAGCGTGCATGCAAATATGCCATCAGAGAAAACATTGAGAAAGTATGGTTCTGCTTGTCTTTACCTTACTGTGTTTTCTCATTTCAGTACTTGAGTTATAATGCCTGTGGGATGGGCGGTAGCCGAATAGAATTGAGATTCCATCTTCATTCTATTTCATAATTTTGGTAGTTGAAATTTGAATGGGGGGATGACCATCCAGCTCGTGGTTTAAACATCTCGAGACCTTGTCAATGCCTTCCCTAGTTAAAACGTATAGTGTCAATTGTCACACTTTTTCCCAACTTCTTCACCATCGAGGTTCTTTTTTGTACTTATAATTTTATTCCTTTCAACATTGCTTTTCTATAGCTGATGTCAGTGCTCATTACGTTCCACGTATATTTCATGTCATCTCCTAGACTCGTTAGTTTCTTCTAAATGCTTGTGTGTTTTAGGTAGCAAATATATCATGGAAAGTAAGTTTCTTCTGTTGATGCTATGCAGGATATCGAGAGAGAAAGGAGGAGAAGTGAGAATCC
The DNA here is from genome assembly GCA_014182375.1 of Eucalyptus virginea. NCBI lineage: Eukaryota > Viridiplantae > Streptophyta > Magnoliopsida > Myrtales > Myrtaceae > Eucalyptus > Eucalyptus virginea. The sequence goes on along the minus strand of CM024524.1, from coordinate 13,674,225 downwards.
AGAAGCAATGGAGGAGGACGTCGAGGATGAAGTGGCAGAAATCAAAGCTGCTCATTTCGAGGAATCAATGAAGTATGCTCGCAGGAGTGTGAGTGATGCTGATATTAGGAAGTATCAAGCTTTCGCTCAGACACTCCAGCAGTCGAGAGGGTTTGGAAGCGAATTTCGATTTGCAGACGCTGGTGCTGGTGCTGGCACTGCGGGATCAGATCCATTCGCAGCTTCTGCTGGCGGTGCTGATGACGATGACCTCTATAGTTAAAAAGATAGTCTGTTTATGTTTCCCTTTGCATATCAAACACCTTTCTCCCTTCCTGTTTCACTGTATACTGTTGGAATTGTCTCGTGGGAAGGCTTTGGCTTCATGGTGTCTGACGTACTCCCGATCATTTTGAGGTCCCCAAACTTCCCGTGTTTCTGACATTCTGAGGTAGTGGTCTTCCATTTAAAATTCTTACTTGTCTCAATTTATTTGCGCTGCATTAAGCATGAGCAGTGGAATTCAGTCCCGGAAATGGATTGCTCTTGCTGTCTACTCAGAAATATCTAGGTATATCTTGGACCATGTGCATTGTGTACATGCTCCCAATGCAATGACGAGGTGCTTTCGCGTGAATTTCATTCTATTGCATGAATTCCGTCGTCAGGCGTTCAGATGCATGGGTACATTTTGATTCGGAGCCTGTGCAAGTTCCGGTTATCTACTGGTGAATGGGCACTCTACCCTTAAGTAATCACCTTGTGCTTAATCTTGTTGATCATTGCTATCGTTGTGTTATGTTGTCTTATTAAGTCGGAAAAGTTCTCTCTCCTAATGTGAAAGAGTGGTTCAACGCTGAGCAGTAACCAAGTCAATCTTCCATACTTTGCATTATAATTGACTGTCTTAGGAAGGCGAATGTTGTGGATGGTGAAATCCACTTTCTTAGTTAGTATTCGATAATTGCATGCTTCTCCGAACTTTGGGAGGAAAAAGAAGTAAGAAGTAAAGGAGTCCGAAACAAGTGATTTGTCCCGAAGAAATTTTGATGGTCATACAAACTGATCACGCAAAAGCCTGAGCTGCTAAAGAAACGAGCAAATTCGTGCAGCTCGCGAATTTCACCGGCATACTCCACGTTCAATTTGCATGCGTACCTTACTCATGAATGACGAAACCCTATGCGAATCTCACCAGTCACCCTCCTTGGTTCAATCCGACCGCCACGGAATTTTGCGCAGCGACATCACCCGCCCCATCAAAGGAACAAAAATGTGGACAACCGACCCCAACGGATTTGCTGAGACACTAAAAGCGCACATGACAAAAATTTTGGAATAGAAATCAATTTCTAGCCAGGAATTTCAATTTTTGTTTCATAGACAAGTTTTTGAACAAAAAAACGCATTTAATAACGATTTAAAATTTTTATTTTTGAAATAAAAATTCGTTTGATAATAAAATAAAATTCCTATTTCTATGAGCAGCAACGACCGGCGTGCATGCCCAGAGTCTGACGTCTAGCGATCGGCGTTCGACATCTGGTGACCGGCTTTGTGCAACCAAAGTTTGGAGTCCGGCGTCTAGCACTAGAGTCCGGCGATTGGCAATGGGCGACTGAAGTTTGAAGTCCAACGTTGGATTCCAACAACTGACAATCGCCGTCCAACATCCGGAGCTCGACATCCGACGTCCAACATCCGGAGTTCAACGACCGGATGTCTGCTGCCCAACATTTGGTGGTTGGTACGATCAGCAACAAATGTCCGGTGGTTGGTGGTGAGCCTCCGACATCCAACGATGGCGATGAGCAGCCAATGATTGGTGGATGTTTGGCATCCGACGACCGGGCGATTAGCGATAAGTGGCTGGAGTCCAGTGGGTGGTAGTCGGTGGCTGATGGTTGAGGCCGATGGTGGGTGGCTAGCAACCGACGGCAAGCGTCCAAAGCATCCCACAAGCGGCAAGTGGGTGATGGGCGGTAACGAAAGTAAACGATGAACGAAATTTTGATTTCTCATTTTTATTTCAAAAATAAAAAGTTAAAAATTTTAACTTTTGATTTCCGTTCCAAATATATTTCTAAAATAGAAATCTGTTTAAAAAAATAAAATTATATTATCAAACAAATTTATATTCCAAACATGTTTAAAACAGAAAAATAGAGAAATAAATAAACATAAATGTTGTTGTGCTCGCCCTAAACCTAGTCCGTCTTCCTCGCTCGACTTTCAAACTCTAGTCAACGAGTCCAGCCTCACAAACGCGGAGCCGAATGCTCCGAAACGTCATTTCATCGATAAAATCCCGACACGACATTTCAATCACCGGATTCGATCATATAAAAGGAGAAATAAATCAGAGCCGCGCATCATGGACGAGACTTAGCTACATGGCCCTGGCAAAAATATCTCGTCTTTGCTCCTGCTGGGCCGGGCAGATTCACTTGGAACCGGAGCGAGAGCGATAGAGTGCGACACAGAGAGAGAGCCCAACCTCATCGTCTAGGCAGAAAAACCGAGTCTTTCAGCCTCTGAAATCTCTCTCTCTCTCTCTGCGACTCGGCTCTGCCTATGCAGACTCTCATTCTATCCATCCGCAGATGTGGCCGCGCATTGCGCTGAAGCGTCCGACGAGAGGAGCGGACACGGGCACGCGGCACGCCCCGGTTTTTCCCTGAATCCCGAGCTCGATGCTAAATGGAGTCCGCAAGGAACTTGCTTTCGTCTTCCTCCTCTGCTCCCCGGTTCCCTCGCAGAGTCCTCTCCAGAAACTCTCTCCCCGCTCCCCCTTCAGGTAGCGCGCCGTTTTTTAGCGTGCCGATAGTGCGTCTGCTTGTCTGGGCTCTGAAAGTGCGCGTGAAGTTCCCACCTTTTTCGCAAAACACCGCCGTGCGCGGATGCTGTTTGATTATTTGCCTTTCAAGATATCTTGGGTCGGACCCGTTAACGGCATTCGCCATAATATGATGGGACTGTTTCGGCTGTTCGCATCGCTCTTTTACGAATGAGTTAGTGAACGAGGTTGGTGTCTTTATTGGGATTCCCAGGAGTTTGCGGGGAGAGTTTTGGGACCCAGTTCAGAAATTTTCAGGAACCACGTAGTCTCTTTTTGTGCTTCTTTTATACACAACAGCAGAAGTCTTCCATCACTAGTGATTGCCGGCGAACGACGAATGCATATATTGTTGACAATGCTAGCAATGGCTTTCCTATTCATTTCTTCAGTTTTCTTGTTTCGTGATCAAGGGGCCGTTCCGTCTGCGCCTTCTCCATCAAGGGCTCGAGCTATCACTACGTCCGTGTCCTTACAGGAGCAGCAAAATGAGTACAGGCCTCTCTTACGCGTGATCCAAGATGACAAGTCGTTACAGGTTAGACTGTCCATAGAGATGCTTTGTGCAACCCACACAGGGGTGATGAATGAGTTCTTTTCGGCTGGAATGAAACTGTGATCCCTATGTGATTGTTTATGAGGTCATTAGTTTGATTATGCTGCTGTTTTTGTTTGTGCGATAGGTGTCGAGAAACGGGAAGCAGATGGAGACTGGGTTGGTGACTTTGAGAGATAAAAATCTTGATGAGTCTGAAAGTTTAATCCAAGATTTTGTGTATCAGTGTCGCCGCTGGCCTGGTTTATGGTACCCGTAAGACACTTGCATAAACCAGCCTCTTATGTTGACGATTATACAAAATCTCAATGCAAACTTAATATAGCGAGTTGTCAAGTTCTTTCTTTTATCACTTAGGAGCTGTGCGAGATGAAAGTCTCATGCACGGTTTTGAATGAGAGAAAGAAGTGAGGAATCCTCTTTTCGACTTTGACTCTCCCACTCCAGTCGTTGCTTTTCCTTCTGGGCCACCCCTTGAGTGTAACATTTTATCTATGATATCGCAGATTGCCATCAATAAAAACTAGGAATGACCAATGCTCAAACATGCAGTCAGTCACAATCAATCCAAAGAAGCTTACTAACAATGAACTGTCTAATGTGGTTTCCCTTGCTAAGAAAGCACTGGAAGCTTCAAGGGAGGCAGCCTCATTGGCAGACCCTGCGTTGCTTGGGACTGATCTTGATTTTGCACTTTCTCCCAGGTTTGTCTCATGTAAGCTTTATGCTTGGTTTGTGCTACTTGCTCTCTAGAATAAAGCTTTTTTTTTTTCTGTTGGTTTGTGCTACTTGCTCTGAAGAATAAAGCTTTTTTCTTCTGATGTTAGTTCTTTGATATCTCTCGGTACAAGCACTGCAACTTCAGTCAGTATTCAAAAGGAGGAAGTCAAAACAGTGAGATCAACACGGTTAATTGAAAGGCAATCTAAAATGAGGAGGGTGCCAAAGCCAAAAGATGTGATTACTGGGAACAAGAGTTCCAAAAGGCTGGATGCTAAAAGAAAAGCAAATGAAGGTTTTGATCCTAATGATCCTCTTCGAATGTTCTTGTGGGGACCTGAAACTAAACAACTCTTGACATTTAAAGAAGAATCGGAGTTGATTCTTAAAATACAGGTGAATTTAAATACTGATCCTACCATATTGTTAGCGCATAGTTTACAAGCTCTAATATCCTTTTTTCATGGATATGTGCAACAGGATCTACTTAAATTAGAGCAAGTGAAAACAAGGCTTCAGTCTCAGTCTGGCCGTGAGCCTACCCTGCTTGAATGGGCTGAAGCCATTGGCATAACTTGTCGGGATTTGCAGTCACAGCTTCATTCTGGATACAGTTGTCGGGAAAAATTGATAAATGCTAACTTACGTCTGGTTGTTCACATTGCCAAACAATATCAGGGTCGCGGTCTCAGCCTACCAGACTTGCTGCAGGTTAATGGAAACACTATTCTGGCTTATACGTTTCCTTGTCCAATTGGGATCTTTGACTTTTGAAATATGTCATCTTTTTTATATGATGTTTATATGTGAGAATTTAGCTTTACCTGCACAATCAGTATCCCTATCTGCCTGCAGTGCACTTAAGAAGAATCTGAGATATTTGGTCCAAGTCTTTCCAAATCTGGGTCTTGGCTTACAGAGAACACCATCACACTGTGCTTATATTTGCAACTGTGTATGGTTGGGGTGGGGTTTGATTCATGGTTGTCCAGCATTTCAAACCTCCTTTTTGTTTTGCCATAGCATGTTCCTTACGAAAAATGAAATGGTGTGAGTTCATTGAAAATAGGATGGGTTTAATCAGCCTTGGCAAGATATATCTTGTTTCCTAATCATGAGCTTGTGGTAGAGCACTTTTAAGTTTTTTTGGAGAGAAACTTTCGCATCTTGAATTAATAGCTCTCTATTTGTTCACTATATTCAGGAAGGAAGTATGGGTCTTATGAAAAGCGTTGGGAAGTTCAAACCCCAGGCGGGCTGCCGGTTTGCCACTTATGCTTACTGGTGGATTAGACAGACAGTAAGGAAGGCCATATTTCAAAATTCCAGGACAATACGTTTGCCGGTATTGAGTCTTATTTTCCCTGGGCTTTTTTTTTTTAATTTATTTATCAGTGTCCATTGTCCAACAGCAATTACCATCTTAAAGAGCATTTTCTCTTGTTCCCAGAACATTTTCTGGGTCCTTATGATCTCATAAGGATGCTTTTAGTTGGCTGGGGAAGCAACTGGTGCTCTAGGGGTCAAATTATCTGGCTTTATTTGCCACTTAGAATGCAATTTAGTAAGTTGAGAAAATATAGACATTTTGTGTAATTCTGGATCAAAAATTTTCTTGCAGGAAAATGTGTATGCCCTCCTTGGCAAGGTGATGGAAGCAAAGAGATCTTACATTCAAGAGGGACATCGTAATCCAAGCAAAGAACTAGTAGCTAAACGTGCTGGAATTTCAGTCGACAAGTTGCAAAATCTAGTATCTACTACAAGAACACCCCTCTCACTGCAACAGCCTGTGTGGGCAGACCAGGATACCACCTTTCAGGTAATACTGCCTTTTTCTCGGTCTGCTTTTGATCGGTCATTTTAACAAGAGAAAAGATAATGTGATGCATGTTCTCACCCAGATGAAGACCATAAATGGATACCCTTCTCACAATCTCTTTAAATGGCTCATAAAGCATGTCCTTTTGAAGAATCTTAAATGTGTCATATATCCATGTTGTGATGAATGAAATTCTTGTGCAAATAAAAGAAATTTGAAAGCTAGGTGTCTGACTTATTGAGAACAAGGGTGGGGATTAATTTATTGTGCATCAGTCTGTGCTTTCTGCAGCTGTTATTTTAATCTTCTGACAATTCTGTGAATGCCGCTATGTTGTATAAGCTTGCCAGTGTGGATAATGGTTCAATTGTCGAAAGCATGCTTTAGCCTCTAAGCCTGCTGTTTTGGGGATAATCATGGCATAAACTTACTCCAGATTTAAGCATACCAGCTTATGTCGAAAGAGATGGTGACCATACACTCATGCACGTGCACAATGCTGAATTCTGACACCAAAGTATATTTTAGTGAGCTCTAATTAACTTGGGATAGAGACGCTCATTTTGTGGATGGTGACATTAAAGACTCTACTTGTTTCATACTCATAAAGTGGAACTTAAGGCTGTACATCTAATATTTTTCCTGCGGACTGTGACTTTTGAGATTTGACTTGCTTTTCCAAGACATTTCTGAGCTTTTTTATTTGAATGCTGCATATGCAAATGCTTTAGTTGCACCTATTTAACTCACGTATATCATTATATATCCTCATCCTCAATGGCACGCTACGTTAGTGGCTTTATCAATAATCAATTCATCTATTATCCCTGAAACATTACATAGTCGTGCGGTAAAACTTAAGGCTGCACTTTCAGCTCTAACATCCATAGAGCCAATGATTTTCTTCATTCATCTAACCTTGGTGCAATTAGTTTCTGCTTGGCATTTGAACGCTCGTTTCAACTTCAATTATCTTTGCAGGAGATAACTGCAGACACAGGGGTTGAGATCCCAGATCTAAGTGTCTCTAAGGAATTAATGAGACGACACGTGCGCAACCTCCTAAGCACGCTCAGCCCTAAGGAGAGGCAGATCATCAAGCTAAGATATGGCATCGATGGCGGTGAACAGAGGTCACTCTCGGACATTGGAAACATCTTTGGTCTGTCTAAGGAGAGGGTGAGACAGCTGGAGAGTCGAGCTGTGTACAAGCTGAAGCAGTGCCTTGGCAGCCATGGCCTTCATGCATATGGTCATTTGGTTATTTAATTGCATGGATCCTGAGTGACATATTCAGCGGTTAACAGATCGTGATTCGGAAGATTAAATCTCGACGGGGGCAAATATCGCAAAAATCATTATCACAGGCAATGTATCAATTTTCTCAAAATGCATTGGCTGAGCTATGTTTAAGATCTCAGCAATGTGACAAAATTGTAAGATTCAAAATTGTAATTCATTTGTACATTCTTGTAAGAGCTACGAATTATTTGATTTTGGCTGTCAATATCCCTAAAGGAAAGGTTGCCCATTTATTTTCTTGGATATTAATTCTGGAATTAGTTCTTTTTCTGGAATCTGGGAAGTGCTATCAATGATTGGAGATTACTAGCCAGTGTCACTATCACGTACAGAGAGATACTTCTGTATATAGTGAAACACTTTTGATGAAGCAAGAATAATAAGCCCAATGGATTTTTTTCTTTTGGCCCACGCTTTTTTTCGCACCCTAATTATCTAATAATCTCCATTAATTTATTAATTGAATAAAATCACGAGTGAAACGTGTGAGAGTTGTCATTGGTATCATGAAAATACAAGACTTTGTTATAATCACAATAATGTGGATTAATTCCATCCAATTTTGTTATTTAGATTTCTAAGTGATTATTTTCGGTTACGAGCTGAAACCTCTCCATGGGTGATGGAAGTGTTTCACGGCGTTCGGAGAGAAAACCGCTGGAGAAACTCGGGTTGTTCTTGAAGGACACATCTGCAGATGAAGACATTGAAGCGGAGCTACTCGAAAGAGAAGGAGAGTTGGGTTTTTCGTAGTCATTGTCAAATTTCCAGAGATTCAATTCATGCCGAAACTAGTTAACTTAGGCTCTGATCACTTTGGCATTTCGTAATCATCCTCAAATATCCAGAAATTCAATTCCTGTTGAAGCTACTAATTCTTAGCTAATTGTCATGGGCCAATCCTTTGCAATTGGATCTTTTGGGATCGTTGGAGTGCCTAAACCAAGCCTTCCTTTTGTTAATCGCTCGGTTGCTGGCTGTCGATGCTTGCTCGCTCGCTCGCACAGATACTCTTACTAATTATCACGGGCAAATAAGCTTTGAACGAGAAATAAATAGTTGGATTGATATAAAAAGAGGGAATGCATCCCTTCTTATACTTGATGCCGTCAAATTATAACTATTGATCGCCCTTAGATCCGGTGGACAAGATCTCTTGTCTTACCTTTTATGTCTAGAGAGTTCTAAATTTTCAGAGCAATTACTGTCTCACCCATCCTGGAAAAGTTTTGGAAGCTCTTGGAAATCCTAGGTCTTCTTCAATTATGCACGGTTTTCTGGTCGAGGGAATCTCGTGACATAATGATGTATGATTAATAGTGGTACATGAAGACACATAATACTAATTGTAGTTTTGTGAGTCCTTTCCAGAAATACATGCGACCATGAGTCGGTGAAATTCATTGTATCGATTGAAATTTTGCTTCGTCAACAGGAGAAACAGATTTTTGGTTCTCGATGTCCACATGTGACGTGTTTGATTTGTATAATGATCCCAAATTTGCAATTTGTTCACATCTATTCGGCAGACCCCGAACATTTTTCCAGATGGTTTCCTTTTCTATCGCATTGTCATGGCATTCTGCAATGGCTCCTACCGACCCCCTCGGTTGGATCTGAACTCTGTACTGAGCTGAGCTAGTAGAAGGCATAGATTGCTCATCGCCATTGTAACGGACTGATAACTCTCGACACAAGCCATTTACACGTGAAACGATATATAGTGCTGTCTCGACATCTGTATTTCTGCAGACCCTCCTTCTCTCCTTTTAAGCATCCTTGAAGGAAAACCTACCAAATCTTGCTCGAATATGCAGCAAAACCCTCTGAATACTCATGAACTCCAGAGTTTTCGAGGGTGGAAAGTGTCCATTTCGTAGAGAGAGCATATATTGAACCAGAGAAACAGACTACATGAATATTAATTTCCAACAAAATATTGATATCGATTCAAAAACTCAACGGGAACACATTTGTGTGGATCAAATAGAACAACAATTTCAATACGAGTTCTACATTTTACAGGGAGCTCCTTAACTTTGCATTAACGTACCAGGTCATTCTTCTTTCGTGGCCAAAACCATGAGTTTTGACTCCTCTCATCATAGGCTTTCCATGTCCAGACTCCAGATCTAAGCCATACTCTTACTTCTACATCAAACGAGTTCTTCTATATGAGAACAATATATTACAGCACGGCCAATAATTATAGGTGTCTTGTGGCTACAATGTGTCCAACCCAAGTTCCACCCACACCATGCCGCCTTTTTTCTACTCTTTCTTTTGCATAAACCATGCCTATTTACATTGAACCTTTGCTTCTCAGCACGCCCTGGCAAACTTCCGTGTCCAGATCCGACCCAACCACCAGCTTTCCCAAGCTTTAAAATCAAAAATCCTCCTCTTACTATTTGTTCCGGTATCCTCTTGCGTCTCTACTGACACAAAACTATTCAATGAGTCCATGCCAGTTGAATCCCTCACAATCTCGTCCACCAACCCTAACACCTCACTCATCTTAGGGCGCACCTTCGGGTTTTTATGCAAGCATTTGTTGGCTATTGTTGCAAGCTTGTGCACGGACTTGATGTGGTATGTCCCTGCAAGCCTGGGGTCCACTATCAACCTAAACTTCTTTGAATCAGATAGGTACGGCTTCACCCATTCTAAAAGCTTCTGTTCACTCTTCGGGAGGTTACGATCTAAAGGACGCCTGCCAGTGATTAGTTCATAGAGGAAAACTCCATAGCTCCAAACATCATTCTTCGATGTGAGACGTCCAGTTTGCAGGTATTCAGGAGCAGCATATCCCATGGTTCCCACAACCTGGTACAAAACCATCATTAACAATACAAGAAATATAGTTAGAATCGTCCATCGCACAAAAAATGTCGAGGAAGATCTGCATGAGGGAGACACTATGTCGTACTTTAATTTATTCATAGTTGTACCTTAATCAAAAGTGTAACAAATTTGTGCAAGTGTCTGTTTTTAACATGATTCACTTCTAACAAAGGAAATGGGCAGGTGTAAAATTTTAGCACCCCACCACATACAGCATGCAGAAATCACTTTCAGGATGTCATTCAGGTTTTACCAAACTTCTCGCAGATGCAGGCACTATTGTTGCTTTAATAAGTCTGGACAGTGAAGCATAGCAAAGAGATTAAAAGGATATCAGGGTTTCTGTGGAGCTGTACCAAACTCGGACCCTTCTCAAAATTGAGTTGGTTTCCAAATACATACAGAGTGTCACATGCATAAAAGGCTGATTACAGTAAATGGAGCACACAAGCCCAATTTAGCAGTTGCTTGATGAAGTACATCATCCCAATCCCCAAAAAGTCAAAGTAACAAGAACATGCCTGCCAGAGGATGTTAAAAAGAGAAAAAAATTAAGACATGTTGAATTGATCTAAGTACAGTATTATTAAGTTGTCTGCCATAGCAAATGGTCCATCAGAGTGTTAGTCGTACCTTTTAATATATATGTATATACGTACTGCATAAAGACTGTTGCAAAGCTTTAACAAACAATTAATCCTAGCCATTGATGCATCAGGATGTGTTATGGCTTTTTGTTAACCATTGACGCTGCCAAACTAACTTTCAGAAACATTAAAGCTTCTAACGACAAAAAGTACAATAGCCTAGATCACTAAATTGCCTGTAGAGAACAAAAATGTTCATCCAAAATTTATCATACAAACATGCCCAATTAGCTATGGACCTTTCTTTCTGTGACTAGACTGTCTTCATAATAATGAAAATGAATCTTAGACCAAGAACAAAGAGAAGGTAAAAATGATGGGAGATGCTACCAAATAGAGCATTAGTTATTTAGCACTGAATTATGTCTTTATGTTACATAGGCACATGTGGACAAATAGGTAAAAGAATGATCAATCTATATGAGCATACCGCTGTTGAGACATGAGTTAAACCCTCTTGAGGTCCGAGTCTTGCTAATCCAAAGTCCGACAACTTGGCATTCCATTGCTCATCCAGTAAAATGTTCGATGATTTGAAATCTCTAAAAATTATCTGTATCAGAAATCACCCAAATAGTAAGTAAGAAGGCAGCCCCTGATTTTCAGATGTGTAACCTGGCCAATGAGAAAGGCTTCTGCCATGTCACTATACTCAAGAAAATGTTTTTAGAAAAAAAGCAGAAGCTGCTCATAATCATCCCAAATCATCCCAATTGACTCCCACTTCTAAATAGAAAGAAACTGAAAAGAATGGAGGCAGAAGATTATGGCAACAAAATGAAAAAGGAAATTTGAAATGAAGAGGATGAGAAAGGAAATTTCAGTTCTAATGGACAAGTGATGCATACAAGCTATGGAAATGGGACTGCTGAACTTAAATGAAGGGAAAACAAATGATGCCATTTAGGAGTCAACGTAACATGGATCAAGGTAGTAACCTGGAAATCCATTTGCTCATGTAAGTATGTCAGGCCACGAGCAGTATCTTGAGCTATTCTTAGTCTCATATCCCAAGGAAGGGGTGTTGATGAGCGAGATGATAAATGATCATCAACGCTTTGATTTGGCATATACTCATATACCAAAAGCCGTTGAATTCCTCTTTCATCGTCCTCAGCACAGTATCCAACTAATTTTACAAGATTTGGATGTTCAACCACACCGAGAACATTAACTTCTGTCACCCATTCTTTATGTCCCTGCAGATAAACAGCAAGCAGAAACTACATTATTACACATAATCTTTAAAAAGGGATTATTACACATGATTAGGGAGGATAAAGTTTTACCTGGGTTCCTTTCCGGTTCAGCTGCTTCACAGCCACATCAAGTTTTTTAGATGGATCTTCTGTAATCTTGACCGTACCCCTGTAAACAGACCCAAATCCACCCTCTCCAATCATGACAGAGCGGCTGAAGTTTTTGGTGACTGATTTGAGTTCTGAAACAGTGAAAGCTTTGAGATTGCTGGATTTCTGCAAAACATTAGGAAAAGCAGTCCTCCCCATAGATTCTGTGCTTGCTTCGGAAAGGTTTCGAGAAGTCAATTCGGAACCAACTCTCCTAACTTCAGAATCAGTAAATATAGAAGCCGTGGACTGAGCTGAAACCCACTTTGGAGTTCTCTCATCATCCTTCTTGTCCCCGTTTAAAAACGAAAAGCAATTCATAGCTGTAAAACCAGGAGATAAATCAGAGATTGAAACACCTCATCGGGTAGAAGCCACGCATCGAACAGCACCCGGCGTCAACGGGGTTAGATGATTCCATCATTCATCTTATCATCATTATTCACAAGTTACTATTTCTCCCAGGTTAAATGGCTAATCCAATAGGGGCTTTGAAGATTGAAGCACTCAAACATACTAGAAGTTAAAAGACAGAAGTTTCCAGCAACCGATCGATGCACTAATGATGAACGAAACAAGGCAAGTTTGATTACACGGATCACGTCAAACCCGTCAACCGCTCTCGCAACAGGGCATCCCTCATCAATCAAACGAAGCAGCTACCGAACATATTGACGCCAAACGACGAGACAAAGACTCACCTTGGAGCCTTCACTTAGCGGGCGCTTCACATATAATTCAGCAGCGAAATCAATCAAAGTCCCGATTTTGAGGGAAATCAGGAGCAACCCACTTCAGAAAGACTTCGAAAAGTTTAAGAGCACAGAGCTTGCGCGACCAAGAAGAGAGTCATCAACACGGCAGCTTCAAGTCAGCTCGCCAACCAAAAGTAACGACCCCAGAAAAGATCAAACTGCACCCAGAAGAAATAAGAGAGAGATTTGCAGCTCTGTATCCGTCGTTATTAAGACAGACGCGGTCCGGATTCGTCCGTGTCGGAATGCGACTGAAACGTTGGAAATTTAGACCGTGTGGGTCAGCTCCAGACTCAACACAGAGAGAGAGAGAGAGAGAGAGAGAGAGGAGGTATAATTTCTGGGATCTCATAAATAAAAGCTTATCCCGATTTGCTACCTAGAAAAAAACATTTGGAAAATACTTTTCTCAAGCTTCGTTAAACGATGGCGGCCGTATCATATTCTCGCCATTGCTAATTATATCTTTGCTTTTTGCCGGCGATGACAGCTGTGCTGAGCTCCAAACTTATCACCATCTTATCAAAATTCGTAAATTAATTTTCGACCCCAAATTTATTCTCTACTAATATTTTATTTAATTTTCTATTTATAATATATACGGGCGGCAGTGATAAATGATTGCCGGTCAAAAATGAGCTTTCAATATTGCGAGGGCATAAATTTGAGACTTTTCTTATATTAGCGTGATGTTTGGTCCACACATACCGGTATTCTAGCTGAAGTGTCTGTTCTTCAGGTCAAGTCCAATAAAATACTTGACCATATGCCCCGAAGAAGACGCCCATAAGTAGAAGAAGCTTCGATGAACCAGAAGGGAAAAATCCTGGTATCTTCCCTTTTTTGCGCCATGGATGATTTTCACACTGCTTTGAAGCTTACATGCGAAATTAGTATATGGGTCCTGTGCAGATTGCAGATGGAGATCTTTTTCAGTAAGCAGCATATTCTCGACGCTTCGTAAGAATCTGATAAATTTGCTCGATATATCAATTTTTGTAGAGGCTTACATAGGCATGACGCAGTCAAACCTTTGGCCTGTCCCTATAGGGGAAAGAGTGATGCAAGCGACGTGCATCATGATGATCTGTCTAATGACCCCCATCATTGTGCACGTGGCCGTGACGCGCGTGAATATGGGGAAGACGAGGACTTTTGCTCCTCCACCGTACGATGTGATTCCCTTGAGAATCAAACGGAGGCCAGTCAAGATCGTAGACTCACGACCCAGTGCGAAAGCGTGTGGAGGGTCCGGATGAACAGTTCTCGGTTTTAGGTAATCGAGAATATCAATTTCAATTTTTTGGAATCGGGATTGTCCGTTAATTGCATGATCCACTTGAGAACTGGACCAACGGTTCAGGTGGATCCATAGAACCGGTCCAACCTCCACGCCTTCCTCTTTTCGCTCTCCCCACATCTACTTATTCTGGGCTCTCTCAACCATGGTAGCTCTTAGGGCCCGTTTGGTTCAACTTTTGGGGAATGCATTTATCAAAATGCAAATACCTTTGAGTGAATAGGGTTTTTCCGAAATGCAAATATTATTTGGTAAAATTTGCATTGAGATAAAACTTTGGCCAAAATATATTTGGTAAAATTTGCATCTGTAAATGATTTTTATTAAATTAAAAAAACAAAAATAAACATTTGCATTTTTTTTTTAAGTTCGCCACCAAACCGCTAGGATCGGCGGCCGAATGGCGGATTGGCGCGCGACCCCGCAACGGTCGCCGAGGTCACACGACCTAAGGCGACGGTCGCTTGGGTCGCGCACCTCCTACAACCGCCGCCCGAGGTCGCATGACCCTCATGCGGGCGGTGGCGACCCGGCGACCCTCAGTGATCGCCGCGCGTGCGACCCCTTACTGGCAATCGTCGGCCTCCGATCAACTTCTTCGTGCGGTGGTGTGCGATGGTTTTAGAGAAGATGAACAGTACCAAGACTTGCATTCCAGAGATGCAATTTTCCAAAGTATCTCCGGAGCTGCATTGGTTAAAGGCCCTTAGAGTCACTTGGAGATGTAATTGCATATCGCCAAAGTCACAAAAAAAAACAAACCAAACACATTTGCATTTGGCCAAGGGACTTTAGAGTCCCAAAGGGCTTTCCAAATGCCTAACCAAACAGGGCCTAAGGCAACGGTGGTCACGATTCTCGTGCCACTTCTGTCCTAACCACCACCACCATCTTCGCCACCACCTCCATTGTCTCCCGCTCCTCCCTCTCGACTAAAGATAGGGACGATGGGCCATTCTTCAAGCTAAAGTTCACCCCTATCCCAACAACGAGGATGACAGGGAGAAGCTTGAGGGGGAGGAGGAAGAGGGGAGGCAAAAACGGGACGAGCCTAGCAACGAGGACAACAGCGACAATGAATGCAAAGGTAGCGACAATGAATGCAAAGGTGGCAACAAGGATGGCGATGACGTGGAGAGAGAGTTCAAATTCGAGGGGGAAAAGAGAATCGGCTCACCGTTTCATTGAGTCCGAACTAGGACTCGGAGGGAGATGAGCAAATTTGGAGGTGAATTAGAAGAGGAAGAGAGAGTTGGGAGAGAGTTTGAACTGAGAGACAGGAGATGGAGTAGGAGAATAGTGAATTGAAACGCGATGGAAATTAGAGCCCTAACTTTTACATTTGCTAATTTCAAAAAAAAATTAATATTAAAAGTTAATATGTTATTATAATATAATCGGTCAAATTCGGGTGAACGGGTGAGCGAATCCATTTATGAAACCGGGAATCAAACTGGTTCCCTTAAGAACCACCGGGTGATTTTGGTCTGGTTCCAAGCAGTCCGGATAAGTCTCGATTCTTTTGCACACTCCAAGATGGGACCACCATACCGACCAAAAAAAAAAAAAAAGATGGGACCACCATGGCTTTTTCTTTGTTGCCCTTTTGCCTTTTTACGTTTATCCGTTCCTTCAAATCAGCCACCTCTCTCTCCTAGCCATTGCTTCATCCTGAAATGGGGACTTGCCACGTTCCTGAAACTACGTCGTTGGCTTTCTCCACGAGCTCTTCACGTTCCCATGGGCAAAACAAGAATGGACCCATCACCCTGATCTCGATTCTTGAGCCGAAACATTCCGAGAAAAAAAGGCGGTTGATTGATGAATCTTTTGTGAAAATGTCGGAACTGGATTTCCTGACATTGCCATTGTTCATGATTGGCATCATAGCGCAAAGTCGACGTTGCATATGATTCTAGTGCCTTTGGGATACATGTATCCAAACTTTGATGCTGGATGCCGGCCTTTAAATACTATTCCAAGAGCTCCATTTGATCCTAATGAGAGGGGGAAAGAATTGCAGGTGCCGTCGTGCCTATTTCGTGTCTCTCTTTCTGGTTGTTTTCTTGAGTTTCTTGCGTCGCACGATATCTGTGGATGGGGATGATTTCAGTCAGACCAACAACCCAACCGTGTTGCCTCTGGTCACGGAGCTAATCTACGGCCGGCTTTCGAATCTTACCTCTTTATTCAGAGACGATATATCACGCAGCTTGGGCTTCTGCATTAAGGATGCGTGAGTAGTTCCTTCTGTGTTTGCTCTCTTATCGGTCGTGCTTGTATGATTTTCCCTCTGATCCAATGTTATTTTGGCCTTAGGGATGCCGAGTGGAATGGGGCGTTTAACTTTACAGGGAAACTGGATTTTTTGACTTCTTGTATCGAGAAAACTAAAGGTGTGAGCTTTAGCACAATCTGGGATTCCCTCCATCTTTTATTGAAACTGCTATGTCTTGGAGAGGGAAAGAGAGAGACTCTCTTCAGTGATATGGTAAATCGATAGGCTTAATGAGTTATAGTTGAGCACATTGGAAAAGTAAGGAAAAAGACTAAAAAGCAAAAGCTTTTTAAGACAGATACGGTTGATTTCACAAATTATCCAGTAGAATTTGTAATCGTGCTTCTTTTATATCTTACGATGGGGGTAACATTTTGGATTAACAGGAGATCTTACCAGAAGAATTTGCACGGTCGCAGAAATCAAGTTTTACTTCAGTAGTTTCTTCGAAAACGGGCCAACCGATGGAAATTATCTAAGGCCTAACAAGAACTGCAATTTGACCTCTTGGGCTTCTGGATGTGAACCTGGATGGGGTTGCTCAGTGGCAACCGATCAGAAGGTCGACCTCAAGACCTCGAAAGAGATGCCTTCGAGGAAACATGACTGTCAACCTTGCTGTGAGGGCTTCTTCTGCCCTCAGGGTATTACTTGCATGATACGTAAGTATATAAACTGCCAGATGTAAATTCTGAAATAGAAAATTTGCGTATTATATGCTTCCTAAGAGTAGATAGTGATCAAAAAGTGTTTATGACAGGAAAATTTGACAATAATCATAAGCAGAGCAACTACCTTATTCCAGGAAAATGTTGAAATGCTAAAAGCATAACCAGGAGCTCGTACTGGCAGAATAAAGGTTTGAGCACACCATAACCACCGAACTAATTGAGCAAATAAAAAAGGGAAAATTTTGGGAGAGAAAAATTGACGTTAAACAATGAGTGCCAATGCTTTCCAGGTCTCTGTGTGAATTGCCATCAAAGAGGCAACTGATGGTCGTGAGTATTATTTTCAAGCCATTTCAGGGCAAGCATAGTAATACTTGATAGGCAATGTGTCAGATGCAAAAACGAAGTAGGAACTCTGCTTATCCTCTGGGTTGACTAGATTTTGTGAGAACAATAATAAATGAAGCAACTTTTCGTGCATGAATCTGGTTCCGCAGCACCAAAAGTTGACTGCTCTTATGGATATGGCATGCTGGGCTTCGCGCGCTTATTTTGGTTTTCATGTGTTGTTAGATTGATTTTCAAAAGGAAAAGAAACAGGAATTCTGCTTATATCTGTTGTCTTCCTTTTTCTTGTTCATGAAGCATGTCCTTTAGGTTCCTACTGTCCCTTGGCAAAACTCAATAAGACAACTGGAATATGTGATCCGTAAGTTTCTGGAAGTTGTGAATTGCTTTTCCCTCCGCATTGCTATATTTTTAAACTTAAGAGCAAGGTACATTGCAGATACAATTACCAAATCCCAC
The DNA here is from genome assembly GCA_014182375.1 of Eucalyptus virginea. NCBI lineage: Eukaryota > Viridiplantae > Streptophyta > Magnoliopsida > Myrtales > Myrtaceae > Eucalyptus > Eucalyptus virginea. The sequence goes on along the minus strand of CM024524.1, from coordinate 13,656,359 downwards.
CGAGACAGCCAAATCACACGTGTGGGGGAGCAGATATTTGGGCTGATTTTGAGAGGAGTAGCGAGATGTTCTGCTCTGCAGGATCTTACTGCCCGACTACCATCAAAAAAATGCCTTGCAGTAGTGGGTATTAATTTCCATCCAAGCCTCGATAATTTTAATAATTACGATATAAAACCCAAACAGTGTTGCAGACCTGGGAAAATTAGTTCATAATCCACCATGCATAATGCACTATCATACCAATTTTCCATGCTTGGAAAAAAGTTGATGTCTCTGTGTTCATTTTCAGACACTACTGCAGGACAGGTTCGACCGCAGAGAGAGGTGAGCTTTTATTGGTCCTTCAGATTTTGATTTTATGACATGCTGAACAGAGATCTGTCTGTATATCTACATTTCTCTGCTTTGTCCATCTATGCACTGATGGGTTCCATTTAATTGGGGGCGGAAGCAGAATTATGCAATATCTAATTTTGGTTGTGCTAACCATTGTAGAATGCGTCAAGTTGACTACCTGCCCCAAAAGCACCGCCGCCCAAAATATCCATGCATATGGTATCATCCTTATAGTAAGTACATCTTTGATTATGTATCTTTTATGCACTGGACTGGACTCCTTTCACTCTGTCAGACAGGAATTGTATCAGCTTGGAAGTTTTTCAGTGTACATCTTGCATAGAAGAACTGGTTCTAGGATTGTTTCCCAATGACCTCGAAAGATCTTTCTAAAAAAAAAAATTCTCAGAATATCTTTTACTTGCTCGTGAGATTATTGTGCACATCAATAGATGCTAATGAAGTGAAAAACTTTAGAACAGCCGAATACAATTTGCAGATCTTCCCAGTGCCGATTGACCACAAAATGCAACTTTTCAATTCAGGCTGCTGTAAGCACTCTACTGATCCTCATATACAACTGTTCTGATCAAGTTCTCACCACTCGGGAAAAAAGGAAAGCTAAATCTAGGGAAGCTGCAGCAAGACATGCAAGAGAAACCGCACAAGCTCGGGAAAGGTGGAAATCAGCAAAAAATGTTGCCAAAAAACGTGCGGTGGGCTTGCAACAACAATTATCACGTACATTTTCTCGCCAAAAATCCAGAATGCAACAGGACCAGTCAAAAGTTATGAATCAAGCTAAACCTGACACAGTGTCTGCATTACCTCCATTAGATACTTCCAGTTCGTCTCACCAATCATCTTCTGTTTCAAAGGAGAAAAAAGAGCCAAGCAGCCTTACCAAAATGATGCGTGCTCTTGATGAAGATCCAAATAGTCAGGGAGGACTCAATATTGAAATTGGAAATAAGAATATTAAGAAGCAAGCACCTAGGGTTAAAGAAATGCATACACGAAGTCAAATTTTCAAATACGCATATGGTCAGCTTGAGAAGGAGAAAGCTATGCAGCAGCAAAATAAGAACTTGACCTTCTCGGGAGTGATCTCTATGGCTACTGATACTGAAACGAGAACCAGGCCAAGAATTGAGGTTGCATTTAAAGATCTAACTCTCACATTGAAAGGAACGAACAAACATCTGCTCAGGTGTGTCTCTGGAAAAATCATGCCTGGCCGAGTTTCTGCTGTGATGGGTCCATCAGGAGCTGGAAAAACGACATTTCTTTCTGCTCTCGTTGGAAAAGCTACTGGGTGTACTATGACAGGTTCAATCCTCATCAATGGGAAAGATGAATCCATCCACTCGTACAAGAAAATCATTGGTTTTGTACCACAGGATGATATTGTTCATGGAAACTTGACAGTAGAAGAGAATCTACGGTTTAGTGCTAGATGCAGGTATGTGAGTAGTTATCTGCCAGGAAGCTTACCTATTTTTATGCATCACGACTACTTATTCCTGATTTAAATTCATATTGATAGCGGACTCTAGCACTATAAGCAGGGAAATAAAGGAGAGCCAAACAGATCATTGTATTAGTTAATTATTAAAATTTGAACAGAGATATGCAAAATGGCTTTTCTTCATAATGCATAGTTTCCCAGGGTCCTCCTTTCACATAGTCAATTGTACATTAGTGATTTTTCTCCTCGTCTATCCTACAAGTGATGATGGACATTAGTATTCTTTCACACTATGTTACTTATCCTTCTCATTTGCTGTACTTAGAAGCCTTTTAGACTTTTTTTCTCCCAATGTACCATGTAAGTCAAGAAGGTTGTCCTCCCTGAACACTTTGTGGCATGATCACTAGCTCACTGTATTCATTTGTTTCTGTCAGTAACTTGTGACCGAGTAGTTTGGAAGGACAAGTCTTTTTACGTTGTCTGGCATGCCCTTCTGACATTCTGGACCAGATTGCTTGCTAGCAACTTGTGTCTTCTAATTTACTTCTCTGGTTGGAATGGCCAAATAGACTACCTGCAGACATGCCAAAACCGGACAGAGTACTTATTGTTGAAAGAGTTATTGAGTCCTTGGGACTGCAGACAGTGAGGGATTCTCTGGTTGGCACGGTGGAGAAACGGGGAATTTCTGGAGGCCAAAGGAAGCGTGTCAATGTTGGGCTAGAAATGGTCATGGAACCTTCACTGCTAATCTTGGATGAGCCCACATCTGGTTTAGATAGTTCATCTTCCTTGTTACTACTTAGAGCACTGCGTCGTGAAGCACTTGAAGGAGTAAATATCTCCATGGTTGTTCATCAACCAAGGTACACTTTTACTTTCTGTTTCAAATGGATAGAATTATTAGTTGCTTTGATCAAGAGAGAGAACCTGCATCTACTTTCATCTCTTTTCTCTGACACTGTCACTTCTTCGATGTCTTTTTTTTTTTTTTTTTTTGGTAAGGAGCTTCCATGTCTTTTATACCCAGTAAGATCATTAATCTACGAAATCCTTGTTCAAGTGAAAGTAAGTGAATGATCATTCAGTTGCTTATGGATTCTAATGAATTTCTCTTTGACCAACCTTGCTGTGATTGGGAAAACAACCTTGGGATATTCATGACATCCAATTTGTCTTGGCACATGCTGGTCTAGGGCTAGGGAGGCTGATTCTATGCATGTCGCAGCCACTATCATCATCAGCATTACAAAGTGGTTCCAGTTGCAAAGAATTGTTACATCAAATGACTCTTAAATGCATAAGATGGACGCTGGGATTAAGGCATTAGTTAGTTGCACACAGTATGCCATGCATGATCGTATAGTATTCCTGTCATTTATTGAACAGGGTTTGGGTATTTGCTATAATCTATGTTTGGAGTGTTTCGCCAAGGAGCATCGGTCACTTAGTTGTTCAAAAAACCATTAGTTTAAATTTAGTTGACACTTTAAAGATGCATGGTAATTGTTTCCCTCATATCGTCTCGGTTAGTCGAAGGTAATCATTGCCCTTCTTTATCCAGCTACGCTCTATTTAAGATGTTCGATGATCTAATACTTCTAGCAAAAGGTGGGCTCACAGTGTACCACGGATCTGTCAAAAAGGTCGAGGAATATTTTTCTGGACTAGGGATCAATGTTCCAGAACGCGTCATTCCTCCAGACCACTATATTGACATCTTGGAGGGCATCATAAAACCAACTGCAGGGGTCAATCCTGAACAGCTTCCTATAAGGTGGATGCTGCACAACGGATATACAATACCCCCAGATATGCTCCGATTTGCAGATGGACTCGAAAAGTCTGCAAATGCAAGCAACACGTCAGATCCTAGTGCTGGGGGCACTGAACACTCATTTGCTGGAGATCTCTGGCAGGATGTCGTCTTTCATGTTGAGCAAAAGCGTGATCATATAGAGCATAAATTTGTGAAGTCCAAGGACTTGTCCAACCGTATCACTCCTGGCGTACTTCGTCAATATCGATATTATCTGGGGAGGTAACAAATTCGTGCTTCTGGATATGAACACTACCGTCATAATCAAAATCTTCTAGTTCTACTGATTAAAGCTGCAACAATTGACTCGAAAGCTTTTAATACTTTGATCTCTTGAGGTTTAACCTACTTGATGAGCCACGAGTTTTTTGTGAGATGCCACATAATGCTAAAATCTGAGAAGTTCATCATTCTGGTTGGCATTTCTGTACTTCACTGAATAAATGATATTCTGTTTCTAAAATGCATCTGAATGGACTTGCCATGGACAACATTGTGTGGGCCAAATCTGAAACTTAAACTGTACGTGTTTCTTCTTGACTTTTACATTTTAACTTTTGGTTTAACCCTGAACCTTATGAACTTTTGTACAACTTAACTTGTCACGCTGGTAAAAGATTAACATTTAAACTTGCCAAATGTTTCTCCAGTATTTTCCACAAATTAGAATATGATTTCTGTTGTGGTGGGAAATTCAAATATGGCCTGTTGGCAGACCACTGTATCTCAACAAAGTTCCTGGATATAAGATTTTGGATATTTGTTTTAATAACCAAGTTAGTAATCTTCCTAGACCGATGTTCAGGGTAGGGAAGCAAAGACTACGAGATGCTCGAATACAAGCAGTTGATTACCTAATACTCTTACTAGGAGGAGCATGCTTAGGTACTCTTGCCAAGGTCAATGATGAGACTTTCGGGGTCCTCGGTTATACCTACACGGTCATTGCTGTATGTAAGTTTATCTTCCCTCTTGATTTCAATTAATAGCTACGTGCATATTGAAATGTCTAATTAGTAAGTTTAGAAGTGGCTGTAAAACTCTGTTGCATGGATCCGATCGATGAACATAACCATCTTCTGTTACTGGTCATTGAACGTGGCATTCTGTACAACTGTTATCTGTGTCTCTTTCTTACCAATATCGAATTCATTTCCAATCTGCAGCATTACTTTGCAAGATCGCGGCAATGAGATCATTTACTCAGGACAAATTACAATACTGGAGGGAAAATGCATCGGGAATAAGCAGTCTGGCCTATTTCTTGTCCAAAGATACAGTTGACCATTTCAACAGTGTGATCAAACCACTGGTTTATCTATCCATGTTCTATTTCTTCAGTAATCCTAGATCATCTTTTGCTGATAATTACATCGTTCTGCTTTGCCTCGTGTACTGTGTGACTGGGATAGCTTACATATTTGCAATCTTCCTTCAGCCCGGCCCCGCCCAGCTGGTATGTATCTGATCTCACTGAATGAGCCATCGCTGTTATTAATTGGACATTAACTCACGTCATCTGCAACTCACCGTTTGTCTGGGGACTTTTCATCGATGTGCAGTGGTCTGTGCTTCTTCCTGTGGTCTTGACTCTCATTTCAACGCAGCAACAGACGGAACACCGCTTTGTGAAGCGTCTAGGAGATTTGTGCTACCCCAAGTGGGCTCTAGAGGCTTTTGTCATTGCAAATGCCGAGAGGTTCTTTCATCATATAGACAACTACAATTTCTGCAAGCATTAGGTCTAGAGTTTCAACACCAATTTATAAAACACCAACTTCATGGAGAGAAATAGCAAGGAGAGGCCATTCTGGGGATTCAAATTGATGTCCAATGGGAAATGCGCATCTCGGAATTCATCAATGATAAATAAGAATAAATATAATAATAAGGATATGACGGTTCGTGTTAGTTCGCAAGTTCATTCAAATGCATTCATCAAGACAAAACCAACCATTTGAAAGATGGTTTTACCTTGAATAAAATAGATAAAAAGAGAAACTTGAAATATTCCTTTCAAATTATGCTCCTACACTAGATTTTACATTATCTGAAGCCATATGATGTTGAGAATCTCTGGCCTTCAGGTACTCTGGAGTGTGGCTGATCACTCGCTGCGGAGCACTCATGGAGAGTGGTTACGATCTTGGCCATTGGTCCGTGTGTCTGATACTCCTCGTACTCATGGGCATAGTCAGTCGTGCCGTCGCATTCTTGTGCCTCATTACATCCCAGAAGTGAATTCCAGCCTCCCTTCTTGCTGACACCTTGTCTTGGTAGCACTGAAGGAGTCTCTTCTCAGCACTTTTGTACATAGCACGAACTGAGAGGTAGATCCAAACGTCAGGCAAGGTAAACGTGCATCATCTTTGAAGAAACCGGCGGTGAAAGACAGGATGTATAAATTCTAGCACACTGGCTGCACATTACACAACCTATAGGTATCAAGATCATGTTGTGCGCGATCAAACTCCTAGAATGCTGAGTGTTTTTTTATGGATGGATGCTGTAATCTCACCAAATGATGGTCGAACCTGCCGCGAGATTGTGTGGGGGCGGTCGGAATGAGGTGGAGATGTAAAGTGGTTGCTGTCTAAATTTAGGTACAGTAATACACTTGAACAATGTTTTCGAACCGGTGAACATTAAATCTGCAGATACATGGAACTTGAGATTTGTATTGAATTATACGTACGAGTGAGCTGTCTCATGTTCGCGGGAAAACGCGAGCACCTGCAACTGCAAGCCCATGCATGGTCAGCACCAACCATTCCATCCGAGGCATTTATAGCAGCAGCCACGGAAACTGACAGGATCGGCCGCGAAGGATGCTGAGCTTTTCCAAGTGACCGTTCTTCATTACTGTCCGGACAGCCAACGTGGCGAGATAAACATTGATGACATTGAAATGGTGAAGAAGAATCGTAGATTGACTACTGACAGAGTAGTGAAAAAAGTTATATTGCAATATATTTTTTTTAAGTAGCACCGTGACCTTGACGTCCCAAGTCTCATATCAATTAGAAGAAATCCCGTTTTTAAGCAATACATAAGTCCATCTACCTCCAAATGGTCATCATCTTGGATCATTATTAGGAATACTTCTTTTGAACGCACAACCCATATGGGTAGGTCTCCCTTTAATAGGTGTGCAGTTTGTGGTTTTTTGAAGAATTGGCCCGATCGGACAAGAATAAGGAGTGATTACTGGGACGAGAAGGCTCGAACAAGGTGCAGCACTTGACAAGTCTTGAGAATGATGGAAGGGCCAGGAATGAATGGAACCGCACGTTAAATTAAGGAGAGTATCGCATCAGCGACACAGATCAACGTCAATGAAAGCGTCATTTTAACACATGGAATTTGAAGGAAAAAAAAAAGGTGTTCTATGCGCTAGTTGATGTGTGGAAAAGTAAGCCACTCAAAAGCTACAATTTTCGAGTTTTGACCAAAGTCGATTGGCCTGAATATCACGAATAATATGAATGAATAATGCACCATATTGCCGTATCACTGATATACGGAAGGATTTTCTCAAGAGCAGGACGGAGGAGACAACCAAATTTCAATCATGGATAAAACTATCCCATATTTTAAATGATCCAAAAAAAAACGCACCAATTTTTGCTCGAATAGCAAAAATCTATGTCATTGAGTTTTTCATCTTTACAAGCCAATGAAGTTGCTCACAATCAGCGATTTCGAATGCTGATTTTCAATTTCAGGACAAAAAGAACTCTATTCAAGAACCCTAAATCTTTCACCTCGGGATTGCGCTTTTTTTTTTTTTTTTTTTCCTTCTCTTGCTGAAACAAATGGCCCTTGATAAAATAAAATAAAAAATATTTTAAAAAAAAAAGAGCTGAAAATCAACGTTATTATTGATTAAAGGGAAGCAATGTCATTTCACCAAACTAGTGTGCCTTGCTGACATATCGTTAGAACCGGTCCATGCACCTGCGCGGTTAGCAACATCGGTTTGCACGTTACCTTTGTCGAAAGGGGAAAGGAAAAGACATCAGCAATTGACATTTTTGTTCTTATAAAAAAAAAAGTTCGTCCCACATTTTAATTGTTGCAAAAGTTGGGACATTTATTTTTTCTTGCGCGTATAAATTCATGCAACTTTTATAGAAACACAGAATTTAATTTTACGCAAGCTAGACACATTGACTCCACTTAGAAGAATCAAAGGATCAAATTGAAAGCCCGTGACGTGCTAATTGAAATCCCGTGATGTGTTGTAAGACAACTTTTTCTTTTCTAACCAAAAAGATGCAGAGTGACAACTAGCGCTATAGACTTTTTTAGGTTTTGTTTATGTGTGATTCTCCCACCCGTTAAAGAATATTTGGTTCGAGCCAAAATCACTCCGCATCACCCGCGAGCTGAAGAGTCCAAAATTGACAAGCTCGTCAATGCAATATTAACAATAAGGACATCTCTTTATACTAGAAGTGCAGCAGTTACACAACGCAGTACAAGCCCATCCGATGATTCGTGTCGTGATGCGACTCAAACTTGTGATCAAGAAAAAGAAAGAAAGAAAGATGACCCCCTATTTTTTAAAACTCTAAACATCAAAAATTAATTTTTTTATTATTAAAACTCTAAATTGGTACGCTCGTTAAATAGTCATGTGTCGTCAATTCAATAATTTAACAATAAATTTAATAAAAATTAATTGATAGTAAATTAATAACAGAGATATATTAGTTTTGGATGTTTTCAAATTCAATCATTTTCTTTGATCGACCTAAAAAAAGAGAAAAAGAAAAGAAAAAAAGAACGGGGGGGCCAATCACGAGCGACACACGCGAGAACGAGCAGCACGTGTGAACAGTGGGGCTTCGGACATGAAGCGCGCATTATATTTAGTACCCACTTTTGTCCGGTCACATCGCGGCCATGCATATAAAACCATTTCGATTCCGTCCCGACCAATAAAATATTCCAATTATTATTACAAAAAAAAAAAAAAAAAAACCAGACATCATCCCCTCCCCTCTCCTCTAACCCTCTGTCTGCAATCACGATCGTGATGTGATTTCGTGGCGCGATTTGGCGGTCGCGAGCTTTTCTTCTGCGGACATTCGCCCCAATTCCTCTGACACCTCCATCGCCTCTCTCTCTCTCTCTCTCTCTAGGTCAAAACCCCTTTCTCTCTCTCTCTCTCTCTCCTCTCTCTCTCAGTCGCGCTAGTTGAGCCGGCGACTGCAGTGAGTGGGGGGGACTGCGCAGATCTCGCTCTTGCTTCCGCCGCCGCCGCCGCCGCCCCTCGCCGCCGCTCATCGGCCTCCCGCCTCCTTCTTTCCGGCTTCGCTTCGGGGTAGATCGGAGGGATTTTCGGCTCGCTCCGCCCATGAACGAGGTTCGCCTTCGCACCCTCTCGTCGGCATTGCTTTTCCGATCGTTTTTCCCCCTCAAAGGCGCTTCCTTTTTGAGGCGACGGACTGCATGCGTTCGATGGGTACCCGAAATCGAGTGGAGGGGAGGATCGGATCGTCGGTCTTGTTGTGACGGATGAGTTTTTTCTTTTCGATGATTCTTTGGCTGAACGATCGCGTGTTTTTCTTGGTGTGTGCTCGCTTTTCCGGTCGGCGATTGTTTCTCCGAGTGGTCGTGTCTGAGAAAAGGGGGACGGACGGGAAGGACGGACGTGCATTTCTCGCGATCGTCCTGATTAGCGAACCCCTGGGGCGTGGGGTTTTCCGTTGCTCGTTTGGGACTTTCTCTGTAGACTTTTTCTACGGATTTTTTCATTTTCGTTGGTTTCCATTGCTGTTGTCTCTGCTGACTGCGGAAAGAAATGTTGTGGTGCTTGCCATTCAGTTAACTGTAATGGGTTCCGCTTGATGCTGTAATTCTAGCACGGAAAAGATGTTTTACTCTTTGACACTGCTTGTCAAATAGTTTTGCTGTTGTCAAAAGCTCAATAGACTATTGAAAGCGCGTGCCTTTTGCACGATTGAATGATTGAGGGTAGGAAGAGCATAACCATTTTGCCAGGGATACGATAGGATTTGGGGAACGATGCTGCATTTTGGTGATGTTAAGTGGGATGAACAACTTGGGTTTTCAAGGTGGACTGGATTGCCATCATTAGCTTCCACTGAAGCAGTATCTTGCATAGTCTTCACTAATAGTTGGAAAAATGAGAAACTTCCCTTTTCAAAGTTATATTAGGGCCTTCTTATTACAAGAAAGTGTGGTTCAATGGCACATATTTTGTTTGCATGGAAGTTTGATGATCTATTTATGCAAATTCTATTGACACAAATCTCTCTCTCTCTCTCTCTCTCTCTCTCGATTACAAGATTAGAAGCGCTCCAGTTCTCACTAAAGACATATCTTATATGTCCATTACAAAATTCTTGTTTGTCAAGAAGCCTATGGCTGCATCTCATGGGCTTGGTTTGAGTACATATGTAGTCTGTTGGTTCTGTGCAGACATGCTTAGATGTTCTCCTGCTTACAATTGTTGTTAGGTCTAAGTGACAACCTCTATTTGAGTCAGTGCTACTGCTGAAACTGCATTCATCTTCCATTTTTGATAGGTTAAAGAAGAATCTCTTGTCCCGCCTATAGAAGACGAAACTACTGAAGTCGAGCATTTACTCGAAGAGCCCGAAAATGATTACTTCTCAGTGGATGGTGTCTTTCGCTCTAATGAGGAGAATGCCGGGAAGTTCTTGGATAGTAAAGACTTCCACGATGAAGTGGAGTTTAGCCTCAGATCTACCAGTTGTAAGACAGAGCCTCTGCTTATTTCAGTATTTTGTTCATCGAATCAAATTGTCGGGTTCTTCAGCAGAAGCAGATTAAATGGAGATTTCTCATGCATATGAGTTGGATGTTTTCTTCTCACATTGCTACCCTCCATAGACATTTTACAGTTCCATTTCTTGCATGTATCTAACTAATGAATTCTCTGTACATAAAGTAGGAGAAATCTAGTAGCAAGATTTACTCTAAATATATTGCTAACTTAAGTACTTCATCTAGGAATCAAGTCGCCCTCCTTTCTCATTTTGACAATGCAATGAAACAATTTGAATAAAGGCTTATTCGAATGCAGTGCGTGGCTCGACACCACTGGCAACTCTGTAGAAAAAACTGTACGTGTTGCAATCTTATTTGTAAAGATCGAACTGCTTCAACAAATAATGAAGCTGCTGATAGTTTTCTGCTTCTATCTATATATATATTGCCAGTAATCCTAATTCTGATGAACATTTTTGCTTTTCTGCAAGGTGGACTGGATTCCTACATTACTCCAGAAGGAGGAGATGCGCTAAATCTTGGAGTACGTATCCCTTACATTGATTTTCTAAGGGTCTGCTTGTCCTGTCTTAAGAAGACGTAGCTTCTGCTTTCCTTCCAAAATTTTGAAAAGGATATGAAATTTTTTAAGTTTGGGAAAATTTTGGGAAATTTCTGGATTGCTCTATTTGTCAATATCTGTACGTATGATAGGTTTCAGGTGTTTGACTCAAATTTCAAATGCTACGAGAAAAGGAATTACCAAAAGGTATTAAGTTGTTCAGAGATACCCCAATCTTGCATTTACACTCTGAATCCCTCTTTTGGAGAATTTGGTCTGCTATCCCTCCCTCAATCTTACAAGATCAAAGATCCAATTTCCACCCTGGCTGTACTTTAATCGATTATGCTAGTTGCTTACTACTGTATCGTTCTCGTCGTATATCCTTTGCTTTAGGTGGCTGATGTTTGCATTGGGAACTTTTAGCAGGGACTTGAAGGATTTTTGGATGAAGTTGATGATATGGAGGTTCTCAATTCTATGGATGGTCCTCCCATTGCATGTGAAGATTATCTTTTAGGTAATTCCAAGTCGGCATAACATATGCTAATTTTGTAAGAATAAGACATTGATGACAGTGTCTTTCTGTATTAGACATGGATCTTGCTCAAGAAGTCTCTGCATTGGATGTTGGTCTCTGTGATGGCCTCCGCTTGGGGAATTCTAGTACAGACAGTCATTCACCGGGATATAGTGGAAGTAGTAATGGTGCCATTGAAATGTCAGAGTCATCTGATGGAAATAATCCAGAACTCAATTGTAATGACGATTCAAGTCAAGGAAGAATTGGTCCTGAGGATAGCAATTGTCTTTCACGTGATTCCGTAAAGGTTGATCAACTGCAAAATAGTCCAGATTGTGTTGTTAGTTTGCTGTCAAGCCGAAACAAAAACAATCCTGCTGCAGAAAGCAGATTGGTAGCGTGTCTCACGCAAAAGAGACAGAGAAAGCCTACTCGGAGGTACATCGAGGAATCAGCAAATATGAAATCTAGTCATCTTAGGCCAGAGCAAAAGCCTTTTGCTGTTGATTCAAAGAAGCATGTGATCTTTAGAACTCCTGATCAGCTACATAATGTGGAATCTAGAGAGTTAATTTCAGTTCCTGTGAAGGATTGTCCAGAAGAGACTAGCATCAAAACTTTGCCTCATCCTCACTTACAGGGAAGACAATTGAAGAAACGCAAACCCCTTTTGGTAGGAAAAATTTTGACCTGTTACATGTTAATTCTTTATTGTTGCTTGTCCACTATTTCCATGTGCTTTAAAGTGCAGTTTGTTTTACTTTGTTAAAGCTGTTATTAATGTGATGATCATTCCTAGTTTAAAGGCTTAGAACTAGGTTACACATTAAAACACCAATTTCGTTCTGGAGACTGTTATTATGAGACATAAATTGAGCTGGATATAATTGTTTTAATTGAGTGAAGAGTGAAGTTGAAGTATTGCACAAAGTGGGTCACGTAATTCTAGGTTTGCAAGATAGTTCGGAGGAGTTGATTTCTGGGTTAATGTGCTCTTTACGGCTTTTGAGAATTAACATCATACTGTCTGATTTATACTATCTTCAATATTCAGGAAGATGATTCGGGAGAGTATTCTTCTGCATCTGAATCTGAAGATGACTTTGTCGAGCGGAGACCTAAGAAGGGTATTGATCGGAGGAAGCATCAAAGAATGTGGACTCTTGCTGAGGTGACAAAGTTAGTTGATGGTATCTCTGAGTATGGAGCTGGGAAGTGGACAGATATAAAGAGGCTTTTCTTTGCTACGTCTGCCTACAGGACACCCATAGATCTCAGAGTACTAATTGTGTTATATATCAATAAAAGTCATAGTCCACATTCTTATTTTACATGATTTTGATGATTGACGCTTGAATTCTGCAGGACAAGTGGCGGAATCTTCTGAGGGCTAGTCAGGCACTAAAATCACACAAGGGAGAGGTTAGCATTGCTTTTACTTTACTGGTTGTGGAGTGTGAACAGCATTCTGTGAATGCTGAGTATGCTGTAGCTTCTTTATACATGACAACAATCAAAGTCCATGAGCCACGTAACAACCTATAATTGGATCCTTTTAGATGATGCAAACTGAGTATAGAGGTTGCATTTGCATTATGCAGTAGTCTATGTCATGTTTGTTATAACTTTAGATTAATGTCCTTGTTTCCACTTGTCAATGATGATCTGCATTAGATGTGGTAGGATGAGCTGCAGATCTCTCTAGACAACTCCTTTAATGTTCAACCTTGCCTCGTTGGCATCCTATTTCAACAGCAATTACTCCAGACCTTTTCTATGGAATCTGAGTGGTGTTCATATTTTGCCGCTTTTTCCAGAATGGGCCTAAAAATGAGTCTAAAAGTAGTTTCTGCTCACTCCATTACAAGTGCTATAAAGTCCAACGATCGGTCGTGTCTTTTTATTTTATGTATCCTGTCTGTTGCGGTGGAGCTTTAGAGGTTGGGCTTACCTTAAAATTAGGACCGGCATTTCGTGTTCAAGTGTCATAATCAGGTTTCACGATCATGTCGAGTCATGTCATTGGAAATACTATATATTTGCTGATTATGCTATAATTTTGTGTATATGCGATTTTTGTCCCTTTTGGGTTTGCCATATAATCATGTACAAATGTGTTACTTCGTGTTAGAAATTGCCAATGCTACTTAGAATCTTATCATATGATTGTTTCGTCTCGTGTTAGCATCACACGTACCATTTATGATGTATCTGAGATCTCTCAGAGTATTCCTTACCATTCATTCTAGGGTTATCATGAGTAGTGAATTAGAGGTGCTTCCACTTGATAATGGTAATATGCGTGTGACCTTGATTTTGTGTACGAGGACCATCATTTTCAATTCATGTGCCCATGATTAATTCTGTTTTGAGACAATAATGCGGTGCAACAAACAGAGATTTTATTCAGCCAATGATAAACGTGCAGGCCGAGACGAAGGAGAATGCTGTCCGTCCATTGCCAAAGTCCTTGCTACGCCGGGTATGTGAACTAGCAACAATCCATCCATACCCGAGGAGCTACAATTCGAGATCCCGCCCAGTTTCTACTGCAAAGAAAGGTGCTAGCCTCAGCTCTAATGGAAGAAATGTACGTAGAAGAATCTGCCCTTGAAAGAAGCATTTGCAAAAGCTGTATACAAAGTAGGTGTTAAGAGAACGAAGTAAACCAACCGTACTTTTGCTTCATATCGATCTTCAAAAGAGGAAAAGATTCTCTTCTATTTTAGTCTCAGCTGGAGAAATGTTGCCGCCAAATGTGGTAAACATTGCATTGCGCAAATAAAGAGTAAGGGGACAGGGACAGATTAATTGGATTGTCTAATTGCAGATATAGAGCTAATTTGGCTTTATGTTTCTTTTACTACTGCCTGAGCATGGTAAGTGATGTGGGGGTGTCAATGATGCGCAAGCCTCGTCGTTTGTCACTTGCCTGTGCTTGGAGACATTAGGCCACGTTTTCATGCTCGCTCTTGTGCATTAATGCGTTCCCTCACATGCTTATGACTGATCATGCATTCGTGCCTCGTGTCACCCCACCAACCAGTCGTCATGCATATCCTATGGGGTCAACGCGACACGTGCTTGTGACAATCTTCTTCTCACGATAGCTTTCATCGTACTCATTCCAGTGTCACGTTTGTACATCTTCTCGCTACGCATCGTCTCGATGTTACCTTTACCTGCCATAGTCGTGATACCAGATTTTCATCATGACCATGAGCCAGACGGTTTTCGCTACACCTCTATACTAGGTTTGAACCCATGCCGATTTGTATAACGTCGAGAAAATAGTCTCTGAAAACGTTGCCGAGTTGCGAGAGACTCTGTATGATCCCTGGACATGTCTTCATCAGATCGATAAACGTATGTACAGTAAGATTCCTGTATTTTGGTCAGTAATTTCTTCACTTTCAGAATTTCACTTGGCACTCGAACTGCCTCACCAACTATCAAAAGAACCAAAGGAAAATTCCAAATGCGTAAGATGCGTACTAGTTAAAATCAACGTGACTATTTGTTGACAGACGGGATCGATGAGGTCGCACAAGATTCCTGTACCCCAAAAAAGGAAAACGGCAATGGCAACAAGAACAAGCACAAATTCGAAACGACAGCAGATGTCCGGAAGACAATTTCCTTAATGCATTGAATACCGAATTAACTAAAAATATCCCGAGCAACAACGTTTCAGCCTCTCTCACCCTCCACCACGCACAGAAACTGAAGCCAGAAGGCCGAGCCGACCACCATGATGGCGGCGAAAATGGTCGGCAAGGGGGTGTCGAACTTGGACCTTCCCAGCAACCTTCCCGGAATGCATAACACTTCTCGGGGAACATCGTCCAAGGGAATCTTCATGAACTCATCCCCAGGGCAGGCTCTCGAGAATGACGACGATGACGACGAAGATATGGCGAAGACAAAGGCCGCCTCCGGCGCAAAAATGGCAATGCCCACCGTCAGCGTCAGCATGGCAGTCCATGAGGCGGCACGCCACATCCGCCGGGAAAGTGAGGCGAGGAATGAGGACGATGGCATGATCGGTGCTGTTCAGTGCGGAAGTTCTGATACAGGGTGAAGTAGAGCATGGCTCTTTGGTTGTTGAGACTAAGGGGAGGGAAATAGAGGGAGAGATGCAGCTACGATCGTGCGAATATTTTGGTTACAAGATAATAGCATATTTTACTCGCGCTTTGCGGCTTCATGCCAACTTCAAAATCACAGAAGATAGAGATGACGTAAATTTAAGGAGCAATAGTTTCCATATGAACATTTGTTAGTTTTCATACGCCCGCTACGGCGCCATGCAATTTATTGTGCAACATTATAAGCAAATAATAAAGTTAATAACTTCAACTGTACGAGAAATAATGAAAAAAAAAACTTCACGTCCTCTTTTTCTTTTTTTTTTTTTTTTTTATCAAATACAAATTCTAATCTAGAAAGAAATCTTTATATAAATATTTTGTTATTTTCCCAATAAATAACAAAATAGGTTGGTGATTGCACTACAAGAATAGTTCAATAATTTCATCCAATGCATATTCCAAATAAAAAGTGGGCAATTAATTTCTTTATTTTTTTCTTGTCCTTTTTCCTTGATCAATCTTTACCTTTGTTATCCCTTTGCTTTACAATCGAAAATGAATTGAGTTTATAAAGGTCAAATGGGAAAGGGGGCCTGGCCTTAGAACTGGGTGAGTTCGCTCTCACTTTCCATGCGTTGAACGCCGAGGTCATACACAAATGTCTCGATGTCACAATAAGGCCTATGTATTCGGTGCATCACCATCAGAACACAGAAAGTCGCCAGATCTCGGATCAAAAGCGTAAACAAAAGATATATTCGATCATTGCTTATAAAAAAAAAAACCCACTTTATTCCGTCTTATGACACAAATGACAAGCAAAGCTGGGAATTTGAGGAAACAGCAATAGGAATAGGAGGCTGAATGATCGAAATTTAGAATAAGGCCGGTCTATTTTGTGATAAACCAGAAAGTAGCTCATTCAAAATCGGGCTTCGCTGGATAACTGCAACCGGGTCTTTGGATAATGACGTTGGATGCATAGCAGCCAGCTTTAACACAGTCCTCAATGGGTTTCTCCTTAACCAGTTGAGACAGAAATCCCCCAACAAATGCATCACCTACACACGCATGCATCTATCAGGTATACACCCCAAAAAGCCCCTTCACAGGTAATAAGTCCAGCCATGCCTGAATGCACATGGATGTACGTATTTAAAGCATAGATAAAGGTTAGGTAGAAGAGGTACCTGCTCCGTTGGTGTCAACGAGTTTCTCTTTGGGCAACAGTATTACAGGGAACTTCTTGACCTTCCCATCCTCCGCGACAACGACAGGGTCAGGACCCTGAGTAATAACAGTGATCCTCTTGTATGTTCCTGACGCCTTGGGCCATTGGGATATCTTAATTGCTATCTCCTCAACATCGTCAGTCTGAATAACCCATATTAGTTTAAACCATTCACACAATATATAATATTGTAAATACACATGGAAGAAGGAACTTTACCTCCCAGCCATGAACTTTAGAGAATGTCCGTGCCTCCGTCTCATTTCCAAAGACAAAGTCCATATAGCTGGAGTGAGAAAGTCATGCCTTTGAGTTAAAATATGATCTCTTGTATGGTAAATACCGTGGCAGAAGGATCAAGGTAAGATGCTTACGGCAAGACTTTCTCTTGAGCATCCTTGAAAAATTCGCAGATGAATGGAGCAGAAAGGTTCATCATGAACATCTGTGAACATTTAATCAAGCAATATTAGGTAAAGCTGCTGAAAATTAACAGACACGAAGAGCTATCTACTTTTTCCTTCGAGCAACCGACCTTGTTATTTGCAGCTGCATGTTCAGCAACTAGCTGGATAGACTCTGGAGATACAGTGAGGAAAAATCCAGCAATGTAGAAGTATTTGGCCTTCTCAACTGTTTAGTGTAGGTCCAACAATGATGTCCTTCAGTGCAACCGTAAAAGTAGAAATGTAGAAATGATTCAAGTTCAAAATCTGAAGTTGGACAAGCTACCTAGTGCCCAGTTTTCTGGTTGTTTCAAGTGGTCAGACTTGTAGCAATTGGCCGCAGAGAGATTGGCAATAAGAGACCTAAAATGAAACGATAACACAAAATTTTTGTTAGTCCAACTAATTATAACTTTTTTTTTTCTTTTTTTTTTTTTTTTTTTTTTTGGGGGGTGTGGAGTGTTTCAAAAATAGCGTTGACAGTTGAAGCATACCACAATTGCCAACCTGAACTAGGAATACAGCCAGGTTAGCACTACCTCTGTATTATCAAGTTTAATTAACTTTTAGGAGTCCTTTTAAAGTTCAAAGTGATTGCAACTCTTGACCCTGAATTTTGAAAAACTAGACAATTTGGTCCCTGAACTATGTACGTGATTCCTTGGACAGATTTTTGGGTTCCCAACTACATTTTAATATCTACCATGCACTCAAACTGGGCTGTAGTACAAAGCACATTAAAAATGTAAACTTCAGGAACAAGCTGTCAAGTTCAAAATGTAGGGAGTAAAGCGATAATCACCTAATACCATAGGAACAACAGGATATCTACCCTAATAGTAACAATCAAAATAACAAAATGAATGTGTCTTTTACTTATGGTAATGAATTTTGATCCCCTGACTTGTGCATCCACCCCCAACCCCCACACCTAAACCATACCAATGGCATCACAAAATGAGTTCTTTTTTCCAACTGCAAAAGAGGGGCACTACGTACAGATGTCGAATCTCTTACTGATATTACTTAATATGTTGTCGGCTTCTAGAGGAAACAGGTCTTCTATCATTTATAGCATGACTATCTATGACCCTGAAAAACGAAGAGGCACACACATATACTAACAGATTGAGAGTGAGATTTCTGAAAAGAGTTCAACTCAATAAGCCTGAAACAACATGAAATCATCCCAAGGACACGTTTGACAAGCTCATGCACCGGAAAAAGAAAGGAAGAGTTATTCACACATTTTCCCCCATGAAGTTATGGTTAGACTAAGCATTTGCAGATTGTAGGCAGTATTTATGAGAATAAGGTAAAAGGTCATTGGGATTAGAATGGAAAGGCAAGCTTTAGCTGGTCAAAACACCAAATGAAAATTTTAACATGTATTAAGGAAAACAAAATCATACATCAGTAAAGATTCCCACTTCAAGTAGGTTTAGGCACATCATTGCATAGAATAGGTGCCTCATAACTCAATAAAAGACACATTCGAAATCCATACTTAAGAATCAAGAACCACTTGCATCAATATGAATTAGTGTCAAGATTGAGATGTGAATATCCAAATGAAGAAGGTAGTAGAATTTGTAAAACCCATCGGAGCATCAACTGACCTTTCACCGCCTACTACACAGACAGCACAAGTGCCAGTTCCTGCATTTTCATCCTCATAATAGTGGACCTGAAGTATGCGTTAGATTATTGCATCAGCTTAGGCATGACAACGCGGAGAATAATACAATTAACCAGAGAAGAAAGACCTACATTCACACCAGCAAGTTTAGCATTCTTCTTCATCTCCTCCCCAAATTTGTCCTTTCCAATGCAGCCTATGAAGCTGGTTGCACCAGGAATCTGAAGCATCCACTGTAGAGGACAAAGAGAACATTTTCAAGTCATTAGATAACACTTTAATTTACCAGATGCTAGAATAGACTAACAATTCCTGGATGTACCTGAGCAACTCTGATTGAGTTTTGAGTAGCACCTAGAAAATAAGAAAGATATCACGTGAGGAACAGAAATGACATGTAGTTCTTGTTACAGATATCAATTTAGTGCAGGAGAGAAGTGCAAAATATGTATTACCCCCAGCAATGTAATCTACACTGTACTTTTCAGCCATTTCGTCATACCTGCAACATGTCCACTCAGCACAGTTACCACATCATCCACGGATATGACTCTTTATAGATCATTGAGGGTGACTGATATTCTGTGTAGTTATATCGGAAAAGGTGAGAGATCTCTGACTACTTTTGGGCAAAAGATGGCACTATCTAATCGTCATCATAAGGGAACAAGGGGAAAGGAATGGTGAGCTAGTTCACTTTGGAAGCACTCGCTTCCTCAGACACTCATCTTTCGCACAGAGACTAAGAAGTCTCAGTAGCAAAAACAGAGAGCCAAAACAGGGGATCTCGTGGCACATCCACATTAGAAGTTAACCAAAAGTTCACAGGTGACGAAGAAAACGAACCAGTTGCCATCTGCTGCTACACACGCATAAGCATGACTGGATTAACATCAAATGCACAGCATTCACCCTAAGCCTCAATCATCTTACATGCCCTAATAACAATCTAAACGCCACGATACCGATAAAGAAATATTCAGGTACAAACCATAAATTACCCAAACCGCGTGAGAGAAAGAATCTTACATCGGCAGGTGCTTGTCCTCGGCGAGAATCGCATTGTTCAGCTTGATGTCATATCTGTCACGAAGAAATCGCCAGTTAAGCTCTCACGCCAAACTAACAAGAATATGCAGTTCATTTTAATATCCGCAATCAAGTATCCCGCAAGCTCATCGCAAGAAGCCGCCGCATCATCAACCATCACATTACTGCGGAAGCATCGAGCTACTCTATCAAAGCAGAACATCGGAACGAAGCAGCTGCTAATGCCGTCGTTCCCGCGTCTCTAACTCCGAAACAGAGCCAGATCTAACGCTAGAAGACGCGAATCACCAAACATCCAGAGCGCAAGCCGGAAAGCCAAAACCTCCGGCGAGCAAGGCAAACCGCGCCCGGGCAGGCGGCGCGAGATCCGCACAGCCTCGGCCGCCCTCCCCTCCGCCGCAAAGAAAGCGAAAAACGGAAGCATCCGAACGACGCGCGCGCATCGACGACCGACCGAACGTCCGGAGAGCCGCCGGAGATCGACGGAGCGACGGCGAGGCGCGTCGGAGGAGCAGGAGGACGCGGAACGAGATCGGGAACGAGGGAGGTGGGGACGTACTTGTGGAGGAAGCCGTCGTCGACGACGGCGGAGATGTCGAGGAGGGGGTTGCCCATGCCGAGGAGGACGCCTTCGGAAACCATGGCGAGCGAGGAATGCGGGAAGCTCTAGAGAGAGAAAGAGAGAGAGAATCTTAGGGAGAGAAAGGAGAGAGAGATTTAGATCTGTGTGATGCAGGAGGTGAAATGGAGAAAGGGGAGTGAGCGAGATTTATAGATGCGGTGCGTTCCACGCGAGACCGTAGACAGCGCGGAAGTGTCCATTTCTCTCACCAACCCAATCCCTCTTTCTTTTGTCCTAATTTTAGTCTTAATCTCATTCATTTTCAACACTTGACATTTTTCTCTCTCTTTTTTAAAGATTTTTTTTTCCTCTTCTGATGACTTTCCATTTGATGCGATTTTATTACATGGATTTTTATTTTTAATGTGCATCGGACATTCGATATTGATTTTCTGTGCATTTTTTTATAAGAAAAAAAAGGAAAATTAGGTTCAATAACTCTCTTTTGATTTGGTAGGTATTTACCATCATACTAGAAAGAAAAAAAAATGAGCTGGGTAGGTAAAGTGGGAATGGAGATTGAGAAAGAGCAACTTCTTTTGCTTTTCCATATATAATATGTATTTCTCCGTACTTTCGTTGCTCTACACCTTTGAGTGCACCAACTGGCCTATGAAGATACTACATACGAGGCGATCGATGCTTGCCCGACCCTAGTTCATTGATGATTTTAACAACCCAAGAAAAAAGGGCAATGCAAAACTCACTAGATTGGTGCCTAATTTGGGCAACGATCTCGACTAAACAAAAGTCGAGATGTGAGGTAGAGGCGGCAAATTGATGGGTTGGGTTAGGTCCAACCAATGACATTGGGGTGCAATTAGGAGATTTCTCGTTCGAAAATCAAAGGACACTTGTTCGAGCCCCTACTCAACTGCTCTTAATCAAAATCATCTATATAAGATTAAAGAGCCGAAACTGATTCAAATTATCAGGGATATAAAGCATTTCATGAACCCTAAGATCATTGGTTCTCCACATCCATACATATGGATTATGCCAAAAGAAGAAAAAAAAAATACACATTAATAAAACGGTCGTGATTGCCAATTAGATCCTTAAAAAAAAAAACACATAACAAATCTAATTAATTTTTTTTGCCGAGCCATTTTGAATATTAAAAAAAAAGTCAAGAAAGAAAAAGGCAGGTTTTCATTTGTGCATTATTTACGTAATAATCTTTAAAATTTGTTTGCCAACTTTAAATCCAGACTAGTCATCAATCAATACATTACATTAGATATAGTGTAAATGAAACAAAATTGTCATTATATTATAAAGGAGGATGAGAAAATATTGATATTACCAAAATTTATTAGTGAATTGCAATTAAGACCTAAATTTTTTACTAAAAGCAATAAATCTTTTCAATTTATCTGACCGATATAATTGAATATCCAATTTAGCCTACCGAAAGTGCCGATGTAGTATTTCCACGGTTACGTCACTCAGATGTGATGCGGCGCCAAGTGGGCCCCACGTGAGGGGGGAATTCTCGAATAATAAAAAGGGGGAAGAAACCCTAAACAAAAAAGTCAGATCGGGAACTGTGCGGACGTGGCGAGATCTCGACCGTTGGTGGGGTTCCATCTGAACGGCGCACCACCACCACCACCACCACCACCAACCCCCAGCCATTCGCCAGCCGCCACCGACACAGGTCGTTCCTCTCCTTCTCCCTTAATCACGTAAAAGTAACTGGAATAACGACTAATTTAGGAAAATCGGTTTAAAAATGGTCATGGGGATCCGTTCTTAAATTTGGTGATTTAAGTAATCATTGATCTCAATAATTTTCTTTAAAGAAATTTACAATTCGATCTATCATGTAAAAAATACATTATCGTAGTGACATAATTATGGTATCAACATAGGCTTTTACGGAACTCATCAAGAGAAATTTTGATATTGAAAGGTTCCTTAAGATATTTTTTTATGTAATATGATGAGATTTGCTTTCTTTTTTTTCCAGATCATTTTATTTTTGAGACATCTAAATTTTTCTAATTCATTTGATTAGGTTCTAGAAATTTTTCTTTTGGTGCAATGAGGTTCTTAAAGTATGTGTCATTCCATTCAAACAGGAATTGAAAATGTTTATTTGGACCAGCGCATTAGCATCACATCAATGCTGATTGGAAATGTCGATGATTATGTGTAATTTTCCTTTTCCTGACCAAATAAAATGTTAAAAAATTAGGGGAAAAAAAAGGAGAGGTTACAATAAAGTGGAAACGCAGCCCATGTGCCGGCAACGATCATTTGAGATCTTTTTTGCCAATGTTTAGGTCACGTCACCCTAGCTGAGGTCAAATTTGGCTTTGGGGTCACGCGACTCTATTTTGGTGACAAGGTCGCATAACCCCTAATGTCATCCAACCCTAATAAATTTGGCCAACCCTTGGTTGGCAACTGCTAACATCATGGGACACCCCACGGCCAAATGCCAAGGGTCACGGTGTCATCACCTTACCTGAGTGATAGGGTCACATAACTCCTATCATCACTCAACCCTATTAAATTTGACCTTCGCTCATAACTTTGATGAAAGGATCAACTTAAACAAAAGAAATGCTTGAAAATATTCAAACTCAGGACCTACTATTCCAATACATGCGAGATTTTCAGGTGGTATTGTCAATTGTTTTATAATTTTGAACTATAAAATTAAATCATGTGAGGTAGTGAGCCCGCAAAAGTACTCGGGGAAGAGGACTGCAAGTCCATCCTTGACTGTGAAGCCAAACATGAGCTTGATTACAAAGGAAGAATTGGAAAAAGAAAAGGGCTCCAATCAGTTTATGTACATTCACACAAAGGTATCAGCGAAAGGCAAAAGATATTCAGGCATCATTCATCAAATCCAACCGAGTACAACACGTTCATATACTCTCGTACACATACTCATGTACCTATACTACAGTAATTTCATACTCCGGACGGCTTTTCATGGGGCTGAAATGGAGGAGCAGGGGGTCCAAAAATACGAGGCGCCGATAGGCCTCGCTCCGTCCACGGGACCTCCCGATGAGGTAGAACGCGAGCGCCACGATCAGAATGAACAGAATGACTGGCAGCGACACCACGACTATGTATCCCATGCCGTGAATAGTAGTAGTCCACAGGCACGTCTTCAGCTGCTAACGCTGTGCTCAAACACCAGAGAACAGATGCGTGACACTAAAGCGTTAATTAACAATTTCGACTGGGGGATTCACATCATTGCGCGCTAGCAATAATCAAAACAATCGAAAAAGAACTTGACATGGGCCTCTGTCTAACATATAGGAACTTATATTTTGCCATTACCTTGGTCCCTAAGGTGCCAAATCCTTCTAAAACGGTCGACTTTCGCTCTCTTTCCCTGCTGCAACATCATCTATAAGTGTACTGAAACGATTTTGGCTAGAAGATCGAAAGGGCTTTTGCCTAATTCTATCAGCTTAAACCAAACCAAACCGCTATTCATCAGTGGAAGTAGAATCGTGAACGATGTGTTTTCAGCTCATGAGTTTGTCCACAGCTATCGTAGGGACGGAACATCCCCCTCGATGCGCTTTCATGGAGGACATCATGAAAGCATTCGATTCAGTAAGTTGGAACTCTCTTTAACATACATTTTTCAAAGCAAAATCGGTCGGTGCCCCTCCCCTAGATTCTCTGCCAATGTTAATGGGGAAATTGGCAGGATACTTATGTGGAAATAAGGGACCTAAGGCAGGGTGATTACAGCTCTTTGTGATGGCCATTGAGGTTCTCTCTAAAGTGCTAAATGCTGCAACTGAGAATGGAGAGCTCAAGCACACCCGGGTTTTGCAGATGATCTGTTTATTTTCTTGAACGGTGATGGGCAATCATTGGGAAAGCTGTTCTTGCTACCATTTGACAGATTCGAAATCCTCTCTGGCTCGAAGCTTAACCCAGCTCAAACTGCCATGTTCGCAGCTGGTGTTCCCAGATAAGGTCAAGCGAAATCTGCTACAGCTTCGGCCCGTGAACATCATCTTAAATTTCGACCAAAAAGAAAACTTTGGATGTCCCTTTGGTCTCTGCTGGGGTTTTCTGTACAGGATCGTAAACCTCGGTGCGTATATGTAAAAGGGTTTTCCACTTTCTCTTCCGACAAAGGTGTCAGTGCATCTCGCAAAAAGAAAGAAAGGAGCAAAAAGCAAACTCATACTGCGCAAAGCTAATGGGATTTCTCACTTTCCTATCGATGCCCACAAGACTGCATGCTATTATTCCAAGACACTATCGAAGGTGAAGAAGAAAAAAACAAAGGCCGTCTCGTGGCGATGATCCATCAAATGAAAACCTGCGTCCGACTGAATTATATCGTCCGGCAAACCGACAAAAGAGGCAAAGAAAAACAAGAACGAATTCGATCACTGCCGATCCATGTTTATCTTCATCACAATCTATGGCGGGATGAATTGCGAAGGAACTGCTTACCTCTACCGACGCTTGCCCAGCTCAAATTACACCACACCCACCATAGATAGAGAGAGAGAGAGAGAGAGAGAGAGAGAGAGATTTTGTGTGGTTAGTGAAGATGCAAGTGATGAGGGCGAGGTCAGAGCCGCGACTCGATTGATAATGACTTTTCGTGTACAAAGAAACAAAAATGAGAAGGTAGCCAAAGCACCAAATCCCATTCTTTTCATGTTTAGTCGGGAGGAAATATCCAATGGTGTGAAACCTACGTATTTAGTCGTCTTTTGTTATTTTTCAGCTAGTCCATGAAGACACATGTCTCTGTTTAAGTGGAGCAACTTAAGCTCACGCACGCGACGTAGACTGATGACATGATGATTTCCAACCATCAAATATTTTCTCCGTCCCACGACAAAGAAATCTTGGGCATACTCACGTTGAACGTTGCACGTGCCTGTGCAGTACCAAGGCTCTTCCCACGGGCCTTTCGCCCTATGTTTCATGTCTTCTAATTCGATTATGTCGAGACGACGAGCCATGCCGAGCCTGATTCGATACGTTCGTACTCCAAATATATCGGCGCAATACCATCGTGCAAAAGATCGACACGCTCGCACGTTTCATGGACTGCCAATCGAACCATACAATAGAATAAAGCCCATCTAGCCTGTTTCTTTGCCTTGTCTTTCTTTTTTCTGCACTTGTGCTGGACCCCAGATTGGACATCTTCGCCTTGTCTTTCTCTTTTCCAGATAATCCGCATGACCGGGCCGCCCAGAACATCATGGTTTTAGCTCCTTGCTTTATTGCTGGGAATAATCGTCACTCCCTCATCCTCCTGATGCATAACTCTGCAAAGTTCTCAACCCTTTTCGACCATAACTCTTCAAAGTTCTCAACTCTGCATAGTTCTCTAACCCTGAACCCAACAACTTTTACATGACATGCATGAAAGCACATACAAATATACAATACAATCACGCAAGGTCGATCCTCATGTCATGATTTCCAGGGCAATGCCTTCTACAGCACGTCCCATAACAAGGGCTGCGACTTCAGCAGTAAACTAGGGCAATTAAAGACACTGCAGACTTAAAAACAGTATGGCTGTTGGTGCTCGGAATTTATCCCCAGCTCAAGGAAACTCTCTTTTTCACCCTTTCGGGAAGGTTCGGGAAAAACCAATTCCAAGAAGTGTAGTGAGAACTTGAGAACTACAAGACTTCAACCCATTGCCAACCCCTTCTTTCCATGAGCTTTGACTAAGCCGCAGCATTTACATATCAGTATATCACATTACATACTAATGGTTCCATCAGAACTAAAGAAAAATTTGCAGCAAAAAGAACTTTGGTACAAGGAGAGAGAGAGAGAGAGAGAGAGAGAGAGAGAGAGTTCAGCTGTGCTACGAGACATAAGAAGCTGAATGTGGAATCTTGCGGACCCCCTCCTGTGAACCGACTGGTTTGTTGGACAGTCGACGCTTGTATCGTTTGAGGACAGATGCCAAATTTTCTTTCCCCTTTGGGAAAGCCACATCACCTGCTGCAGTGCCCGTCCGACCTTTCCTGCCAGAGATTGAATTCTCCACTTCCTTGACTATTTCAAGGAGCATCGCCGCCGTTGTGCACTTGCCACGGGCAGATTTTGCAACCGGAGGTAATGAATCATTATTTCCAACGGCAGGGCTTGGTACTTGGTGGAAATTTACTCCAGGAATTTGGAGGCAAAAGCATGGGGACATCGGTGTTCGGGGCTTCAAGAATGCCGGTTCAATGATTCCCTGTTAACAAGGCATGCATATAGTATGACAATCAGTGGATGCATGATGAACTGAGAAGTTTTGACTAAAGCTACTGCTTGAGGCTTCTTGCAGGGTTAACCAGTTTGGACAACATAAAAATTAACCATTGAGGAAACAAAAGCAAGATTTAAAGAAAGATGTGAACTTATGCATTATACATCCCACCTAAAAGTGGCTGAGAATCTAAAATCAGCATGCACATAACAGTTGGACTGGCACAATATAGGATAAGGGCTCGTAAACAATCATCCAATCAAGTTAGACAACTGTGACATATGCATACTCAGCAAACATGAAATAGGTCAATCAGGATCCATATAGTTTGGCAGAGTCAGGTATGGCCTACAGGCAATTTGATGCATCCACAAAGATCTAACTCTAAGGTAGATCAGCAGCAGCAATCCGTTTATCTCAAAATGTTTCCACAGTACACTACCTGAAGTCGGTTAAGTACGTAAGTATATTTTCCCCATAGCTCTGGCCGGCTTTCCATGAGCGACAGATCAAGAACCTTGTGTACACACCACACGCCAAAGCTTATTACAAGATCGGCTCTATAGATACACTCTTCGCCACAATGAGGAATAGATGCAATCGCAAATTGGCAGAACCAAACTCTTCATTCTTCAATGAAGGGATGTTCATCTCCCTGTTCTCGAGCTCATAAAGAAATTTCTCCCTAGCAGCAACCTTGTCAATGAGATCCTCGTCAGCACCGCAACTGTTCTTAAACAGCCAGTCGGATCCCTCCAACTTCAGGAGTTTCAAAATGCAATGTCTCAAGGACTGGAGAAGCATGGCCTCAGCATCCACAGCAGAAGTAATTTCTCTAGAAAATGGAGCTTGACCTGCTTCCTATGCTGCCCAACGTCCGAGTTTTATCAGCAACACCAAACTGCTCAAAAGGCTGTCTTGACCAGAGGGATGAAGTATCTGAGTTTGATGTCATCTGCATAGACAACGGATCTCGATATCTGCTAGATGGAGAGGGCTCATCAATCACCAACGGGCCTCCTCTAGATACAGAACTAGAGAATACTGATGATTCATAACTCGGTCTATTTACAGATGGACCATATCCAATGGAAGTGTCCCACCGAGCATTCTTGGCAGACAAACCTGAAGCACGATTAAAGACAGACACTCCAGAAATATCAGGCAAACTACGGTACTTCTTCTCATTGGCCAAAGCCAGCACACTCTGGGAAGGATTAGGAGAGAAATGCTCATAATTTTGTCTCTCCGGATGCATTAATCTGTTTCCAGAAACCGCAACATTCTGAAAGGATGTCTGTACAGGGTTCAGCCCATTCTGTGATTTTTGCCCCAAAGAAAAAGCATTAGAGTCCTTGTAGCTGGTTGGGCCCAAGGGCAGGGATGTTGAGATCGGCAGATCACCCTGGCCGTTAAAACAATCAGAACTTTTTTCAGTTGCAATCCGATTGAGATATGATGCTATCTGATAACCATGAACCGTGGCAGGCTGATTATCCCACCCATCAGAAGAGGGAGGAAGACGCAAACTAGAATAACGCCTCTCGCCAGCATCTACTCCACGGTGAGAACTTTGAGCATATGCACTTAACAACTGCATTTGGTTGGACCATGGAGCAGAAGATCCCCTCTGAGAACCATAAGGTGACTCTCGGGCACTCTGTACCCTCTGTTGCTCGGGAGAATCAAACATACTTGGGCTCATAAATGGATCAGATCCTCTTCCAACCAATGAAGGGAAGTATGCAGAAGAGTCCAACCCACATGTGTCCATTTTGATCGTTGAAGCAACAACCTTCGCATCAACCCCAAGCAACAGATCAAACTTTTTAGCTCTTGCTTCTTGAGTTACTACTCCGTGATAGTCATAAAGCTGTCCCCAAAATTCCTCAAGAGTGGCGGCTAATTGACGCCTTGCAGCACGCCCTAACCCTGCTAATCTTGAAAGACTACCCGCACCATTTCCACTATCATCACTTTTGCCACTGAGACTCCTGAATGATCCTGGGGCCTCGGGTATAGTTGGAGTGCTCCCCAAAGCTCCTTTGGATGGTTCCTCACCTTGCCAGGAATCTTCTCCATCATCCTTGTTAGTCAGGAGGTCTACCTCAACTCCCACAGTCTTCTCAACAGGTTCAACTGATTCAATCGCCTCAATTGTTGTGGCCTTAGTTTCAGAAATCTCCTTTGATGCAGCTAAGTGCGGCATGCATCGTGTCACAGAAGTCGGTATTTCGGAAGAGCATGTTTGTGAGTTCATTGACACAATGTTAGGCTGCTTCTCATCTACAGTCATCAAACTGCGCTCCTGATCAGATTCTGTCACTGGTAAATCGACCTCAGAAGTCACTACTGATGCAACAGAGTTCCGAGGTAAAGGAGATGCATCCAGCTCTTGGCTGTGTTCTTCTGCTAAATACCCAACTCTACCAAAATCAGACTCCTCTCTCTCAGCATAAATCTTGGTTGTCCTTTGCAAATCCCAATTCCATGCCTGTGCATTTGTCTGCAAACTCGCAGATTTTAAAGGTGTAGCTACTAGCCATAGCATCAAACCCAATGATGCACAAGAAGTGATAACAAGGACAACATAGAGGTAAGATGAATTACTGCCAACATTCCATCTCAAATTACTGGCCCAATCACTACTTCCAAAGATCATCTCCCACACAAATATAATCTTCAAGCCAAGCATTCCAATAGATGTCATCAGAACCAAGAACTCCATAACCTGAGAGATTTTGTGGACACCCATCACTGTTCTGGATGAGGCAACACGAAAAAGAGGGACTACACAGGAGGGGAGCAGCAGAGCTAACACAACCTGCGTAAAAATGAGTAATTGGTACAACCCCTCAGCCCCGGAATTCCATACACAATAAATAGCAGGAATGATGGCTAGAATTCTGATTGAAGCACGGTGAAGCCAGCTCGGGATGTCCACCATCAAGAAATTATGCAAGATCACTTCTCCACTTATATTCCAGGTTAAAGCTGTAGCTTGACTTGAGCTGAACAAAACCAGTAGAAAAAGAAAAGGTGCAATTGGACTCCCAAATACCTGTACAAGTTGTTCAAGGAAGATATAAGAAGTTAGTGGCCAATAGAGAAAAATCATAACTTATCGAGGAGAGACCTAACATAGTAAAGAAGCCAACCTGCTCCACTAAGGTCAGCGCATCCTGAAAAGTAAGCAAAACAGGGCCTGCACTATAGAATACATTTGCAGCTGAACTCATCAATGCACAACTCGCCAGATAAATGCAACTGAACGCACATATAATGGCAAATAGATGGTCGTGAATCAGGGAACCAATAGAAAAATTTGGCTCTGCCCAGTAATGCTGCAAAAAATTTCAACAATGTTATTAAAGACCAAAAGTCACAAGCAAATGTATGACGCCAAAGAATTATTATTATTAAGACATCAGTTTAGTGAATATTACATGATTGAACCTTAAAAAAATTATGAGAAAATCATGAATCGGTACTTGTACTGGATTGAATCTTTGACTACCAAAAGAAACAATCTCACTCAGTTGCGCCACACCCCCCCCCCCCCAAACAACCCAGCCATCTATAAATATCTATTGTGTCTTTTGATCGGCTACCACAGAGCTCTTTACATGATTCTACAGCATTATCTTGCTTTCATCCCCTCAGTAAGCAAGAGACAGAATTTGATATCCAACTAATCGGGTGCATGTATCCTCACAAGAGGACCCATGTAATGCTAAAATGCTTATTTTTCATTGTAGTCGTCTCCTTGTTGCTCTACTAGTATGTAGAAGGGTTATTACCCCAAAAAGAGAAGACTAACATAGATCAAAATTTGAAATCCATACTTTGAAGTGAAATGACATGTCAACTTACGCAAACGTATCAAATCTAGTCAATTACTTAGTTTGATGCATCTGATGAAGATGTCTGACACTTTTGCTTTTTTCCTTCCACAAGAAAAACCATTATATGTGCGACAAATCTATGATGCCATTGCTTGCACCTATTTATATATGTTTCAATTTAATATGTATAATGTTGTTCTTCTGGATTTTTTCACAAAAGAAAAAAATTCACCTCTTCAATGCATGCTTTTCTTTTTGATTGGCAATGGTTGAAGAAAAGATGAATGTTTAAGAATAGAGGAGGAAGCATGAATATTTATGCTCCAGTTTGTAAGCATACAACTTGGTAACATTGAGATTGAAGAGTGGGGAGTTATGATTTTTAAATGGTTTTAATAGAACACTAAAAGCACAGATTCAAGATGTTGTAGTTTGTCATTCATCCCTGCTATTATTCTCTCCCTTTTCCACTTGCCCTATTCTCTTTGCTAAAGCAAATACTATCCAAATATTTCACACATTAGCAAGTCAAATCAGCCAAAGGTTTCTAGAAAAAATCAGAAATAGATGCTCGCAAAAGAAGAAGTATGTAAATAATGAACTTTGAAGTACTGTATGGAGAAGAAGTGGAATCTTTCTTTCCCAAGGGAAGACTTCAAAGAAATGTTATTCTAAGCTGCAAGGGTCCCTTTATGCTTTACAGTGCATGTGACACAATCAGGCATGAGAGAGAGAGAGAGAGAGAGAGAGAGAGAGAGACCTGAACTAGAGCAGAATGGAGGTAAAAATTCTGAGGCAGTATACTTGATCCAAGAAGACCCATCAGCATAAATATACTCTCCCCACTAAATACAGTAGGCATCCCATTCATGTTTTGAGGGATTTCTGCTTGACTTACCAGTACTCCAAAAACAAAAGCACAAATTATGAAGCATGTAATGCATACACATAGGAGTTTGGCCTTGCAGTTCTCCTGAGATAAAGAACTTAAAGAATTAGATCACGACAGACACTGCACGCTCAATGAGTGTTAAATTGCAGCTACTCCCAGGCTTACCAGGAGGTTTGCAAAAAGAGGGTAGAAGACAGCATCTATCGCAGTCAAAAAAATGCAACTGAACAAATCCACTCCGAGAAGAAGATTTAGTGCGTGTGCCATTCCCACAATCTGGCATGAGTCAGAGTGAAGGCCAAAAACAAAAATAATAATAATAATAAGAACAGAGAAATACTTCTAGGTACCCACAACATCAAAGAAAAACTAGTAGCCATCAAAAAAAAATTTAATACCATAGAGAGGTCCGATGCAATCATAGAAAACTCCATCTGAATCCCCAATAGAACGCATATACACCTGTCGTACTCATCACTGCATATCTGCAACATTATGCAATGGGGATGAATAGTTCTCAAAACTCGAAAAAATGTGCAACATTAAAGAAAAGAACTCACATCATTTAAACTTAATGCCAAGTTGCAGACTGAAAATACATTTATGGGCACACTAACTCCTTTTAAATGCAATAAAAGTTGCACAAGCAAACAGTGACACAGTGGCATGTGGATTTCAGCATTGAATAACTGTGTCCTACGTCCTACTGCTCCACCCAGTGTAGAAGTTCAGTTCTTACTAAGGAAAATCTGGGATGAGTTTGCGAAAAATCAAGTGAGTATGAGTGCTTCAGATACAAGAGACCAAGGGCCACAATAGGGTGAAACTAATAAAGAATATGATGGTATGTAAACCTACACCATGCCAACAAATCTTGTCTAAATGGCCTAATAAGGAAAAGGTGTACCCATTGTGCATCAACTATCAAGTACGTTCCTTTCTATATACTTCATGCTCACACAAAGGGAAAAAGAGAAGCATTTCCTAACACCAAAATCTTTAACCACAGTATAAGATGGGTTAATGTAAAAGCACAGTTGCCACGACAACGGCGAATGCAGTAGCAACATCTAAGTTTTTTTCTTGGGGGGGGGGAGATAGAGAATACCTCAGCAAGATCTCTCTTAGTGACCACACCGATTTGGGCTGACAGGTACTGACACAGAATTGCCGCCAAATTGAAAATAAGCATAAATGTTACAAGATCAACCCCATATCGAGCACCTCCTTCGACATTAGCAGCCCACTTTCCAGGGTCAATGTATCCAACTGAAATTAGAAATGCTGGTAGGAAAGCTGGCAGCACGCGATGAAGGCCAACAGCCAAATGGTTTGTACTTGCAGTTTCAGATTCCATGCTTCTAAGTAGTACCCATGCAAAAGGTCAAATCAGCAAGAGTGATTCTTATGCAAGATTAACAATGTAGAGAAAAACCCCGTTAATTACTAATCCTCAATAAATATCCCTTAATGTCATAGCAGCTGCAACTAGTAGATGAAACATGATGTGGCAATTCAGAAATAATTTTTGCAGCAAGTAATCAGCTAACCATACTTAGCTAGTGATAATCAATTCCAACATGCTTCGGAACTCCACATTAGGGCACTTAAAATCAGGACCACCGGTGATCAGGTTAAAAGGTAGATATCTTTCTAATCTCGACCAACTCTACCAGCTTTTTCCGCATTCAGACATAGTTACATAACAAATGCTTGCACATCACAAAAAAAAATTTCCAGCTGTGTGACCATCAGATACCAACCTGCACTTTGCTATGAAACCACAATGCACCCTGGCACAATGTGATGTAAAGACCTCATGAGATTCGCCACTTTAAGTCTGAACCATAGAGGAAGATGATTCAGATTCAAGCAACCATTTCTCAGCAGACTGAATCGAAGCTGCATGAAATAGTCTCCTCAAAAGTCACCAAGTTGGTGCCAAATATAAAGAGTAACTTCCGTGTCGACCCACAACTCCAAAATCTAATGATGTCATAGCAGAGAGGTAACAAATTAATCAGTGAAAAGGGGATGATAATTTGGCACCAACACATCAAGGATATGGACATATTCTAAGCAGTAAAGCATTCGGTTCGCCAACCAACAATAAACGCAACATCTACGCTAAACTATCAATTTTCCTCGAGGCAGAACTCCCAAAACCCTATATTAATGAAATTGGAACTCATCGCTCTGACTGGTTCATCCACCAATAGAAAGTCAACTGGACCATCAAAACGGAAAAAGGGTGCCATCATGATGATCTAACGAAACACATTTCGCGCCAGCGCAATCATTCACACGCTAAAATCAGAAAGCACAACAGGAGGGAGGAAAAAGAAAAAGGCAAGAAGCCAACTTTTATCTACACTCGCGAGAGCTCCAACGGCACAGGTCAAAGCATCAAATCCCACCCTCCAAAACAAGAACACCCCCAGATCTCCAGAACCCCACAGAAGAAGCGAAGAACAGAGTTCGAATCAAAACCAAGCAACCCGAATGGATCATTCAACCCCAGCGAAGGAAACCCACCCTCCCCAATTCGCAAGAAATCAAAAAGACTTCATTCAAGCACCCCAGAAACCCAGGAAAAAAACTACCCAATATCAAAGAAGAATCAAGAAACCAGCCGCAATGGATCTGATTGGCCTTAAAAGAGAAAAAAGAAAAGAAAAGAGCAGAGGTCAGACAAAGGGTAAAAGTACCCACGAGCACGAAACTCGAGGTCGACCGATTAGAAGCCTAAGAATCAGAGGCAAGATAGAAACCTAAACAGTAGTACCCAATTCACCTGAGATTACGTCCCGTCCTTTTCCTTCCTCCCCCCTCCCTTCGCCGCAATGACTTGCGAGGACAAAAGGGCAAGAAAAAGCAAAGGGGAAGCGTGGATCAGAGAGGGGCTTCGAGGGGGAGAGGCCGCGCGATAAAGAGTTTCTTACAACTCCAGGAAGAGTGAGCTCAAGTTTTCACGCACAGAAAGAGAGAGAGAGAGAGAGAGAGAGGGAAGAGAAAGTGAAAAGATGTGCCATTGGTGCGTATTTTAACCCCAGCCTCGAGGAGAGAGAAGAGAGAGAGAGAGAGATGATGATGATGATGATGTTAGTGGGGAAGTGGGCAAAAAAAAAAAAAAAACCTTACCTTTTCTCATTTAACGCAAACCCAACCAGTTTAAAAAGGCTAGAAAGATCTGAAAGACATGTAACGTTTCCCCTCTGCCTCTTCATTTATAGCTGTGACAAGGCAGAGAAGATAGAGAGAGAGAGAGAGAGAGAGAGAGAACAGAGAGAAAATAGAGAGAGAAGGAAGACCCTGTCGTCTTCTTTCTCTCTCTCTGTAACTTTAGGTTTTCCTTTATCTTCCTCGTTTTAACACTTCGGAGTTGACCATCTTTCTTGCTTGCCCTGTTCTTTTGGAGGCGGAGGAGGAAGAATCACCCCCCAACTCCATTTCCCTTAAATTAAAGCAATCATTGATAAAGAAGAATTTTTACTAAATATCCTAGGAGACTCTTCATAGACCTTTACAAAATTAACGAATTTCCTTAATCCAAACTGTACATGTCACGCACCCGAACCTTCGAATCGCCCACGCTGTATTGCCGAACCCCAACATGTCTCTCGATGGCGAGACATCCTAGCATATCGAGTTTTGGATTGCCGGCAATGTGAAATAATTATGCTCGAATTGAACGTTCAAGTGGTATTGAATTCTCGTGGTTATGTTCAAAAAGGATTGTTAATATTGACCGTCTCATCCCTTCCTATCTTTGCTAGTGATTAAATAAAATATAACCGTGCATGCATGGATTCTTTACGGATCAAATCGATTGCTAAAATGAGCAATAATCTTTTATTGGTGGTCCACCACAAAACAATATTTTAACAAAGTTAACTTTTGCTTAATAAATACATCCCTTAAATATCTCATTAATTATATCTAAGAGTCAACTTTTTCAAAACCCACTTTTAAAAAAATATTTTTCAAAAAATTATCACTTTTATATCTTATAAATATATGCGAATAAAAATATTTATATTATTCATGAAAATTTTATAAATAAATTATTATTAATAAAAAATTATTCATCAATTAATTATTTCAAATGATATAAGTAATTATTTTTTGGGAATATATTTTAAAATAATATATTTATTGCGAAACAGAAGGACAATAATTGTACAAATCTCCCTCGCGCTGCACCAATAGACGCACTGCTAATTTTCTTCCTTTTTTTCAATTTTTTTTTCTGCAAACGCATCTGTACGTACTAAAAATAAAAAAGTACAGAGATAAATGAATGAAAACGTTTGTTAATATCCCACGCATCATTAGTATTGTAAAGGATGATATTGGTCACATCACAGCGTTGTCCGATGTGACCGAAAAAAATAATGATAAATTATAATATTGCAGGAGAGATTCGGTTTTCATATTATAAAGAAACTTGAATGATTATTTAGGCCACGGTACTTAAAGGCGAGCGTGATTTGAGAGTATAACTTGGCACCGAAGAACCTAGAAATTTATCCAGTTTTAGGTTTCGAGCTATAAAGTAAGTTCTAGGTTTTAAAAATTGAGAACATGTTTCAATGGATAAGTTCCATGTTATAGGAAGGTAGAATCTAAAATAATTTTTTGTGTTTTTGTGGTATATATATTTGCGCGGTCTTGTTTTATGGGATCAAATTATTAGTTTATAATTTGAAATTATTAGTTTGTGTTCCATTTTATGATTGAGATTTACTTTGTTAATATTTCATATTATTAGTGTATCTAAATATAAGTCATGGTCAATGGATTGTAGTACTACAAGTAATCATTAGTTATTAAAAGTGACAATTTAATCAATTGTTCAATTAATAATACATTTGAAATTTGGATAGATCCTACAACTAACCCTAGAAAGTTATAATATGGAAAGTTCCAAATACCAAGATCTATAGATAAGTTTCAAATTCCACTCCCTATGCTACCTATACAATGAGCTTCCTTATCGCCCTCAAAACTGCCCAAGAAACATTTCTTTTCAAGTTCACCTTAAAATATAGGGAACCTAGCTTTAGGGAGTTGCTATACAAATATCAATCTGAATGATTCGATATTACATTACAAGATTTATCTCCCTCCACGTCAAATCATGCAGATTTCAGTTGCGTCATTCCATACTAAATTCACCTAGAGATCTTTCTCTCTCTCATACTTCATTTAAATAATGATTACATTGATATCAATAGGATCATTTGATGTTATGTTGAATTCATCTTGAAATGGCCATCCCTCTCATACCCAACTTTAAAGAATGACTAGTCAAACACAAGTTAAATCATTTAACGTTGCATTAAATTCATATTTATCACTCAAATCCAAGTACATAAACATCAATTGAATGATGTGATATTATGAGATAAGATTCATCTCTAGATCTCTCTCTCACTATCTCTCTCATACCCGATTTCAGAAAAGATACATGTGAATATCAATCAGATCATTCGATATTAAGTTAAATTCATCTCAGAATCTCTCTCTCTCTCTCTCTCTCTCTCTCTCTCTCTCTCTCTGTTACTCGTTTTGTTAAGCAGATGCTTCATCTGGCGACTGGCAATCAATGCGTCAAATCCCTTCTCTCTCTCTCTGTCTCTCTATCTACCAAGCACATGCTCCATCCAGTCATCGGCAACTCAAAGGGTTAAATCCATTTTCTCTCTCTCTCTCGGTAGCAGACATCTCCCAACATTTTCCTTAATAAGATAATGGAGGCAAGAAAGAGATCCCCGTGCATAAATGCCCCGACCGAAGCAGCAAAAAGATGCATCCCGGGAACCCGAACCCCATTCACTGAACTTCGATGATGCCAACCACGTTCGCGACCTTTCTTTTTACGGCCACAGCGCAGAGCATGTCGCCCTAATGAACGGCCAATCTCGTCCGCGCGCTCCTGGCTCTTCCATGGCCATCGTCACCTCGTCCCAAGAACTTAAAACCCCAGCAACGGCTCGGATCACCAAGATGCCAAGAATCTAGTTCCTGTCCAGTCCCTTTTTTTGTTTACTAGATTACGATTTTTGGGGCTCCGCAGCTGCCCTCTTATAATATACATCGGCCCCTACAGTTGCAGCGAGGGGGAAGGGTTCCGTGGGTTCACTGAACCTATTTCCTCCCCAAGAACACATGCATGCTCGAGCCTCTTCGCGCAAAAAGAACCGGAACACGTGCTCTGGACCACGGTGACCCGAGTTGACCCGACGCGTAAAAACATGGAACCTGATCCGTTCGCCAAGTTTTCCGGAACACTGGTTCTGCGGCTTCTTTATTCTGCTCGTCTAGGGTCTCGCCCTGCGGAATTCTCCTGACGAGCGACCCCCTCCCGGAAGATAGGAGCCCCCGTGGCGCGCGCTGGTACACGTGGGTTGCCGCCTCCCGGGACGACTACATTGAACGCCGGATCAAAGTTATGGGTATCAACTCTATAAATCGAGACTCTCGAAGATTTGATTACCATGTAAGTTATAAGATAAGGGAATTGATGGGATTACCTCGTTTGTTTAAAGATGTTTTCAAACGAAACCGAAAGCGTCGCGTGGCGAACGCTTCGCCAGAAGTCAACGGGCGAAACTTAGGATGGGCTTCCTGTAAGAGCCGGGCCGAGGGCCTCGCGACAACGAAGGCGTCGGCTCGGGTTCGGTGATTTCTCGATTTCATGTTTTAGTTCCGACTAGAGATTCTCCAAGACACAGGTTTTTCCAAAAGTTTTTTTAAACAGGGAATGAAGAAATGAATAATGCACTAATGTATATAAGATTGATATACAAGAGGGGACCAATCGCTTTAAAAAAATAAAAACGGATATTGTTGAGCTAATCATGCGGTAATCCCTTACGATGGATTATGGACCACAAGTGCTCTTTCATAGGTACTTTGGAACCAGCAAGTTTTATAAAAAGTGGAGGGCGACCATTGAGAAGCAAATTTAGGAAAATATTTTATTCAAGGAAGGCCACAAAAAATCCTAAAAATTTATGATATATTAATGTACATGACAGCAAAAATTCTTTATTACTCAATTAAATACAAATTAGTATGTCTTTCCACCATTAGTGTGTTTAGGGTATCGAGAAATTTCCAGCTCATGAATGAAAAGTCACCCATTCAAATTCCATTAATAATATACAAACTATTCGAATTCAAAGTCACTTGTATAGGTGAAAGGTCATGACTTATTGCACTTGGATTGCAATGCTCCATGGACTATCTTACTTTCATGATTGCAAGTGTAAAAAATGTTTTACGATGGTAATATTTTATTCTTTTTTAGTTAAAAATGTAAGTATTGTAGAGCATTTGAAGTACAGCAGGTTAGATGCATCCCTTGGCATTACAAAGAGAGCTACTAATAATACAAAAAGATGGAGTAGAAAGTCTTCACATAGTAACAAATACTACATTTAATTGGAACGTTTAATTTTTTGGTAAAGTGAAGCTTTACCTCTTACATTTTCTGCAACTTGGCCAAAATAATATGGATGTCGGTTTGATTGTTTTGAAATTGTTTATGGTTATGCTCCATTGAAATGCAATATATGGTTGCCAAGAATGATACCTTGAAGAATCTTGTCGCCAAATATTTGCCTTTATTGCCCTAATCATCCATTTAAGTTCCTCATTCCATCCTCATGAAGAATGCCTAATCTCATGTTGCATAAGAATATTATGCCAAATGCTATCTATTGTTGCAGAGAGGGGGAAGGGTTCAGTGGGTTCACTTAACCTATTTCCTCCCCAAGAACACATGCATGCTCGAGCCTCTTCGCCCAAAAAGAACCGGGACACGTGCTCGAGACCACGGCGATCGCCAATGCCGCGCTCCAGAGACAGTCCCAAGTTGACCCGACGCGTAAAAACATCGAACCCGATCCGTTCGCCAAGTTTTTCGGAACACGGTTGTACAGCTTCTTTATTCTGCTCGTCTAGGGTCTTGCCGTGTGGAATTCTCCTGACGAGTGACCCCCTCCCGGAAGAGAGGAGCCCACATGGAGCATTGCTTAACTAATCATGCGGTAATCCCTTATGATAGATTTTGGTGGAGCATTGATTAGCTAATCATGCGGTAATCCCTTACGATAGATTTTGGACCACAAGTGCTCTTTCATAGGTACTTTGGAACCAGCAAGTTCTATAAAAAGTGGAGGGCAACCATTGAGAAGCAAATTTAGGAAAATATTTTATTCAAGGAAGGCCACAAAAAATCCTAAAAAATTATAATATATTAATGCACATGACAGCAAAAATTCTGTCATTACTCAATTAAATACAAATTAGTCTCTCTTTCCACTGTTAGTATGTTTAGGATATTGAGAAATTTCCAACTCATGAATGAAAAGTCACCCATTCAAATCCCATTAATTATATACAAACTATTTGAATTCAAAGTCACTCGTATAGGTGAAAACTGAAAGGCCATGACTTATTGCACTTGGATTGCAATGCTCCATGGACTATTTTACTTTCATGATTGCAAGTGTAAAAAATGTTTTACGATGGTAATGTTTTCTTCTTTTTTGGTTAAAAATGTAAGTATTGTAGAGCATTTGAAGTACAGTAGGTTAGAGGCATCCCTCGGCATTACAAATAGAGCTACTAAAAATTCAAAAAGATGGAGTAGAAAGTCTCCACATAGTAATAGATACAACATTTAACTAGAACGTTTAGGTTGTGTTGCAATTGGAATAAAATTCGAGATAGGATATGATTTATCCTATTCTACGTTTGGTGATCACTTAGGACAAGATAAAGTCGGATATAATGGGGATATAGATAGGATAAAATTATCCCATGGGGGAGGTAAGATAAAGGTGGATAGGATTTCTAATGTTCATAATAGGAAAGTTATTTTCTCAAATAACAAACTTATTAAATTAAAAATTTGAAATTATATTTCAATATAAATAATATTTGAATTATAATTTAATAAATTAAAAAAAAATAAAAAATTATTTTTAATTAATCATATTTTAATTTATATATTCAACTTTAATTCTATCTTATAATAAATATTCAATCTATAAATTAAATATTTATATTTATTATATATTTTAGTTATTTTTGTATTTTGGGTATGTTAGTACAGTTTACTATTTAATAAAATTTTCTTAAAGAATGATGAAAGGGGAAAAAAAGAAATAATAAAGAAAATAATATAAAAAAGAGGAAAAATAAAATAAAAATAAATTAAGGGATAGTGTTACAAGAGATTTTCACAATCTCCGTTTATGAACATTTAGGTTCATTTATAATGATATGTCGTTTATATATATATATATATATATATACATGATATTATGTTAACATATCCCACTTTAATACTGTGATTCACCAAATAATGGATATGATATAAAAAAAATCTAAAGATTTAATATCCTATCATATCCAATCCTATCCCGATTAGAAATCCGGACGACCAAACGTAGCCTTAATTTTTTGGTATAGTGAAGCTTTACCTCTTACATTTTATGCACCTTGGCCAAAATAATATGGATGTCAATTTGATTGTTTTGAAATTGTTTATGGTTGTGCTCCATTGAAATGGAATATATGATTGCCAAGAAAGATACCTGGAGGGGTCTTGTCACCAAATATTTGCCTTTGTTGCCCTAATCATCCATCTAAGTTCCTCATTCCATCCTCCTAAAGAATGCCTAATCTCATGTTGCGTAATGATATTATGCCAAATGCTACCTATTGTTGCAGAGAGGGGGAAGGGTTCAGTGGGTTCGCTGAACCTATTTCCTCCCCCAAGAACACATGCATGCTCGAGCCTCTTCGCTCAGAAAGAACCGGGACACTTGCTCGGGACCACGGCGATCGCCAACACCGCCCTTTGGAAAGAGTCCTAAGTTGACCCGACGCGTGAAAACATGGAACCCTATCCGTTTGCCAAGCTTTCCGGAACACGGTTCAGCAGCTTCTTTATTCTGCTCTTCTAGGGTTTTGCCTTGCGGAATTCTCCTGACAAGCGACCCCCTCCTAAAAGAGAGGAGCCCACGTGGAGCGGCGGCGGTGGCGGCGACACCGGTACACGTGGACTTCTCGCTTCCTCCGCGTCATCGACTCTTGATCGGTATCTCCTCGCCTCCGGTTGCCACCTCCCCGGGACGACTACATTGAACGCGGGATCAAAGTTACGGGTATTAACTCTATAAATCAAGACTCTCGAAGATTTGATTAACGCGTGAGTTATAAGATAAGGGAATTGATGGGATTACCTCATTTGTTTAATCTTAAATTGGTGGGATTACCTCGTTTGTTTAAAGATGGTTTCAAACGAAACCGAAAGCGTCACGTGGCACTCGAACGCAACGCTTCGCCAGAAGTCAACAGGCGAAACTTAGGATGGGCTTCCTGTAAGAACTGGGCCGAGGGCCTCGCGACAACGAAGGCGTGTCGGCTCGGGTTCGGTGATTTCTCGATTTCATGTTTTAGTTCCGACTAGAGATTCTCCAAGACAGAGGTTTTTCCAAAAGTTTTTTTAACCAAGGAATGAAGAAATGAATAATGCACTAATGTATATAAGATTGATATACAAGAGGGGACCACTCACTTAAAAAAAAAATGGACATTGCTGAGCTAATCATGTGGTAATCCCTTACGATGGATTCTGGACCACAAGTGCTCTTTCATAGATACTTCGGAACCAGTAAGTTCTATAAAAAGTGAGGGCGACCATTGAGAAGCAAATTTAGGAAAATATTTTATTCGAGGAAGGCCACAAAAATCCTAAAAATTTATGTTATACTAATGTACACGACAGCAAAAATTCTTTCATTACTCAATTAAATACAAATTAGTATCTCTTTCCATCATTAGTGTGTTTAGGGTATCGAGAA
This sequence comes from Eucalyptus virginea, assembly GCA_014182375.1. NCBI lineage: Eukaryota > Viridiplantae > Streptophyta > Magnoliopsida > Myrtales > Myrtaceae > Eucalyptus > Eucalyptus virginea. The sequence continues at coordinate 13,613,952 of CM024524.1, read as the reverse complement.
ATTTCCAGCTCATGAATGAAAAGTCACCCATTCAAATCCCATTAATTATATACAAACTATTCGAATTCAAAGTCACTTGTATAGGTGAAAAGCCATGACGGTGTGTTTGGGAACTGCCTTCCCAAAGTCCCTTGGGCGTGTAAAGGCCTTTGGGCAAAAATTTGGTGTTTGGCAAATATTTTTTGGCTTGCCTTTGCCAAATGCAAGCCTTCAAAAGGCCGAAAGCCCAAGGCAAGTTAGGGGCTGCCTTGGGCTTTCTCGGCATGGTGGCTTTCAAGCTAGTGAAAATTTTCTCCCGAAATTATCCTCGATAATCTTTTATTTTTCTGGTTTTACCCCCAATAATTGTTCATCATCTTCATCTTCTTCCCTTCTCTCTACTAAACACGACTAGCATCTACGTGTGGTTGTCGGCGAAGGGCAGGTGGTTCAGCTAGGGTCCCGCGACCCTATGACAAGGGTCGCCACGCAAAGGACATGGCGCGGCGAGGGTCACGACGACCAGATCGCAAGCCCCGGCCACCTCCGCACGGAGGTCGCGGGGCGGTGGGTCGCGTGATCGTTCGGTGAGAGTCACCGCGACCCAGATTGCAACTAGATTGCGTGATCCAGGTCGTGGTGACCCTCACCACACCGCGTCCTCTGCACGACGACCCTAGCCAGACGCTTGCCTTTCGCTGTACCACCTACTCCCTATGGAGCACCGACACGGACACACGACACGCGACATGACATGACACGACACGCCGACACGTCATTTCTTAAAAATAGAGAATTTCGACACATTCCGACACGTTATATATTAAATATATTTTTATATATAAATAAATAAATAATAAATAAAAATAGCCTAGAATTAATTTACACGAAAAATATTAAATAATATCATTCATTATTTTAATTTGTTACAATAATACACAAAACTTAGAGGAAAAAAACATTGTTTAAAGAAAAATGCTGAAATGATATTTTTAAATTTATTTATTTATCATATATAGCATTTTTTTTTATCACTTCTTTCATAGTAAAAGACTTAAAAAAAATAAAACAATTCTAAAAAGTAAAACTGAAAAAAAAAAAAAAAAATTGACCCCGTGCGTGTATATTTATAGCAATTTTATTACTTCTTTTATTACTTCTTTTGTGTATATTTATATTTTGACCCCTCAAGTATTAAAATTTTTAAAATTGACCCCGTGCATGTCGGAATCGCGTGTTGGAATTCTGAACTCGCGTGTCGGAGCGTGTCGAAGAGAGTTGACCACGTGTCGGATTTTTCGATACTCGTTGACCGCATGTCGGGACATGTCGGAGCGTGTCGGGACGTGTCGGAGCGTGTCGGACACGTGTCGGAGTGTCGGATACAACACGAAGGCTTCCAGAGAGTGTCCGTGCTACATAGCCTACTCCTCACCGAACTGTCTACCCTTCGCCGACAACTGTTAGCTCCTCGCCGGCGGTAATGAGCCAAGCCCTTGGCCAACCAACTCTTAGTTTTTTCCTTTTTTTAACAACAAAAGTCTTTTGCAAATTTAATTTGTCCAAATACTATTTTGCTCAAAGATACTTTACAATGGACTTTCATAAATACGATTTACTAAACATAATTTGCATTTTGAAAAACTTATTTAACTCAAGAGTCTTTGTATTTTCTCAAAGACCTTCCCCATAAGCCTTCCCAAACACACCCTATTGCACTTGGATTGCAATGCTCCATGGACTATTTTACTTTCATGATTGCAAGTGTGAAAAATGTTTTATGATGGTAATTTTTCTTTTTTTTTGGTTGAAAATGTAAGTATTGTAGAGCATTTGAAGCACAACAGTTTAGGGGCATCCCTTAGCATTACAAATAGAACTAATAATTCAAAAAGATGGATGGAGGAAGTCTCCATATAGTGGCAAATACAACATTTAAGTGGAAGGTTGAATTTTTTGGTAAAGTGAAGCTCTACCTCATAGACTTCTACACATCTTGGCCAATATAATATGAATGCCAGTTTGATTGTTTTGAAACCATTTATGGTTGCGCTCCATCGAAATGCAATGTGTGATTGCTAGGAAAGATACCTTGAGGAGTCTCTCATTGCCAAATCTTTGCCTTTGTTGCCTAATCATCCATTTAAGTTCCTCATTCCATCCTCTTAAAGAATGTCTAATCCCATGTTGCGCAAGAATATTATGCCAAATGCTACCTGTCCATTCACACTAGAAGAAAGGATGAGTTTTGTCTTCTATACCGGCCTTGCAGAAATGATGTTTGCCAATAAAAGTCAGACATTAATTTGTCTTGTAATAAGGCTGTTTGAATGATTCTTTTCACATTGAATTAGAACTATTGTATATTGATGACGTTTCTCATTAGCGTATTTTTCATTCCCTTATATTTGTTTTAGTTGATTTTTTTTTAAAAAATCCCCATGAAATGGTATTCACAATTTTCTCAAGAAACCAGGCAAACATTGTTAATGAGATTCTTTTCTTTTCCTCAATTGCAATTTTGGCTGATTTTTTTGTCTAACAAGAGAAATCCCACTCAGCGGGTTAGCAAACCCACGAGAGGAGATAACTGTACAGTCATGCTCTCATTTCCCCAAAAAAAAAAAAAAATCCCTCCTATTTTCGGGGATCTTCTTCGAAAATCGGATATTGAAATTTGAAGGAGCGTATGTTTCCTCTTTCAAGGTCTTGATTATGGAGGGTCTTTTGGCGTGTGCTTGTTCTTGAAAGTGTCGTTTAACTCTTGATACGTTTGGATAGACTTTTTTTTTTCTTTTGAGTTTCTGCTTGTCTTGCGACAAACATATTTTGGCTCTCTCTTTTTACGGAACACCTAAAATTTTTACAATATTTATATGTTTATATGCAGGTTCACATATGTATTAGAAAAAAACCATTTTAAAACTTGGATAATATTTTAAATTTAGGCAAGAAAACAATAAATTTCATTTTGCTTTTCAAACAGCACAAACAAACGGGCCGTCCTAACTAGCTAGGAGATTTTACTTAGGGAATTTTATAATGGACTCTTAAGTTGGGATATGCACTTCAATTTGTAATGAGAAAATTACCAAAAAAATCTTAAGCTTATTATAATCATGTCAATTTAGTCATAAACATTTTTTTGAGTCAATTAAGTTCTAAACCTTTTATGTTTATCTCAATTCAATCCATTCGACTAATTTTGGCCGGTTGGCATTGATGTGGACATCGACCGTCCTATGTGGTGTGCATTGGTATTAATGTGGATAATTTTTGATAATATTATAATATTTTTTGTTTTTTTACTTTTTATTTATTTGTTTTTTTTTTCTTCACTTTCTTCTTCCACCAGCCGGTCATTGGCTAGTGAGCAGCTAGAGATAGGGCTGGCGAGGTCTTGCTAGCCTTGGGGAAGCAAGGCTCACCCTCATTAAAGGCTGCACAAGGTCTCAGCCTTGCCCAACCATGGCTAGGCTCTTGTCAGCCTTCCTCCAGGCAGTTGTTGGGCAGCGACTGACTAGAGGAAGAAGAAAGTGAAGAGTAGAAAGCAAAATAAAAATAAAAAATGAAAAAAAATTATTAGAAATTATCTACATTAGTATCGGTAACGCCACGTAGGACGATTGGCTACCATGTTAGCGTTAGCCCACCAATTTTGGTCAGATAAATTGAATTGATGCAAATACAAAAGGTTTATGATTCAATTGACAAAAAAAAGTGGGACCCGAATTAGCACAATTGTAATAGGTTTAAGACTTTTTTGATAATTTTCCCATTTGTAACCAAAGACAAATAATAATGAAAGACGCAAGGTGTTGCGATGTTAGATATGAAGTTGAAGATTAATTATCAATCTAACCAAAATTTACATCAAAACTCAAATCTAGATACCTTAACATTGGTTAGCTACAATTTAAGTCTACAAATAACTACATATAATCTACATTTAAGCTTATATTTTGTCGAATAAATAAAAATATGTAGTCAACGCAAAATTTCACAGAGGATTGCAATATATATTAATCTTTTGTATGGATGGAGAGAGGGAGGGAGGTGGTAGCCAATGAGCTTGGGTCATTAAAACTGAAGTTTAACATTTGGCACCGATTAGGTAACCAAACTTGGCATAAAATGCTCCGAGTCAGAGCCATTTGCATTTACCAAAGGCTCGGATTTCACCGGTTCCTGGGATTTGTAATGTCCGTCATACCCACGCATCTAGACTAAGAAGGAAAAATAATAAAAATAAAAGCCGGCCTCCTAGGCGTTTGCGAATTCCTCACATTATGACAATGTTAGGGACAGTTTCCTAAGCCTGGCGCGAGTAACGCATCGATCCATCCTTCTGTCGGTGCACGATATTCCATCGCGTTTGTGATTTGGGAAAACAGATCTGGATTGGGTGTTTTCCTGATGCAGTTCTGCCACGTGTGAACTCGATCCTAGGCAGAACCTTAATAAGTTCTTTCTTGACGCGGAAAAGGCCAACTGCCGAAAACGAAACACTGTTTTGGCAGTTTCCTTGTCGCGTTTTCGCATTTCGTTTTCATCGTCAGTTTCCTCTCCTACTTCTTCGTCAACTTCATTTGTGCCTCTAGACTATATCTTCACGCTCAGGGTCTCTCTTCACGTAAAGAGAGAGACAGAGAGAGAGGGAGAGGGAGGCGACAACATGGGATTCATCAATAGCTTGCTGGAGATCGTCGGACTCGGCATCGGAGTCCCGCTCGGCCTCATCGTGGGTTACTTCCTCTTCCTGCGTTTCGAGCCCAAAGATGTGAAGGTGAAACGCATCACCCCGAATTCTCCTTCTGTTTTTTTTTTTTTTTTGGTTTCCTTTCCTTTTTGCTTTTTTGCTTCTTTTGGATTCGTCTCGCTGTGTTCGATTTGACTTTTGTTTTAATGCCGGTGTCTGGCGATTCCGGGTGCTTGCTTCATCTGCAATTTGGGTCCCTGTGGTTTCAGGATCCTCTGTCGAGGCCGCTCCACGAGTTCGACACTCGCTCTTTGCTTGATCTTTTGCCGGATGTCCCTCTCTGGGTGAAGCATCCGGATTTCCACAGAGCAAGTCATTAGTGACTCACAGCTTTCTTCCAAGTTACATTGTCACAATTTGCATGTGACGTTGATGGAGTTTTTGTTCGCCGAAGCTGATTGCGTCCTGGTTTTGATTGCAGGTTGATTGGTTGAACAGGTTCTTGAGATACATGTGGCCCTACCTAGATCAGGTGATTATATTTAAGTTCCAGAATCCGATTGGTCGTGAGGACATACATAGGTATTCAATGTGTTCTAAAGTATCTTGTGATTTGGGGTATTCGACGGTACTGCAGGCCATATGCAATTTGATAAGAAGCTCCGCACAGCCAATATTCGCGGAGGCTGTTGGCAGGTATCAGCTAAAAGCGGTGGAGTTTGAAAGGCTGAGTCTTGGAACTCTGCCTCCGGCAATTCATGGTCCGTTCCTCTCTTTTAACTGAAAGGCTGCCTTCGCCCATCAAGGTGTCTGATTCCATGATCGCACTCATTTTTGTTTCTGAATATAGGAAACCAATTAGGATGCCTGAAATATGATCAACGTTTGCTTGTTAAACCATCTGAAGCAATAAATCCAGTTTCAGAAAGAAAAATTAGATGAGATCGACCCATGCTAGCCTTTTGACCTTGAATTTTTTGTGAGATCATCTTACTCTTGAATTTGTTTCTTATGCACATAAAATGGCAGGTGTTAAGGTGCACGAAACTAATGAAAATGAATTAGTGCTTGAACCTGCGATTAGATGGGCTGGAAACCCCAACATAATATTGGTGCTGAAACTCTTGTTCCTACGGATACGGATTCAGGTTAGATACGCATCCAATGAATATTTTAGCAGTCACATTGTATAGCAATGTATAGTGCTGGGACGTCTAGCTGCAGTTAAATTTTGCTCATTCAACTTTCAGAAGCAAACCATCCAATAATACCATGCAACACACCCTCTGGTAGTGAATGCCGCTTTGTACATTTGAAGATGACATATGAATCATGTAATTCAAAGGAAGTACTGAACTCAGAGAGCAAAGCTTAGCACAATGTTTTCTGTCTTAGCCTCTTAGGCGAGTCAAGCCAAACCTTTTCTTAATGATATTCTTTGAACTGAAGTGAACTCTTGCAGTCAATACAAACATATCCAACGAGGCTTACATTGCCATCTTTTTACCTTTGAAAGTTAATCTGGTCTAGGGGAAGAATGGGAAGATTGGAAGCACATGTATTGCTTTTGGTAGCTTTGTTCGATGGCCAACATGAAAGTTCGGCCTTAGCCAGACCCGTAGCAAAATTCAGGAAAGAAACAGGCTGCCCAGGATAGGGATTGGATATACAGTATAGTTTCTGATTCAAAGAAGGATAGTCGGTATGCATAATATTTTAACACTGTTGTGTTTTGCTCTTTCTCAGCTGTTGGACGTACAGATATCCATGGCTCCCCGAATTGTTCTTAAACCTCTTGTGCCAACATTTCCTTGTTTTGCAAGTATAACAGTCTCCTTGCTGGACAAAGTAAGTGCATCCAAGACTCGAGATCTGATGACCAGGCGTGCTTCACATATTAAATCAAATTCTTACATATGGATATGGCATTGATGAGCTTATATTTTCATTAATCCACAGCCTCAGGTTGATTTTGGATTAAAACTCTTCAACGGGGATATGATGGCGATACCATTGTTATATCAATCTGTTCAGGTGCTCTCTTTATACACTTTGTGCATTTGTATTGGTCCACGGAGATTACTTGAACTCTTCATAAATGAACTCTTCTTTGAATTATTTATTTAATCATGTACCAGCTGTAAGTTGACTTTAGTGATAGACTAGCAGAAGCTAGCGCACAAGAAAGAAATTGAACTCTGAACACTCCAGCGAATATAATAAAGTTCCTTAGTCGTTGACAATTTTAAATTCGACTTTTGAAGAATAAATAATCACCAGAAGCCATATCGTGCATACACGTGGTCTCCGATATATTTTGAGCTAAGGAGAATGATCAAAGGAGTACATCAACATTGGTAGAGTAGCCACATGAAACTCTGATTTTTCTATTTAGTCTTCTCTAAATCAGTACTTTTCATTTCATTACACCTGTTCATACCTGATTAACCAAAGAAAATTAGGACAAAGATATCCCGAAAAACTCGCGGCTGGCATCTATGTTCTCGTCTCGTTTGTATCACACCATAAAACATAGTCAATGAGATTGTGACATCTGAGATCTTGCAATGTTCTGTCAATTTTGACTATTGGAGAAATTTATTTACAAGCAATGCTTACTTGCATTTGTTTCTTGTTGATGATATCAGGAAGCAATAAGAAAGCAAATAGCTAATCTATACCTTTGGCCTCAGACACTGGAGATTCCAATTCTTGATGGTCCAGTGTAAGTGGTTTTGACTGCCGGCCTTGTTATGCAGTAGATGAAAGATAGAAGATTAGGTCTATATCTACCGGATGGCCAAGTACTTTATCGTTTAAATTTGGCTTCTTAATCCTGTGTAGTTGGCCCTGAAATTGCTAAATGAAACATGAAACAATTTTATCTATTGTAAAGAATCAAAAAAGCTCAAATACAATAACCAAGACGATCAAACTGTCCATGCAATTGAACAATGAGCAAGTGGCTGGGTAGGCACGATGAACATCAAGGAATGATAAAAACATTGCAGAGAGTTACTTCAGATATTTTATTGTCTGTGTATCTCGTGGTTCATCAACAAATTTTAGGTAGCCTTCTCTTATGGCTAACATGGTAAAAATGCGTGGTTGACGCAATGTAAAAATTTACATGACTCGTGTATTTTTTTCCCGAGTTCCCTGGTCTATTTAGGTTAGTTTGACTGACCATGATTAAATGATCCTTGGCATTAAGATGCTTTCGCTCGGATATGTCGTAGTATCTTCCATTTTCCCTTAATAGAAGCTTCTTTTTAGACTGCAACACCCATGAAAGAGCATGTTTCTCCATTTAATTTGCATAAGCACTGATTAATATTAACTGTTAATGTCTGAATAATGTTGCAAACAGTGGAGCGATGAAGAAACCCGTGGGCATAATCCACGTGAAGGTCATACGAGCTCACAAGCTCCCGAAGAGGGATCTTTTAGGAACCTCAGATCCTTATGTTCAACTCAGGCTGAGCGGGGAGAAACTTCCCGCTAAAAGAACGACCGTGAAGATGAACAATCTGAATCCAGAGTGGAATGAAAGTTTCAACCTCACCGTGAAAGACCTTCAGTCCCAAGTACTTGAATTACATGTCTATGACTGGGACAAGGTACAGATTTACTGCCTTCCGATAATTCTGTGCACGAGTACCTACATTATCGACTTATGCTGTAGATGACATGCATGCCTTCTAGCCATACAATACCGAAGAAGATGATCTTAGTGCCAACAGAGACAATATATTAATCATTTCCCATTTTTAGGCCCAGTTTAGGCCATTAATTGCTCGTTCAGCAAGCGCTTTTGGTGATTCATCTGTAATGTGTCTTTCCACTCTACTGATTACTTTGTTTGACGTCAGTTTGGGCCTCATGACAAGCTGGGGATGCAAGTGGTTCCACTGGCGTCGATCTCGTCTCATGAGCCAAAAGAGTTCATTCTTAACCTGGTCAGGAATCAGAATCTCAATAACCCTCACAACAAGAAACCAAGAGGGCAACTAACGGTCGAGCTATCATACCATCCGCTGAAGGAAGACAGCCACAGACTCAGCGGACCGCTGGAACGACATGAGAGCCAGGGAATTGAGAGTGAAGTTATCGAAAGGCCAAACGAGGAAGACTTGAATAGTTGTCAAGCCGGTCTGCTTCTGGTCACGGTGCAAGGTGCAGAAGACGTGGAGGGCAAGCGTCACACAAACCCTTATGCATTGGTTCTGTTCCGAGGAGAAGAAAGGAAAACCAAGGTGAGACTACTTCCTGGTTTTGTACATTAGTGCAGCACAATGCTCGACAGCGGACGCATGAGACGGGTTCACAAAATTGGTGCACGGAAAAGACACAACAACGATAACTCTTTGTATCACTTGTACTTGTCAATTCATAGTTCATGTCCTAGAGAGCTGAACAGTGATATGATGTCTCTGTCCGTACAGTCGGTGAAGAGAACCAGAGATCCGTGTTGGAACGAAGAGTTTCAGTTCGTGCTGGAGGAAGCTCCTCTAAAGGAGGAGATTCGAATACAAGTCATGAGCAAAAGGACCAAGTTTTGTTTTCGTTCCAAGGTTGGTCTGGTCTGGACAAACTCATACTGGGGTTCAAGATCATTGCTTCCTCCTGCTCTTGAAGACTTGTTGAATGACGCCAATCGAAACTCATGAGACTTTCTCTATGTACTTATGGCTTTGGTTGCAGGAATCATTGGGTTACGTTGACATAAACCTTAGCGATGTCGTCTTCAATGGACACATCAACGAGAAGTTCAATCTGATCAATTCGAGGAACGGAGTCATACACGTCGAGATCCGGTGGGAGATGACTTGAAGAGCGTCAAAGGAGCCGGTTCGCGATGAGATTTAATTAAAAAAATTTCAGATAATCAACTTTGTCCGATCAATAGTTCTGTTTTTTTTTCCCCATTTATCATGTAGATTATTTCTCTCGGGTCAATAAAGGTTCGTGTTTGTAAGCATCGCTTGTGGAGTGCTAGGGATAATAGCAAAAGAAGACAGTTGGCAAAGCCAGATTTGTAAATATGAAATATCGATAGCAAGTGAAAGGTGAGTAGTAATTTAAAATGACGGTCAATTGCCATTGAAAAAATAAAATGACGGATTACCACTTATTTTTAGATTTTACGAGTGCCTGTGTAACTCTTTGTAAGTTACTAATGAAATGTCAAATTTACCATCCATAAACCCAAAAATAAATTATCACTATTTTTAATCATTTATAAGTGGGAAGTTAAGAATTTTACCCTCTTAAAACCCAAAAAAAAGAAAAAAAGAAATTGCCATTTGTTTTTAGATTTTACAAGTGAGCATGTATTTTCATTAGCAACATCACAATGGAATGACATTTCTATCGTCCACGAGTTAGATTATCACTCGCTTTTAAATTTTATAAGTGAGCACATATTTTCGCGAGTAAGTTACCAAGGAAATAATAATTTTACCATCCACGCACCCAATAGTAGATTACCACTTGTTTTTAAAATTTGTAAGAGTGCGTAACTATTTCTAAACTACCAATATAGTAGATTACCACTTGTTTTTAAAATTTCAAACCCCGAGAGTGTACAACCATTTGTTCTTAGATTTTA